>OX451741.1:587730580-588330580 GCA_948472305.1 Vicia faba
TTACAAAACTGGGGCATCCCGCTGACTGTAATTCCAAAAAAGGAAACAGTTCAGGCAAAAAAAAATAGGGATAACAAAGTCAAAAAAAGAAAGAGGTCTTACAAACCCTCGACAAAAAAATGACTGCCTATTCAAAATAAATCATCAATATCTAAACCATCACTGGAAAATCAGAGCAAAGACTCAAACAAGGTCCAACGTATGATCAGCTGAGTTTAGGTGTGGAGAACATCACGAAGAGCGGGTGGGTACAAATAAAATTTGAGCTTTTATCCTTTGTTTCTTAAACCGTGAACCAGACCACGTTATAACCCTCAAAAGTCCTAGCTGAAGCATGGGTTAGTTCGAAAGCATGCTGTTACGAAAGGTATCCTGACTCCTGAAGGCCTACGGTAAATACGGAGTTGACATCACGTTTTACAAACATTCACTTGTTTTATGAAAGAGAATGCATTTTCAAAATCTTCAAGACAGACATAAGCTTTGCATTTTTAACATAACTTTGTTTGCATATGACTTTTTGTTTGAACAGCAGGAAAATTCGCACGACGAAGTCCTAATGAACAGAAGTACCTCCAATCAAGGGGCAGACATGACCATGGTCCATCATCTGGGGCAATCCAATCAAGATTCAGAGAATCTCTCAAAGGCCAAATAGCCTGGGGCAAATCTCTGCCTGAATCACTTGGGGCATTCCAGCAACGAATCTTGCCTGATCAAACACCTTCTGGGGCAGGACAAAATACTTCTAACAGGGGCAACTCCCTACATCCTGAGAGCGTGGACATAGTCGAAAAAATACTACGCATAATCAAAGACCCGCTAGGTTGACACACCTAGGCAAAAATAAGGGCTTCTCGGCGAACCAAAAGGTTTCGGGCAAAATAAGGGATGAAAAGAAAAAAATCTGTACACCCGGCAAGTCGAAAACCTGAAAAGGCGGCCTGGGCAAAAATGGGTATCCCGGTGGACTGAAAACCCGAAAGGGCGGTCCAGGAAAAAGTTAGGGATCAAAGCGTACGACTATGTCCTGTCATCTTGTCACCTGCCTACCAGAAGAAGCTTGGTCTATCAACAACTATCAGCCCCCCGTAGGTGCCTTCTCCCATAGAAACAGGGGCAATAAAGAGTTGTCTAAGCAACCTAATTGTTCTGTCCTCCAAGGTATCAAGATGGGTTCAGCCAAAGAACATAATCAGTACACCTTAATTCCCCAAAGAGTAAGTCAGCAGTCAGTGCACTCTTCCTCAAGCAAAGTTATCAAATCTTAAGGAAAGTTGGGTATCCTCCAGCAGATCTCAACACTCCCCAGCAATATACATGCATTCTTAACAAGCATCCCCGGCAGTCTTAGTCTAAAGGTTGTTCCCCGGCAGTATTTCAAACATTCAACAGAGTCACTTCCCCAACATCTCAAAACTTCCCCAGGAGAATCCAATCCAGCTTCCCCAAGAAAGTTGGAATCCATCTCCCCAAGCAGTAAGCTTATGCCCAGTAGATTCTGGAAGCTTACCCCCGCAGAGCACGAACGTGTCTCCCGGCTTTATTCAAAGAGTTATTTCCTTACCAGGATATAACTGGGTTATCCTCAGCCAAAAGCCACGGAAAGAGCGTCCTCGACGAAGTCTTCTTATCCCCAGCGAAGTCTATTAACACTTCCAACACAACAGTGGTGTCCCCAGCAAGTTATTATCAACAACTCAGCAAAGTACCTCTCCCCCAACAGAGTATTGCCTCCCAGCAAGATCGTTAGAGTACTTTCCTCCCCGCAGAATAATCCATTCGCCAAGTTTATTCCCCAACGGAGTCATCTTCTCCTACCGGTATTCTTGCAATTATCATCCCCAGCGGAAGCAAAATCTATTCTCCAACATCAGCCCAGGAGTGACTTCCCGGCACCCGTCAAGGATTTACTTTCCTAGACGAAAAATACATTCATAAACATCGCACCTCCATACATCATTATAGCATGCATAGACGCATCATACAAATCTCGTTTATGTTGAGAACATCATTGCTTGGTCCATATCATGCATTGCATATGACTGACCTTTACCTTTCAGGAAAGATTCAGCTAAATTCTCAATCATATTTCAAGACTCTAAGACCTTATCTGGTTCAGTTAAATCGACTCCAAAGATTTCTCTGGTTATTATCCAGTCAAAGGCCTTCTCTAGTCCAGCTAAATCGACCCCAAACAGATTTTTCTGATGAAGACTCAGTAGAAGTTATCCAGGTTTTTCTCAATGTTTGCTTTTGAGATTATAATTTCCTATGGTTCTCTCCCCAATGTTGCGGAGACGATAATTCCATCCCAGGTTTTTCTCAATGTTTGCTTTTGATATTATAATTTCCTATGGTTCTCTCCCCAATGCTGCGGAGACGATAATTCCATTCCAGGTTTTTCTCAATGTTTGCTTTTGAGATTATAATTTCCTATGGTTCTCTCCCCAATGCTGCGGAGACGATAATTCCATTCCAGGTTTTTCTCAATGTTTGCTTTTGAGATTATAATTTCCTATGGTTCTCTCCCCAATGCTGCGGAGATGATAATTCCATTCCAGGTTTTTCTCAATGATTGCTATTGAGATTATAATTGCCTATGGTTCTCTCCCCGATCCTGCGGAGATGATAATTCCATTCCAGGTTTTTCTCAATGATTGCTATTGAGATTATAATTGCCTATGGTTCTCTCCCCGATCCTGCGGAGATGATAATTCCACCAAGATTTCGCTCAATGATTGCTGTTGAAGTGAAGTTATCCAAGATTTTCTCAACAATTGCTGTTGAGGTTAAGGTCATCCAAGGTTCTCTCACCGTTCCTGCTGAGGTAGTAACCACCCCTGGTTCATTCATCATCTTTTGAAGCTCCAGATCCAGCTCCTGTAACCAGTCAGGACACATCTATACAAAGAGTTCTGAAGACCAGCCCCGTAACAGGTCAGGTAATCATCTTCTTTTTTGCAGGTACGTAAGTTCTCTCTAAGGAATCTCTTACGCGATCAACATCCAGATGGCATCTATAATCCCATCATCCTATTCATCAATCTCCAAATGGCATCTATAAGCCCATTCCCATCATCACATTGCTACTATGTGAGCGCAAATTTCTGGGCACTCTAGTGTTCAATCATCTTCTACCCTCGGATTACGAAAGGCACGTCAGCCAATCTGCATCCTCAGGTCTAAGAAGATTGAACAGGGGCAACTGTTGTACCCCAAAATTTGCCCTCCCATATTCTTCAAGAAATTGCCAAGTCAAGCTGCAAAATTCTCCAAGGGTTGCACAGTGCAAGGGTATCCTAAACAGTCAAAATTAGGGTTTTGGTTCTGATCAAGAAAATGTAGTTTCCAAGGGTCCAATCAAGTCCCACATGCCTACAAACATGGTTAAGCATCCTCATATCAAGTTTCAAGACTTTCAACACAAAATTGCACAGTCAAAACCCTAATTGCACTACAGTCAACTGTAGGGGCAAAATGGTCATTTGGTAGTCAAAAGTTCAAATTTTTGGTCAACATCTCATTTTGAAGCCACAAACATCATTTGATCAATGCTTGATCATGATTCTCAAAGCTTGGCTCAAAAATCATCAAGATGCAAAAGTTTCCTTATTTGGACAGTTGAAAAAGTCAACTGTAAATTGACCAGGGCATAACTTTCACATGGATTATCAGAAAAATTCCATCCAAAGCTCATTTTGAATAGAAAGACATTTCCTACAACTCCTCTTCATACTCCAAGTCCAAGAAATGCTCTCACAAAAAGTTATCAATTTCAACATTATAGGTCATTTTCAAAAGTCAACAAAAAGGGACTTTAAGTCAAAGGCCATAACTTGAGATTGGTAAATCAAAATGACATGGGACCAAAGGAATTGGTTATAGGACTCAAAGACCTTTCCAAAATGTCCAAGAACATGAGCAAAGCTTAATAATTGAGCAAGTTATGCCTTGTGGAAGTTGGGAAATTTTTGGATATTTTGAAAAGTCAACATTGATTCAAATGACCTAAAATTGCTAATGGGCTTCTTTTTCTTCCACAATTCATTATCCAAAGCATGCACACGACCATTTGGCCCAAAGGGAAGTTTTTTATTATTTTTATTTATTTATTTGAATTTTTTATTACAATTAATTCATTTAAACTAAATAAAATATGAAAAAATACTAAACTAATGAAATCAAATCTTTTTGTGCAGAAAATATTCTCATTGGACACTCAAGATTCGTGCATAATCATTTGTGGAAGGTTTTGTCATGATTTGATACCAAATAGCATGGAAAATATTGAAAAAAGATCTTGAAAAATCAAATCTTCCAAACCATGAATGCAAAGGTTATGGATCAAGTTTTCAACCCTAAATCATTCATACATAAGTATCAAACGCAACCCTAATGCCAAGAACCAAAAAAGTTGCGCCAGAAACCCTTACACAAACTTGAAATTTTTTCAAGAAAACTCGAAACTGAAAACAGGGTTAGAGGTCGTTTCAAGCCACAAAATTCATTCCATTGCATTCCTGGGACATCAAGCAACATACCTGGATCAAGAACACAGTCCCTAACCCTTTGCATCATTGTACAGAAGCCAAGCTTTTTCACTTTTTTTTCATAATCGTATTCTATCATTTAAGCACATTCATTGCATTTTGTTCATGAATTCTTATTAATTAACTGATTCTGAAGCTAACCCAATTGTTTAATTGTGTTTTTATCACCCCTATGCGAATCTACCATTGTCGTGTTTTAGGGTTTTGCAAGCTTGGAATTGGGCGTTTTGAAAAGCGGTAAAATTAGACCACCACAATGCCATGAATGGATTCAGGATGTTTGGACGAACACAATGGCACCCTCGCGCCTAATTTATGGAGCACCCTGGGCTAATCGCTATTTTTCAGAAACTGGCCTATGGGAACGATAGAAAAACCGTTGCCAATATTTTTATATTTTCAGGGAAAAATAAGCCAAGGAAGGGGATGATTAGGTGGCTACCAACGATTGGAGCGTTTAAAATTCCGCGCGCAAGGAGCACTAACGCGTTTGTTTTATTTTATAATATTTGTTTGTTAGTCAATATACAGAAAACGCGCTTGGATCAGTTGGCAAGGCATTGTAGTGGTAACGTTCAGGACCTGGGTTCGATCCCAGGTCCCCACCCCTCTTTCATATTATTTTGCATTTAATGTTTTCCATGCAACTTCAATACTAAAGCACACCATACGTCTCCCAAATCAAACCTGCCACGCGTTCAATCTCAATAATTCAAGGATCCAGATTTGGAGAACATGATGCACTCTAGTCAACGCGTATGCATCCTAGTGGAAAAAGTCAAAGAGGCCAAGGTTGATGGGCCCAGATTGCTAAAAGAAAACCTCCATATTAGGGGCAGACCCCCTAGGTTTGCAAGTTTTTATTATTCTTTGTTTTTTTCATTATTGTTTTTTTATCAATTTAATATTTCCATAATATATAAAAAACACCAAAAATCAGAAAAGATGAAAAAAATTAAATATATTTATTTAATAGTATTTTGTAAATAAAGTCCATTAATTAACTAATTTTAAATTAGGTTTTAATCTTAACTTTTTTAATAAAAATCTAAAATTGGTAGAATTAGGGTTTAATTAGTTTTTTATCCTCTTTTTATTTTCTTTCATAATAATTAAATATTTCCTATTATTTATTTTTATAATTAAATGGCATGTAAATAATTAGGTTAAATATTAGGTCAAAATTTAATCTTTTCTTAAATAAATTAAAAACAACTAGAATTAGGGTTAGCATTTTATTTTAATTAATTCTTTTTCATTAAAATCATAAAATACCAAAAAATACCAAAAACAATTTCTTTTCTTTTTTTAATTAATTAATTTCATCATTTAATTTAATTTTGCAAAAAGGGTCCAACGCCCTCGTTTTAATTCTTATTTAATTCGCGTGTTTCTTTCTTTTTTCGTATAATTTTTATGTACCTCTCCCAAGGCCATGTAATGTTTATCTTTCGCATTTTTAATTCTTTATTTTCTGTCAAATCGGGTTCAAGAAATTTTGGCGATGTGGACCCGCGCCTTTGTAATAGCTTAGAATTTTTACTTTTCGCAATTTTTAACTGCTAAATCAATGCATGCAAGAATGAATGGATAAAAATAAAAACAAACGCTAGATCACCAATAACATGACAAAAGACAAAAATATCTGAAAACGGCACACAAATCACACACCACCCCTGGGGTACGCCTCACTGTTGCCTTGCCTCGAAAGGTGATCGTCGAGTAGAGGATGTCTTAGTAAGTCCTCATGATCCGGGAACCTGGCATGAGGGTAGCTTCTAAGGTATCTTCCTATTGCTCTGGTGATCACCATGTCCCGAACCTCGAATTGACCCGAACACCTCCAATGGTGGTGCTACCTACCTCTCAATGGTGGGATGGCACTACTTTAAAGGACATTTACACAGACGAATTCCTTAGGGTAGGTAGACGACTCTAAAATATTTTTTTTTATCTAAGTATATTTTTTTTCATACCTTTGTAAATAAATTGTATCATTTAATTTAATTTTAAGTTCTAGGATTAATTTTAATATTTTCTAACAAACTAAAAAATTATAGAATTAGGGTTTTAATCACCTTTTTATCTTTCTCTTTTCTTTTACCATTATAATAAATAATTATTTATTTTTGTAAATAAAAATTGAATTAATTAATTAGGTTAATTTTATGTGCAACTTTAACATATTTTCTTAATAAATAAAAATTGTAGAATTAGGGTTAATTAATTAATTTCTTAATTTCATTTAATTCTCTTATTAAAAATTCGTAAATACAAAAAAACCTCAAAAATCTTTCTCTTTTTATTTTATTTTAATTAATTTGTTCATAATAATTTAATTTCGTTAAAAAGGGTCCAACGCCCTCGCTTTCAATTTTAATTCAATTCGTGCATTTTATTTTATTTCTTATAATATTAATGTAATTCTCCCAAAGCCGTGTAACTTTATATTTCTCGCACTTTTCTTTATTTTATGTCAAATCGGGTCCTGGATTTTAATTTGGCGATGTGGACCCGCGCCTTTGTAATAGTTTAGGAACTTTATATTTCTCGCAACTTTTTAACTGTTAATAATGGCATGCAAGAATGAATGACAAAATAAAAACAAATGCGTAGATCACCCATGACAAAAGACAAAATTATCTGAAAACGATACACAAATCACACACCACCCCTAGGGTACGCCTCACTGTTGCCTTGCCTCGAAAGGTGATCGTCGAGTAGAGGATGTCTTAGTAAGTCCTCATGATCCAGGAACCTGGCATGAGGGTAGCTTCTAAGGTGTCTTCCCATTGCTCCGGTGATCACCATGTCCCGAACCTTCGAATTGATCCGAACACCTCCAACGGTGGTGCTACTTACCTCTCAATGGTGGGATGGCACTACTTTAAAGGACATCTACACAGACGAATTCCTTAGGGTAGGTAGACGACTCTAGATACTTGCTCTAATTTCAAAAACAAATCAAAAATACTTTTCACACCGACACCTTTTTAAAAAGCTTTCGAAAGCAATTTTTTCAAACACTCTTGAGGACCAATACAAGAGTCGAACTGGAATTTTCAAAGAAACTTTTTAAAACCCACAGTTGAAAAGCAAGCAAACCAGTTTTGAAAACACAATGAGCAAGTATCTAAGAGCCCATGGATAACCATGGATAGAAAGGGTGCTAACACCTTCCCTTTCTATAATCTACCTCCCGAACCGAGAGCAATCTCTTTAAGGAATTTTTCTGTGCTTTTGTCCTTTCCATTTGGAGAAAATAAAAGACGGTGGTGACTCTTGCTTACCGCAACATTTCGCAAACCAGCGTTAAACAGTCAGTTCCAGATCCACCGATCACAGAACTGGCGACTCTGCTGGGGAACTTAACTTAAAGTGAGGTGTACCTTAGGGTTAGTTCATAACTGTGTTTTCAATTGTATTGACTTGTCTGCTTTAAATTTGTGGGTTGCATGGGAGTTACATAGATCCTAACCCGGATCTGGGGATACCCTGTTTAGGTAGTATAAGCTGTGAGGGACCTGTCCGGCGTAGACCAACACGGGTGAAGCAGTGGCTATGTTGGTGTGGCACCTTGGTCTGTACCGATATCCCTTGTGTTGTAACGAGGAGAATATGGGTCTTCTGAGGAGTCATTAAGCACCAACAACCTTAGAACCTTAAATGACACAACTTGGCCATTAGAACAGTAGCAGTATGCTACGCCCATTGAGGCTAAACTCTCGTGATGGTTCTGGCTGCAAGAAAAGATTGCGATGCTGGAGTTATGACGGATTGAGGGTAGTCGATGATATTGGGATCCTCTAAGAACCCGGTTACTTCTGATAGGACAGGTTTTGAGCCCACCAACTTCAAGAGGGTAGTACCCCAAACTCCATGCTGGCCTAAACTCTAAGGGTTTCTCTTGTGTGACTTGTGTGCCTTCCAACTTGACTACTTGCATGCTTGTTTATCTGACACTTGAGTTCCCTGCAGGTTTTGTTTATAATTGGGACTCATAATTGGAACCCATCTCCCCAAGCAACAAGCTTATCCCCAGTAGATTCTGGAAGCTTATTCCTCGCAGAGCACGAACGCGTCTCCCGGCTTTATTCAAAGAGTTATTTCCTTACCAGGATATAACTGGGTTGTCCTCAGCCAAAAGCCACGGAAAGATCATCCTCGACGAAGCCTTCTTATCCCCAGCAAAGTCTATTAACACTTCCAACACAGCAATGGTATCCCCAGCGAAGTTATCATCAACAACTCAACAAAGCATCTCTCTCCCCACAGAGTATTGCTTCCCAGCAAGATCGCTAGAGTACTTTTCTCCCCGCAGAGTAATCCACTCGCCAAGTTCATTTCCCAACGGAGTTATCTTCTCCGACCGGTATTCTTGCAACTATCATCCCCAGCGGAAGCAAAATCTATTCTTCAACATCAGCCCAGGACATGACTTCCCGGCACCCGTCAAGGATTTACTTTCCTAGACGACAAAGACACATTCATAAACATCACATACATCGTTATAGCATGCATATACGCATCATATCTCACAAATCTCATTTACGTTGAGAACATCATTGCTTGATCCATATCATGCATTGCATATGACTGACCTTTACCTTTCAGGAAGATCCAGTTAAGTTCTCAGCCATATTCAAGACCTTGACCGGTTCAGTTAAATCGACCCTAAGATTTTCCTGTTTCTTATCCAGTCAAAGGCCTTCTCTGGTTCAGTCAGATCGACCCTAAGATCTCCCTGTTTCTTATCCAGTTGAAGATTTCAAGACCTAGATCGGTTCAGTTAAATCGACCCTAAGATTTTCCTGTTTCTTATCCAGTCAAAGGCCTTCTCTGGTTCAGTCAGATCGACCCTAAGATCTCCCTGTTTCTTATCCAGTTGAAGATTTCAAGACCTAGACCGGTTCAGTTAAGTCGACCCTAAGATTTTCCTGTTTCTTATCCAGTCAAAGGCCTTCTCTAGTCCAGCTAAATCGACCCCTAACAGATTTTCCTGATGAAGACTCAGTAGAAGATATCCAAGATTCTCTCAATGATACTGTTGAGGTTGAAGTCGCCTGTGGTTCTCTCCCCGTTACTGCGGAGGTAGTAATCGCCCCAAGATTCTCTCAGCATTACTGTTGAAGTAGAAGTCGCCCAAGATTCTCTCAATGATTACTATTGAGGTTGAAGTCGCCTGTGGTTCTCTCCCCGTTACTGCGGAGGTAGTAATCGCCCCAAGATTCTCTCAGCGTTACTGTTGAAGTAGAAGTCGCCCAAGATTCTCTCAATGATTAATGTTGAGGTTGAAGTCGCCTGTGGTTCTCTCCCCGTTACTGCGGAGGTAGTAATCGCCCCAAGATTCTCTCAGCGTTACTGTTGAAGTAGAAGTCGCCCAAGATTCTCTCAATGATTACTATTGAGGTTGAAGTCGCCTGTGGTTCTCTCCCCGTTACTGCGGAGGTAGTAATCGCCCCAAGATTCTCTCAGCGTTACTGTTGAAGTAGAAGTCGCCCAAGATTCTCTCAATGATTACTGTTGAGGTTGAAGTCGCCTGTGGTTCTCTCCCCGTTACTGCGGAGGTAGTAATCGTCCCCAGATTCTCTCAGTGTTACTGTTGAGGTTGAAGTCGTCCAAGATTCTATCAATGATACTGTTGAGGTTGAAGTCGCCTATGGTTCTCTCCCCGTTACTACGGAGGTAGTAATCGCCCCAAGATTCTCTCAGCGTTACTGTTGAAGTAGAAGTCGCCCAAGATTCTCTCAATGATTACTGTTGAGGTTGAAGTCGCCCAAGGATCTCTCAACGTTACTGTGGAGGTTGAAATCGTCCAAGGTTCTCTCACCGTTCCTGTTGAGGTAGTAACCATCCCTGGTTCATTCATCACCTTTCGAAGCTCCAGATTCAATTCCTGTAACCAGTCAGGACACATCTATACAAAGAATTTGAAGACCAGCCCCTGTAACAGGTCAGGTAATCTTTTTCTTTTGCAGGTACGCAACTTCTCGCTAAGGAATCTCTTACGCGATCGACATCCAGATGGCATCTATAAGCCCATCCACCTTCCATCATCTCTTAGCATGGCATCTATAAGCCCGTCATCCTATTCATCAAATCTCCAAATGGCATCTATAAGCCCATTCCCCACATCACACTACTATGTGAGCGCAAATTTTTGGGCACTCTAGTGTTCAATCATCTTCCACCTTTGTATTACGAAAGGCACGTCAGCCAATCTGCATCCTCAGGTCTAAGAAGATTGAACAGGGGCAACTTTTGTACCCCAAAATTTGCCCTCCCATATTCTTCAAAATTTTCCAAGTCAAAGGTTCAAAAAAGCCCCAAGGGTTGCACAGTTCAAGGGCCTCCTAACAGTCAAAAACTAGGGTTTTGGTTCTGACAAAGAAAATGAAGTTTCCAAGGGTCCAATCAAGTCCCACATGCCTCTAAACATGGTCAAGCATCCTCATGTCAAGTTTCAAGACTTTCAGCACAAAATTGCACAGACAAAAACCCTAATTGCACTACAGTCAACTGCAGGGGCAAAATGGTCATTTGACAGTCAAAAGTTCAAATTTTTTGTCAACATCTCATTTTGAAGCCACAAACATCATTTGATAAATTATTGATCATGATTCTCAAAGCTTGGCTCAAAAAGTCTCAAGATGCAAAAGTTTCCATATTTGGACAGTTGAAAAAGTCAACTGTAACTTGACCAAGGCATAACTTCCACATGGATTATCATAAAAATTACATCCAAAGCTCATTTTGAAGAGAAAGACATTTCCTAAAACTCCTCTTCACACTTCAAGTCCAAGAAATGCTCTCACAAAAAGTTATCAATTTCAACATTATAGGTCATTTTCAAAAGTCAACAAAAAGGGACTTTAAGTCAAAGGCCATAACTTGAGATTGATAAATCAAAATGACATGGGACCAATGGCATTGGTTAGAGGACTTCAAGACCTTTCCAAAATGTCCAAGAACATGATCAAAGCTTAAATATTGAGCAAGATATGCCTTGTGGAAGTTGGGAAATTTTTGGATATTTTGAAAAGTCAACTTTGCTTCAAATGTCTTAAAAATGCTAATGGGCCACATTTTCTTCCAAGATTCATCATCCAAAGCATGTGCACGACCATTTGTCCCAAAGGAAAGTTTTTCATCATTTTTATTTATTTATTTGAATTTTTAATTGCTAATAATTCATTTAATTAAAATAAATATGTGGAAATTACCAAAACAAGGTTTTCAAATCTTTTTGTGCAAGACAATCACTCATTACTCATTAAAGATCACGTGCATGCCCAAAGAAGGAAGATTTCATGCAAATTGGCTAGGTTTCATGATAAAAAGATTTCAAAAGATTATGCAAAATCACAAAATCAAAAGCATTGATTCCATGGATATTTGGCTTATTTTGTTGACCTAAAACACTCACACATATATATACATGATAACCCTAATGCCAATAACCTGGAAGCAGCGCAGAAACACCATAATCAAGTTTGCATTTTTTGGCTAAAATTTCAAAACTGAAAACAGGATTCCAAGAGGTTTCAAGGCGAAATAACCATTCTATCACCTTCCTGAGACATCAAGGGAAGTTCCTGGATCAAAATCATAGCTTCTAACCTTAAGAATTGGTAACACGAAACAACCCTGTTCATCATATTTTTTGTATTCGTGCATCAATTTATACGCATCATTCTTGCACTTCTTTGATTGATTTATACTAATGAGACCTTTCTGAAGCTAACCATGTAGTTTGATTGAATTTTTGTACACCATACGCGATTTCACCATGGGCGATTATTAGGGTTATCAAGCTGTGAAATTGGGCGTTTATGCATATTGTAAAATTAGGACACCTCAATGCCATGGTTGAAATCAGGAAGCTTGGACGAATATAATACACCCCTCGCGCCTAATTTATGTGGCAATATGGGCTAATCGCTATTTCTAAAAAGGTTGCATTTTGGGGGGGTTCAAAAACCCCACTAACTCCTTTTATGTTTCAGGAAAATACAAACGAGGAAGAAGAAGACCCTGTGGCAAGCTGTAATTGGTTGATTTGAAACTAGCGCGCGTTTTTTTTGTGTCTAACCACTAACATCAATTTTTGCTTATATTATTTAGGCTTTGTTCTACATACAGCGCGTTGAAGTAGCTCAGTTGGTGGGATGTTGTGTTGGCAAGCGTTGGGACCTGGGTTCGATCCCCAGGTCCCCCTTCTTATTCTATATTTTTCTTCTAAGCATGTTTCTATGTAGCACAATCCCTGAAGACCATCATGCACTCAACATCCTGGCACGCCACATGGCTTCAGAGACCAATCAAATGGCCAGATCATGCAGATCACCATACCCCCAAGTCAACCATGCATATGTGAACACTGAGAAGTCAACAAGGACAAGGATTAATGGGCCAAAAATGCTGGGCTTTACCTCCAGTTTGGGGACAGCACCCCCATAGGTTTGCTTGTTTCATTCTTTTTTCATATTTTCATATTTTCTTTGTTTTGTTTATTTTTTTAATTAAATCTTTAAATTAATTTATAAAATATAAAAATAACAAAAAATCAGAAAGACAAAAACTAAAATATTTTATCTAAGTATATTTTTTTTAATACCTTTGTAAATAAATTGTATCATTTAATTTAATTTTAAGTTCTAGGATTAATTTTAATATTTTCTAACAAACTAAAAAATTATAGAATTAGGGTTTTAATCACCTTTTTATCTTTCTCTTTTCTTTTACCATTATAATAATTAATTATTTATTTTTGTAAATACAAATTGAATTAATTAATTAGGTTAATTTTATGTGCAACTTTAACATATTTTCTTAATAAATAAAAATTGTAGAATTAGGGTTAATTAATTAATTTCTTAATTTCATTTAATTCTCTTATTAAAAATTCGTAAATACAAAAAAACCTCAAAAATCTTTCTCTTTTTATTTTATTTTAATTAATTTGTTCATAATAATTTAATTTCGTTAAAAAGGGTCCAACGCCCTCGCTTTCAATTTTAATTCAATTCGTGCATTTTATTTTATTTCTTATAATATTAATGTAATTCTCCCAAAGCCGTGTAACTTTATATTTCTCGCACTTTTCTTTATTTTATGTCAAATCGGGTCCTGGATTTTAATTTGGCGATGTGGACCCGCGCCGTTGTAATAGTTTAGGAACTTTATATTTCTCGCAACTTTTTAACTGTTAATAATGGCATGCAAGAATGAATGACAAAATAAAAACAAATGCGTAGATCACCCATGACAAAAGACAAAATTATCTGAAAACGATACACAAATCACACACCACCCCTAGGGTACGCCTCACTGTTGCCTTGCCTCGAAAGGTGATCGTCGAGTAGAGGATGTCTTAGTAAGTCCTCATGATCCGGGAACCTGGCATGAGGGTAGCTTCTAAGGTGTCTTCCCATTGCTCCGGTGATCACCATGTCCCGAACCTTCGAATTGATCCGAACACCTCCAACGGTGGTGCTACTTACCTCTCAATGGTGGGATGGCACTACTTTAAAGGACATCTACACAGACGAATTCCTTAGGGTAGGTAGACGACTCTAGATACTTGCTCTAATTTCAAAAACAAATCAAAAATACTTTTCACACCGACACCTTTTCAAAAAGCTTTCGAAAGCAATTTTTTCAAACACTCTTGAGGACCGATACAAGAGTCGAACTGGAATTTTCAAAGAAACTTTTTAAAACTCACAGTTGAAAAGCAAGCAAACCAGTTTTGAAAACACAATGAGCAAGTATCTAAGAGCCCATGGATAACCATGGATAGAAAGGGTGCTAACACCTTCCCTTTCTATAATCTACCTCCCGATCATCCTATTCATCAATCTCCAAATGGCATCTATAAGCCCATTCCCATCATCACATTGCTATTATGTGAGCGCAAATTTCTGGGCACTCTAGTGTTCAATCATCTTCTACCCTCGGATTACGAAAGGCACGTCAGCCAATCTGCATCCTCAGGTCTAAGAAGATTGAACAGGGGCAACTGTTGTACCCCAAAATTTGCCCTCCCATATTCTTCAAGAAATTGCCAAGTCAAGCTGCAAAATTCTCCAAGGGTTGCACAGTGCAAGGGTATCCTAAACAGTCAAAATTAGGGTTTTGGTTCTGATCAAGAAAATGAAGTTTCCAAGGGTCCAATCAAGTCCCACATGCCTAAAAACATGGTTAAGCATCCTCATATCAAGTTTCAAGACTTTCAAAACAAAATTGCACAGTCAAAACCCTAATTGCACTACAGTCAACTGTAGGGGCAAAATGGTCATTTGGCAGTCAAAAGTTCAAATTTTTGGTCAACATCTCATTTTGAAGCCACAAACATCATTTGATCAATGCTTGATCATGATTCTCAAAGCATGGCTAAAAAATCATCAAGATGCAAAAGTTTCCTTATTTGGACAGTTGAAAAAGTCAACTGTAAATTGACCAGGGCATAACTTTCACATGGATTATCAGAAAAATTCCATCCAAAGCTCATTTTGAAGAGAAAGACATTTCCTACAACTCCTCTTCATACTCCAAGTCCAATAAATTCTCTCACAAAAGTTATCAATTTCAACATTATAGGTCATTTTCAAAAGTCAACAAAAAGGGACTTTAAGTCAAAGGCCATAACTTGAGATTGGTAAATCAAAATGACATGGGACCAAAGGCATTGGTTAGAGGACTCAAAGACCTTTCCAAAATGTCCAAGAACATGAGCAAAGCTTAATAATTAGGCAAGTTATGCCTTGTGGAAGTTGGGAAATTTTTGGATATTTTGAAAAGTCAACATTGATTCAAATGACCTAAAATTGCTAATGGGCTTCTTTTTCTTCCACAATTCATTATCCAAAGAATGCACACGACCATTTGGCCCAAAGGGAAGTTTTTTATTATTTTTATTTATTTATTTGAATTTTTTATTACAATTAATTCATTTAAACTAAATAAAATATGAAAAAATACTAAACTAATGAAATCAAATCTTTTTGTGCAGAAAATATTCTCATTGGACACTCAAGATTCGTGCATAATCATTTGTGGAAGGTTTTGTCATGATTTGATACCAAATAGCATGGAAAATATTGAAAAAAGATCTTGAAAAATCAAATCTTCCAAACCATGAATGCAAAGGTTTTGGATCAAGTTTTCAACCCTAAATCATTCATACATAAGTACCAAACGCAACCCTAATGCCAAGAACCAAAAAAGCTGCGCCAGAAACCCTTACACAAACTTGAAATTTTTTCAAGAAAACTCGAAACTGAAAACAGGGTTAGAGGTCATTTCAAGCCACAAAATTCATTCCATTGCATTCCTGGGACATCAAGCAACATACCTGGATCAAGAACACAGTCCCTAACCCTTTGAATCATTGTACAGAAGCCAAGCTTTTTCACTTTTTTTTCATAATCGTATTCTATCATTTAAGCACATTCATTGCATTTTGTTCATGAATTCTTATTAATTAACTGATTCTGAAGCTAACCCAATTGTTTAATTGTGTTTTTATCACCCCTATGCGAATCTACCATTGTCGTGTTTTAGGGTTTTGCAAGCTTGGAATTGGGCGTTTTGAAAAGCGGTAAAATTAGACCACCACAATGCCATGAATGGATTCAGGATGTTTGGACGAACACAATGGCACCCTCGCGCCTAATTTATGGAGAACCCTGGGCTAATCGCTATTTTTCAGAAACTGGCCTATGGGAACGATAGAAAAACCGTTGCCAATATTTTTATATTTTCAGGGAAAAATAAGCCAAGGAAGGGGATGATTAGGTGGCTACCAACGATTGGAGCGTTTAAAATTCCGCGCGCAAGGAGCACTAACGCGTTTGTTTTATTTTATAATATTTGTTTGTTAGTCAATATACAGAAAACGCGCTTGGATCAGTTGGCAAGGCATTGTAGTGGTAACGTTCAGGACCTGGGTTCGATCCCAGGTCCCCACCCCTCTTTCATATTATTTTGCATTTAATGTTTTCCATGCAGCTTCAATACTAAAGCACACCATACGTCTCCCAAATCAAACCTGCCACGCGTTCAATCTCAACAATTCAAGGATCCAGATTTGGAGAACATGATGCACTCTAGTCAACGCGTATGCATCCTAGTGGAAAAAGTCAAAGAGGCCAAGGTTGATGGGCCCAGATTGCTAAAAGAAAACCTCCATATTAGGGGCAGACCCCCTAGGTTTGCAAGTTTTTATTATTCTTTGTTTTTTTCATTATTGTTTTTTTATCAATTTAATATTTCCATAATATATAAAAAACACCAAAAATCAGAAAAGATGAAAAAAATTAAATATATTTATTTAATAGTATTTTGTAAATAAAGTCCATTAATTAACTAATTTTAAATTAGGTTTTAATCTTAACTTTTTTAATAAAAATCTAAAATTGGTAGAATTAGGGTTTAATTAGTTTTTTATCCTCTTTTTATTTTCTTTTATAATAATTAAATATTTCCTATTATTTATTTTTACAATTAAATGGCATGTAAATAATTAGGTTAAATATTAGGTCAAAATTTAATCTTTTCTTAAATAAATTAAAAACAACTAGAATTAGGGTTAGCATTTTATTTTAATTAATTCTTTTTCATTAAAATCATAAAATACCAAAAAATACCAAAAACAATTTCTTTTCTTTTTTTAATTAATTAATTTCATCATTTAATTTAATTTTGCAAAAAGGGTCCAACGCCCTCGTTTTAATTCTTATTTAATTCGCGTGTTTCTTTCTTTTTTCGTATAATTTTTATGTACCTCTCCCAAGGCCATGTAATGTTTATCTTTCACATTTTTAATTCTTTATTTTCTGTCAAATCGGGTTCAAGAAATTTTGGCGATGTGGACCCGCGCCTTTGTAATAGCTTAGAATTTTTACTTTTCGCAATTTTTAACTGCTAAATCAATGCATGCAAGGATGAATGGATAAAAATAAAAACAAACGCTAGATCACCAATAACATGACAAAAGACAAAAATATCTGAAAACGGCACACAAATCACACACCACCCCTGGGGTACGCCTCACTGTTGCCTTGCCTCGAAAGGTGATCGTCGAGTAGAGGATGTCTTAGTAAGTCCTCATGATCCGGGAACCTGGCATGAGGGTAGCTTCTAAGGTATCTTCCTATTGCTCTGGTGATCACCATGTCCCGAACCTCGAATTGACCCGAACACCTCCAATGGTGGTGCTACCTACCTCTCAATGGTGGGATGGCACTACTTTAAAGGACATTTACACAGACGAATTCCTTAGGGTAGGTAGACGACTCTAGATACTTGCTCTAATTTCAAAACAAATCAAAAATACTTTTCACACCGACACCTTTTCAAAAGCTTTCGAAAGCAATTTTTCAAACACTCTTGAGGACCGATACAAGAGTCAAACTGGAATTTTCAAAGAAACTTTTTAAAACCCACAATTGAAAAGCAAACAAACCATTTTTGAAAACACATTGAGCAAGTATCTAAGAGCCCATGGATAACCATGGATAGAAAGGGTGCTAACACCTTCCCTTTCTATAATCTACCTCCCGAACCGAGAGCAATCTCTTTAAGGAATTTTTCTGTGCTTTTGTCCTTTCCATTTAGAGAAAATAAAAGACGGTGGCGACTCTTGCTTACCGCGACATTTCGCGAACCAGCGTTAAACAGTCAGTTCCAGATCCACCGATCACACCATGGTTGAAATCAAGAAGCTTGGACGAATATAATACACCACTCGCGCCTAATTTATGTGGCAATATGGGCTAATCGCTATTTCTAAAAAGGTTGCATTTTGGGGGGGTTCAAAACCCCCACTAACTCCTTTTATGTTTCAGGAAAATACAAACGAGGAAGAAGAAGACCCTGTGGCAAGCTGTAATTGGTTGATTTGAAACTAGCGCGCGTTTTTTTTGTGTCTAACCACTAACATCAATTTTCTCTTATATTATTTAGGCTTTGTTCTACATACAGCGCGTTGAAGTAGCTCAGTTGGTGGGATGTTGTGTTGGCAAGCGTTGGGACCTGGGTTCGATCCCCAGGTCCCCCTTCTTATTCTATATTTTTCTTCTAAGCATGTTTCTATGTAGCACAATCCCTGAAGACCATCATGCACTCAACATCCTGGCACGCCACATGGCTTCAGAGACCAATCAAATGGCCAGATCATGCAGATTACCATACCCCCAAGTCAACCATGCATATGTGAACACTGAGAAGTCAACAAGGACAAGGATTAATGGGCCAAAAATGCTGGGCTTTACCTCCAGTTTGGGGACAGCACCCCCATAGGTTTGCTTGTTTCATTCTTTTTTCATATTTTCATATTTTCTTTGTTTTGTTTATTTTTTTAATTAAATCTTTAAATTAATTTATAAAATATAAAAATAACAAAAAATCAGAAAGACAAAAAATAAAATATTTTATCTAAGTATATATTTTTTTTAATACCTTTGTAAATAAATTGTATCATTTAATTTAATTTTAAGTTCTAGGATTAATTTTAATATTTTCTAACAAACTAAAAAATTATAGAATTAGGGTTTTAATCACCTTTTTATCTTTCTCTTTTCTTTTACCATTATAATAATTAATTATTTATTTTTGTAAATAAAAATTGAATTAATTAATTAGGTTAATTTTATGTGCAACTTTAACATATTTTCTTAATAAATAAAAATTGTAGAATTAGGGTTAATTAATTAATTTCTTAATTTCATTTAATTCTCTTATTAAAAATTCGTAAATACAAAAAAACCTCAAAAATCTTTCTCTTTTTATTTTATTTTAATTAATTTGTTCATAATAATTTAATTTCGTTAAAAAGGGTCCAACGCCCTCGCTTTCAATTTTAATTCAATTCGTGCATTTTATTTTATTTCTTATAATATTAATGTAATTCTCCCAAAGCCGTGTAACTTTATATTTCTCGCACTTTTCTTTATTTTATGTCAAATCGGGTCCTGGATTTTAATTTGGCGATGTGGACCCGCGCCTTTGTAATAGTTTAGGAACTTTATATTTCTCGCAACTTTTTAACTGTTAATAATGGCATGCAAGAATGAATGACAAAATAAAAACAAATGCGTAGATCACCCATGACAAAAGACAAAATTATCTGAAAACGATACACAAATCACACACCACCCCTAGGGTACGCCTCACTGTTGCCTTGCCTCGAAAGGTGATCGTCGAGTAGAGGATGTCTTAGTAAGTCCTCATGATCCGGGAACCTGGCATGAGGGTAGCTTCTAAGGTGTCTTCCCATTGCTCCGGTGATCACCATGTCCCGAACCTTCGAATTGACCCGAACACCTCCAACGGTGGTGCTACTTACCTCTCAATGGTGGGATGGCACTACTTTAAAGGACATCTACACAGACGAATTCCTTAGGGTAGGTAGACGACTCTAGATACTTGCTCTAATTTCAAAAACAAATCAAAAATACTTTTCACACCGACACCTTTTCAAAAAGCTTTCGAAAGCAATTTTTTCAAACACTCTTGAGGACCGATACAAGAGTCGAACTGGAATTTTCAAAGAAACTTTTTAAAACCCACAGTTGAAAAGCAAGCAAACCAGTTTTGAAAACACAATGAGCAAGTATCTAAGAGCCCATGGATAACCATGGATAGAAAGGGTGCTAACACCTTCCCTTTCTATAATCTACCTCCCGAACCGAGAGCAATCTCTTTAAGGAATTTTTCTGTGCTTTTGTCCTTTCCATTTGGAGAAAATAAAAGACGGTGGCGACTCTTGCTTACCGCAACATTTCGCAAACCAGCGTTAAACAGTCAGTTCTAGATCCACCGATCACAGGGGGTACAGAACACCATCTTGGAGAACTCAGCAACATACTCATCATCATCAATGGCGTTGATAGCCTCTCCAGAACGGAAACCTTTTGCAACAAAAGTATCTTCAAGGCGAGGGATCTCCTTTTTGCCTGTCTCTGACTTTCCACTGATCTTGAAGTAGGATTCGTATCCGAGTCCACCTTTGTCTTTCTTTTCCAACACTTATATCGTTGTTCCCCACCCTTCTGAGTTTCCAGCATCAATGAGGGCCTTAACATCCTGCCAGCAGGCCATGTTACCCTTGGGTTTCTCAATAGCCTTTGTTTCTTTCTACATTGTGCCCACAATCTCCAGAGCTTGAAAAAGAGTTTCGTGCACTTCATCACCAACATCAACATACATGAATTCAGATAAATGACTAACTAAATAGTCCTCTTCAGCACCGACCTCTGCCACCTGATTGTGCAATAAGAACTTCAACTTCTGATGGAGTATTGAAGTAACAACTTTGGCGCCATGTATCCACGGTCTTCCCAACAAACAACTATAAGCTGGAAAAATGTCCATCACCTGAAAAGTGATATTGAACAACTGAGGTCCTATAAACACTGGTAGGTCAATCTCACCTACCGTCATTCTCCGGGAACCATCAAAAGCTTTCACTATCGAAGAACTGGGTTTCATAATTGCTCCTTCTATCTGTAATTGAGCCAGAGTTATCTTTGGGATTACATTCAAGGTTGAACATGTATCAACTAACACTCTAGCAAGAGTTGTTTCACCATAAGTGATAGAAATATGAAGAGCCATATTATGATTAATTCCATTCGGAGGGAGATCCGCATCAGTAAAAAATAAGCAGCTGTTATTATTCAAGCCTGAAATGGAAACATCCAACTGATTAATTACAGTATCCTCAACTACATACGCATTGTCAAGGAACTTCAGTAGGGACATTTTGTGAGCTTTAGAACTCTTCAGTAAGGACAAAATTGAAATCTTTGCAGGAGTTTGGCCGAGCTGATCAACCACCTTGTAATCACTCATCTTGATAATCTTCAGAGTTTCATCATTCGGACCAAAGACATCCCTTAACTCCTCTGAACTTAGATCAACACCCATATCTTTCTTTTGGGGAGATTTCAACACTTTCTCTGCAACCCTACTTTTTGTCAAATCTTGGTGATAAATACAACCGCTACGGGTCATGCTACTTGTACCAACAATATTTTCAATAGTGGGTTTTTCCAATACCACAGGCTTGTCACCCAAAACAACCTCAGGTGTATAATTTCATGGTACGGCCTTGGTATTTTCATAAGGAATTCGAACAGGGGGTAAATTACCATTGGTTCGATAGTGGTAACCGGCCCTTCACCTGCCATGATAGGAACCACCAGAGGTACATGGATTCTTCTATTGTTGATCAATGGTATCACCACATTCACTTCATTCTTTACATGAGCCCGACCAAACTGAATTTGATGTTGGTTCACCAACCTCTATAGACATACTTTGAACTCTAAACATTGCCATGGATCCACCTGGCACACTTGGCAATCATCATGGCTATTTTTCAACAAATTAGCTTTACTCAAATCTTCAAATACCACCTTCAATGAAGTCTTCAATTCATTCACATCCATAACTAGGTTCCTTTCATCTTCAACCAAAGCATTTACCAATGATGTCCCATGTCCTGGCAAGGGGTTACTAGCAATATTGGGAACATCAACGAAAGTCAATAATTTTTTATCGATAAGCTCCTGAGCCTTGCACTTGAATGCGAAACAATCCTCAGTAGTATGACCAGGAGAATTGGCATGGTAAGCACATCTTGTATTTCCATTAAACCATGGCTTGGGTGGTCCAGGCACAAGTTTCAAATCTCTAGGCACCACTCTTCCATCTTGAACTAGATAGGGCAATAGACTTGTATATGTCATAGGAATCGGCTGGGTTTCCTCCTTAGTATATCTGTGGTACTGAGCACCCTTAGGTTGGACTTGACCTTTGCTAGGGCTTTTGCTCTGTTGTTGTTGAGCAGCTTGATTTGGTGAAATTTGGGCAGGAAAAGCCATAGGTATTTGAATCTGTTGTTGATAAGGCATGCCAGGGTATTCCATAGCGGCAACATAAGGGTATGGCATGTATGGAACCTGAATAGGAGCTAGTCTAGCTAATTGTCATCCTCTTCCTCTACCTTTTGGCTCATAGACAGCATTGGCCTCAGCCTCCTTCTTCTTAAAACCGTTGAAGGGTTTCTTCGCAGCAGGCAACCCAACAGTTCCTCCTGATATCTTACCAGTTTTTAAACCCTCCTCTATCTTTTCACCTACCATCACCAAGTTAGAGAAATCGGAAAAAATACTCCCTAGCAATCTTTCATAGTACTGAGATGGTAATGTTCCCATAAACAAATCATTCAATTCCCTTTCCAATAAGGGTGGTTGAACTCTGGCAGCAACTTCTCTCCACCTCTGGGCATATTCCTTAAAGTACTCTTTTTCCTTTTGGGACATATTTTGTAGTTGCGTACGGTTAGGAACCATGATAGTATTGTAGTGATATTGTTTAGAAAAGGCAGCATACAAATCATCCTAGGAATGGATGTCAGATTTCTCCAATTGCATATACCAATCAAGAGATGCCCCTGAAAGGCTGTCTTGGAAACAGTGAATCATCAACTTGCTATTTTTAATGTGTGTCGCCATCTTGCGACAGTACATCCTCAAATGAGTATTTGGACACCTTACACCCTTATATTTTTCAAATTCAGGTACTTTGAATTTTAGTGGAATAATAACATCAAGAACAAGACACATTTCCAACGCACTCATACCAACAATGTTTTTTCCTCTCAGTTCCTTCACCTGCTCAGCCAACTCTTCACACATCTTTTGCACAGCCATGTCTTGGAAAGGAGCTGGATTTCCCATATGTACGATATTCTGGTAAAATTGTTTCATGTAATCGTCTTATATGTCCTCATCAGCTTGGGGAGACACAGACCAATTATTCTCTTGTTCATCTTCACCCTGCTGTTGCTCATTATTTCCCACCATTTGTGTAGCAACATGCACTACAGCAGTAGTGCCATGATTGTCGGCTCCGTTGAAGAAATCAGAAGGCATCCCATAAAGTGATGGGTTGGATACCTGCATGCCAACCAAATGAGAGAGTGTTGTTGGCACCTCGGTGGACTCTTGTGTTGCCAACAGCAAAAGAAGAAACAACAGCAATTGTCGTATTAGCAACAAAAGATGTCCCAATGGTGGTAGCATCTTGAGTTGTTGTGGAAGCATTGAAAGTAGCAGGAACATTGTTTGGTGCAGCAGCAGTAGCAACAGCAACAGCTTCATTGGCGGCTCGTTCTTCATCCCTCCTATGTTGAGCAGTCATCATCTCCATAAGTTGGTCTATCTTAGACTTCAACCCATCGATATCTCCTTGCATAGCATCTTGTCTAGCTTCGTATTGTTCCATAGCTTTCTTCGTGTTGGCCCTCGTATCGTACGAGTGTTGAGTAGTCAGCTTAAATCTGGACGAGAGGAAATGTAATGAACTTGGAGTCCTTTTGTTTTAGATTTTAAAAAAAAACATGATTATGTATGATTAATGCAGAATGCTTATGATCATGTTCCCATTTCCAAGGATCTTTATCAGACTCGTTCACTTGTAAGCAATCAACACAGCAAATGGATAATCAACTCCTTCATTCCAAACATAAAAGTTGAATACAAACATCATTCTTTGTAGAAAAATAAAGATCAAGACTCACAGGTCTGCTTTCAGTTTAGCAAATACATGAAGTTGAAAAAGTACATAAAGGTAATAAAAATCAGAAACGTTGGCCTCTTCGGGGGGACCTGAATCGCTCTACCATGCCTTTTTGAATCGCTCCACCATGCCTTTGCAAAGAAAAATGAAGTACTCCACTGCCGGGGGGACCTGATCTTCCTCTAGGTCTTCTATAGCTTATTGAAGCCTCCATGGGACTTCTACCATTAACTGTCTACAGAATTCTACCAAGCCTGAGTACTTTGCATACAAATCCTGATTTTTATCTTCCAGGTTGAAGATGGTCTCTCCTCGATCTACCCAAATTTCATTTTGATGTCGAGCTTCTTCCTGCCACTCCTTGCACTGAATCTCTAACTCTCCATATGCCGTCTCCCATCGGCTTATAAGATGTCTCGCAGTATCCAACTCTTGAATCTTCTGGGCCAATTCTTCGGGGTCTATGCTACATGCCATGCGAGCTTCTTCCTTGAGGCAAGTTTCACGCGCCAAACTAGATTCAATGTTCCTTAGTGCAGCCTTTAACTCTCGGACTTGATTGGTAAGAGTTATCTTCAAGTCAACCTTCGCTTTGATAGCTCGTTCTTCATTTGCGTATGCTTGCCCTCTTTGATGTTCAGCTTCGGCCAGCCTACGATTGAATTCACTTAACTCAAAATTGGCTGCATCCAGATTATCCTTCACACAGAACTTTTCTTTTCTTTCTCTTTCTACCTGCTCTTGACTTTTTAGAAGATCATCATCTCTTTCTTTGAGGCTTTGCATCAAATCATCTCTCTCTCTCGAGCAACACGAGTAAGGACTACCTGTTGTCGCTCCTCTTCAGCTTTCATCTCTATAATGGTGACCTTGAGCTTGTTGAATTCCTCTATAGGGACGTGAGTGAGTTCAGGTTTTGGCACATCAAATGGAACTTCCACAGTGAATGGAAATTTTACTTCCGTTACTCTTCTAATTATCCATGATTTGTAAGGTTCTCCGTCACCATTTCCTCTCTTTCTGAGCTCTATACCCTTCCTGTGAACTTGGGTCCAAGCTTTTTGGATCTGTTTTAACAAACCGGGATCCTCCTTTCCAAAGTCTAGCAAAATAAGCTCTTTCAAAAATTCATCCTTTGGTGCAGTTTCAAAAGGACAACCAAATTGCTTGAGGACCAACCTAGGATTATAATTGATACATCCTTGAGATCCAATTAGCAGAACATTAGGAAATGCTCTGCAGTGACCTCCCATGTATACCAACTTGGCGAATACTAGAAAACACCACTAGCAGTAAGAGAAGCCAATTTCTGAGAACAACTCAAATTCTCCAAGATTTTAACCCAAGGTCCTCGCTGAGGAATATGGGACTTCAACCATGATTAGAGAAAAACAGAGCAACACATTACAACTCCCCTTTTATTCTCGCATCTGACATGAATGTTGATGAGCATATCTGCAAGCAAAGCGGGCACAAGGTTGTCTGAAAGGAAAACACTAGTTGCAGGCTGACTTATGTAATCGTCGTCATTGTTGGGAAACAATACCACCCCATAGATCAGCAAGGCTAAAACAGTGCTGAATGACATCCAATCTTCTTCAAATACCTCCAATTCTTCAGCTCTCTGTTCCAAAAATCTCCTAGAAATTCCCTTTTCTACTAGCTTCGGCCATATTTCTCTGACAGGGAGATATAGAGAAGTTGCTACATCAATTGCATACAAATTTTCTCCTACCTTAGTAAAAGGAATATCGCCTTTCAAGGGCCAATTTAATAACCTTTCAAACTCTTCAATTGTCTGGACCAACTGAAAATCTTGGAACGTGAAACACCGTAGGGGGGCATCAAAAAACTTCACTAAGGCTTTCAAGGCATCATGATCCACTGTTGTATCCAATAGTTCCAAAATCCACCCATATCTAACGTGAAAATTTTTCAACTGAACATACTTTACCTTCTCCTTGAGCTTCAAGAGAGTTCTAGTGTCAGAGATCTTGAACTTAAGATAAGGTTTATGCTTTTTGATTAAATCCATGTGTAATCTGATTACTTATACGACTGAGTCTTTAAAGTTCCCTGAAAATGACAACAACATGATGAAAATGAATGATTAATGCAACATGTAACACAAATGGTTAAAATGGAATCTGACAAACAAAGTAACAGAGGATCACATGATGAGTCACCGGATGGTCGGACATGGTTTCGACGTCTATCCAACAAATCCCTATACTGGACGGTTCTAATGTTTTTTTTTGCTAAATGTTTCTCGGAGTCTTAGATCCCCTTTTAAAAATAATATCGTCATGCCAACGATCCTCATGATGATAGTATTTTCAAAAGTATACTCCAAGAAATGGCTCCTTAAAGGGATACTCAAAAAAAAAACTTTGAGCGGTTGGTCTCGGTTTGAACATCCTAATACTTAGAGTTATAGGCCCTTTGCCCAGGAACTATCGTACGGTGCAACAACTCCCTTAAAAAGAACAACTCTAAGGTGTAGTCTTCACGTTGATCCAAAAGACACGGATTTCTAGTGGACCTAAGCTACGCAACCACTCTAAACTTAATGTTTCCTAGAAGCCTGGGTATTGGGCTTTTCTATGAATCATAACTAACAAATTCCCAACACAATAATATATACCAACAAGATAATATACAAAACTTAAAGAAATAATAGGCAATGAATAATAAACATCAAGAAGAAAGCGATAAACAAACACACAAACATGCGAAGAACTAAACTAGGGTTGACTCGCTTAGTCAAAATGATTTTTTAAAAAATTTCCCCAGTGAATTCGCCAACTATGATGACTGGTTTTTTCATCGGTTATTTTAAAACAATAAAGTCGCCACCTAATTTTATTTGTTCTAAAAAGAATGGGGAAATATAGATAAAACCCACGAATGATGGATAAGGCGGTCTACGTGACCAAAAGATATGAATTCGGGAGTCGGTTATGCAAGGGGAAGATGTTAGCACCCCTTACATCCATCATACTCGATGGGACCCGTTTAGTTCTAAGTGTTTGTGTGTATATTCGCTAATTTCTAAATTATGACCGAGAAAAGAAAAGGGGTTTATGTATTATTATTTTGAGTTTGTCGCAGTTTCAAAACCTTGTGCCTACGTATTCCCTCGTGTAATGGGAAAGTCAAAACTCTGTAGTTCTTCTTGAAAAAGTTATAAGTTGGTTGTATTGATTTTATAAGAAAAATCGTGCGTTAGACATTTCAAATGCTTGAACTTGGACTTGTTTAGTTTGTTTGAAAAGCTTAAGTCCTCGTTCGTGTTTGAAATGGCTATCACACACTCTTTGTAAGAAAAGAGTTTGATGGTCGAATATGAGCGAAAAAAGAGTTTGAGTGAGTTGAATTGTTTTTTAAGTGGTGAGAAAGTACCGAACAATAGGACTAACGTCTTATGATTCAAATACTAGAAACCTAAGGAGCTAATGCTCAGACGAGTCGTCTATCACCCAAAAAGATTTTCTTAAGAAAAAGTGAGGTGAAACAAGTTTCACGTTATTTAGGAGTCTTTAAGCAATTGGTCTAGCGTCCAACGACTTAAAGACTAAGAGTTTATTTGGCACAAGTTTTTAAAAAATGGCCTAGCATCCAACGATTTAAAAACTCATATTTTATTGTGAAAAGGTTTTTTGGAAAGACACTCGACGTTGGATCGAGGTTTGTAAATTAATTATGAAAGTGTTTTAGGGTTTGGCACGCGAGGAAATGAGAAATGGAATCGGGTTATGATTAATTAAGTATATGGACTTAATTAACCTCGTGAAGATAGGTGCTCCTATCCCCAACTATGAGACCCTTGTGCATGGGTAAATGGTATATGAACCAAATTATTCGGGTTATGATTAATCAAAGAAACAAGGGCTTTAATTAACCTTGTGAGGATGGCCATGCCCATCCCCAACTATGAGACCCTTATTGGCGACGAGCTAATCAAAAGAAACCGGAGTTGTTTTATATTAATTGTGTGTGAAGTGTACAATGGTGAATAAATTGTACAAGCATGCAAGAGCAAATAAGTAATTATCACACAATACAATTAAAAATTTAAATAATTATTAGAGTGATTTTTTTATTTGATAAAAAATCAATTAATAATTTAATCGATAAATTGTCAAATAAAAACTATCATAAACTAATTATTATTTAATACATCAACCCCAAAATAAATTATTTGTATAATTAAATTAAGTAATTAAAAAGAGAAGAGTTTAGCATGAGCCTGAATTGAAGCAAAACTGGGGGGTGTAGATAGAATTTCGCTGGGCCTGGAAGCAAGAACAGCCCAGGTCCATGAAGGGATCCACCTGATCTTGTGTGGCAGGTCAGCAAGGGTCTACTGTGTGCATGCATTTCTGAGACATCTGATCCAATTTCCAAGACACTCTAATGGCCATGATGAAGACTTGTTTATCAAGATTATTATAAGATAATATAGAAAAGAAAGAAAAAAAACAGGAAATAGACAAAATCTAGGGTTTCAATGTTTTGTTGTTCTTGAGGTTTTTTGATTCTGTGGCCGTTTTAGGGTTTCTTTCTTAATGAACAGTGATCCCCTATGATTAGTGTTATGAATGCCTTTATACTGATGGAATTAGGGTTTATTTTGGACTTAGCTATTCTCAGATTTTTAGGAACAAGGCCTTACGAAATTCTGATTACATTTTGGTCTTCAAATCATTTCTGATATTGGGCTTTGGTATTTTGGCTTTCTGACATATTAGTTATGAAATCTGATATGCTAGCTTTGTTTTTTGTATTGTGATGTATTCATGTTGGTACTAGGCTGAAATTTCACTTATGTTGCTTGTTGCTTTGCTCTTCCAAAAAAACTTGTATGGGCTGGAACTGTCATATATTTTCTATTATGTTGGGCTGGAATTACCATATTCTGATCTTGTACTTGAACCATGATGCTAATCTTGAGTTTGTATTTCTGCACCCTCCTTTTTGTGAACTAATTTTTACTTTATGATTTGCAATAGGAGCCTTTGGCTAGTGACTTGAGATGTAATTTCGATTGTATAAGGTTTCATTTGTTGCTTGAACATGATTTGAAAAATCCTCCCTATGTCCTGATTCTTGCCATGGCCCCTAATGATGAGTTAACAACAAAAACAGTCCCTTTGACAAAATAATCTTGTGTATGTTCATGTTTCTTGCTAACCAATTCTTCCCTTCTTGTTTTCATGTGTTGCAACAATGGTGGTGAGCATGGAGGAAAAAGAGGAATTCGGGCCTAGCATGAAGCTTGGAGAAAGAGGCCTTGAGAAGATGGAGAATGCAAGGAAACCATGGCTATGGAACAAGATACGAAGAATTGAAATTCCAGCCAAGAAGACCTCATAAAATAGCTTAGTTTTAGGAATTCTGTAAATTATTGTATAAACTTGTAATTTGAACTTCAAACTTCCCCCTTTTTTTAACCTTGTTAGAAATCATTTTAAACTTGAATGAAGTACTTGAAATTAGCCCCAAAGAAATCTTGCACTCTCTTTTTGTAGCATGATAATGTAGATGGAATCTAGTTATGAAGCTTTCTTTAAATTGTTCTTGTAACATGAATGGTGAAATTGGAGATTTGTAAAGAACCTTGCATCCCTTGTGAAGAAAAAGTGTAGCTTGAATATTTTCTGCAACTTTGAATGATGAATGAATGATGATACGTGCCTTGAATTCAAATTCTTGGAACTTTGAATCAAAACATGAATTGAATGATATTTTCTTACTTAAAAAAAAAAGCAAAAGTCTTCGTGGAATTTAAGATCCTCATGAACTCATGAAAGCAAAATAATTTCTTTCCACCTTTTGAATTCCAAATCAACGCTTATCTACGAAATCTAAAAAAACATCTCATAGTCCACTACTTTTCAATATAATTCTTGACAAATGAAGACTTCTCATGAAATCATCTCCTTAAAAACTTATGGTGTAAATCGAAATTAGAGGCAAAAAAATGACCTATAATATTCCAATAGAAACCGTAACTCTTTAAGCACGATTTCTTTTCAATTCTTGAAACAAACTTATAGACAACGAAATTTCTGACACATTGCAAGGAGAACCAACCATACATGAATCCATTCATCATAACTTACGCTATGGCCTCAAAAATCCATGAAATATCAATACCTTAAATCATCCGAAGAAGAAATAAGCCTTGAAATATGGAGATAGAAGTGACCATAAGAATCTTGAGTCCAATGATCTTCTGTAGATGATTGAAAGTGAATTGAGATAAAACTCATGATAACACTTCAGAGATTATGTCAAGAAAGACGTCACAAATCCAATGATCAACAATCCCGAGATGACAATGCTTCTAGAATTTTTTTTAAGGAAAAAGTCTCACATTTCAGTAATCAAAATGCACGCATAAGAACCAATGGGTAAGAGAACCTAACATACACTGCCAAACCCTTGCCTCTCTCAAAACTCTTGGATTGGTTGAAAACACAAACATCTTCTATAGCTTATAAAAGAACCACTGGGAGCTACCTCAAACCATAGAACAAATGATACCAATGCATGTGCATGCTGATGATGTGACATGAGCCAACTAAGGTTGAGGGTAAATTTTGGGGTATGACAGTATGTATATGTTATAAATAAAAGTTTTAAATTTAATAGGGTTAAATAAGTTTTTGATCCCTATAAATATTGCAGTTTTTTATTTTTAGTCCCTCCCTACCTTTAGGCAACGGTTTTTACAAAAAAAACGTTGTCAAATCCAACTAAAACCGTTGCCAAAACCCAGGAGGGACTAAAAATGAAATTGCAATATTTATAGGGACCAAAAAATTATTTAACACAATTTAATATTATTTGTTTAACGTTTTTAACATTTTAACGTTATTTTACTTATTTTTAGTATACAAATTATTCTATTGGGTTAGATGGATCATCAAGATCGGAGAATTGTTATTAACAAAATAGTTTGATTTGCGTCCAAGAGATATAGTCCAACTAATTTGCGTTGATGTTTATTGTCATGTCTGTGAATGTCAAAACTATTTTTATTTAGAATTATGTTTACTAAGTACAAATGAAAATATTTATAAGGATAAAAATGTAATTTAATTGTAAAACCCCTCCCCTCCCCTTGTGAAGCAAACATACATGTTGTTAAAAATTGTTCCCCTCCCTTCTCATCCCCTTATTTGAACCAAACATATATTTAGTTAAATACTCTCTCCTCCCTTCCCCTCCATTCCCCTCCTCTCTATTAGATTCTCTCTCCTCCCCTCCCATCTGTTGAACCAAACAGACCCTTAGAATCTAAGTCACGCTTCCGATCCAGACAAGACCAAAGCCACCATATGAACATAATAGTCCACCGCTTCTATTTCCATATAGGATCAAGCATATTGTGAACCCAAAGTTTCATTGCTACTATTTCTATTCAAGGATCAAGCCAATACCCGAAGTTCCATCTTCCCATGAATGCATATACAAGTTACTCAACACATATGCAATTAAGATCATCCATAAACCTTAATTATCAAGCATACCACAATAATCCAACACATTTGAATTATCCACCATCTTGCACAAACAATCATGTTTCCAACAACAACAAGCAATACACACGTATTTCCAATTATCATGCATCACCAATAACATATAACATACAAGCTATCACATGTTATTCTCAACAATCCATCCAAAGCATAACCCACATACACTAATTCAAGTAGCATGTAATCAACGAAATCGCATCCAAACATGATCCAAAACTCATCAATACAATTATTAGAAATCATATAAATTAATGATAAATCATAAGCAAGCAAATCCCTAAGCCAAACATGCATTAATCAAGAAACTCATTTTTCTGCATACAGCAAGGCGCGCTCAGCGACCCCCCGTGCGCCCAACGGCCTTCGCGTTATGCAGAAAAATCTGGTGCGAACAGCACTGCACCAGTCACTAAAATACATCCCAAAATCAGTTTTAATGCTTATTAATCATCATTTAAACATCATCTAACATGTATACACTATATGGAACCTATCCATATCATCAAATCTAGTTTTAATCATCAAAATCCTCAAATTACAACTTCAATTTGAGACTTCAAAACCTAAAAATAGAGATACTCAATCCTATAGCATGTTACTAATCACTACCCAACAACATACAAATGCATAATAATGAAGATTCTCCCCCCTTACCTCTTGAAGATTTATCTCCCTAGGATTTCTTCTCCTCTTCTCTTCTTCTCCTCTTCTCTTCTCTTCTTTTCTTTCTTTTTCTCCAAATGACAATTCTAATTATGTTTTCCTCTAACCCTTTACTAACTAGTAACCTCCAATTGAGCTTAACACTTAACGTCTTCTTATTACTTATATTCTCATAATTAGGCCCAATACCAAATAATCACATTTCTACTCATAAAATTCAATTATTCAAATAACACACATATTCAAATAATTCAAATATTCATTTAAATCATCCAATTAAATTAATTATCACATAATATAATAAATAATAATAATTAATAATTAACTATTAAAATCGGGATGCTACATGTGACCCATATTGACCAATTTCTGGAATGATTGCTCCAGGTCAATGTGATCTTCATATGGTCTCCATATGATCGTTAGGATTTGTCTCTGATTAGTAGAGTCTTTTGATGAGTTGCCTCGAATTAGGAGTGTCCTGAAGTGTTATGCCTCTGATCAGACCGTTGTTGAAATTTCCTCCACGCTAAGCATTAATTTACGCGTAAAATTATTTTTTTTGAGAAATAATTCTAATACAATGCTCATGCAAATTTTGAAATCGAAAATTGTTAAAGAAAAACAGATAAGGTGTATATGGTGGATTATTTGGCCATAAGGTTGGCACGAATGAATGTGTGAAAACACAATATGATCAATGATGATTTAACAAATATTCAGAGAGTAAATTTAACACAAATTCTACATATTTAATTAAATATATAAATAATCTAATCTAATATATATATATATATATATATATATATATATATATATATATATATATATATATATATATATATATATATATATATATATATATATATATATATATATATATATATATATATATATAAAGCATGTCTTAAAGTTGCGTTTTGCTTCAGTTTTATGTTTTATTCTGAAAGAGTATGTTCGATGAACATGTGTAACGCTGGTTTGAAAAAATAATTGTTGTAATTTAAAAATAAATGTTTTCCAAGTTATAAGATAATGATAAGAGAAAAAAGAGTGACAGTGTACAAATTTACACTGTGAACCAATTAAGAGTTGTATTCAATCAAATCACACTTTTGTGCTCTAATAAAAATATCTATTATAAATATCTATTACAAATCACACTTTGGTACAATACACTCTCTTATAATTAACTAAATTTAAGTTCTAATATTCTTTTATTTTCTCTATTTCGTTTTTTTACTGCATAGAAAGTTAATGATTGTTGAATCTAAAATGAAAGAAAACATATTTTATTCTTACGTGATTTTTAATTTAGTAATTAATTTTAAAAAAGTAATAATTGCATAATCAAATTATTAGATGGTCTAGAGAAACAATATAAATGAATTTCTTCAGGTTTATTTTCAAAATAAATTTATAAAAAAGGCAGAATACTAAAAAAACAATTTAATAAAAAAATTTCATTAAAAAGATGCCCTGCTTCCAACTTCCAATTGATTTAAAAAAAAAATTATGTGGATGTTTTTTATTTATAAAAACTGCTTGAATAAGATTGAAATTCTGATTTTTTTTATAAATCAAATGGAACTAAACCAGTTTTTTCTTTTGTAAAAAATAGTCTTGTGACTCGAGGAAGAAACAATAAAAAATCAATTAAAAGGAAATTCTAACATGCCAAAAAGAGACACTCTAAAAACATCATTAAATAATACTCAAGCAAAATGTAATTTTCACAACTATTTTTTCAGTGTATTTCTTAACTCACCCCATAAAGGTGGGGCGCACTCAGTAAAAATCCAAAAATGTCTTTGGAAACCCATAAATATATTTCTGGTGCGCACCATATTTTATAATATTTGAGTGAAAACCAAAAATATATTTTCAGTTTTAAATTTATTTTAAATTTGGTTTCACATACACGCTTTATTGAAATATTACATAGAGTTTAAAACCGAAAATATACTTTCGGTTCACACCAAAACCTTTTCATCGTGATTTGCATGATATTTGGGTGCTAACCGGAAATATATTTTCGGTTCCAAATTTGATCTCATTTACACGCTTTATTGAAATATTACATAGAGTTTAAAACCGGAAATATATTTTCGGTTAACACCCAACCCTTTTTAACGTGATTTGCATGATATAGGGTGTTAACTGGAAATTTAATTCTGATTTCCCGAAAATAAAAATGGAATTTGGCAGGAGTGGCTGAGAAGGAAATGTGGTGTTGGATTAAGAAATTCATTTTTTCGTTAAGTATTCAAGTCATCTGAAAGAGTGTTGTGAATGATGAATAGATTCATATTGCACAAGTCAAAAATGAAGATTGCAGAGCAATTTGCACAACAATTTTCTCACGCTAAGTATGGTTTAAAGTGACATGTCTATTCTTTTTCACAAACTCACAACGGACCAAAGAAGGCAAAATGTGATTTTATGAATTAAAATTTTAGAATCATTCTCCACCACAAGTCTCATTATATCATCATAAGTCATCCTTGTTTAGATGCATCTAACACTATAGGAGTAAGAACGTCTCTCATAACATATAAAAAAGTTTGGGTGACATATATAAGTGACTTCTAATTTATCTCGGTAAAAGAAATCATAATTTTAATTTTGTTACATGAAGATTATGTTTCCTTAGACCTTTGAATGAAACGATACACTTCATACATTTCATACGCTTCATACACTTACGTCTCCTGGACAATTTTATTTTGATTTTTAATATTTTTTAATTACACATATCAACTTAAGCCATACTACCATTTACTCAATATTTTATAATAAAAAAATAGACATTAAAATAATCTGAATTGAAATGTCATAGATTTTTCTCCTTCTTGTCCTCTACATTTTGCCCTAACAGAGAAAGTTTGAGAAACTCTAATAAAGACCAAACATGCGGAGGAGAACAATTTGGGTTTCGAAAACTCCATTGAAAATCAATTTAGTGAAGAAACTAAGCAAAATGTATGTCCATTTCCTTGCATGCTATGCTTTATATATATATATATATATATATATATATATATATATATATATATATATATATATATATATATATATATATATATATATATATATATATATATATATATATATATATATATATATATATATATATATATATATATATATATATATATATATATATATATATATATATATATATATATATATATATATATATATATATATATATATATATATATATATATATATATATATATATATATATATAGTTTTAGATAAGAACTCTGATGAATATCTTTCCATAATAGAGAACGAGTAAGTTTATTGTTATTTTAGAGATAAATAATATGTTTTATATGGGTGGTGTTCAAACAACCGTATATGATCTTGAAAGAGAAAAATGAGGGTGTGTGTGACATGTTAAAATTGGTTATTGACTGGGGTTATAAAAAAAATTTGTTTAGGGTTTGGAGCAAATTTGAAGATTAATATTTTGAAATTAACAATGATGACTGTGTTATAGATGTTACGAGTTATGTTATTGGTATGAATATTGAACGACATTTATAAGTTAAGCACAATGTGAAGGACATCAAAGTAAAATTTCTTAAGCCTCAATGCATTGAATTGACTAGGGACTGATAAAAGTGATGGAGAAAGGGATGATGATGAAACGAGTATGAGGTTCGATGATACAGAGGGTGAGAGAACGACTGCAATTGATGACACTTTTGAACTAATTGTAGTTGATAAGCCCAAACGTGTTCCAAATAGAATTGAAGTCAATGGGATGCCATATAGGTTTAAGATTTGTGTCAATAAGTCATCCAAGAAGAAATTGACCTAAAGAAGAAGAAGATTCACGTTGTTGCACCTAGAAGGATAGCCAAAGAAGTTAAAATAAGGTATTTTCAAAGAAGTGATATGGAAGAAGGCCAATATGTGAGTGATGAATTGGGTAGCTCAGACCTAGATGTGTAACCTTGTTTTGCAAGTAATATGACGTTTACTTTTGATGATGACAACCACCATGATGACAACTTTAATGACAACTATGATAAGTCAAGCATTAACGATTAAGTGGTTAAAGATGCAAACCTAAGTATTATGGTTTGATAAACTTGACTATTCAATGAGGGAAAATTAAAGAGAAATAATCTAAAGCCTCATAACAAGAGATCTCAAGCAGCGTCAACATAATGGACAACAGACAACCTTCTATAATGACAAGGCTATTATCCATTGGAGTAACATAAATCTGAACAACAGACTACCTTCTATAATGACAAGGCTACTATCCATTGGAGTAACAGAAATCTCAACGACAGACTACCTTTCATAATGGCAATGCTACCATCTATTGGAGTAACAAAAATCTCGACAACAGACTACCTTCCATAATGACAAGGCTGCCATCCATTGGAGTAACAAAAATCTCGACAACAGACTACCTTCCATAATGACAAGGCTCCCATCCATTGGAGTAATAAAATTATCGACAACTGACTACCTACCATAATGACAATGCTACCATCCATTAGAATAACAAAAATCTCGACAATAGACTACCTTCCATAATGACAAGGCTACCATCCAATGGAGTAACAAAAATATTGACAACCGACTACCTTCCATAATGACAAGGCTACCATCCATTAGAGTAACAAAAACCTCGACAATAGACTACCTTCCATAATGACTAGGCTACCATCCATTGGAGTAACAAAATATCGACAACATACTACCTTCCATAATGTAAAGGCTACCATTTATTTGAGTAACAAAAATCTGGACTACAGACTACCTTCCATAATGACAAGGCTACTATCCATTGGAATAACAAAAATCTCGACAACGGACTACCTTCCATAATGAAAAGGCTACCATCCAATGGAATAATAAAAATCGCAAAAATAGACTACCTTCCATAATGACAAGGCTACAATCCATTGGAGTAACAAAAATCTAGACATCGGACTACCTTCTATAATGACAAGGCTACCATCCATTGGAGTAACAAAGATATCAACAACATACAACCTTCCATAATGACAAGGCTATCATCCATTGGAGTAACAAAAATATTGGCAACATACTACCTTCCATAATGAAAAAGCTACCATCCATTGGAGTAAAAAAAATCTGGATTACAGACTACCTTCCATAATGACAAGGCTACTATCCATTGGAATAACAAAAATCTCGACTACAGACTACCTTCCATAATGACAAGGCTACCATCCAATGGAATAACAAAAATCTCAAAAATAGACTACATTCCATAATGACAAGGCTACAATCCATTGGAGTAACAAAAATCTAGACAACAGACTACCTTCCATAATGACAAGGCTACCATCCATTAGAGTAACAAAGATATCGACAACATACTAACTTCCACAATGACAAGGCTACCATCCATTGGAGTAACAAAAATATTGACAACAGATTACCTTCCATAATGACAAGGCTACCATCCATTGGAGTAAGAAAAATCTCAACAACAGACTACCTTTCATAATGACAAGGCTACAATCTATTGGAGTAACAAAAAAATCTTGACAATAGACCACCATCCATAATGACAAGGCTACCATCTATTGGAGTAAAAAAGATATCGACAACATACTACCTTCTATAATGACAAGGCTACTATCTATTGGAGTAACAAAAATATCGATAACAAACTACCTTCCATAATGACAAGGCTACCATCCATTAGAATAACAAAAATCTCGACAACAGACTACCTTCCATAATAACAAGGCTACCATCCAATGCAATAATAAAAATCTCGAAAACAGACTACCTTCCATAATGACAAGGCTATAATCGATTAAAGTAACAAAAATCGAGACAACAGACTACCTTCCATAATGATAAGGCTACCATCTATTGGAGTAACAAAGATATCAACAACATAATACCTTCCATAATGATAAGGCTACCATCCATTGGAGTAACAAAAATATCGACAACAAACTACCTTCGAAAATGACAAGGCTATCAGCCATTGGAATAACATAAACCTCGACATAAGACTACCATCCATAATGACAAGGCTACCATCCATTGGAATAACTAAGATATCGACAACATACTACCTTCCATAATGACAAGGCTACCATCCATTGGAGTAACAAAAATCTCGACAACATACTACCTTCCATAATGACAAGGCTACTATCCATTGGAGTAACAAAAACATCGACAACAAACTACGTTCCATAATGACAACGCTACCATCCATTAGAGTAAAAAAATATCGACAACAGATTACCTTCCATAATGACAAGGCTACAATCCATTGGAGTAACAAAAATCTCGACAATAGACTACCTTCCATAATGACAAGGCTACCATCCATTGGAGTAATAAAGATATCGACAACATACTAACTTCCATAATGACAAGGCTACCATCCTTTGGAGTTACAAAAATATCGACAACAAACTACCTTCCATAATGATAGGGCTACCATCCATTGGAATAACAAAAATATTGACAACATACTACCTTCCATAATCACGAGGCTATCATCCAATGGAATAACAAAAATCTCGAAAACAGACTACCTTCCATAATGAACAGGCTACCATCCATTGGAGTAACAGAAATCTGAACAACAGACTATCTTCTATAATGACAAGGCTTCCATCCATTGTAGTAACAGAAATCTCAACGACAGACTACCTTCTATAATGACAATGCTACCATCTATTGGAGTAACAAAAATCTCGACAACAGACTACCTTCCATAATGACAATGCTACCATCCATTGGAGTAACAAAAATCTCGACAACATACTACCTTCCATAATGACAAGGCTACCATCTATTGGATTAACAAAAATATCGACAACTAACTACCTACCATAATAACAATGCTATCATCCATTGGAATAACAAAAATCTCGATAACAGACTACCTTTCATAATGACAAGGCTACCATCCATTAGAGTAACAAAAATATTGGCAATAGACTACCTTCCATAATAATAAGGCTACCATCCATTAAAGTAACAAAAAAGTCGACAACGTACTACCTTCCATAATGTCAAGGCTACCATCTATTGCAGTAAAAAAATATCAACAACATACTACCTTCCATAATGAAAAGGCTACCATTCATTAGAGTAACAAAAATCTGGACTACAGATTACCTTCCATAATGACAAGGCTACTATCCATTGGAATAACAAAAATCTCGATAATAGACTACCTTCCATAATGACAAGGCTACCATCCAATGGAATAACAAAAATCTCAAAAATAGACTACCTTCCATAATGACAAGGCTACAATCCATTGGAGTAACAAAAATCTAGACAACAAACTACCTTCCATAATGACAAGGCTAACATCCATTGGAGTAACAAAGGTATCGACAACATACTACCTTTCATAAAGACAAGGCTACCATCCATTGGAGTAACAAAAATATTGACAACAGACTACCTTCCATAATGACAAGGCTACCATCTATTGGAGTAAGAAAAATCTCAATAACAGACTACGTCCCATAATGACAAGGCTACAATCCATTGAAGTAACAAAAAAATCTTGACAACAGACCACTTTCCATAATGACAAGGATACCATCCATTAGAGTAAAAAAGATATCAACAACATACTACCTTCTATAATGATATGGCTGCTATCTATTGGAGTAACAAAAATATCGACAACAAATTACCTTCCATAATGACAAGGCTACCATCCATTGGAATAACAAAAATCTCGACAACAGACTACCTTCCATAATAACAAGGCTACCATCCAATGCAATAACAAAAATCTCGAAAACAGACTACCTTCCATAATGACAAGGCTACCATACATTGGAGTAACAAAGATATCGACAACATACCACCTTCCATAATGACAAGGCTACCATCCATTGGAGTATCAAAAATATCGACAACAAACTACCTTCCATAATGACAAGGCTACCATCTATTGGAGTGATAAAATTATTGACAACAAACTACCTACCAAAATGACAAGGCTACCATCCATTGGAATAACAAAAATCTCGACATCAGACTACCTTCCATAATAAAAAGGCTACCATCCAATGGAGTAACAAAACTATCGACAACAAACTACGTTCCATAATGAAAAGGCTACCATCCATGGGAGTAAATAAATATCAACAACAAACTACCTTCCATAATGACAATGCTACAATCCATTAGAGTAACAAAAATCTCGACAACAGACTACCTTCCATAACGACAAGGCTACCATCCATTGGAGTAACAAAAATCTCGATAACAGACTACATTCCATAATGACAAGGCTACCATCCATTGGAGTAACAAAAATATCGACAACAAACTACATTCCATAATGACAAGGATACCATCCATTGGAGTAAAAAAATATCAACAACAGACTACCTTCCATAATGACAAGGCTACAATCCATTAGAGTAACAAAAATCTCGACAACAGACTACCTTCCATAATGACAAGGCTACCATCCATTGGAGTAAAAAAGATATCGACAACATACTACCTTCCATAGTGACAAGGCTACCATCCTTTGGAGTTACAAAAATATCGACAACAAACTACCTTCCATAATGACAGGGCTACCATCCATTGGAATAACAAAAATCTTGACAACAGACTACCTTCCATAATGACGAGGCTACCATCCAATGGAATAACAAAAATCTCGAAAACAGACTACCTTCCATAATGAACAGGCTACCATCCATTGGAGTAACAGAAATTTCAACGACAGACTACCTTTCATAATGACAATGCTACCATCTATTGGAGTAACAAAAATCTCGACAACAGACTACCTTCTATAATGACAAGGCTTCCATCCATTGGAGTAACATAAATCTCGACAACAGACTGCCTTCCATAATGACAAGGCTACCATCCTTTGGAGTAATAAAAATATCGACAACTGACTACCTACCATAATGACAATGCTACCATCCATTAGAATAAAAAAAATCTCGACAATAGACTACCTTCCATAATGACAAGGCTACCATCCATTGGAGTAACAAAAATATTGACAACACACTACCTTCCATAATGATAAGGCTGCCATCCATTAGAGTAACAAAAACCTCGACAACAGACTACCTTCCATAATGACAACGCTACCATCCATTGGAGTAACAAAATATCAACAACATACTACCTTCCATGATGACAAGGCTACCATCAATTGGAGTAATAAAGATATCAACAATATACTACCTTCCATAATGACAAGGCTACCATCCATTGGAGTAACAAAAATATTGACAACAGACTACCTTCCATAATGAGAAGGCTTTCATCCATTGGAGTAACAAAAATCTCGACAACAGACTACCTTCCATAATGACAAGGCTACCATCCATTGGAGTAATAAAAATATCGACAACTGACTACCTACCATAATGACAATGCTACCATCCATTAGAATAACAAAAATCTCGACATTAGACTACCTTCCATAATGAGAAGGCTACCATCCATGGGAGTAACAAAAATATTGACAATAGACTACCTTCCATAATGACAAGGCTACCATACATTAGAGTAACAAAAACCTCGACATCAGACTACCTTCCATAATGACAAGGCTACAATCCATTGGAGTAACAAAATATCGACAACATACTACCTTCCATAATGTAAAGGCTACCATTCATTGGAGTAACAAAAATTTGGACTACATACTACCTTCCATAATGACAAGGCTACTATCCATTGGAATAACAAAAATCTCGACAACAGACTACCTTCCATAATGAAAAGGCTACCATCCAATGGAATAACAAAAATCTCAAAAATAGACTACCTTCCATAATGACAAGGCTACAATCCATTGGAGTGACAAAAATCTAGACACCGGATTACCTTCCATAATGACAAGGCTACCATCCATTGGAGTAACAAAGATATCGAAAACAAACAACCTTCCATAATGACAAGGCTACCATCCATTGGAGTAACAAAAATATTGACAACAAACTACCTTCCATAATGACAAAGTTGCCATCCATTGGAGTAACAAAAATCTCGACAGCAGACTACCTTCCATAATGACAAGGCTACCATCCATTGGAGTAATAAAAATATCGATAACTGACTACCTACCATAATGACAACGCTACCATCCATTAGAATAACAAAAATCTGGACAATAGACTACCTTCCATAATGACAAGGCTACCATCCATTGGAGTAACAAAAATATTAACAACAGACTACCTTCCATAATGACAAGGCTACCATCCATTAGAGTAACAAAAACCTCGACAACAGACTACCTTCCATAATGACAAAGCTACCATCCATTGGAGTAACAAAATATCGACAACATACTACCTTCCATAATGACAAGGCTACCATTCATTGGAGTAACAAAAATCTGGACTACAGACTACCTTCCATAATGACAAGGCTACTATCCAATGGAATAACAAAAATCTCGATAATAGACTACCTTCCATAATGAAAAGGCTATCATCCAATGGAATAACAAAAATCTCAAAAATAGACTACCTTCCATAATGACAAGGCTACAATCCATTGGAGTAACAAAAATCTAGACATCGGAGTACCTTCCATAATGACAAGGCTACCATCAATTGGAGTAACAAAGATATCGACAACATACAACCTTCCCTAATGACAAGACTACCATCCATTGGAGTAACAAAAATATTGACAATAGAGTACCTTCCATAATGACAAGGCTTCCATCCATTGGAGTACCAAAAATCTCGACAACAGACTACCTTCCATAATGACAAGGCTACCATCCATTGGAGTAATAAAAATATCGACCACTGACTACCTACCATAATGACAATGCTATCATCCATTACAATAACAAAAATCTCGACAATAGACTACCTTCCATAATGACAAGGCTACCATCCATTGGAGTAACAAAAATATTGACAACAAACTACCTTCCATAACGACAAGGCTACCATCCATTGGAATAACAAAAATCTTGACAATAGACTACTGTGATCGGTGGATCTGGAACTGACTGTTTAACGCTGGTTCGCGAAATGTCGCGGAAGCAAGAGTCGCCACCGTCTTTTATTTTCTCCAAATGGAAAGGACAAAAGTACAGAAAAATTCCTTATAGAGATTGCTCTCGGTTCGGGAGGTAGATTATAGAAAGGGAAGGTGTTAGCACCCTTTCTATCCATGGTTATCCATGGGCTCTTAGATACTTGCTCATTTGTGTTTTCAAAAGTGGTTTGTTTGCTTTTCAATGTGGGTTTTAAAAAAGTTCCTTTGAAAGTTTCAGATCGACTCTTGTGTCAGAGTGTTTGAAAACTTGTTTTTGAAAGCTTTTAGAAAATGTGTTGGTGTGAAAAGTATTTTTTGAATTTTTGTTTGAAATTAGAGCAAGTATCTACGAGAACCTACCTACCCTAAGGAATTCGTCTGTGTAAATGTCCTTTAAAGTAGTGCCATCCCACCATTGAGAGGTAGGTAGCACCACCGTTGGAGGTGTTCGGGTCAATTCGAGGTTCGGGACATGGTGATCACCAGAGCAATAGGAAGACACCTTAGAAGCTACCCTCATGCCAGGTTCCCGGATCATGAGGACTTACTAAGACATCCTCTACTCGACGATCACCTTTCGAAGGCAAGGCAACAGTGAGGCGTACCCTAGGGGTGGTGTGTGCGATTCGTGTGTCGTTTTCATTGATATTTGTCTTGTCATGTTATTGTGTTCTACGCTTGATTTTATTATGGCCATTCATTCTTGCATGCTTTGTTTAACAGTTAATATTTGCGGGAAAAATAAATCTAAAGCTATTACAAATGGCGCGGGTCCAAATCGCCAAAATTAAACCGGACCCGATTTGACAGAAAGTAAAATAAAGCAAAGCAAATAAAGAAATTGAAAAGTGCGAGAAGTAAATGTTACAAGGCTTTGGGAGAGATACATAATTATTTAAACGGAAAAAGAAATAAGTATGCGAAATTAAACAATTAAAAATATGGGGGTTGGACCCTTTAGCAAAATATTAAATTACATGAATTAATTAATATTAAAAGAAAACATTTTTGGTATTTTTGTGTTTTTAAAACTAAAATAAAATGTTAAACCTAGTTCTAATTATTTTTTAAGTTATTAAGAAAAATATTAAAGTTTTTGACCTAATTTAAACCTAAGTTATTTATGTACAATTTAATTATAAAAATAAATAACTAAATAATATTATGGGAAAGAAAAATTAAAAGAATAAAAATTAACTAAACCTAATTCTATTTTTTTGTATTTTTATTATTAAAAGAATTAACATTAAAACTCTAATTTGAATTTAATTCATGTACATGCAAGTTATTTATGAAAATATTAGAATAAAATAGTTATTAGGTTTTTCTTGTCTTTTCTGATTTTTTAGGCCCTTTTTTATATTTTGTAAAAAATAATTAATTAAATTAACAAGAAAGCAAATAAAATAATAATTAAAATAAAACATAAAAATAAAATAGAATTTGCAAACCAGGGGGGGTGGAAGTCCCCAAAGTGGAGGTCTTGATCCAAAAGTTCTAGCCCAACAAGCTTTGATCCATTTGATTTTTCTGAATAGCGTGTGGATGCGTTGACCGGGGTGTAACGTGTTCCTTAATCCATAGCCATTGATCTGATGAGCCTGGACAGGTGGACATTGATTCCTGAGGGTGTATGATGCGCTTTCACTATTGAGCCTGCACGTGAATTCGTATTGCAAAATAATAGAGGAAATAACGTAGACCTGGGACTCGAACCCAGGTCTTGGACATGAATGCTATCAACGCCTGCCAGCTGAGCCACTACAACACGTTTGATATGTTAATAACAAATAAATATTATAAAAAGAAAACGGAGAGTTAGTGGATCCAACGCGCGAAAATTTAAACCAGCTAATCACATGTTGCCACGACTTCGTCTTCTTCACGTTCCCTGTAATACAAAACATATAGGCAACGGTTTTCACACCGTTGCAGAAAGTGACATATGGGAAAATAGCGAACAGGCCATAAGGCCCTATAAATTGATCGCGATAGCTGGTTCCTGTTCGTCCTGATGTACTGATTTGAATGGCATGGGTCTGGAAGACCAATTTTTCTTAAAACGAAAAAGCCCTAATTCGAAGCACTGCAAACCCTAAAAAGTATCAATGGCAAACATCCATATATGGCACGAAAACGAAATTAGACTACATGGTTAGCTTCAGAATACGTTTATTAGTATGAATGCATAAAAAAAAACAATGAAAATGCTTGAAACATGAAGCACGATTATGCATTTTTCTTGAAACCGTTTGAATCCATGGTACCAATTCTGGGCGTATAAAGGTTGGTTTCTGATGGGAACACGTTCAAGGACACTTGAGCAAGCTGTTGGAATGAAAATTAGGCTTTGAATCGCCCTGGAATGATGATTTCAGTTTTGAGCTTTTTAGAAAAAATTCCAAGTTTGCAATGTATTCTTTAGCGCAGCTTTCAGTCCCTGGGCATTAGGTTTCTCATCAGGCATATGTAGTGAACAAATTAGGTCAACAAAACTCAATGAAATCCAATGCAATAATGGTTTTGAATATTTGATTTCTAAGGATCTTTTTTCAATCTTTTTCAAGTGTTCTTTGTTCTCAATCATGCCAATCAATCCAATTCTTTCCTAATCAGCATGTGCACGAAATCTTGATGGCAAAATATGTATAAAAAGATTTGTTAGGTCATGTTAGATATTTTTCATATAATTAAATGATTTAAATGAATTAATATAAATAATAATTCAAATAAATAAATAAAAAATGAGAAAATACTTCCCTTTGGGCCAAGTGGTCGTGCATATGTCATGGATGATGAATCATGGAAGAAAAATGGGCCCATTAGCAATTTTAGGTCATTTGGATCAAAGTTGACTTTTCAAAATATCCAAAAATTTCCCAACTTCCACAAGGCATAACTTGCTCAATGTTTAAGCTTTTCTCATGTTCTTGGACATTTTGGAAAGTTCTTTGAGTCCTCTAACCAATGTCTTTGGTCCCATGTCATTTTGATTTACCAATCTCAAGTTATGGCCTTTGACTTAAAGTCCCTTTTTGTTGACTTTTGAAAATGACCTATAATGTTGAAATTGATAACTTTTTGTGAGAGCATTTCTTGGACTTGAAGTATGAAGATGAGTTGTAGGAAATGTCTTTCTCTTCAAAATGAGCTTTGGATGGGATTTTTCTGATAATCCATGTGAAAGTTATGCCCTGGTCAATTTCAGTTGACTTTTTCAGCTGTCCAAATAAGGAAACTTTTGCATCTTTGATGATTTCTGAGCCAAATTTTGAGAATCATGATCAAGCATTGATCAAATGATGTTTGTGGCTTCAAAATGATATGTTGACCAAAAATTTGAACTTTTGACTGTCAAATGACCATTTTGCCCCTACAGTTGACTGTAGTGCAATTAGGGTTTTTGACTGTGCAATTTTGTACTGAATGCCTTGAAACTTGACATGAGGATGATTGACCATATTTGTAGGCATATGGGACTTGATTGGACCTTTGAACACTCCATTTTCTTGATCAGAACACAAACCCTAGTTTTGACTATTCAGGAGGCTCTTGCACTGTGCAATCCTTGGGGAATTTTGTGACTTGGCTTGGCAATTTCTTGAAGAATATGGGAGGGCAAATTTTGGGGTACAACAGTTGCCCCTGTTCAATCTTCTTAGACCTGAGGATGCAGATTGGCTGACGTGCCTTTCGTAATCCGAAGGTAGAAGATGATTGAACACTAGAGTGCCCAGAAATTTGCACTCATATGTTAGCAGTGTAAGGGGAATGGGCTTACAGATGCCATTTGGAGGTTGCTGGATAGGATGATGGGCTTATAGATGCCATCTGGATGTTGATCGCGTAAGAGATTCCTTAGCGAGAACCTGCATACCTGCAAAAGAAAAATGAGGACCTGGCACGTTGCAGGAGCTGATTTTTAGATGCCTGGTATAGATGTGTCCTGACTGGTTACAGGAGCTGAATCTGGAGCTTCAAACGACGATGAATGAACCAGGAATGGTTACTGCCTTAGCATGAATGGTAAGAGAACCTTGGGCGACTTTAACTTCAACAACGCTCGTTGAGAAAAATCTTGGGTGACTTTAACCTCAACAACGCTCGTTGAGAGAAATCTTGGTGACTTTGACTTCAACAACGCTCGTTTAGAGAAATCTTGGTGACTTTAACTTCAACAATGCTCGTTGAGAAAAATCTGGGTGACTTTATCTTCAACAACGCTCGTTGAGAAAAATCTGGGTGACTTTATTTTCAACAACGCTCGTTGAGAAAAATCTTGGGTGTCTTCTACTGGGATAAGAATCAGGGAGATCTTAGGGTCGATCTGACTGAACCAGAGGAGGCCTTTGACTGGATAAGCATCAGGAAAATCTTAGGGTCGATTTAACTGAACCGGACAAGGTCTTGGAATGTCTTCAACTGGATAAGCATCTGGGAGATCTTAGGGTCGATCTGACTGAACCAGAGAAGGCCTTTGACTGGATAAGCATCAGGAAAATCTTAGGGTCGATTTAACTGAACCGGACAAGGTCTTGAAATATCTTCAACTGGATAAGCATCAGGGAGATCTTAGGGTCGATCTGACTGAACCAGAGAAGGCCTTTGACTGGATAAGCATCAGGAAAATCTTAGGGTCGATTTAACTGAACCGGTCTAGGTCTTGAAATGTCTTCAACTGGATAAGCATCAGGGAGATCTTAGGGTCGATCTGACTGAACCAGAGAAGGCCTTTGACTGGATAAGCATCAGGAAAATCTTAGGGTCGATTTAACTGAACCGGTCTAGGTCTTGAAATATGATTGAGAATTTCAACTGCATCTTTTCTGAAAGGTAAAAGTCAGTCATATGCAATGCATGATATGGATCAAGCAATGATGTTCTCAACATAAATGAGATTCGTATGATATGATGCGTCTATGCATGTTATAATGATGTATGTGATGTTTTATGTATGTTTTTGTCTAGGAAAGTGAATCCTTGACGGGTGCCGGGAAGTCGTATCCTGGGCTGATGTTGAGGAATAGATTTTGCTTCCGCTGGGGATGATAACTGCAAGAATACCGGTAGGAGAAGATGACTCCGTTGCGGAATAAACTTGGTAAATGGAGGATTCTGCGGGGAGAAAGATACTCTGACGACCATGCTGGGAAGCAATACTCTGTGGGGAGAGGGATGCCTTGCTGAGTGTTGATAATAGTTTGCCGGGGATACCCTTGTTGTTGGAAGTGTGAATAGACTTCGTTGGGGATAGGAAAGAACTACGCTGACGACGACCTTTCCGTGGCTTTTGGCTGAGGATAACCCAGTTATATCCTGTTAAGGAAATAACTCTTTAAATCAAGCCGGACGACGCGTTCGTGCTCTGCGAGGGGATAAGCTTCCAGAATCTACTGGGGATAAGCTTATTGCTTGGGGATATGAATTCCAACTTTCCTGAGGAAACTGGATTGGACTCTTCTGGGAGGTTTTGATATGCTGGGGAAGTGATCCTTTTGAATGTTGGTATACCGCCGGGGAACAATCTTTAGACCAAGACTGCCGGGGATGCTTGTTAAGAATATATGTATTGCTGCTGGGGAATATTGTTGAGATCTACTAGAGGATGCCCAACTTCCTTGAGATTTGCCTTGAGATTTGATGACCCTGCTTGGAGAAGAATGTACTGACTGCTGACTTACTCTCTGGGGAATTAGGATATCTGGTTACGTTCTTCTGCTGAGCCCATCTTGGTACCCTGGAGGACAGAACAATTAGATTGCTCAGACAACTCTTTATTGCCCCTGTTTCTAGTGTCACCTGCAATTAATTCCTTTGTTTCATATGCAGATATTTATGAGTTAGCAAATTATTGTCAATGCATATATCACAAATTGAACCTTGGACGTTCTTCGCAAAACAAAACAGAAAAAGAGAAACACTTGGCACATTTAACTGAAAATATATTTGTATTGATTTTTGAATGGCCTGTGAATAGGCGTTTTGTATACAAGAGGCTGACGTCCTAGTAAGAGAACGCCGCCGAGCAAAAGAGTTTATAAAATTTTTGTACAAAAGAAAAATAAAACAGTTGTGTGAAATGAATGATCCCACTGGGTTTCAACTCTTCTATTGTCTTTATAACTCCGAGCGTCTCATCACTTGATGACCTTGGTTGAAGGTGAAGCTGACTGATCGATGCCGTCTGAACTTGATGTAGATACCGGATTCTGGATGCAAAGTGATCAATGAGACATAGTTTTACGCTTTATCCCTAATTTTTGCCTGGACCGCCCTTTCGGGTTTTCAGTCCACCGGGATACCCATTTTTACCCAAGCCGCCTTTTCAGGTTTTCGACTTGCCGGGTGTATAGATTTTTTTTCATTTTCATCCCTTCATTTTGCCCGAACCCTTTTGGTTCGACGGGAAGCCCTAATTTTTGCCTAGGCATGTCAGCCTAGCGGGTCTTTTTTATGCGTAGTATCTTTTTACTATGTCTGCATTGGCGGGGTGAGGAAGGTCGTCACCATCCATATTGGTCAATATCATGGCTCCTCCTGAGAACACATGCTTAACCACAAATGGCCCTTCGTACGTGGGGGTCCATTTGCCCCTTGGATCACTCTGAGGAAGGATGATTCTCTTGATTACCAGATCCCCAACTTGATATTCCTGTGGTCTGACCTTTTTGTTAAATGCCCTGATCATCCGTTTTTGATACGTCTGACCATGGCAGATAGCAGCAAGTCTCTTTTCATCAATGAGGTTGAGCTGATCAAGTCGTGTCTGGATCCAATCATCTTCGTTCAGATTTGCATCCTTCATTATCCGGAGAGAGGGTATTTGCACTTCGATTGGTAAGACTGCCTCCATACCATAAACCAGAGAGAAAGGAGTTGCCCCGGTTGACGTCCTAGCTGAGGTACGGTACCCATGTAGAGCGAACGGTAACATTTCGTGCCAGTCTTTATAAGTTACTGTCATCTTCTGCACGATTTTCTTGATGTTCTTATTTGCTGCTTCAACAGCCCCATTCATCTTCGGTCTGTAAGGAGAAGAATTGTGGTGCTGTATTTTGAATTGTTCGCAGAGCTCAGCGATCATCTTATTGTTTAGATTGGTACCGTTGTCTGTAATAATCCTCTCAGGGACGCCGTACCGACAGATCAGGTTATGTCGAATGAACCGTGCCACAACAGTCTTGGTTACCGTAGCATAGGAAGCTGCCTCAACCCACTTCGTGAAGTAATCAATCGCCACTAGGATGAAGCGATGCCCATTGGATGCCGTAGGTTTAATCTCGCCGATCATGTCTATGCCCCACATTGCAAACGGCCAAGGCGCAGTCAGAACATTCAGGGGAACCGGAGGAACATGCACCTTGTCTGCATAAATCTGGCACTTGTGGCATGTCCTGGAATGTTGGTAACAATCAGCTTCCATTGTGGACCAGTAATATCCTGCCCGTAGGATTTTCTTAGCCATAGTGTGTCCACTCGAATGTGTACCAAAGGTCCCTTCATGTAGCTCTTCCATGATTCTTCCTGCTTCAGTCTTATCCACACAACGCAGTAAGGTTGAATCATGGTTTCGCTTATACAGGATGCCGTTGCTAAGGAAGAATTTGGCTGCGAACCTCCTCAGGAATTTCTTATCATTGACAGATGCACTTTCAGGGTATTCCTGAGCTTCCAGATATCTCTTCACTTCGTGGTACCAAGGCTTCTCAGTCACCAATTCAGTTTCGAGATCACAACAGTATGCCGGTTCGTCCAGTTTCCAGATGATGATCCGGGGAGCCTCATTATCCCATTTGACCTTGAACATAGAAGACATTGTAGCTAACGCGTCCGCCAACTGATTCTCTTCTCTCGGGAAGTGTTCAAAGGTTATCTCTGTGAAGTGGGGGATCAGGGTCAACACACATTCTCTGTAAGGAATCAGGTTCGGATGTTTCGTATCCCACTCTCCTTTGATCTGATTGATCACAAGAGCGGAATCTCCGAAGACACTTAGAAACTTAATCCTTAGGTCAATCGCAGCTTGAAGACCCATGATGCACGCCTCATACTCCGCCATGTTGTTGGTACAGTTGAAACATAGTCGGGCAGTGAGCGGAGTATGAGTACCTTATGGAGATATGATGATGGCGCCGATACCATGTCCCAAAGCGTTGGAGGCTCCGTCAAAGTGCATAGACCATCGGGATCCTGGTTCAGGTCCTTCATCCGGTCCAGGCACTTCACAATCTGTCACTATCATGATGCTCTCATCCGGGAATTCGAAGTTCATTGACTGATAATCATCTACAGCTTGATGTGCCAGGTGGTCTGCCAATACACTCCCCTTGATGGCTTTCTGGGTTGTGTACTGAATGTCGTATTTCGTCAAGATCATTTGCCATCTTGCAATTCTCCCAGACAGAGCAGGCGTTTCGAATATGTACTTTATAGGATCCATCTTTGAGATCAACAAAGTAGTGTGAGTCAGCATATACTGTCTCAGCCGGCGAGCAGCCCATACCAAAGCGCAGCAAGTTTTCTCAAGCAGTGAGTATCGGGTCTCACAGTCGGTAAACTTTTTGCTAAGGTAATAAATGGCATGTTCTTTTCGGCCAGACTCGTCATGCTGCCCCAGCACACACCCCATTGAATTGTCAAGCACTGTCAAGTATAGTATCAGAGGTCTCCCTTCAACCGGTGGCATAAGGATAGGTGGTTCTTGGAGATACTCTTTGATTCTGTCAAAAGAAGCCTGACATTCATCGTTCCAACGCACTACCTGATCTTTCTTCAGCAGCTTGAAGATTGGCTCACAGGTAGCAGTCAGATGTGAGATGAAGCGAGCAATGTAATTCAGGCGTCCTAAAAAGCCTCTGACCTCCTTCTCTGTCTTGGGGACTGGCATCTCTTGAATAGCTTTGACCTTAGCAGGGTCCACTTGAATACCTTTATCACTGACCACGAAGCCTAGCAACTTCCCAGATCTTACCCCGAAGGTGCATTTGTTCGGGTTCAATCTCAACTTGTATAGTTTCAACCGGTCAAACAACTTCTGCAGATGATCTAGGTGCTCTTCCTCAGTCTGGGACCTAGCGATCATGTCGTCAACATACACTTCTATCTCATGATGGATCATGTCATGAAATAAAGCAACCATGGCACGTTGGTAGGTTGCCCCAGCATTCTTCAACCCGAATGGTATGACCTTGTAGCAGAAGGTGCCCCACTGAGTGACAAATGTAGTCTTTTCCATGTCTTCAGGTGCCATCTTGATCTGATTGTAACCTGAAAAGCCATCCATGAAAGAGAACACTTTGTGCTGAGCTGTATTATCAACAAGGACATCAATGTGAGGTAAGGGGAAGTCATCCTTGGGGCTGGACCTGTTCAGATCCCTGTAGTCAACACACATTCTGACCTTACCGTCCTTCTTAGGTACCGGCACCACATTAGCAACCCACTGAGGGTAAGAAGTCACCGCAAGGAACCCAGCATCAAATTGTTTCATGACCTCGGCTTTAATCTTCTCAGACATCTCTGGACGCATCCGACGGACCTTTTGCTTAAATGGAGGGTAGTCTTCCTTAGTTGGCAAATGATGGACCACAATATCGGTATCCAACCCGGGCATGTCTTCGTAGGACCAGGCAAAGATCTCCATATAATCATGCAGCATCTTGGTTAACCGTTGCTTCACGCTGAGCTCTAGGTTGGCACCAATCTTTACCTCTTTCCTGTCTGCCTCAGTACCCAAGTTTATTATTTCCACTGGCTCTTCATGGGGTTGAATTGCCCTTTCTTCCTGAAGCAACAGTCTAGCAAGCTCGCCAGGCACTTCGCAATCATCTTCACCTTCGTCTTCGGCTAAGTTGATCGGATTTTCGAAGTCATAATTGGTAGTAGCAGAGTTGTTATCAGTAAGATCCAGAGTGGATTGAAACCTGTATGAGTGAGTGTGTGTGTAAATACAGCTGTTTTGAAAATTATGTAAAGGAAAGAAAGACAGAAAAGGAGCACAATATTTGCAATGCGAAAAATACGTCCAAGATTTTCATTCATGATATATGAAATGACAATTTATATGCCCTCACAAATGAAACCACGATGCCTCGGGTAAGACACCGGGCCATAGAGTTTAATTTATTGTTTATTACAGATACCAAAACATAGGAATTCATTACTTAGTAACAAGAGAAACAGATAGGTTGTCCTTTGCACTCCAATTGTTAAGCCCACTGTCGGTTGCCGGGTAGATCCAGCTATCAAACTCAGCTTCATCCACTTCCTCTTCGTCCTCAATAGCATTCACTCCATGAACAGGCAGGGGAGCTGTCACTACATTAGGCTTCTCAGGTGCCTCAAACTGTACCTCCTTGGCGTCAATAAGGTCCTGCAGCTTGTTCCTTAATGCCCAACAGTCATCAGTGGCATGCCCCGGGCTATCAGAATGATAAGCACAACGAGCATTTGGATTGTACTTAGGAGAGGAAGTATTTGCAACCTTCGGAGCCTCTCTGACAGTTACTAAGTTGGTTGAGAGCAATTGTGGTAAGATCTGCGACAAAGTCATACTCAAGCGGGTGAATTCCCTTCTGGGTCTATCGGCCCTTGGTTGGTTAGCTTGCCGAGGAGCGGTTGCAGGCTGGGCGATCATTAATGCACTGACAGATTGAGGGCGCTCGGGTTTATCCTGCCTTCTAGGCCCATACACTGCACTGGCCTCCTTCTTGTAGGGTTTCTTCTTGGAGCTAGATGATGCACCCTTCGCAATCTTTCCAGACTTCAGCCCAGCCTCAATCCTTTCTCCAGTCAGAATCAAATCAGTGAACCCTGCAGACGAATTCCCGATAAGATGGTTAAAAAATGGCCCAGATAGGGTCCCCAAGAACATGTCTACCAACTCCCGATCAGTCAACGGTGGCTGCACCCTACCAGCCAGGTCTCTCCACTTCTGAGCGTACTCCTTAAAACCTTCGCTTGCACCTAACGACATACCCTGGAGTTGGGTACGTGTGGGGGCAAGGTCGGCATTATATTGATACTGCTTATAGAAAGCAGTAGCCAACTCCTCCCAGTTACGAACCTTGGTCCCATCCAGCTGATAGAACCATTCGAGATGAGTCCCTGAAAGACTCTCCTGGAAGAAGTGGATCCATAAGTTTTTGTCAGCTGTATAGGGCTGGATCCTCCTTGTGTAAGCCCTGAGATGCAATTTAGGACAGGATGCCCCGTCATATTTAGCAAAGGCAGGTGCCTTAAACTTGTGCGGGATCACTACCCCAGAAGACAGACCTAGATCCTCGAAGTCCAGGCCAGGCACTTTTTGTATCTCCATAGCACTTAGCCAGTCTTCCAACTGTTTATACTTGTCCTCGGCTGGAGGGTACTGTTCATCGTTGAAATCTGTCTCGTTGTCGGAGACCACTGGACTGGGAACCCTTTCCTCTTGATGACTGCCTTTCCCCACAGACGGAGTAGTCCTCTCAGTTTCAGTCTGTGGTGTGTTCCCAGATCTGCGTCTAGGGCTGAACAAAACAGTCCTCTTCTTCTTCTTGTCCTTCTTCAAGAGCAGAGCCTTCAGATCTTGTTTCCCCTGGGTCAAATTCATGATCAGCCCCTGGAACTGGGCGTTCTGAGCCTGGAGGGCCTTGATAGACTGCTCAGCTGATGATTCAGGATTCATGACGATCGGCTGAAATAAACAGCGAAGAAGGGTAAGCAACCTGTCAAATGGATACCTGCAATGCAATGAGATGTATGATATGCATGCAATGATTTCAAGGATCTCGCGGGGTAAACAGAGCAACTTGTTAGAGTAGAAAACCGGTAACTTGATTGAAGGTACTTCATGTTGTTGAGAGTCCTTCTTCAAGGGTCAAAGGCTCACCATATCAAGTGGGTCATAGCCCCTGACAACCTTGGCTAGAGGAAAATAAGTCCCCTTTGCCCCTTGCTAGATGTTGATTCATCCTGACCTGCATCACAAGCCCTTGAGATCCTTGAAATGGGCTATGCATGGGGTAATGTATGTAACCCTGTTGTGAGTCCCAATTAAGGGCTATAGACAAAACCTCCAAGAAACAAGTGTCAGGTAATAAGCGTGCAGATAGTCAAGTACGAAGGCACACAAGTCACACAAGACAAGCCCTTAGGGTTTAAGGCCAGCATGGGGTCTGGGTAGTACCCTCTTGAAGTTGGTGGGTTCAACCTGTCCTATTAGAAGTAACCGGGTTCTATGGTTCCCAATATCACGGGATTGCTTTCATTGTTCATCGTTTCGATTTAGCCACTGAACTGGCGACCGAAATATTCCAGGAAAGCAACCCTCAATTGAGTGTAGTATCGAGTATCAACCAACCTCGGACTGCACCAAAGTTAGTTATCTCACTACCCTAAAGAGGCCAAGATAGTTCAATTAAGGTTCCTAAGGTCTGTTGATGCTTCACGACACCACGCGGAGGCCCCGTACTCTCCTTGACTGAACTCAAGGGTTACCGGTACACACCAAAGTGCCACATCAACGTAGCAGACTGTTTCAACCATGTCGGTATACCCCGCACAGTTCCCTCACAGCCTTGTTGCTACTTTCTAAGAAAGGTATCCCCCAGATCCGGGTTAGGATCTATAGAACTCCCAAGCAACCCACAATATTAAAGCAAGCAAAGAAGACAATTGAAAACATAGTTATGACCTAGCCCTAAGGTACACCTCACTATATAAGATAGTCCCCAGCAGAGTCGCCAGTTCTGTGATCGGTGGATTTGGAACTGACTGTTTAACGCTGGTTCCCGAAATGTCGCGGAAGCAAGAGTCGCCACCGTCTTTTATTTTCTCCAAATGGAAAGGACAAAAGCACAGAAAAATTCCTTATAGAGATTGCTCTCGGTTCGGGAGGTAGATTATAGAAAGGGAAGGTGTTAGCACCCTTTCTATCCATGGTTATCCATGGGCTCTTAGATACTTGCTCATTTGTGTTTTCAAAAGTGGTTTGTTTGCTTTTCAATGTGGGTTTTAAAAAAGTTCCTTTGAAAGTTTCAGATCGACTCTTGTGTCAGAGTGTTTGAAAACTTGTTTTTGAAAGCTTTTAGAAAATGTGTTGGTGTGAAAAGTATTTTTTGAATTTTTGTTTGAAATTAGAGCAAGTATCTACGAGAACCTACCTACCCTAAGGAATTCGTCTGTGTAAATGTCCTTTAAAGTAGTGCCATCCCACCATTGAGAGGTAGGTAGCACCACCGTTGGAGGTGTTCGGGTCAATTCGAGGTTCGGGACATGGTGATCACCAGAGCAATAGGAAGACACCTTAGAAGCTACCCTCATGCCAGGTTCCCGGATCATGAGGACTTACTAAGACATCCTCTACTCGACGATCACCTTTCGAAGGCAAGGCAACAGTGAGGCGTACCCTAGGGGTGGTGTGTGCGATTCGTGTGTCGTTTTCATTGATATTTGTCTTGTCATGTTATTGTGTTCTACGCTTGATTTTATTATGGCCATTCATTCTTGCATGCTTTGTTTAACAGTTAATATTTGCGGGAAAAATAAATCTAAAGCTATTACAAATGGCGCGGGTCCACATCGCCAAAATTAAACCGGACCCGATTTGACAGAAAGTAAAATAAAGCAAAGCAAATAAAGAAATTGAAAAGTGCGAGAAGTAAATGTTACAAGGCTTTGGGAGAGATACATAATTATTTAAACGGAAAAAGAAATAAGTATGTGAAATTAAACAATTAAAAATATGGGCGTTGGACCCTTTAGCAAAATATTAAATTACATGAATTAATTAATATTAAAAGAAAACATTTTTGGTATTTTTGTGTTTTTAAAACTAAAATAAAATGTTAAACCTAGTTCTAATTATTTTTTAAGTTATTAAGAAAAATATTAAAGTTTTTGACCTAATTTAAACCTAAGTTATTTATGTACAATTTAATTATAAAAATAAATAACTAAATAATATTATGGGAAAGAAAAATTAAAAGAATAAAAATTAACTAAACCTAATTCTATTTTTTTGTATTTTTATTATTAAAAGAATTAACATTAAAACTCTAATTTGAATTTAATTCATGTACATGCAAGTTATTTATGAAAATATTAGAATAAAATATTTATTAGGTTTTTCTTGTCTTTTCTGATTTTTTAGGCCCTTTTTTATATTTTGTAAAAAATAATTAATTAAATTAACAAGAAAGCAAATAAAATAATAATTAAAATAAAACATAAAAATAAAATAGAATTTGCAAACCAGGGGGGGTGGAAGTCCCCAAAGTGGAGGTCTTGATCCAAAAGTTCTAGCCCAACAAGCTTTGATCCATTTGATTTTTCTGAATAGCGTGTGGATGCGTTGACCGGGGTGTAACGTGTTCCTTAATCCATAGTCATTGATCTGATGAGCCTGGACAGGTGGACATTGATTCCTGAGGGTGTATGATGCGCTTTCACTATTGAGCCTGCACGTGAATTCGTATTGCAAAATAATAGAGGAAATAACGTAGACCTGGGACTCGAACCCAGGTCTTGGACGTGAATGCTATCAACGCCTGCCAGCTGAGCCACTACAACACGTTTGATATGTTAATAACAAATAAATATTATAAAAAGAAAACGGAGAGTTAGTGGATCCAACGCGCGAAAATTTAAACCAGCTAATCACATGTTGCCACGACTTCGTCTTCTTCACGTTCCCTGTAATACAAAACATATAGGCAACGGTTTTCACACCGTTGCAGAAAGTGACATATGGGAAAATAGCGAACAGGCCATAAGGCCCTATAAATTGATCGCGATAGCTGGTTCCTGTTCGTCCTGATGTACTGATTTGAATGGCATGGGTCTGGAAGACCAATTTTTCTTAAAACAAAAAAGCCCTAATTCGAAGCACTGCAAACCCTAAAAAGTATCAATGGCAAACATCCATATATGGCACGAAAACGAAATTAGACTACATGGTTAGCTTCAGAATACGTTTATTAGTATGAATGCATCAAAAAAAACAATGAAAATGCTTGAAACATGAAGCACGATTATGCATTTTTCTTGAAACCGTTTGAATCCATGGTACCAATTTTGGGCGTATAAAGGTTGGTTTCTGATGGGAACACGTTCAAGGACACTTGAGCAAGCTATTGGAATGAAAATTAGGCTTTGAATCGCCCTGGAATGATGATTTCAGTTTTGAGCTTTTTAGAAAAAATTCCAAGTTTGCAATGTATTCTTTAGCGCAGCTTTCAGTCCCTGGGCATTAGGTTTCTCATCAGGCATATGTAGTGAACAAATTAGGTCAACAAAACTCAATGAAATCCAATGCAATAATGGTTTTGAATATTTGATTTCTAAGGATCTTTTTTCAATCTTTTTCAAGTGTTTTTTGTTCTCAATCATGCCAATCAATCCAATTCTTTCCTAATCAGCATGTGCACGAAATCTTGATGGCAAAATATGTATAAAAAGATTTGTTAGGTCATGTTAGATATTTTTCATATAATTAAATGATTTAAAGGAATTAATATAAATAATAATTCAAATAAATAAATAAAAAATGAGAAAATACTTCCCTTTGGGCCAAGTGGTCGTGCATATGTCATGGATGATGAATCATGGAAGAAAAATGGGCCCATTAGCAATTTTAGGTCATTTGGATCAAAGTTGACTTTTCAAAATATCCAAAAATTTCCCAACTTCCACAAGTAATAACTTGCTCAATTTTTAAGCTTTTCTCATGTTCTTGGACATTTTGGAAAGGTCTTTGAGTCCTATAACCAATGTCTTTGGTCCCATGTCATTTTGATTTACCAATCTCAAGTTATGGCCTTTGACTTAAAGTCCCTTTTTGTTGACTTTTGAAAATGACCTATAATGTTGAAATTGATAACTTTTTGTGAGAGCATTTCTTGGACTTGAAGTATGAAGATGAGTTGTAGGAAATGTATTTCTCTTCAAAATGAGCTTTGGATGGGATTTTTCTGATAATCCATGTGAAAGTTATGCCCTGGTCAATTTCAGTTGACTTTTTCAGCTGTCCAAATAAGGAAACTTTTGCATCTTTGATGATTTCTGAGCCAAATTTTGAGAATCATGATCAAGCATTGATCAAATGATGTTTGTGGCTTCAAAATGATATGTTGACCAAAAATTTGAACTTTTGACTGTCAAATGACCATTTTGCCCCTACAGTTGACTGTAGTGCAATTAGGGTTTTTGACTGTGCAATTTTGTACTGAATGCCTTGAAACTTGACATGAGGATGCTTGACCATATTTGTAGGCATATGGGACTTGATTGGACCTTTGAACACTCCATTTTCTTGATCAGAACACAAACCCTAGTTTTGACTATTCAGGAGGCTCTTGCACTGTGCAATCCTTGGGGAATTTTGTGACTTGGCTTGGCAATTTCTTGAAGAATATGGGAGGGCAAATTTTGGGGTACAACAACTACCTTCCATAATGACGAGGCTACCATCCAATGGAATAACAAAAATCTCGAAAATAGACTACCTTCCATAATGAACAGGCTACAATCCACTGGAGTAACAAAAATCTGAACAACAGACTACCTTCTATAATGACAAGGCTACTATCCATTGGACTAACAGAAATCTCAATGACAGACTACCTTTCATAATGACAATGCTACCATCAATTGGAGTAACAAAAATCTCGACAACAGACTACCTTCCATAATGACAAGGCTGTCATCCATTGGAGTAACAAAAATCTCGACAACAGACTACCTTTCATAATGACAAGGCTCCCATCCATGGAGTAATAAAAATATCGACAACTGACTACCTACCATAATGAAAATGCTACCATCCATTAGAATAACAAAAATCTCGACAATAGACTACCTTCCATAATGACAAGGCTACCATCCATTGGAGTAACAAAAATATTGACAACAGACTACCTTCCATAATGACAAGGCTACCATCCATTAGAGTAACAAAAACCTCGACAACAGACTACCTTCCATAATGACAAGGCTACCATCCATTGGAGTAACAAAATATCGACAACATACTACCTTCCATAATGTAAAGGCTACCATTCATTGGAGTAACAAAAATCTGGACTACAGACTATATTCCATAATGATAAGACTACTATCCATTGGAATAACAAAAATCTCGACAACGGACTACCTTCCATAATGAAAAGGCTACCATCCAATGGAATAATAAAAATCTCAAAAATAGACTACCTTCCATAATGACAAGGCTACAATCCATTGGAGTAACAAAAATCTAGACATCGGACTACCTTCTATAATGACAAGGCTACCATCCATTGGAGTAACAAAGATATCGACAACATACAACCTTCCATAATGACAAGGCTATCATCCATTGGAGTAACAAAAATATTGTCAACATACTACCTTCTATAATGACAAGGCTACCATCCATTGGAGTAAGAAAAATCTCGACAACAGACTACTTCCCATAATGACAAGGCTATAATCCATTGGAGTAACAAAAATCTTGACAACATACCACGTTCCATAATGACAAGTCTACCATCCATTGGAGTAACAAAGATATCGACAACATACCACCTTCCATAGTGACAAGGCTACCATCCATTGGAGTAACAAAAATCTCGTCAACATACTACCTTCCATAATGACAAGGCTACCATCCATTGGATTAACAAAAATATCGACAACTGACTAACTACCATTATGACAATGCTATCATCCATTGGAATAACAAAAATCTCGATAGCAGACTACCTTCCATAATGACAAGGCTACCATCCATTGGAGTAACAAAAATATTGACAATAGACTACCTTCCATAATAATAACGCTACCATCCATTAAAGTAACAAAAATCTCGACAACAGACTACCATACATAATGACAAGGCTACCATCCATTGCAGTAAGAAAATATGGACAACACACTACCTTCCATATGAAAAGGCTACCATTCATTGGAGTAACAAAAATCTAGACAACAGACTACCTTCCATAATGACAAGGCTACCATCCATTGGAGTAACAAAGATATCAACAACATACTACCTTCCATAATGACAAAACCACCTTCCATTGGAGTAACAAAAATATTGACAATAGACTACATTCCATAATGACAAGGCTATCATCCATTGGAGTAAAAACAATCTCGACAACAGACTACCTTCCATAATGACAAGACTACCATCCATTGGAGTAATAAAAATATCGACAACTGACTACCTACCATAATGACAATGCTACCATCCATTAGAATAACAAAAATCTCGACAACAGACTACCTTCCATAATGAAAAGGCTACCATCCAACATATCAGGTTCCATAATGACAAGGCTACCATACATTGGAGTAACAAAGATATCGACAACATACCACCTTCCATAATGACAAGGCTACCATCCATTGGAGTATCAAAAATATCGACAACAAACTACCTTCCATAATGACAAGGCTACCATCCATTGGAGTAACAAAAATCTCGTTAACAGACTACCTTCCATAATGACAAGGCTACCATCCATTGGATTAACCAAAATATCAACAATTGACTAACTACCATTATGACAATGCTATCATCCATTGGAATAACAAAAATCTCGATAATAGACTACCTTCCATAATGACAAGGCTACCATCCATTGGAGTAACAAAAATATTGACAATAGACTACCTTCCATAATACCTTTATTTAATGGTAGAGGAAGTATTAATTTAAGGTTTTTATAAAATATTTTTTAAGAAATCCGTAATCTATAATCAATAAAGTGTAATTTATTTTAATCTTTTTAAATATTATTTCAAGTATTTTTTTATTCTATTATATTTTTTTAGATTTAAAATATCACTTAAATTAAGTGTAGTTTATTTTAATTTTTTCAAAATAATTGAAATAAATTTTAATATATCAAAAAAATTCTCACTAAATCATTTTTTAAATCTATAACAACTAAAATTTAAATCTAACTTTTATAAATAATTTTTCTACCTTTTAAAAAATAACATTTTAAATATTTTAAAATATTTGATATGATTAATTCAATTGTTATAATGTTATATAATATAATATAGTGTTGTATCAAACTTAATCTATTATTTTTTAAAGACTATATTATTTTTTAAATTTATTTTATTTTTAATATATTAAAAATAAAAAATATTTTATTAGTTATATAAATAATATTCTTTTAAATTAGAACAGGGCCTCCAAAATATTCGGGTCGACCCTGAATTTTAGTTATTGTCAAAATAGGTTATCTAATAGGTATGCATTTGCATATTCTTAAAATGCTCTCCCATTTTTGTTTATTGTTTTTTATCTCTCTTTTTTAAATCATTATAACCAAAAAAAAAGTTGGTTTTTATTACACATCATTTTAATAATATTGTCTTTTTTATATGAATAATAGGTATGGTTTCAATTTTATTTTACACGTCAATTAAATAATATAAATCATATTATTTTTATTATTATGATGTTAGTTATTAATATGATAATAATTATTAACTATCTCTATATATCTTTTAGAATTACATAATTGTTTACGAAAAATAATATTATAAAATAAATTTTAATTGTAAGTTATAATCGATTTAGTTGTAAGTTATTAAATTCTGAATATTATTTTAAGAGTTATGTAATGATAGAGTATTTTCTTTTTTTTATAATATATCAATAATATAAATTATGAATAATTATTTTATTTTATTTAATGGCACAAGAATATGTTGTGAAATCGTAACAATCATCATCTCTTCTAATATGGAAAAAGTTCGAATCAATTTCAATAACCTTAGTTCATACTCTATATGTCCCTTGATTGTAATCCCACTCATTCAACATCTTATGAACGCTAACCATTGTAAACTTATCAATGTGGGTGTTACTAACTAAAGTCGTCACACCTCCCCTGTAAATCATAACTCCATCATTCAAGCTCACAAATTCCCCTCCATGATGGAAAACAACATTGAATAATTGCTTGTTCTGACATTTAAAAGAAAAAGGATTAAGACCTAACCTTCATCAACTATTTTTGAGCTTGATACAAACGGATAAATAAAACGAACCTTTTGAGCTTTAAATGCCTCTTCTTCATGTATGTCTGATTTAACTGCTTCAGTAGCTTTGTTTGCTTGCTTTGCTACCTTCGACTTCTTCAATTGGCTTGACTGCTCCGTCTTCTTCGCCATCTTCAGATTGTTATTTTGTCTGCAACAAAACCCTAGCTTTTCCAGGGGTGAATTGAGAAAAATAAAATCCTAAATTTGGACCATGCCTTTTATAATCAGAGCTACGTGGCATATATAAAAATCAAAAATGGAACTTACATGTAGGCAACTAACTTATAATCATAGGTAAAAACATGAAACATGATGTTAAGTGCTGTAATCTTTATTTAGTGAGGTCTGCAAAATAAATAAAAAATATTTTTAAAGAAGAAATCAAAACACGCTCATTTTGTAGGGGGTAAAAGCTATTTAACCTTAATGGGTTCGTTTGGTTGGGAGTAAATGGAGGGGAGGGGAGGGGAGGGGAAGGGAGGGAAGATTTATAAATATACTTGTTTGGTTCATTTTTTATAAGGGGAGGGGAGGGAAGCAAAATCCCTCCTAGACTCACTTTTTGCTCCCCTCCAAATTAAAAGGATTTGAATGGGAGGGAAGATTCATTAATTAAAATCTTATTATTTTCTCTAATTTATCCTTAATTATATTTTTAATTCTCAAATTGTCCTTATTGAATTTATCATACTAATACTTCAAGTTGTAACACATATAAAGTTTGCTTTTAAAAACACAGTTGAATTGTTTTTTAAGTGGGTGAGAAAGTACCGAATAATAGGACTAACGTCTTACGATTCAAATACTAGAAACCTGAGGAGTTAATGCTCAGACGAATCGTCTATCACCCAGAAAGGTTTTCTTAAGAAAAAGTGAGGTGAAACAAGTTTCACGTTATTTAGGAGTCTTTAAGCAATTGGTCTAGCGTACAACGACTTAAAGACTAAGAGTTTATTTGGCACAAGTTTTTAAACAATTGGCCTAGCGTCCAACGATTTAAAAACTCAGATTTTATTGTGAAAAGGTTTTTTGGAAAGACACTCGACGTTGGATCAAGGTTTGTAAATTAATTATGAAAGTGTTTTAGGGTTTGGTACGCGAGGAAATGAGAAATGGAATCGGGTTATGATTAATTAAGTATATGAACTTAATTAACCTCATGAGGATAGGTGCTCATATCCCCAACTATGAGACCCTTGTGCATGGATAAATGGTATATGGACCAAATTATTCGGGTTATGATTAATCAAAGCAACAAGGGCTTTAATTAACCTTGTGAGGATGGCCATGCCCATCCCCAACTATGAGACCCTTATTGGCGATGAGCCAATCAAAAGAAATCGGAGTTGTTTTATATTAATTGTGTGTGAAGTGTACAATGGTGAATAAATCGTACAAGCATGCAAGAGCAAATAAGTAATTATCACACAATACAATTAAAAATTTAAATAATTATTAGAGTGATTTTTTTTATTTAATAAAAAATCAATTCTTAATTTAATCGATAAATTGTCAAATAAAAACTATCATAAACTAATTATTATTTAATACATCAACACCAAAATAAATTATTTGCATAATTAAATTAAGTAATTAAAAAGAGAAGAGTTTAGAATGAGCCTGAATTGAAGCAAAACTGGGGGGTGTAGATAGAATTTCGTTGGGCCTGGAAGCAAGAACAGCCCAGGTCCATGAAGGGATCCACCTGATCTTGTGTGGCAGGTCAGCAAGGGTCTAACGTGTGCATGCATTTCTGAGACATCTGATCTGATTTCTAGGACACTCCAATGGCCATGATGAAGACTTGTTTATCAAGATTATTATAATATAATATAGAAAAGAAAAAAATCAGGAAATAGACAAAAGTGGTGACACTTATCACCACCGGACCAAGACACTTATCCTAATTTAATTAAGAAATTAAATTAATCAGAAACATAAACTTAACTCTTCTTCTCTCTAACACACGAATCCTCTGACTTCTCTCTAAAATTCCTCACCGGCAATAGAGATTTGGCCGCACCGGAAATCTCCTCATGGTGGTGACAGCGGGCAGTGGAGTCACTCTGATCCTTTTTTTTCATATTTTGAATCGTCTCTCTGTGCTCTCTCTTAATTTGTTGTCATTTTTTTGCAGATTCGCTATGGTTTATCCTAGATCTAAAAGGGGGGAAAGGAAACCCTAGTTCTATTTCGTGAAACCTGAAGGTGATGATGGCAATATGAGCAACGAAAAGGAAAGAGAGGAAGGGAACGAAGCCCCTGTGTGGTCGGACTCGTCAATTTTCAAACCTTTCAGGTGAGACCCTTCCGTTTTCTTCATAATCTTCTTCCTCTGCCTTCTGTTTGTAGTTTGTATCCTTCCCCCTTCTTCTCGATTTCGGGATTTTTGAAGGGGCTATGATGTAGGAAGATGATGCTATGAATTAGGGCTTGGTCAAATCTAGGGTTTCAATGTTTTGTTGTTCTTGAGGTTTTCTGATTCTGTGGCCGTTTTGGGGTTTCTTTCTTAATGAATAGTGATCCCCTATGATTAGTGTTATGAATTCCTTTATACTGATGAAATTAGGGTTTATTTTGGACTAATCTATTCTCAGATTTTTAGGAATAAGGCCTTACGAAATTCTGATTACATTCTGGGCTTCAAATCATTTCTGATACTGGGCTTTTGTATTTTGGCTTTCTGACATATTAGTTATGAAATCTGATATGCTAGCTTTGTTTTTTGTATTGGGCTTAGCAATTTTATGTATAACTTGCTGAATAGTGACGTATTCATGTTGGTACTGGGCTGAAATTTCACTTCTGTTGCTTGTTGCTTTGCTCTTCAAAAAAAACTTGTCTGGGCTGGAACTGTCATATATTTTCTGTTTTGTTGGGTTGGAATTACCATATTCTGATCTTGTACTTGAACCATGATGCTAATCCTGAGTTTATATTTCTGCACCCTCCTTTTTGTGAACTACAGTTTTTTACTTTATGATTTGAAATAGGAGCCTTTGGCTAGTGACTTGAGATGTAATTTCGATTGTATAAGGTTTTATTTGTTGCTTGAACATGATTTGAAAAATCCTCCCTATGTCCTGATTCTTGCTATGGCCCCTAATGATGAGTTGACAACAAAAATAGTCCCTTTGACAAAATAATCTTGTGTATGTTCATGTTTCTTGCTAACCAATTCTTCCCTTTTTGTTTTCATGTGTTGCAACAATGGTGGTGAGCATGGAGGAAAAAGAGGAATCTGAGGCCTAGCATGAAGCTTGGAGAAAGAGGCCTTGAGAAGATGGAGAAGGCAAGGAAACCATGGCTATAGAACAAGATACGAAGAATTGATATTTCAGCCAAGAAGACCTCATAAAATAGCTTAGGTTTAGGAATTCTGTAAATTATTGTATAAACTTGTAATTTGAACTTTAAACTTCCCCCTTTTGTTTTTAACCTTGTTAGAAATCATTTTAAACTTGAATAAAGTACTTGAAATTAGACCCAAAGAAATATTGCATTCTCTTTTTGTAGCATGATAATGTAGATGGAATCTAGTTATGAAGCTTTCTTTAAATTGTTCTTGTAACATGAATGGTGAAATTGGAGATTTGTAAAGAACCTTGCATCCCTTGTGAATAAAAAGTGTAGCTTGAATATTTTCTGCAACTTTGAATGATGATACATGCCTTGAATTCAAATTCTTGGAACTTTGAATCAAAACATGAATTGAATGAGATTTTCTTACTTAAAAAAAAAAGCAAAAGTCTTCGTGGAATTTAAGATCCTCGTGAACTCATGAAAGCAAAATAATTTCGTTCCACCTTTTGAATTCCAAATCAACGCTTATCTACGAACTCTAAAAAAACATCTCATAGTCCACTACTTTTCAATATAATTCTTGACCAATGAAGACTTCTCATGAAATCATCTCCTTAAAAACTTATGGTGTAAATCGAAATTAGAGGGAAAAAAATGACCTATAATATTCCAATAGAAACCGTAACTCTTTAAGCACGATTTCTTATCAATTCTTGAAACAAACTTGTAGACAACGAAATTTGAGACACATTGCAAGGAGAACCAACCATACATGAATCCATTCATCATAACTTACATTATGGCCTTAAAAATCCATGAAATATCAATACCTTAAATCCTCCGAAGAAGAAATAAGCCTTGAAATATGGAGATAGAAGTGACCATAAGAATCTTGAGTCCAATGATCTTCTGTAGATGATTGAAAGTGCATTGAGATAAAGCTCATGATAACACTTCAGAGATTATGTCAAGAAAGACATCACAAATCCAATGATCAACAATCCCGAGATGACAATGCTTCTAGAATTTTTTTTAAGGAAAAAGTCACACATTTCAGTAATCAAAATACACGCATAAGAACCAATGGATAAGAGAACCTAACATTCACTGCCAAACCCTTGCCTCTCTCAAATCTCTTGGATTGGTTGAAAACATAAACATATTATATAGCTTATAAAGGAACCACTGGAGCCACCTCAAACCATAGAACCAATGATACCAATGCACGTGCATGCTGATGATGAGACATGAGCCAACTAAGGTTGAGGGTAAATTTTGGGGTATGACAGATGCCCCTATTTAAACATTTTTAACCAGAGAATTCGAAGAAACAGACTTTGAATTATCAGGGTGAAAGATAATTTAAATACAAAATACCCAAAATTTGCCATGTGACACAATAGGCATGGAACAAAAGTTAAATTTGAATGCAAAATGCAATGATATGAGGTAAGAATAAGACCAAAAACTTCTGACTACAGAGCCGAGAAAAGATGATTGAGGATTAGTAACCAGTTAACCAACATCAAAATATCTTAACATGATAGCAACCATTGAGAAATATCAGAAAATCCCAACATCACTGGCGATAACCGAGTAACCAAAATAAGCAATAAACAACAAGTTTTAATGAGAATGAACTGAGAAGAAAACCGAACTTCTCAATCGAAAAGAAAAGTAATAAATTAAGCCATCACATGACGTCTTAATGAGAATGCTTTGAGAAGAGAACCGCAATTCTCAAGCGAAAAGAAATAAAATAATTTAAGTCATCCCAGCGATGTCTTAACGAAAATGCCTAGAGAAGAGAACCGCAATTCTCAAGCGGAAAGAAAGAAAATAAATTAAGCCATCTCAGCGATGCCTTAACGAAAATGCTTAGAGAAGAGAACCGCAATTCTCAAGCGAAAAGAAATAAAATAAATTAAGTCATCTCAGCCATGCCTTAACGAAAATGCTTAGAGAAGAGAACCGCATTCTCAAGCGAAAAGAAATAAAATAAATTAAGTCATCTCAGCGATGTCTTAACGAAAATGCTTAGAGAAGAGAACCGCAATTCTCAAGCGAAAAGAAAGAAAATAAATTTAGCCATCTCAGCGATGCCTTAAAGAAAATGCTTAGAGAAGAGAACCACAATTCTCAAGCGAAAAGAAATAAAATAAATTAAGTCATCTCAGCGATACCTTAACGAAAATGCTTAGAGAAGAGAACCGCAATTCTCAAGCGAAAAGAAATAAAATAAATTAAGTCATCTCAGTGATGCCTTAATGAAAATGCTTAGAGAAGAAAAATAGTACTTCTTAAACGAAAAGAAATAAGATAAATTAAAAGATTCAATATGATTGAGAATTTGTCAGAAAATCCCTAAAGAGTTAAGGAATACCCGCAGACCTTAACGAAAATATAATTGAGAAATTTGTCAAAAAAATCCCAAAGAGTTAAGGAATACCCGCAGACCTTAACGAAAATATAACTGAGAATTTGTCAGAAAATCCCCAAAGAGTTAAGGAATACCCGCAGACCTTAACGAAAATATAATTGAGAATTTTTCAGAAAATCCCCAAAGAGTTAAGAATACCCGCAGACCTTAACGAAAATATAATTGAGAAATTTGTCAGAAAATCCCCAAAGAGAGACCTTAACAAAAATATAATGGCTAGAAAAATATTAGAATTGTTGTGCACGAAGGTGCGAAGAGCCATGGCATGCTGAATGTCTTGACCATGTAACTTCCGAGTTACCAGCAGAACAAATTCAGTAGCGCACCCGAGAATACACTTCTCTGGGTATAAACAAATCAATATCGAGCACACTGGTGTGATATAAATGTTTATGAAGTTGGTAAGTCCTGATTCCGACATTCCAGTTGATAAAGATTTTAATGAACATGTACAGACATGTTGAACAACCTCTGAGTTGACAAAATCTTCAATTTGTATGCAGGTAGCTTTACCGGGGTAGAAGAATCAGATTCAGCGCTTGTGACTGAAAAACTTCTATGGTAGTGAGCTTCAATTTGCTGGCATCGTACTGGCAATGCGTTGTAGCAAGCGGGTATGTGGGTCAACTTCTGAGTTGGAGAAATATCTTGAGATTGAATAAACATCCTACCTGATGGATATTTATCTGTTGAGTAGTTGAGGACTTACTGGGGAAATAAATACACCAGAAGTTCAATGAGGATCTACTGAGAATAGATCAGAGAAACAAACCTATAGAGGTTACCGCCATTAAAATTTACTGAAGAAAATTCTTGTCTGAAAGAACTCTTGAAAATACCATAAATATGTTGTAGTAACCCTTCCCGAAGGAGACTCACTTGGGAGTAAATGAAGCTTTGGTGGGGACACTCCATAAGAAAACTGTGTGGAAAACTTCACTGGGGATTCCCGGTTGATAATTTTGCCGACATTAGAGTTCACTTAAAAGAGAAAACTGTTTCACTGGGGAAGAAATTTCGATTGAAAAAACTATCAGTTGTTAAGATCCATACAAGTATACCACTTGTGCTGGAGAGAAGAGGATAATTCTGTTTTCTGAGAAATAATACTTCAACTTTGATTCTTATGAGGATATTTCAGTTTTAGCTTGGGGAAATCGTGCAAAATAAAACTAGCCGAAGCCAACGCATGAATATGATATGCATGATTTTTAATGTTTTAATGCAAAGGGTATCAAACCGACTTCTCGATACTGTTGGAAGAGAAAATTTTAAATGCATCATGAAGATAATGCACCAAACTCTGAATGTTGATCTGCCACTTGAAAGGCTCCACAATAACCCTTGTAGAAGGAAGGATAGCAATTTCTGAACTGCTTTGATTATGATGATCAACAGAGTGCCCCACATTTAATGTAAAGAGAACTTGGTGGACTTCTGTGGGAATAAAGAATCCATGTTTAACGCACAAGTCTGACATGAATGTTTCAACAGTTGAAAAGCTGACATCTTGATGACAGAGAGCCGTTACAAACATATGCAGATATGTTAAACAATTTTATCGTTGACAAAATCTTCGTCTTATAGCTGCTGAGCTGATAGTGAATCGCAATAAACAAGAGATAACTCTACTGGGGAGAAAGGAATCAAGTTCCACACCATTTGAGGGGAATAAACACTTCCACCATGGATAAATCTTCCATCTTCTAGCGTCGTGCTGACGACGTATAAAGATAACACGTACTAACAAGTTTAAACAACTTGACGTTGCAACAGATCTTCCAAAATCTTTAACCATTCCACGTAGTGGATGCACAATTCTGTTGAATAAGCAAGGAACACATTGGGGAAATAAACACACTAGAGATTCACAGGGGATCGGCCGAGAACAAATCAGAGAAATCGGGTCTATGAAGGATTACCGTCACCAAGATTTACCCGGGAAATTGTTATTTTGAGGGAATAACAATATTGTATTTGATGTCGTTGCAAACCTACTGCAATAGGTCCTCTTGGGTAAACTTGAAGCTTCACTGGGGAACTTCAAAAGAAACTCTATAGGGAAAGATCACTGGGGAAGACCTTAGTAATAAATTCCGTTGATACAAGAGTTCACCTGGGGAAGATCAATCGCTTTGGAAGATATTCGACTTGAGAATCATCACCGTTGTAGATCAAATTATGAACAAACCTCCAAACTGGTGGCAAGAAGAACTAAGTCTGTCATTTGAGAAATAATCTTCAAAGTATGATTCTGCTAAGGAGAACAACTAGTTATTCTTGAAATACTCTAAGTCTTGGCTGGGGTTCATATATGAATATGACGTGTATGATATGATATGGATGAATGCATGAATGTATGAATATACTAGTTAGTGCATTGGTTATCAAATTTAATTCCTGACATCGTTGGACATCGAACGAAGAGTAATGACCAAAACCAAAGATACACCACAACTGCTACTGGCAAGATACATTCATCCCTCGAAGAAGAGATAATGCTTAGTTCTTTATAGTCACCATGATGATTACAGATGTACTTCCAATTCAGAGAAAAAGACACAAAATTTAGAAGGTCAATTGTTCCCTGATATTCCGTAGATCAAAACAATTTCAAGTTTTTCAAAAGCTTTATTGTTTCACCATTTTTTTAAATGACTTTCAATTTTATCTAAAACAACAGCGACATTAAGCTAAACAGGCATAAAAGATAAAAATCATAGGAGAAAGAATAACGTTCAATTGAATAATTCTTTTATTTAAAATATGAGAAGAATAACTCATATGTGAGGAGTTTGTACATAAACATGCACATTCCTTTAGGAGGAACATACAGGAGAGACTAAGTCTATACACATTTTTCTTGAAACAACAACCAAATTAAAATTGAACTTCATTGAACCATAAACATGCTATTCTCCCTCCTGACTGCTATTCTTCATTACTTCACTTCTGAAGATGGTGATTGAACCGATCCCTTCCATCTAAGCTTTTGTCGTGACACGGAAACGCAAACTGCAGCATTATATCTTTATACATTCCCTAACTTTTGCGTGAACCACCTTCTCTTCAGATTTTGGTTCACTGGGATACTAAATCTCTTTTGCTTAAGCCGCCTTTTCGGGTTTTCAGGTTACCGGGCTTAGTTTTTTTTCTTTTTTTTTAGACATAATATTTCTTGACCGCGTCTGAGATGACAACATGTTCCAAATCTTCTCCATCCATATTGGTGAGAATAAGAGCTCCTCTAGAGAAAACCTTCTTCACCACATATGGTCCTTCATAGTTCGGCACCCATTTTTCGCGAGGGTCCTTATATGGAGAGATTATCCTCTTCAGCACCAAATCGCCCACTTTGAACACCCGAGGGTGTACCTTCTTGTCAAAATCTCTCTTGATTATCTTCTGGTAAAGTTGGCCATGACAAAGTGTTGTCAACCTCTTCTCTTCAATCAGATTGAGCTGGTCATACCTATTTCGAACCTATTCTGCTTCTTCTAATTCCGTTTCCATTAGAACTCTGAGGGAAGGAATATCAACTTCTATGGGAAGTACTACCTCCATACTGTAGACGAGAGAGTAGGGTGTTTCCCCTGTTGAAGTGCTAAATGATGTTTTATACCCGTGCAAAGCGAAAGGCAACATCTCATGCCAATCCTTATACGTTTTTACCATCTTCTGAAGGATCTTCTTACTATTCTTGTTAGCTGCTTCAACATCGCCATTCATCTTCGGCCTGTAAGGTGACGAGTTGTGATGCTCTACCTTGAAGGTGTCCCACAACTATTTCATCATCTTATTGTTCAGATTTGTCCCATTGTCGGTAATAATCTTGCTAGGAGTTCCATAGCGACAAATTATCTCATTCTTGATGAACCGGGTAACCACTTGCCGTGTCACATTAGCATATGAAGCGGCCTTAACCCACTTTGTGAAATAGTCTATAGCAACCAGTATGAAACGATGTCCATTAGAAGCTTTCGGCTCAATCATTCCAATCATTCCAATCATATTTATTCCCCACATAGAGAACGGCCATGGCGAAGTCAGGACATTTAGAGGTGAGGGTGGCACGTGCATCTTATCAGCATGAATTTGACACTTATGACACCTCATCGCATCGACAACACAGTCCATTTCCATGGTCATCCAATAATAACCAGCTCTAAGAATCTTTTTTGCCATCGCATGCCCATTTGCATGAATACCAAAAGAACCTTCATGAATTTCTTTGATAAGTTGATCTGCTTCGTGTCTATCCACGCATCTGAGCAAGACCAAATCAAAATTCCGCTTATACAACACTCCGCTACTTAAGAAAAATTTAGCAGACAACTTCCTCAAAGTCTTCTTATCAGTGATAGATTCCCCTTTTGGGTATTCGTTTTCTCTATGTATTGTTTGATATCATAAAACCAGGGTTTATCATCAGCCTCCCCATCAAACGTCATACAATAAACAGGTTCATCCAGACGCTCAATAGTGATAGAAGGCGCTTCATTAGCCCATTTGACCTTGAACATTAAAGACAACGTGGCCAAGGCATCAACTATCTGATTTTCCTCTCTAGGAATATGGTGGAAAGTGATCTCATCAAAATACGGTATCAACTTCAAAATATGATCCTTATACAAAATCAACTTTTCATTGCGAGTCTCCCATTCTCCTTTGACCTGGCAAATGACAAGTGCTGAATCCCCATAAACTTCAAGGATTTTGATCCTCAAGTCAATGGATGCCTCAATTCCAAAGATGCAAGCTTCATATTCTGCCATGTTGTTGGTACAGTCGAAACAAATTCTGGCAGTGAAGGGAATATGATATCCTGTTGGAAAAGTAATGATTGCCCCAATTCCATGACCTATTGCATTAGACGCATCATCAAACACGAGAGTCCAACGAGATCCTGGTTCAGGTCCTTCTTCTGGACCAGGAATGTTACAGTCTCTGATAAACATTACATCTTCATTCGGGAAATCAAATTTCATTGGCTGGTAATCCTCCATGGGCTGGTGAGCAAGATATTCTGATACAATACTTCCTTTAACAGCCTTATGCGTTACATACTGGATGTCATATTCTGATAACAACATTTGCCAACGCGCAATCCTGCCTACCAAAGATGGTTTCTCAAAGATATACTTAATGGGATCCATCTTGGATATTAGCATCGTGGTATGACACACCATGTACTGCCTCAAACGGCGAGCAGCCCATGCCAAAGCACAACAGGTTTTTTCCAACAAAGAGTATCGGCTTTCACACTCTGTGAACTTCTTACTTAAGTAATAGATTGCATGCTCCTTTCTTCATGTTTCATCATGTTGTCCCAAGACACAACCCATGGATCCTTCAAGCGCAGTCAGGTACATTATAAGAGGTTTTCCTGGCACAGGTGGTATTAAGATTGGTGGTTCCTGCAAATACTCATTAATTTTATCAAATTCCCGTTGACAATCATCATTCCATACAATGGCCTGATCTTTCTTTAATAACTCGAACATTGGCTCGCAAGTTGCTGTCAAATGTGAGATAAACCTGGAAATGTAGTTAAAATGTCCCAAGAAACCACAAATCTCTTTCTCTATTCTTGGTGCAGGCATATCCTAAATAGACTTAACTTTATTAGGGTCCACTTCAATGCCTCGCTGACCAAGTAACTTTCCAAATCAAACTCCAAAAGTGCACTTGTTGGGATTCAAACGAAGTCTATACTTCCTCAGTCTGTCAAACAACTTTCTTAGATGAACGATGTGCTCTTCTTCGGTCTGAGATTTAGCAATCATATCATCTACATATACTTCTATTTCCTTATGCATCATGTCGTGGAAAAGGGTTACCATGGCTCTCTGATATGTTGCCCCGGTGTTCTTTAATTCGAATGGCATGTCCTTGTAGTAGAAAGTGCCTCAGGGGGTGGTAAATGTCGCTTTCAGCATATCTGCAGGATCCATTTTAATCTGATTATATCCTGAGAAACCATCCATGAAAGAAAAAACAGAAGACTGAGTTGTGCTGTCAACTAAAACATCAATGTGAGGCAGAGGGAAATCATCCTTCGTGCTAGCTTTGTTCAGATCTCTATAGTCCACACACATCCGTACTTTTCCATCCTTCTTGGGGACAAGCACAGCAATCCAGTCTGGATATACTGACACAACGAGGAAACCAACTTCAAATTGTCTTTTGTCTTCATCTCGAATCTTCTTGGCCATTTCTAGATGTATTCTCCTCGGCTTCTACTTTACAGGCGAACATTCAGGCTTCAATGGCAACTTGTACATAACAATATCAGTATCCAGACCGGGCATATATTGATACGATCATGCAAACACATCCACACACTCTCACAACAAATGGGCCACCTCATCTTTTACCCCATGCTCCAAAGCAACTCCAACTTTGACCTCCTTACGATCCTCTTCAGTCCCCAGATTGATCACATCCACTGGTTCTTGATGAGGTTGGATCATCTTTTCTTCATGCTCAACCAGACGTGTCAGCTCTTCGGGGAGTTCACAGTCTTCCTCACCATCGTCTTCAGCTTGGTTGATCGGGAAATTGAAGTCAAAAGGAATTACATTATGGTTATGTTCAATGAGTTCAATTTCAGGTGATTTTGAAAAAGAAATGATCGGGGAAACATCTTTGACAATCCAGTTCTTAGGAGCAGCATCGGGGGGTACAGAACACCATCTTGGAGAACTCAGCAACATACTCATCATCATCAATGGCGTTGATAGCCTCTCCAGAACGGAAACCTTTTGCAACAAAAGTATCTTCAAGGCGAGGGATCTCCTTTTTGCCTGTCTCTGACTTTCCACTGATCTTGAAGTAGGATTGGTATTCGAGTCCACCTTTGTCTTTCTTTTCCAACACTTCTATCGTTGTTCCCCACCCTTCTGAGTTTCCAGCATCAATGAGGGCCTTAACATCCTGCCAGAAGGCCATGCTACCCTTGGGTTTCTCAATAGCCTTTGTTTCTTTCTACATTGTGCCCACAATCTCCAGAGCTTGAAAAAGAGTTTCGTGCACTTCATCACCAACATCAACATACATGAATTCAGATAAATGACTAACTAAATAGTCCTCTTCACCACCGACCTCTGCCACCTGATTGTGCAATAAGAACTTCAACTTCTGATGGAGTATTGAAGTAACAGCTTTGGCGCCATGTATCCACGGTCTTCCCAACAAACAACTATAAGCTGGAAAAATGTCCATCACCTGAAAAGTGATATTGAACAACTGAGGTCCTATAAACACTGGTAGGTCAATCTCACCTACCGTCATTCTCCGGGAACCATCAAAAGATTTCACTATCAAAGAACTGGGTTTCATAATTGCTCCTTCTATCTGTAATTGAGCCAGAGTTATCTTTGGGATTACATTCAAGGTTGAACATGTATCAACTAACACTCTAGCAAGAGTTGTTTCACCATAAGTGATAGAAATATGAAGAGCCATATTATGATTAATTCCATTCGGAGGGAGATCCGCATCAGTAAAAAATAAGCAGCTGTTATCATTCAAGCCTGAAATGGAAACATCCAACTGATTAATTGCAATATCCTCAACTATATACGCATTGTCAAGGAACTTCAGTAGGGACATTTTGTGAGCTTTAGAACTCTTCAGTAAGGACAAAATTGAAATCTTTGCAGGAGTTTGGCCGAGCTGATCAACCACCTTGTAATCACTCATCTTGATAATCTTCAGAGTTTCATCATTCGGACCAAAGACATCCCTTAACTCCTCTGAACTTAGATCAACACCCATATCTTTCTTTTGGGGAGATTTCGACACTTTCTCTGCAACCCTACTTTTTGTCAAATCTTGGTGATAAATACAACCGCTACGGGTCATGCTACTCTTACCAACAATATTTTCAACAGTGGGTTTTTCCAATACCACAGGCTTGTCACCCAAAACAACCTCAGGTGTATAATTTCATGGTACGGCCTTTGTATTTTCATAAGGAATTCGAACAGGGGGTAAATTACCATTGGTTCGATAGTGGTAACTGGGCCTTCACCTGCCATGATAGGAACCACCAGAGGTACATGGATTCTTCTATTGTTGATCAATGGTATCACCACATTCACTTCATTCTTTACATGAGCCCGACCAAACTGAATTTGATGTTGGTTCACCAACCTCTATAGACATACTTTGAACTCTAAACATTGCCATGGATCCACCTGGCACACTTGGCAAACATCATAGTTATTTTTCAACAAATTAGCTTTACTCAAATCTTCAAATACCACCTTCAATGAAGTCTTCAATTCATTCACATCCATAACTAGGTTCCTTTCATCTTCAACCAAAGCATTTACCAATGATGTCCCATGTCCTGGCAAGGGGTTACTAGCAATATTGGGAACATCAACGAAAGTCAATAATTTTTTATCGATAAGCTCCTGAGCCTTGCACTTGAATGCGAAACAATCCTCAGTAGTATGACCAGAAGAATTGGCATGGTAAGCACATCTTGTATTTCCATTAAACCATGGCTTGGGTGGTCCAGGCACATGTTTCAACTCTCTAGGCACCACTCTTCCATCTTGAACTAGATAGGGCAATAGACTTGTATATGTCATAGGAATCGGCTGGGTTTCCTCCTTAGTATATCTGCGGTACTGAGCACCCTTAGGTTGGACTTGACCTTTGCTAGGGCTTTTGCTCTATTGTTGTTGAGCAGCTTGATTTGGTGAAATTTGGGCAGGAAAAGCCATTGGTATTTGAATCTGTTGTTGATAAGGCATGCCAGGGTATTCCATAGCGGCAACATAAGGGTATGGCATGTATGGAACCTGAATAGGAGCTAGTCTAGATAATTGTCATCCTCTTCCTCTACCTTTTGGCTCATAGACAGCATTGGCCTCAGCCTCCTTCTTCTTAAAACCGTTGAAGGGTTTCTTCGCAGCAGGCAACCCAACAGTTCCTCCTGATATCTTACCAGTTTTTAAACCCTCCCCTATCTTTTCACCTACCATCACCAAGTTAGAGAAATCGGAAAAAATACTCCCTAGCAATCTTTCATAGTACTGAGATGGTAATGTTCCCATAAACAAATCATTCAATTCCCTTTCCACTAAGGGTGGTTGAACTCTGGCAGCAACTTCTCTCCACCTCTGGGCATATTCCTTAAAGTACTCTTTTTCCTTTTGGGACATATTTTGTAGTTGCGTACGGTTAGGAACCATGATAGTATTGTAGTGATATTGTTTAGAAAAGGCAGCATACAAATCATCCTAGGAATGGATGTCAGATTTCTCCAATTGCATATACAAATCAAGAGATGCCCCTGAAAGGCTGTCTTGGAAATAGTGAATCATCAACTTGCTATTTTTAATGTGTGTCGCCATCTTGCGACGGTACATCCTCAAATGAGTATTTGGACACCTTACACCCTTATATTTTTCAAATTCAGGTACTTTGAATTTTAGTAGAATAATAACATCAAGAACAAGACACATTTCCACCGCACTCATACCAACAGTGTTTTTTCCTCTCAGTTCCTTCACCTGCTCAACCAATTCTTCACACATCTTTTGCACAGCCATGTCTTGAAAAGGAGCTGGATTTCCCATATGTACGATATTCTGGTAAAATTGTTTCATGTAATCGTCTTATATGTCCTCATCATCTTGGGGAGACACAGACCAATTATTCTCTTGTTCATCTTCACCCTGTTGTTGCTCATTATTTCCCACCATTTGTGTAGCAACATGCACTACAGCAGTAGTGCCATGATTGTCGGCTCCGTTGAAGAAATCAGAAGGCATCCCATAAAGTGATGGGTTGGATACCTGCATGCCAACCAAATGAGAGAGTGTTGTTGGCACCTCGGTGGACTCTTGTGTTGCCAACGGCAAAAGAAGAAACAACAGCAATTGTCGTATTAGAAACAAAAGATGTCCCAATGGTGTTAGCATCTTGAGTTGTTGTGGAAGCATTGAAAGTAGCAGGAACATTGTTTGGTGCAGCAGCAGTAGCAACAGCAGCAGCTTCATTGGCGGCTCGTTCTTCATCCCTCCTATGTTGAGCAATCATCATCTCCATAAGTTGGTCCATCTTAGACTTCAACCCATCGATATCTCCTTGCATAACATCTTGTCTAGCTTCGTGTTGTTCCATAGCTTTCTTCGTGTTGGCCCTCGTATCGTACGAGTGTTGAGTAGTCAGCTGAAATCTGGACGAGAGGAAATGTAATGAGCTTGGAGTCCTTTTGTTTTAGATTTAAAAAAAAACATGATTATGTATGATTAATGCAGAATGCTTATGATCATGTTCCCATTTCCAAGGATCTTTATCAGACTCGTTCACTTGTAAGCAATCAACACAGCAAATGGATAATCAACTCCTTCATTCCAAACATAAAAGTTGAATACAAACATCATTCTTTGTAGAAAAATAAAGATCAAGACTCACATGTCTGCTTTCAGTTTAGCAAATACATGAAGTTGAAAAAGTACATAAAGGTAATAAAAATCAGAAACGTTGGCCTCTTCGGGGGGACCTGAATCGCTCTACCATGCCTTTTTGAATCGCTCCACCATGCCTTTGCAAAGAAAAATGAAGTACTCCACAGCCGGGGGGACCTGATCTTCCTCCAGGTCTTCTATAGCTTATTGAAGCCTCCATGGGACTTCTACCATTAACTGTCTACAGAATTCTACCAAGCCTGAGTACTTTGCATACAAATCCTTATTTTTCTCTTCCAGGTTGAAGATGGTCTCTCCTCGATCTACCCAAATTTCATTTTGATGTCGAGCTTCTTCCTGCCACTCCTTGCACTGAATCTCTAACTCTCCATATGCCATCTCCCATCGGCTTACAAGATGTCTCGCAGTATCCAACTCTTGAATCTTCTGGGCCAATTCTTCGGGGTCTATGCTACATGCCATGCGAGCTTCTTCCTTGAGGCCAGTTTCACGCGCCAAACTAGATTCAATGTTCCTTAGTTCAGCCTTTAACTCTCGGACTTGATTGGTAAGAGTTATCTTCAAGTCAACCTTCGCTTTGATAGCTCGTTCTTCATTTGCGTATGTTTGCCCTCTTTGATGTTCAGCTTCGGCCAGCCTATGATTGAATTCACTTAACTCAAAATTGGCTGCATCCAGATTATCCTTCACACGGAACTTTACTTTTCTTTCTCTTTCTACCTGCTCTTGACTTTTTAGAAGATCATCATCTCTTTCTTTGAGGCTTTGCATCAAATCATCTCTCTCTCGAGCAACACGAGTAAGGACTACCTGTTTTCTCTCCTCTTCAGCTTTCATCTCTATAATGGTGACCTTGAGCTTGTTGAATTCCTCAATAGGGACGTGAGTGAGTTCAGGTTTTGGCACATCAAATGGAACTTCCACAGTGAATGGAAATTGTACTTCCGTTACTCTTCTAATTATCCATGATTCGTAAGGTTCTCCGTCACCATTTCCTCTCTTTCTGAGCTCTGTACCCTTCCTGTGAACTTGGGTCCAAGCTTTTTGGATCTGTTTTGACAAACCGGGATCCTCCTTTCCAAAGTCTAGCAAAATAAGCTCTTTCAGAAATTCATCCTTTGGTGCAGTTTCAAAAGGACAACCAAATTGCTTGAGGACCAACCTAGGATTATAATTGATACATCCTTGAGATCCAATTAGCAGAACATTAGGAAATGCTTTGCAGTGACCTCCCATGTATACCAACTTGGCGAATACTAGAAAACACCACTAGCAGTAAGAGAAGCCAATTTCTGAGAACAACTCAAATTCTCCAAGATTTTAACCCAAGGTCCTCGCTGAGGAATATGGGACTTCAACCATGATTAGAGAAAAACAGAGCAACACATTACAACTCCCCTTTTATTCTCGTATCGGACATGAATGTTGATGAGCATATCTGCAAGCAAAGCAGGCACAAGGTTGTCTGAAAGGAAAACACTAATTGCAGGCTGACTTATGTAATCGTCGTCATTGTTGGGAAACAATACCACCCCATAGATCAGCAAGGCTAAAACAACGCTGAATAACATCCAATCTTCTTCAAATACCGCCAATTCTTCAGCTCTCTGTTCCAAAAATCTCCTAGAAATTCCCTTTTCTACTAGCTTCGGCCCTATTTCTCTGACAGGGAGATATAGAGAAGTTGCTACATCAATTGCATCCAAATTTTCTCCTACCTTAGTAAAAGGAATATCGCCTTTCAAGGGCCAATTTAATAACCTTTCAAACTCTTCAATTGTCTGGACCAACTGAAAATCTTGGAACGTGAAACACCGTAGGGGGGCATCAAAAAACTTCACTAAGGCTTTCAAGGCATCATGATCCACTGTTGTATCCAATAGTTCCAAAATCCACCCATATCTAACGTGAAAATTTTTCAACTGAACAGACTTTACCTTCTCCTTGAGCTTCAACAGAGTTCGAGTGTCAGAGATCTTGAACTTAAGATAAGGTTTATGCTTTTTGATTAAATCCATGTGTAATCTGATTACTTGCACGACTGAGTCTTTAAAGTTCCCTGAAAATGACAACAACATGATGAAAATGAATGATTAATGCAACATGTAACGCAAATGGTTAAAATGGAATCTGACAAACAAAGTAACAGAGGATCACATGACGAGTCACCGGATGGTCGGACATGGTTTCGACGTCTATCCAACAATTCCCTATACTGGACGGTTCTAATGTTTTTTTTTGCTAAATGTTTCTCGGAGTTTTAGATCCCCTTTTAAAAATAATATCGTCATGCCAACGATCCTCATGATGATAGTATTTTCAAAAGTATACTCCAAGAAATGGCTCCTTAAAGGGATACTAAAAAAAAAACTTTGAGCGGATGGTCTCGGTTTGGACATCCTAATACTTAGAGTTATAGGCCCTTTGCCCAGGAACTATCGTACGGTGCAACAACTCCCTTAAAAAGACCAACTCTAAGGTGTAGTCTTCACGTTGATCCAAAAGACACAGATTTCTAGTGGACCTAAGCTACGCAACCACTCTAAACTTAATGTTTCCTAGAAGCCTGGGTATTGGGCTTATCTATGAATCATAACTAACAAATTCCCAACACAATAATATATACCAACAAGATAATATACAAAGCTTAAAGAAATAATAGGCAATGAATAATAAACATCAAGAAGAAAGCGATAAACAAACACACAAACATGCGAAGAACTAAACTAGGGTTGACTCGCTTAGTCAAAATGAGTTTTTAAAAAATTTCCCCAGTGAATTCGCCAACTGTGATGACTGGTTTTTTCATCGGTTATTTTAAAACAATGAAGTCGCCACCTAATTTTATTTGTTCTAAAAAGAATGGGGAAATATAGATAAAACCCACGAATGATGGATAAGGTGGTCTACGTGACCAAAAGATATGAATTCGGGAGTCGGTTATGCAAGGGGAAGATGTTAGCACCCCTTACATCCATCATACTCGATGGGACCCGTTTAGTTCTAAGTGTTTGTGTGTATATTCGCTAATTTCTAAATTATGACCGAGAAAAGAAAAGGGGTTTATGTATTATTATTTTGAGTTTGTCGCAGTTTCAAAACCTTGTGCCTACGTATTCCCTCGTGCAATGGGAAAGTCAAAACTCTGTAGTTCTTCTTGAAAAAGTTATAAGTTGGTTGTATTGATTTTATAAGAAAAATCGTGCGTTAGACATTTCAAATGCTTGAACTTGGACTTGTTTAGTTTGTTTGAAAAGCTTAAGTCCTCGTTCGTGTTTGAAATGGCTATCGCACACTCTTTGTAAGAAAAGAGTTTGATGGTCGAATATGAGCGAAAAAAGAGTTTGAGTGAGTTGAATTGTTTTTTAAGTGGTGAGAAAGTACCGAACAATAGGACTAACGTCTTATGATTCAAATACTAGAAACCTAAGGAGCTAATGCTCAGACGAGTCGTCTATCACCCAAAAAGGTTTTCTTAAGAAAAAGTGAGGTGAAACAAGTTTCACGTTATTTAGGAGTCTTTAAGCAATTGGTCTAGCGTCCAACGACTTAAAGACTAAGAGTTTATTTGGCACAAGTTTTTAAAAAATGGCCTAGCATCCAACGATTTAAAACTCAGATTTTATTGTGAAAAGGTTTTTTGGAAAGACACTCGACGTTGGATCGAGGTTTGTAAATTAATTATGAAAGTGTTTTAGGGTTTGGCACGCGAGGAAATGAGAAATGGAATCGGGTTATGATTAATTAAGTATATGGACTTAATTAACCTCGTGAAGATAGGTGCTCCTATCCCTAACTATGAGACCCTTGTGCATGGGTAAATGGTATATGAACCAAATTATTCGGGTTAGGATTAATCAAAGAAACAAGGGCTTTAATTAACCTTGTGAGGATGGCCATGCCCATCCCCAACTATGAGACTCTTATTGGCGACGAGCTAATCAAAAGAAACCGGAGTTGTTTTATATTAATTGTGTGTGAAGTGTACAATGGTGAATAAATTGTACAAGCATGCAAGAGCAAATAAGTAATTATCACACAATACAATTAAAAATTTAAATAATTATTAGAGTGATTTTTTTATTTGATAAAAAATTAATTAATAATTTAATCGATAAATTGTCAAATAAAAACTATCATAAACTAATTATTATTTAATACATCAACCCCAAAATAAATTATTTGTATAATTAAATTAAGTAATTAAAAAGAGAAGAGTTTAGCATGAGCCTGAATTGAAGCAAAACTGGGGGGTGTAGATAGAATTTCGCTGGGCCTGGAAGCAAGAACAACCCAGGTCCATGAAGGGATCCACCTGATCTTGTGTGGCAGGTCAGCAAGGGTCTACTGTGTGCATGCATTTCTGAGACATCTGATCCAATTTCCAAGACACTCCAATGGCCATGATGAAGACTTGTTTATCAAGATTATTATAAGATAATATAGAAAAGAAAGAAAAAAACAGGAAATAGACAAAATCTAGGGTTTCAATGTTTTGTTGTTCTTGAGGTTTTTTGATTCTGTGGCCGTTTTAGGGTTTCTTTCTTAATGAACAGTGATCCCCTATGATTAGTGTTATGAATGCCTTTATACTGATGGAATTAGGGTTTATTTTGGACTTAGCTATTCTCAGATTTTTAGGAACAAGGCCTTACGAAATTCTGATTACATTTTGGGCTTCAAATCATTTCTGATATTGGGCTTTGGTATTTTGGCTTTCTGACATATTAGTTATGAAATCTAATATGCTAGCTTTGTTTTTTGTATTGTGATGTATTCATGTTGGTACTAGGCTGAAATTTCACTTATGTTGCTTGTTGCTTTGCTCTTCAAAAAAAACTTGTATGGGCTGGAACTGTCATATATTTTCTATTATGTTGGGCTGGAATTACCATATTCTGGTCTAGTACTTGAACCATGATGCTAATCTTGAGTTTGTATTTCTGCACCCTCCTTTTTGTGAACTAATTTTTACTTTATGATTTGCAATAGGAGCCTTTGGCTAGTGACTTGAGATGTAATTTCGATTGTATAAGGTTTCATTTGTTGCTTGAACATGATTTGAAAAATCCTCCCTATGTCCTGATTCTTGCCATGGCCCCTAATGATGAGTTAACAACAAAAACAGTCCCTTTGACAAAATAATCTTGTGTATGTTCATGTTTCTTGCTAACCAATTCTTCCCTTCTTGTTTTCATGTGTTGCAACAATGGTGGTGAGCATGGAGGAAAAAGAGGAATTCGGGCCTAGCATGAAGCTTGGAGAAAGAGGCCTTGAGAAGATGGAGAATGCAAGGAAACCATGGCTATGGAACAAGATACGAAGAATTGAAATTCCAGCCAAGAAGACCTCATAAAATAGCTTAGGTTTAGGAATTCTGTAAATTATTGTATAAACTTGTAATTTGAACTTCAAACTTCCCCCTTTTTTTAACCTTGTTAGAAATCATTTTAAACTTGAATGAAGTACTTGAAATTAGCCCCAAAGAAATCTTGCACTCTCTTTTTGTAGCATGATAATGTAGATGGAATCTAGTTATGAAGCTTTCTTTAAATTGTTCTTGTAACATGAATGGTGAAATTAACCTTGCATCCCTTGTGAAGAAAAAGTGTAGCTTGAATATTTTCTACAACTTTGAATGATGAATGAATGATGATACGTGCCTTGAATTCAAATTCTTGGAACTTTGAATCAAAACATGAATTGAATGATATTTTCTTACTTAAAAAAAAAGCAAAAGTCTTCGTGGAATTTAAGATCCTCGTGAACTCATGAAAGCAAAATAATTTCTTTCCACCTTTTGAATTCCAAATCAAGGCTTATCTACGAAATCTAAAAAAACATCTCATAGTCCACTACTTTTCAATATAATTCTTGACAAATGAAGACTTCTCATGAAATCATCTCCTTAAAAACTTATGGTGTAAATCGAAATTAGAGGCAAAAAAATGACCTATAATATTCCAATAGAAACCGTAACTCTTTAAGCACGATTTCTTTTCAATTCTTGAAACAAACTTATAGACAACGAAATTTGTGACACATTGCAAGGAGAACCAACCATACATGAATCCATTCATCATAACTTGCGCTATGGCCTCAAAAATCCATGAAATATCAATACCTTAAATCATCCGAAGAAGAAATAAGCCTTGAAATATGGAGATAGAAGTGACCATAAGAATCTTGAGTCCAATGATCTTCTGTAGATGATTGAAAGTGAATTGAGATAAAACTCATGATAACACTTCAGAGATTATGTCAAGAAAGACGTCACAAATCCAATGATCAACAATCCCGAGATGACAATGCTTCTAGAATTTTTTTTAAGGAAAAAGTCTCACATTTCAGTAATCAAAATGCACGCATAAGAACCAATGGGTAAGAGAACCTAACATTCACTGCCAAACCCTTGCCTCTCTCAAAACTCTTGGATTGGTTGAAAACACAAACATCTTCTATAGCTTATAAAAGAACCACTGGGAGCTACCTCAAACCATAGAACAAATGATACCAATGCATGTGCATGCTGATGATGTGACATGAGCCAACTAAGGTTGAGGGTAAATTTTGGGGTATGACAGTATGTATATGTTATAAATAAAAGTTTTAAATTTAATAGGGTTAAATAAGTTTTTGATCCCTATAAATATTGAAGTTTTTTATTTTTAGTCCCTCCCTGCCTTTAGGCAACGGTTTTTACAAAAAAAACGTTGTCAAATCCAACTAAAACCGTTGCCAAAACCCAGGAGGGACTAAAAATGAAATTGCAATATTTATAGGGACCAAAAACTTATTTAACACAATTTAATATTATTTGTTTAACGTTTTTAACATTTTAACGTTATGTTACTTATTTTTAGTATACAAATTATTCTATTGGGTTAGATGGATCATCAAGATCGGAGAATTGTTATTAACAAAATAGTTTGATTTGCGTCCAAGAGATATAGTCCAACTAATTTGCGTTGATGTTTATTGTCATGTCTGTGAATGTCAAAACTATTTTTATTTAGAATTATGTTTACTAAGTACAAATGACAATATTTATAAGGATAAAAATGTAATTTAATTGTAAAACCCCTCCCCTCCCCTTGTGAAGCAAACATACATGTTGTTAAAAATTGCTCCCCTCCCTTCTCATCCCCTTATTTGAACCAAACATATATTTAGTTAAATACTCTCTCCTCCCTTCCCCTCCATTCCCCTCCTCTCTATTAGATTCTCTCTCCTCCCCTCCCATCTGTTGAACCAAACAGACCCTTAGAATCTAAGTCACGCTTCCGATCCAGACAAGACCAAAGCCACCATATGAACATAATAGTCCACCGCTTCTATTTCCATATAGGATCAAGCACATTGTGAACCCAAAGTTTCATTGCTACTATTTATATTCAAGGATCAAGCCAATACCCGGAGTTCCATCTTCCCATGAATGCATATACAAGTTACTCAACACATATGCAATTAAGATCATCCATAAACCTTAATTATCAAGCATACCACAATAATCCAACACATTTGAATTATCCACCATCTTGCACAAACAATCATGTTTCCAACAACAACAAGCAATACACACGTATTTCCAATTATCATGCATCACCAATAACATATAACATACAAGCTATCACATGTTATTCTTAACAATCCATCCAAAGCATAACCCACATACACTAATTCAAGTAGCATGTAATCAACGAAATCGCATCCAAACATGATCCAAAACGCATCAATACAATTATTAGAAATCATATAAATTAATGATAAATCATAAGCAAGCAAATCCCTAAGCCAAACATGCATTAATCAAGAAACTCATTTTTCTGCATACAGCAAGGCGCGCTCAGCGACCCCCCGTGCGCCAAACGGCCTTCGCGTTATGCAGAAAAATCTGGTGCGAACAGCACTGCACCAGTCACTAAAATACATCCCAAAATCAGTTTTAATGCTTATTAATCATCATTTAAACATCATCTAACATGTATACACTATATGGAACCTATCCATATCATCAAATCTAGTTTTAATCATCAAAATCCTCAAATTACAACTTCAATTTGAGACTTCAAAACCTAGAAATAGAGATACTCAATCCTATAGCATGTTACTAATCACTACCCAACAACATACAAATGCATAATAATGAAGATTCTCCCCCCTTACCTCTTGAAGATTTATCTCCCTAGGATTTCTTCTCCTCTTCTCTTCTTCTCCTCTTCTCTTCTCTTCTTTTCTTTCTTTTTCTCCAAATGACAATTCTAATTATGTTTTCCTCTAACCCTTTACTAACTAGTAACCTCCAATTGGGCTTAACACTTAACGTCTTCTTATTACTTATATTCTCATAATTAGGCCCAATACCAAATAATCACATTTCTACTCATAAAATTCAATTATTCAAATAACACACATATTCAAATAATTCAAATATTCATTTAAATCATCCAATTAAATTAATTATCACACAATATAATAAATAATAATAATTAATAATTAACTATTAAAATCGGGATGCTACATGTGACCCATATTGACCAATTTCTGGAATGATTGCTCCAGGTCAATGTGATCTTCATATGGTCTCCATATGATCGTTAGGATTTGTCTCTGATTAGTAGAGTCTTTTGATGAGTTGCCTCGAATTAGGAGTGTCCTGAAGTGTTATGCCTCTGATCAGACCGTTGTTGAAATTTCCTCCACGCTAAGCATTAATTTACGGGTAAAATTATTTTTTTTGAGAAATAATTCTAATACAATGCTCATGCAAATTTTGAAATCGAAAATTGTTAAAGAAAAACAGATAAGGTGTATATGGTGGATTATTTGGCCATAAGGTTGGCACGAATGAATGTGTGAAAACACAATATGATCAATGATGATTTAACAAATATTCAGAGAGTAAATTTAACACAAATTCTACATATTTAATTAAATATATAAATAATCTAATCTAATATATATATATATATATATATATATATATATATATATATATATATATATATATATATATATATATATATATATATATATATATATATATATATATATATATATATATATATATATATATATATATATATATATATAAGCATGTCTTAAAGTTGCGTTTTGCTTCAGTTTTATGTTTTATTCTGAAAGAGTATGTTCGATGAACATGTGTAACGCTGGTTTGAAAAAATAATTGTTGTAATTTAAAAATAAATGTTTTCCAAGTTATAAGATAATGATAAGAGAAAAAAGAGTGACAGTGTACAAATTTACACTGTGAACCAATTAAGAGTTGTATTCAATCAAATCACACTTTTGTGCTCTAATAAAAATATCTATTATAAATATCTATTACAAATCACACTTTGGTACAATACACTCTCTTATAATTAACTAAATTTAAGTTCTAATATTCTTTTATTTTCTCTATTTCGTTTTTTTACTGCATAGAAAGTTAATGATTGTTGAATCTAAAATGAAAGAAAACATATTTTATTCTTACGTGATTTTTAATTTAGTAATTAATTTTAAAAAAGTAATAATTGCATAATCAAATTATTAGATGGTCTAGAGAAACAATATAAATGAATTTCTTCAGGTTTATTTTCAAAATAAATTTATAAAAAAGGCAGAATACTAAAAAAATAATTTAATAAAAAAATTTCATTAAAAAGATGCCCTGCTTCCAACTTCCAATTGATTTTAAAAAAAATTATGTGGATGTTTTTTATTTATAAAAACTGCTTGAATAAGATTGAAATTCTGATTTTTTTTATAAATCAAATGGAACTAAACCAGTTTTTTCTTTTGTAAAAAATAGTCTTGTGACTCGAGGAAGAAACAATAAAAAATCAATTAAAAGGAAATTCTAACATGCCAAAAAGAGACACTCTAAAAACATCATTAAATAATACTCAAGCAAAATGTAATTTTCACAACTATTTTTTCAGTGTATTTCTTAACTCACCCCATAAAGGTGGGGCGCACTCAGTAAAAATCCAAAAATATCTTTGAAAACCCAGAAATATATTTCTGGTGTGCACCATATTTTATAATATTTGAGTGAAAACCAAAAATATATTTTCAGTTTTAAATTTATTTTAAATTTGGTTTCACATACACGCTTTATTGAAATATTACATAGAGTTTAAAACCGAAAATATACTTTCGGTTCACACCAAAACCTTTTCATCGTGATTTGCATGATATTTGGGTGCTAACCGGAAATATATTTTCGGTTCCAAATTTATTCCAAATTTGATCTCATTTACACGCTTTATTGAAATATTACATAGAGTTTAAAACCGGAAATATATTTCCGGTTAACACCCAACCCTTTTTAACGTGATTTGCATGATATAGGGTGTTAACTGGAAATTTAATTCTGATTTCCCGAAAATAAAAATGGAATTTGGCAGGAGTTGCTGAGAAGGAAATGTGGTGTTGGATTAAGAAATTCATTTTTTCGTTAAGTATTCAAGTCATCTGAAAGAGTGTTGTGAATGATGAATAGATTCATATTGCACAAGCCAAAAATGAAGATTGCAGAGCAATTTGCACAACAATTTTCTCACGCTAAGTATGGTTTAAAGTGACATGTCTATTCTTTTTCACAAACTCACAACGGACCAAAGAAGGCAAAATGTGATTTTATGAATTAAGATTTTAGAATCATTCTCCACCACAAGTCTCATTATATCACCATAAGTCATCCTTGTTTAGATGCATCTAACACTATAGGAGTAAGAACGTCTCTCATAACATATAAAAAAGTTTGGGTGACATATATAAGTGACTTCTAATTTATCTCGGTAAAAGAAATCATAATTTTAATTTTGTTACATGAAGATTATGTTTCCTTAGACCTTTGAATGAAACGATACACTTCATACATTTCATACGCTTCATACACTTACGTCTCCTGGACAATTTTATTTTGATTTTTAATATTTTTTAATTACACATATCAACTTAAGACATACTACCATTTACTCCATATTTTATAATAAAAAAATAGACATTAAAATAATCTGAATTGAAATGTCATAGATTTTTCTCCTTGTCCTCTACATTTTGCCCTAACAGAGAAAGTTTGAGAAACTCTAATAAAGACCAAACATGCGGAGGAGAACAATTTGGGTTTCGAAAACTCCATTGAAAATCAATTTAGTGAAGAAACTAAGCAAAATGTATGTCCATTTCCTTGCATGCTATGCTTTATATATATATATATATATATATATATATATATATATATATATATATATATATATATATATATATATATATATATATATATATATATATATATATATATATATATATATATATATATATATATATATATATATATAGTTTTAGACAAGAACTCTGATGAATATCTTTCCATAATAGAGAACGAGTAAGTTTATTGTTATTTTAGAGATAAATAATATGTTTTATATGGGTGGTGTTCAAACAACCGTATATGATCTTGAAAGAGAAAAATGAGGGTGTGTGTGACATGTTAAAATTGGTTATTGACTGGGGTTATAAAAAAAATTTGTTTAGGGTTTGGAGCAAATTTGAAGATTAATATTTTGAAATTAACAATGATGACTGTGTTATAGATGTTACGAGTTATGTTATTGGTATGAATATTGAACGACATTTATAAGTTAAGCACAATGTGAAGGACATCAAAGTAAAATTTCTTAAGCCTCAATGCATTGAATTGACTAGGGACTGATAAAAGTGATGGAGAAAGGGATGATGATGAAACGAGTATGAGGTTCGATGATACAGAGGGTGAGAGAACGACTGCAATTGATGACACTTTTGAACTAATTGTAGTTGATAAGCCCAAACGTGTTCCAAATAGAATTGAAGTCAATGGGATGCCATATAGGTTTAAGATTTGTGTTAATAAGTCATCCAAGAAGAAATTGACCTAAAGAAGAAGAAGATTCACGTTGTTGCACCTAGAAGGATAGCCAAAGAAGTTAAATTAAGGTATTTTCAAAGAAGTGATATGGAAGAAGGCCAATATGTGAGTGATGAATTGGGTAGCTCAGACCTAGATGTGGAACCTTGTTTTGCAAGTAATATGACGTTTACTTTTGATGATGACAACCACCATGATGACAACTTTAATGACAACTATGATAAGTCAAGCATTAACGATTAAGTGGTTAAAGATGCAAACCTAAGTATTATGGTTTGATAAACTTGACTATTCAATGAGGGAAAATTAAAGAGAAATAATCTAAAGCCTCATAACAAGAGATCTCAAGCAGCGTCAACATAAAGAGCAACACATGGTAAAAGCTTGTAGAAAAGGAGTAATATCTTAATTTAGTAAATTAGAGATCATATATAAAGTAAAATAGGTTTTCCATAAAAGTACAAGGCTGAAACACACACACTAAAACCTTTTTCGAAATGTTTACCAAAAGAAAATACTTTGAAAAACATCGAAATGTTGTATCATATGAATTGAGAGCAGTCTAATAAGACATGGGCAAATTTTTGAATTTTCTAATCGACTAGAACATATGCCCAATCTATTAGAAATGAATAAACTTAAGGCTAGGCTAGTTTGAATGCACCTTGATTGTGTGCAACTGCTAGATATCTTAATTTTCCATTTTGACAACTTACAAACTTATTCTCTCTCTCTCTCTCTCTCTCTCTCTCTCTCTCTCTCTCTCTCTCTCTCTCTCTCTCTCTCTCTCTCTCTCTCTCTCTCTCTCTCTCGCGTGCGCGCATGCTTTCTCTAAAGTTTTATTTAACTTCCTCTCACTAAATGTTTTAGTCAAATGCCTTTGTGAGAAAAGTTCTTTTATGAGTAAGGATATATTTTTAATTTTGGAAATAGTAGATTGTAAAATTTATCAAGGGAATCTTTTGTATATACCTTGGTTGAATACTGTTTATTTAGGAATTTATATGAGTTATAAATTCATCCTATAAAAAACTTATATTTGAGGATTGTCTAATCAGTCTTAGGTTTGGTTGAAGATTAGCCAGTGTTAAAATCTTCACAAGTTCTTGGTCAACCAGGTTAAAATCAAGATAAGTTAAAGATCAACCTTGTTCGAGATCAGCCCGACTAAAATCTCATAATTTTTTTGTTAGCTTAGTTAAAACTAAAGTATTTAGATCATATTTTTGGAACTTCAAGACTAAACACGCCGAGATCCATGTTCGTGGAAAAAATACTAACAACTTTAACATACCATTGAGAAGGAAGATTGGTTGTTTCACTCTCAATAATATATTGAAGAAAAGACGAAAACACCCACATCCATCGTCTTGTATTATTTGATTGAAGATCAACTATCATTTCCTTATATAAGAGAGTTTGTGAATCTTTTCTACTAAAAGCTCTCAACTATTATTAGCAACTCTCAAGATCAATTAACGGGGAGAGAAGTAGGTCATTTTGATTTGAATGAACCTCTATAATTCTTGATGTTCTTCTTCTCCCTTAACTCTCTAAATTCTGCAATTTATTTTTTGCTGCCTAAGTTTTTCAAACTCTGTTTTTAATAAGGAAAAGTTAATAAAACCATATTTTTCTAAACCACACAATTCACTCTTCCTCGTGTGTGTGAAATCTCAAGTCCAAAAACGAAAATCTAAACCAAACCAAACCGAAATAAAATTAATTGTTTCTGATTTAGTTTAAAAACCAAACCAATAAAATCTAATATGGTTTATTTTAGTTTTCGATTTTAGTTTTTAGGAACCGGCAAATCAATGAACCGAACTAATGGATATAATTACGCTTGAAATCTTTTATTCTGCCCATTATTAAGCTCAAATTTTGTATCATTCTATTAATTCTTCATCTTTGTTTACATTTTTTTATTTTTAGTGAAACATGTAACACCCCTTCTAAATAACCCGCGAATATATTAATTAAATCAGAGTAACATGGAAAACAGGGATGTCACAATCCAAGATAAATATAAAAACCTCAAATCTACAGTTATCATGCTTTACTGAAGGAATTATTAAGATAAATATTCAAATCAATATCATGTTCTACACAACGGAAATGTCTCAAAACCGGAATAACTTCACTTCATAAGTATTCCCAACATAAATTAAACAATAGAGTATAAAATAAAACTCAACATTCAAACGTTAATTTCTTGATGGTAAGTGTTACAACTATCAGAGCATGACACTGACACACGCGGATAAACTACGACACAGCTCTATAAGCCATCCTCACCGACTCCTGAGCTGCTAACTTTAATTTGAAATCATTAAAGTAAGGGTGAGATTTCTATCCAATATAGAATGCATTATACGTTCTTTAAATACAACAGAATAAATCAATATATTAGTCCACTATCATTAACATAATCATAGTTCAGTTCACAATTGCATTTCACACAATGATTTATGCAAATATAACAATCAATGGAAATTGCAACACTGGAAACCATCCTAGCATGTTACAATCCCATATGTAATGCAGACTCTATGCATGTGGTACCAAATGTAAACCAAATTCACCCAATGTTCCATTTCACTCGGAAAACAGCGTCAATCCATGATTCGCCCATAACCACTGGGTCAAGAATCTAGCCTCACTACCTCTGTACACTGGTAAGTTTATTGGCTCTGCAAGCTCACTTCCGCACAATGGGAATGAACCATAAACAATGCTTATGCATGCACCATAAAAGCATGCAACATCAAGTCAACGGAATATGATCACAACATAATTCCAAATAATGCCAAAACCAATATATCACATGATCACATCTCAATCATAATGGATAGCAGGCACAACACATAAGTATCAGTTCTCATTCACCAAATCAGAACAATTTACAAACAATTCTACATCATTCTCAAAATACCAAAGTTTACAAAAATCGGGAATTCGACTCTTTTTAAAATAATTTTTATAAAATAATATTTTTCTTATTTTATAAGATAGTATTTTTAATTTAAGAAATACTGCCGAAAACGGCACTCAAATCGGAGCTATGGTTTGGAAAATATGAATTTTTGAAGTTTTAAACATTTTGAAATTCAACACAGTGGTAACCGGTTCCTCCCTGGGAGAACCCGGTTCCCACATTTTGAAAATAACGCGCTCCTGGAATTTTGTATGGGGAACCCGGTTCCTCCATACTGGGAACCGGTTCCCACGTTGAAAAATGCCCAATTTTTGAAAATTTGAACTGGGAACCCGGTTCCTCCCCAGGAGTAACCGGTTCCCACGACCTGCAGAATCCAAAACTGCTATTTTTGACAGCATTATGTATCTCAATCCATTCCTTTTCATTCCCATACGAATTATAACATTAGGAATACCAAAATGCAACCAATACACATCAATACAACATCATAAATCATGTTTCCATCATTCCTATTAATTATTTATCACATTAATGGTTCCAATTCCTATAATCCGACACAATTAGGGATAATCCTACAAACCTAGAATTATCTAATTCAAGTTTCCTAACATACCCAATCATTCAATTGTATCCCAAAACCCATAAGGCATATTAACTGAATGAAATCACCCCTTACCTCACGATGATCCTTCGAATTCACGGCGTTTGGCTTTTTCCTCTCTTCTCTTCTCTTCTCCAATTTCACGTATAATGACTTTTCCAAATAACCTTCTTTTTCTTTTCCTTTTTATCCTTATTTTTATATTCCTTTTATTATTTGCCAAATGATAGTAATAAATTAGTTATTATTTAGTAGAGCTTTTTACTTCACACACACCTCTAATTCAATCTTACACCCCCCGGTCTTCCTTTTTAATTCCATAATTAATTCATCCATTTAATCCAAAATATTATTAATTAAGCCTTTAATTAATTTAATAATTAAATTCCTAATTATTTAACACTTGAATTAATTTGGGGTGTCACAACTCTCCCCTACTAAAAGAGTTTTCGTCCTCGAAAACATACCTTAGACGAAAAGTTCGGGACACGAGTCCTTCATCTGACTCTCCAGTTCCCAAGTTACGTTTCCTCCTGCTGGTCCTTCCCAAGCTACTCTCACCAATGCTATCTCTTTACCACGCAATTGCTTCACTTTTCGATCCTCAATTCTCGCAGGTACTGCTTCAACAGTCAAATTATCCCTCACTTGTATATCATCTACCTGAATCTCATGAGACGGATCAGGAATGTACTTCCTCAACTGGGATACATGAAAGACATCATGCAAATTTGCAAGTGACGGTGGTAAAGCAATCTGATAAGCAACCTTCCCAACTCTCCTGGTAATTTGAAATGGACCAATAAAGCGCGGAGTCAACTTCCTTGACTTCAAAGCTCGACCAATACCAGTCATCGGAGTAACTCGCATAAACACATGATCTCCTTCACTAAACTCAAGATTCTTCCTCCTCTTATCATGATAACTTTTCTGACGACTCTGAGAAGTTCTCATTTTCTCCTGAATCATCTTGATCTTTTCTGATGTCTGTTGAACAATCTCTGGACCAATTACAACACTTTCTCCAGATTCGTACCAACACAACGGGGTCCGACACCTCCTACCATACAATGCCTCAAATGGAGCCATACCAATACTCGAATGAAAACTATTGTTGTAGGTAAACTCAATCAATGGTAGATAACTATCCCAAGCTCCACCTTTCTCCAACACACAAGCCCTCAACAAATCATCCAACGACTGAATCGTTCTCTCCGTCTGACCATCTGTCTGTGGATGATAAGCGGAACTCAATATCAACTTAGTACCTAAAGCTTCTTGCAATCCCGTCCAGAATTTAGACGTAAACCTTGGGTCTCTATCCGACACAATGCTAGAAGGAATACCATGCAAACTCACAATCTTCTCGACATACAATTCTGCCAACCTCTCCATCGGATAATCCATTCTTATCGGAATAAAGTGTGCAGATTTTGTCAACCGATCAACAATAACCCAAATAGAATCACAATTCTTCGCTGTCCTAGGAAAACCAGATACAAAATCCATAGAAATGCCATCCCATTTCCACTCTGGTACAAACAACGGTTCCATTAATCCTGACGATTTCTGATGTTCAATCTTTGATTTCTGACAAACCAAACACGCATACACAAACTCGACAATTTCCTTTTTCATTCAAGGCCACCAAAACAACCTCTTCAAATCATGATACATCTTAGTAGCACCAGGATGAATACTCAACCCACTACAATGTCCTTCTTCCAAAATACTCTTTCTAATCTCGGCAACATCTGGAACACACACTCTATCACCAATTCTCATAACTCCATTTTCGTCAATTCGGAACTCACCTCCTTGACCTTGGTTGATCAATGTCAACTTATCCACCAAACCAACATCATATTTCTGCCTATTACGAATTTCTTCCAAAATACCACTAGTCAGCTTCAACATACCCAATTTCACACTATTCAGAGTAGTCTCGGATACCAAACTCAAATCTCTGAATTGCTCAACCAAATCCAATTCGCGCACCATCAACATGGACATATGCAACGACTTCCTACTCAATGCGTCTACGACAACGTTTTCCTTACCAGGGTGGTAATTCAAACCGAAAGCATAATCTTTCAGAAATTCTAATCATCTCCTCTGCCTCATGTTCAACTCTTTCTGATCAAAGAGATACTTCAGGCTCTTATGATCAATGAATACCTCAAATCGAGATCCATACAAATAATGCCTCCATAATTTCAAAACAAATACTACAGCTGCCAGCTCTAAATCATGAGTCGGATAATTCCTTTCATGAATCTTCAATTGTCTTGAAGCATAAGCCACTACCTTCCTATCTTGCATCAAAATACCGCCTAAAACCATCAATGACGCATCACAATACACAACAAAAGATTTTTCCGGATTCGGCAAAATCAGAATCGGAGCGTTAGTCAACCTCTTCTTCGGCTCTTGGAATCCTTTCTCACATTCAGAATCCCCACACAAACACCTGACCCTTCCTTGTCAACTTAGTCAACGGCAAAACTAACTTTGAAAATCCTTCAATGAACTTTCTGTAGTAACCTGCAAGACCAAGAAAACTATGGATTAGAAGCATTCTTCGGCGCTTCCCATTGAGATACCGCTTCTACCTTCGTAGGATCAACAACAATACCGTCCTTGGGAATCACATGACCAAGAAAGATTACTTCACTTAACCAGAACTCACACTTAGACAACTTCGAATACAACTTCTTCTCTTTCAACAGTTCCAACACAATTCTAAGATGTTCTGCATGTCCTTCATCATTCTTTGAATAGATCAAAATATCATCAATAAACACCACCACAACTTATCAAGATACGGATGAAATATTCTGTTCATATACTCCATGAAAACACCAGGTGCATTAGTAACCCCAAACGACATAACAGAATACTCATAATGTCCATACCTCTTTCTAAATGCGGCTTTCTGAATATCTTCCATCTTCACACGAATCTGATGATATCCAGACCTCAGATCAATCTTACTAAATACATAAGCTCCAACCAGTTGATCCATCAAATCATCAATCCTCAGCAATGGATACCGATTCTTGATTGTAACTTTGTTCAACTGTCGGTAATCAACATACAGTCTCCTCGAACCCTCTTTCTTCTTAACCAACAACACATGAGCACCCCACGACGAAACACTAGGACGAATAAACTTCTTCTCGAGTAATTCTTCCAACTGTTTCTTTAATTCAGATAATTCAGATGCCGACATGCGATAAGACGCCATCGACACCGGACTAGTTCCAGGAATCAAATCTATAGCAAACTCCACTTCTCTTTCAGGTGGTAGCTCACTAACATCTTCTGGAAATACTTCTGGAAATTCATTCACAACAGGTAATTCACCACTCTTAGATTTTCCTTCCACCTCCGTCGAAGAATACAACATAAACACCACATCACCATCTCTAACGGCTGAATTCATCTGCTTAACTGACATAGTCACATCTTCAACTTTAGCTTCTTCAGGAAATATGACCGTCTTCTCAAAACAATTGATATGAACCTGGTTGAATACCAACCAGTTCATTCCAAGGATAATATCAAGTTGTTCTAAAGATAGGCACACTAAATCCATACCGAAACCCCTACCAAAAATGACAATAGGACAATTCCTACAAACATATGAAGTAGTCACTGAACCCGACGCAGGAGTGTCAATAACCATACTTCCATCCATATTAGAAATTTCCAGATTCAATCTTTTAGCACAATCCAAAGCAATAAAAGAATGTGTCGCTCCAGTATCACTAATCGCAATTAAAGGTATGCCATTAATAAAACATGTACCTTTAATCAACCGATCATCTGGCTTAGTCTCTGATCCTGACAAAGCTCACACTTTTCCACCAGCTTGCTCTTTCTTTGGCTTAGTACACTGCGGACGAGTATGACCTTCTTCGCCACAGTTGTAACAAGTTATCTTTCTAGCTCTGCACTCAGCAGCTACATGACCAAATCTCCCACAGTTGTTGCACTTCTTTACATCATTCTTGCACTCATTAGCTCTATGCCCCATTTCACCACATCTGTAACACTTAATGGAAGAACCAGAGTCTCCCCCACTAGGCTTCCTCCAACCACCAGATTTCCGATTATTTCTATCATAGGGCTTACCACGATCCATCTGTTTCTTGCCCTTACGATCAACATATCCATGAGCATTCGACTTAGTACTAGCAAGATCCTCTTCTAGAATCCTACTACAGTCCACTAAATTAGAAAACCTCCTAATGCGCTGATACCTGATACCCTGCTTGATCTCATCACGAAGACCATTCTCAAACTTGATACATTTGGAAAATTCTCCATCTGCATCGTTAGTGTAATGAGCATAATACTTCGCTAATTCAGTAAATTCGAAGCATACTCACTCACAGACTTGTTGCCTTGCTTGAGCTCCAGAAACTCAATCTCTTTCTTGCCCCGAATGTCTTCAGGAAAGTACCTCCTCAGAAAAGCTCTCCTGAACATAGCCCAAGTCAATGCAATGCCATCTTCTTCCATTTCAGTTCTGGTAGCAACCCACTAGTCATCAACTTCCTCTGCCAGCATGTGAGTACCATACCTCACATTCAGCTCTCCAGCATAATCAATCACTCTGAAGATCCTCTCGATCTCCTTCAGTCACTTCTGAGCACCTTCGGGATCATGTGTGCCTTTGAACAATGGAGGATTATTCCTCTAAAAATTCCCCAATTGTCTGTCAGCACCAATACCAGCTCCCGGCTGATTCCCTCCGAGCACTCCAGCTAACATTCCCAAAGCTTCAGCAATAGCAGCATCGTCTCTTCCGTTACCTCTTCCAGCCATTGTTCTGTAACATTACAAAACAATCCACATCAGCACACAAGTATCGACAGTGTTACCTTACACTAGTCGCATACAAAAGGGATAACGACATTAAGACAAGACCAACTATGCTCTGATACCACTATTGTAACACCCCTTCTAAATAACCCGCGAATATATTAATTAAATCAGAGTAACATGGAAAACAGGGATGTCACAATCTAAGATAAATATAAAAACCATAAATCTACAGTTATCATGCTTTACTGAAGGAATTATTAAGATAAATATTCAAATCAATATCATGTTCTACACAGCGGAAATGTCTCAAAACCGGAATAACTTCACTTCATAAGTATTCCCAACATAAATTAAACAATAGAGTATAAAATAAAACTCATCATTCAAACGTTTCCCCCAGTGTTACAACTATCAGAGCATGACACTGACACACGCGGATAAACTACGACACAACTCTATAAGCCATCCTCACCGACTCCTGAGCTGCTAACTTTAATTTGAAATCATTAAAGTAAGGGTGAGATTTCTATCCAATATAGAATGCATTATACGTTCTTTAAATACAACAGAATAAATCAATATATTAGTCCACTATCATTAACATAATCATAGTTCAGTTCACAATTGCATTTCACACAATGATTTATGCAAATATAACAATCAATGGAAATTGCAACACTGGAAACCATCCTAGCATGTTACAATCCCATATGCAATGCAGACTCTATGCATGTGGTACCAAATGTAAACCAAATTCACCCACTGTTCCATTTCACTCGGAAAACAGCGTCAATCCATGATTAGCCCATAACCACTGGGTCAAGAATCTAGCCTCACTACCTCTGTACACTGGTAAGTTTATTGGCTCTGCAAGCTCACTTCCGCACAATGGGAATGAACCATAAACAATGCTTATGCATGCACCATAAAAGCATGCAACATCAAGTCAACGGAATTTGATCACAACATAATTCCAAATAATTCCAAAACCAATATATCACATGATCACATCTCAATCATAATGGATAGCAGGCACAACACATAAGTATCAGTTCTCATTCACCAAATCAGAACAATTTACAAATAATTCTACATCATTCTCAAAATACCAAAGTTTACAAAAATCGGGAATTCGACTCTTTTTAAAATAATTTTCCTAAAATAATATTTTTCTTATTTTATAAGATAGTATTTTTAATTTAAGAAATACTGTCGAAAACGGCACTCAAATCGGAGCTACGGTTTGGAAAATATGAATTTTTGAAGTTTTAAACATTTTGAAATTCAACACAGTGGTAACCGGTTCCTCCCTGGGAGAACCCGGTTCCCACATTTTGAAAATAACGCGCTCCTTGAATTTTGTATGGGGAACCCGGTTCCTCCATACTGGGAACCGGTTCCCATGTTGAAAAATGTCCAATTTTTGAAAATTTGAACTGGGAACCCGGTTCCTCCCCAGGAGTAACCGGTTCCCACGACCTGCAGAACCCAAAACTGCTATTTTTGACAGCATTATGTATCTCAGTCCATTCCTTTTCATTCTCATACGAATTATAACATTAGGAATACCAAAATGCAACCAATACACATCAATACAACATCATAAATCATGTTTCCATCATTCCTATTAATTATTTATCACATTAATGGTTCCAATTCCTATAATCCGACACAATTAGGGATAATCCTACAAACCTAGAATTATCTAATTCAAGTTTCCTAACAAACCCAATCATTCAATTGTATCCCAAAACCCATAAGGCATATTAACTGAATGAAATCACCCCTTACCTCGCGATGATCCTTCGAATTCACGGCGTTTGACTTTTTCCTCTCTTCTCTTCTCTTCTCCAATTTCACGTATAATGACTTTTCCAAATAACCTTCTTTTTTTTTTCTTCCTTTTTATCCTCCTTTTTATATTCCTTTTATTATTTGCCAAATAATAGTAATAAATTAGTTATTATTTAGTAGAGCTTTTTACTTCACACACCTCTAATTCAACCTTACACCCCCCCGGTCTTCCTTTTTAATTCCATAATTAATTCATCCATTTAATCCAAAATATTATTAATTAAGCCTTTAATTAATTTAATAATTAAATTCCTAATTATTTAACACTTGAATTAATTTGGGGTGTCACAAAACACTCATCTAGAACCAAACACTAAAACATAAAAAGTAGAAACCATATGTCAGAAAAACTTTCTTTCACTAAAATGTTGCTCTTGTTGTTCACCATAATTTTTCTCTATATACAATCGTTCTTATATGTTATGGCTGTCTTCTTCGTATTCAAGTTCTCTTCGTTAATTTTCATATATTTTTTTAATATTTTTGTTTCTTCTTCACAAATTTATTCTAGTCTTGTTATAAAATAGTTTTGATGTGTGTTTGAAGTGTGAAATATGATAATTTATGTGTATTTTGTTGTGTTATATTTATTAATCTTTCCAATCTTTTCCAAAGTTTCTGATTCCAAGTCTAAATTTTAATATTTGATAGTGGAATTATTTCATAATGCAATAGAAATCATGTCAATGTTTCGTATGGATTAAGAACAACTTGTAATTTTGTTTGAAAAATAGAGAATGAAATAAATTACATGATATGTATTATTTTAAAAAGTAATAAAATAAAGTACACCAAAAAACATGATAGTGGAGAATACATTGATGAGTATAACATTTGAAATAAATAATGTAAACTGATCAATCGAACCAAACTAAACTGAACTAAGTTGGTTAATTTGGTTTTGTTTAATTTTTGAAAAATATAAAAACCGAACCAAATCAAATCGACTGAGATATAATCGTTTATGACCTTTTTTGACCAAAACCAAGTCCAAACCAATCTGATTACACCCCTAAACACACGAACAAACACACACACAAAAACACTCACGAACACACACAAACTTACACGAACACCCACACCCATCCACCCCCACACACATACATACAGACCCGCCCACCCACATAGACACCCCCCAAACCCACACACAAACCTTTCCAACTTGTACGAAATATTTCCCCCACCTTTTTTATTGAAGATGTTGAGAAAATTTCCTCGAACGTCGCTTTCGAATCTTGAAAAGAATTCAAGTTTCGTCAACCGTCAAAATGTACGAATTTTACAAAATAATCCATACTTTAATTAAATGTAACATACTTGAATTATTAAATATTTATTCAATTTAAATATCAATTTGACTATACATTTGTTCATATTTGATAGGTTTGAAAATTTAATGAAAACATAACCTTAATAATATTTTGAATTGAAAAAAATATGGATGTTATAACAATTCTAAAATAGTTAAAAAAACAAATTAAAATCATATAAATAAAATTTATGTGTTACAGCAATTTATCGATAACAAAGAAAATTTCCATCGGAACCTTGCTAAACTCAACAAAACTCAAATTTGTAGGACGACAAGAAAGTGATGATGAGGATGCGAGACAAATTGCGATTTTCCGTCTCATTTTTCTGCATCGTTTTTCTATTGTAGTTGTTTGTATTCCTTGTACTAATTATTTACTCGTTTGTATTTTTTTTAATGTCATTTTCAATCATTAATTTACCTTTTAAAAAGTAATTTATTTTTCATTTTTATATTGCTCGTATTATAATAGAGTGACAAATACTTAAATCAAGTTTTTAAAAATATTAAATAAATTATTACATATTGATCCATTGTTTAATCCTTAACATCAATATTTTTTTAATATTTTTTTATGCTAATTTAAATTAATTGTTGACATATTTCAAAGAACATGAGTGTTTGTGTATAAAGAGATATCTATAAATTTCTTGAGTATTAGGAAAAAAATATGCATATGCATGTTTGATTGAGATTTTTTTTATTTTGTGCGACTAAGGATTGAATGTTTTACTATTACCTTACCCTAAATTTCGTCATCTATCTTTTTGCATCGTTAATCATGTTCTTTTACATATTAGTGTAGTTATTTAGTCTTTTTATCATAAGACGTAGTTTCTTGCATTAAAAGCTTTATTTTAAGAGGTGAAATAAAAGTTAACATTTGAGTTTCTCAAAAATACAATTTGCCATATATTATACCATGCAATTCAAGTTTCATACACAATTGCTATTACATAATATACCATCACCATTCAATTTTAATTTCATTCACATGCTAAAACAAAAAATGAATAAATTTAAGTCCATCATGTTCATAAACTAAAATAACACATGCACAAGTTTGAATTGACATCCCATTCATTCATACCATATCAATTTGAAAGCACATGTGTATCATAAACTAAAACCAATAAGACAAAATTGAATAGACAAAAGAGAAATGGTAACATCTCAAGTGATATGTGTCTAGGATCATACTAATTGAAATGTTAAAGTGTGGTACTGAAACATAAACAACAATACACACACATACACCCTAAACACACATACACATACGCGCGTGCGCGCATATATCACACGATTACAAGATTTGTACGCATATATCATATATATGTCCAAGATACAATAAAATATATAGAATACACAACTAAACTAAAATATTGGAGTAATAACTTAATCTTCCCGAGTCCAAGCTACTAATCCTCCTATACGAACTGACTTATCTAAAAAAAGAAGAAAAAAAGAGGGTTGGGAGAATTACTAAATCTCAGTGAGTCCACTAATCTTATGGATCCATGATAAGTGCTAAAATATAGTTATTTTGTATATATGTTTTGTGGCACTTATCTGTTCTTTTGTTGTTAATATCGGTTGAATAACCCTGCTTTTTGTGTAAATATGATTTATTGTGTTTTGTGTACATATTGTACCGTTTGATTAGTTTTGTACATATTTTGTAGGTATTTGTCGCATTATTGGAGCATTGAAAATAAAGTCCAAATGGAGCTCCAAGATGCATCTTTGATCAATAAAGGAATAAGACAAAAAGAAGAAGCCATAGAAGTTATGCAAGAAAAGCAACAAAAGTTGTTGGACTGTCATGGATCGTCGAGCGATGGCCAGGTGAGGGCCATTGTGTCTATATCATCGGGAGATGGTAGATATTTGTTACAAGTTAAGGATGTGGCACACTCTGGGCCAAGTTTATAAGGTTGTCGCTGGGCGACGCTGCGGAAACAGAATTTTGTTTATATATCCATTTCATTTCATTTGTTGAGTTATGGTTTTTGGGGTGAGGTTTTGCTCCCAAATTCCACCATACACATATAGTTTAAATCTGAAATTCACTTAGGGTATCTGATCTTAATGCCTCTGTGTCAGGAGTGTCGGGCTAGACATAGTCGATGCGAGTGATGCAGTTGAATTCTCAATTTGGGTTAGAAATAGCTTGGGTTGTGAGAGGTATGTGATGACACAGACGAGTATCATAGATAGAGTATAACTGGACGGTTGATTTAAGTCTGTGACGGGTAGTGTGCATTTGTTCCGGACAAGCTGTTTATCCTTTATAGTTTTTGTTTATTTACTTTTTGTCTTTTCTTTTCAACCATTTAACCCCAAACTCATTAACGATAGAATTTTTGAAGGAAGAATCAATAACCAATCTCTGTGGACACGATACTATATAACCTAACCGGAATATATCACCCGGTAAAAATAAATACTTTACTTTTTGCTTGCCTGTTATACCAGCATTCGAACAAAATGGTGTCGTTGTCGGGGATTGGTTTTATTGTTTATGTATTGCGATAATTTCGTTGTTTTTGAGTTTTGTAATTAATGTATATGTTGTATAGACTTTGTATATGAACTTGTATATTTTTACTTGTACATAATGTGTGTTTACTTTCCATACTTGTGCATATTTGTATTTTTTCTAGTGTTCACGTATTGTTGTGATTTGTTCGGTATCGTAACGTTTGTTGCGTGAATGTTAGGACACTTTCTTTAGGTTTGTGCGGTATGACAATACCATGACATGATGAGGGGAGGTTACTAGAGCTTGAACAATAAAGGCGTCGAGCTTACAACGTAAAACAAGCATATGTTGTTTATGTCTGTTTATGTGTATGGTGACATGTGTTTTAACAAGTTGAAATAGGACTTGTTCTTAATTTCAAATCTTCACTTTTCAACTTGTTAATTCATTATCACCCGGTTTTCATATCGTTATTTGTATTTGTTTTGTTGTGTCAAATTGTTATTTCCGCAAGCTTGTCGTGTTTAGCTTGAGGAGTTTTGTTGGTTGTACATATTGTAAATTTTGTAAATTTTGTTTTTCTAATTCTTTTATAGTTATTTAGACTCCAATGTTGGTCTGGAAGCTTGAGGTTGCATTTTTTTATTTTCCGAGTTTGAGTGTTTCAACTCGCGGATGTATGGTAATGATAGTTTCAAAGTTGGTACACGTCAGGTACTCATTTATCATTTTCTATAATATAACATGTTTAGGAAATTTTTCATTTGTATAATTACCATGTCATTCATTATTTTTGCATTACTTGCTCATGACTTGAATCACTTTAGTTCCCTTTTTACCCATAAATGTGAGGAAGCTTTCCATTGCTCACAATGCTGGAGGCCACATTCTTGTTTTAACTGGACTTTATTATGCTTAATCTTTTGTTTTGTGTTGATTGTATGAATGCATGAAAATGATCAAGGAATTTTTGTTTGATTTTCATCACAACTACCTTGGCCAAATATTCAATTCACCTTGTGAGTGTATGATCATTTGTTAACCCCTTTTGTCTTTTATCAATATCCATGTTTATTTGAACTTGATGCTTGTCTATGAGTGTTTAGTTCACCTTTTTTGTATGGATGATGATTTCTTTGTTTCTTGAACCCTTAACTAGATGTTGTTGTATGCATTTTTACCTTACCTTAGAAAGTAGGGAGTATTCACATAATGATTTGGTTAAATTCAAGTTGGGGAGAGGAATGTTTATGTGCTTATGTTGTGATTGATATGAGGTTGAGAAAAGAAAAAGAAAAAGACTAGAAAAAGAAAGAAAAAAGAGAAAAGTTTTGAAAAAGAAAAAAAAAGAGTATGAATAATGCTATGTTAATAAGTGAGGTATTTTGGTTTGACAATTTGTGATGAAGAAGAAGTTTGATTGGAATTTTATTGTTTGGAACTTTGTGAGTTGATTACCCCCTTAGGTTTAGGCAAATTTTTGTTTCGACTAGCTTTAGGACTTATCACTTGTTTGTTGACCAAGCAATATTACAACCTTGAAAAGCCCTTGTGATTCTTGCAATTGTATTTTCAATAATTTTTTGGATGAATGCATAATTTAGTCTTTTGTTTGCGAGTTTGTGGATGAGTGTTTTTTTTGTCCCTCACCTTTGTGTGTTCTTCATCTACCGATGAATTTTTTATAGATGTGATTCATGATTGAGCTTGTTTTGTTTTAGAATGTTTTGTATGATTTTTGTACTTAAGATTCGTTTCGTTTATATGTTGTTGTTGTAGGATAATGGTAAGTATGTATTTTGCGTGTATGTTTTGTTTGAACCATACATTTGTTTTCTGTTTTAAAACTTGTTGATTCGTGATTATTTGATTATTATTCTTTGTTTCTTTGAGTTATTTGACTTTGTTTGAGGACAAACAATGTGTCAAGTTGGGGAGAGTTGATAAATGTCAAAATATAGTTATTTTATATATATGTTTTGTGGCACTTATCTGTTCTTTTGTTGTTAATATCGGTTGAATAGCCCCACTTTTGTGTAAATACATTTTATTGTGTTTTGTGTACATATTGTATCATTTGATTAGTTTTGTATATATTTTGTAGATATTTGTCGCATTATTGGAGCATTTAGAATAAAGTTCAAATGGAGCTCCAAGATGTATCTTTGATCAATAAAGGAATAAGGCAAAAAGAAGAAGTCATAGAAGTTATGCATGAAAAGCAACAAAAGTTGTTGGACTGTCATGGATCGTCGGGCGAGGGACAGGCGAGGGCCATTAGGGCCATCACGTCTGTGTCACCGGGCGACGGTAGATATTTGTTACAAGTTAAGGACATGGCTCACTCTGGGCCATGTTTATAAGGTCGTCGCCGGGCAACGCTTTTTGGGCGTCGGACGACGCTGCGGAAACAAAATTTTGCTTATATTTCCATTTCATTTAATTTGTTGAGTTATGTTTTTTAGGGGTGAGGTTTTGCTCCCAAATTCCATCAAGCATATAGTTTTTGATAGATTAGCTTAGAAAACAACACTAGGGCTTGCTTATGGATGATTGGAGGTGGATTGCTCTTCGATTGACGTTGATAAACCAATGTAGATTTGTGGTTTATCTTTTCTCCTCTCTATGTATTCCTCTATTTGTTGGGTTTGTATGTATATTTACCTTGAACTCATGTATATTTGTCGCCCTTGGCATTGTATAAAGTTTGCTTTACGAATTTGTTTTGGTGATTATCTTTGGTTTTTACTCTGTGTTAGGGATTTGAGCTTTGTTAGACATAGATTGTTTAGATTCTTACCTCGGATGGTTATCTGTTAGTTTCTGAATGCTAGAAATGGGTTTAGAGATGACATTCACTTAGGGTATCTGATCTTAATGCCTTTGTGTCAGGAGTGTCGGGCTAAACATAGTCGATGCGAGTGATGCGGTTGAATTCTCAATGTGGGTTAGAAGTAGCTTGGGTTGTGAGAGGTATGTGATGACACGGACGAGTATCGTAGATAGAGTATAACTGGACGGTAGATTTAAGTATGTGACGAGTAGTGTGCATTCATTTCGAACAAGCTGTTTATCCTTTATAGTTTTTGTTCATTTACTTTTTGTCTTTTCTTTTCAACCATTTAACCTCAAACTCATTAATGATAGAATTGTCAAACGACGAATCAATAACCAATCTCCATGGACACAATACAATATAACCTAACTGATATATATCACCCGGTAAAAATAAATACTTTACTTTTTGCTTGCCTGCTATACCAACATTCGAACAATCCACTTGGCTCTACTGGTAAATTATCTTTAATTTCATCCTACGAGCATTCATAAATACTATCTCATAGGACTCAAGAAATGAAGAATAACACACTTCACAATAATGTATAAGCTAGTAGCTTAAATGTTTGAGCCACATAGAACAATAGGAGCTACATATTTATCACGTCGAAGTCTTGACAAACCTATAGCCCAACTAGGGTTTTAAATGTATTTTATGATCGACAACCCTATGCCCATCAAGAAAAGGTTTTACAGAAGTTTATGCTACCTTCTATATGATCATGTCCAAAAAGGTGGTTTACAAAATTTATCTGCCACCTTCTCGCTGGACTAAGTCTAGCAAGGCGGTATCCAGAGTTTTCCTACCTTATGTCTAATGAGACTTACTCTTCTATGTTTCTAACTACGTAATGAATAAGTTAGGAAATCCCATTTTTCACTCCCTTAATTCTATTATCTCAGAATTGGGGTGTTTCGGTTAATACCGAAGTTATTCCTATCTAACTTTAAAATAGCTCCCAAATTACAAAATATATGATAAAATTATGAAACTTTCCAGTAAGAAAGTACCATAAATCATCTTTTAAACCCAATTTGTTTCATCTGAATCCAATTTTTATATCCTTGGTTACAACTATTTCAAATCAGCCATGTCATATAAGTTTCTGCATAAATTCAAAGACAAAATATCTAACTTCAAAATAGCGCCAAAATTACAAATCACATGATAAAATTATGAAACTTTCTAGTATAAAACTACCACAAATCATATTTCTAACTCAATTGGTTTCATCTCAATCCGAGTTTTCTAGCCTTAGTTACAACTATTTAAATTCAACCACGTCACAACATTTTATGCATAACTCCTAAGGCAAAATATCTAAGTTCAAAATAGTACCATAAATTCAACTCACATGGTAAAATTATGAAACTTTACAGTATCATTAATACATGAGTTATATTTCTAACATAATTTATACCATCCATTTCCAAGTTTCCAATAAGTACGGTTTATCATAAAAGGCCACACATGTTGCAAAAACAGACGACAATTTGTATCTAACTTGTAACCTATTTTTAGGTTTCAATTATTTGTAAATTGTGATCAAATTTATGTTCAAATATAAGGTAATTGACTCTAGTTTCTAGAAATCAAACACATATTTAAAAATGATACATATAGAAAAAGTTATGACTAAATACTACATCTATGTCCTTCAAAAATCATACTGACAGCAACATAATTCAACATCATTTTCATGTCTTACAAGCTCAAATACCAATCATTCATACACCAACGCCTACAAACATCATTGATCATACACATTTCGCATATAAGTCAAGGTTCTTAGCAACAATTCATTGAGATATCATCATGGTATGAATATCAAACATTCAAGCATATGAACTACAAACCTTATCCTCAATGTATAAAATACTTAATCCACTAAACCCCACATCATATCTAATGGACTCACCTTTAAGAAAAAATTCTAAATTTGATGATGGATATGAAGCAAAGATGACGATGATTATCTTGGACAATGAAGATTTCTGCAAGCTTCGATGATGGTGGACTTGGAATTTTTCTCCCTTTATCTCTTAATGTTTTCCCTTGTCTCTATATGCCACTCTTTTATTTTATAATTCTAAGTTTTTGAGATATGATTTAAGGTAGAAGTGGAAAATGAGAGAGTATGGAATGATTTAGGTTTATATAAAGCATACTCCAATTACCAAAATACCCTCATCACTTAACCATAATTCCTAATCCATGTCACTTCTAGATTAACTGTTAGATTAAGACTTAACCCTTATTTAATAATCACGCTATATTCATTTAACCAAGTCATTAACTTCCCAATTATACCACTTTCCATATAATCAAGACAATTAACATATTAACCAAGGCCGTTTCTTGCTAACCTTCTCTTTAATCACACTAATATTCCATTTTTATGTTGACCGTTTAATGTATAGAAAGTTGGGGGTATTACACAAATTTTGAATTGCATTCATCCATGGCCATACCATTGCAAAATTACATCATTACATGAGTAAATTTTATCATTTCACATTGTCGTTACATATCATTGTCGTTACATATCATCATCGTTCATGTGAAATTACACAACTTTGCATTACAATTGAAAGAAAAAGAAAAATTGAACTTCGTTCATGATTCAACATTACATGCACATATATCACGACATTACAATCGTCAATTTGGTTACACGGTTTCTACACCAATCCCACAAAATCATAAACAAATTCACTCACACACCATCACACATACCTCACCCTCTAACTTACATAGGTTATATCAACAAATATCTCAAATCTCACACACTTTGAATCCTCACACACTCACTTATTTCAAACCTAGAGCTCACGTATAAAGCCTAATTATTTTTACTAAATCAGCAACCAAGAACACACAAATTTGAGAGAGAAAAATGAATCACTAAGCTACCTTCATTATTTCTAAATTTGAGAACCAAGTATCTTTGCATTTGTGTGAAGCTTTTCTAGTTCATGAAGAGATTCTAGTACCTGCATTGAGTAGAATTTGCATACGACTCCATTAATACCCCATCATTGAGCCCTTAAAATCACACAATCCAATCGCACCAGCCACACAAATTCAAGAATAATTTCAGAGGGAGAAATTATGAGTTGAGAAGAAGAAGTAGAAAAGGAAGATAAAGTTAAGAAAAATCATGATTACTTGGAAGTTTGACCTCACTGAAAGTTGAAGTTCTTCGTCGGAGAAACTCTTGCTTTGATTTGGTACTTCCCTTATGTTTCAATGCATTATCTTCACCTTTTCTTGATTCTACGTATATGTCGAGCATTTCCCCAAAACTAATTGTTGTGAACTGTTGTTAATTCGACCGGATTAGATGATTTGATAAGTTAGATTTTATGTTTAATTTGGTGTGTTTTGTTGTTTGTTTGTAAGTTTGGGCTTTGGATTCATATTTAGAAGTTGATTTGTAATAAGTTTTATGTTGATTATTTCTAGATTTGAGGACGTTGTCATGAATTCTAGGTTTGGACACTCATGATGTTCTTGAGGATATTCATAGATTTTTGGAAAAAAGGTGTTTGATCTTAGAAACACTAGTGCAGAAAAGACTTTTTACATCGGGAAAAAAACACTTTTTACATCGGTTCAGGGTCCGATGTAAAGTCAAGTGATGTAGTAAATCAAAGACATTAACACATTGATTATAAGTTAGGTCTGATGTGAAAAAGATACAACTTTTTTTTAATAAAATATACGCAATATTTTACATCGATTATAAGTTAGGTCCGATATAAAAGATATGATTTTACATAGGTGGCCATATTGGTCTGATGTAAAAGATGTGTTTTACATCAGTTGCCTTAATTGTCCGATGTAAAATGTTTGTAATTTTTAGAAAAAAATTGACTATTTTTCAGCGGATTCCCTGTAATTTTTTTGGTACCTAATTTTTCATATTTTCTCAACATTACACAGACTATATTTAGGTAGCTATTTTCATATTTTTTAACCAAACTAATTTCATTCCACCAAATCTATGATGCACTATATTCTTCAAAATAAATAATTGAGTTACAACATGAACAATTGTATTATAAAATTATAAGGAAGTTTACACGATGCACTACAATAACAAAAATACAAAAATATCCAACCATTTATAAGTCTTTTCCCACACTTGAATTACCAATATGAAATCCACAAGTAGATGAGTTGTAGCTTCGGTAGACAACACAAAAATCACATTTGCTGACAATAAATAATAACATCAAATCAGATATATATATATATATATATATATATATATATATATATATATATATATATATATATATATATATATATATATATATATATATATATATATATATATATATATATATATATATATATATATAAAATTTGTAACTAGGGTCACCTACATAAGTCAAAGGATTCTATGATGTTTGATTTTGAATGGTATCTAGTATCTATGGGCAAACTTTCTTCGTAACCCAGATAACAAAACTAATTCGCTCATTTTCATTCTATCTGAACAATTTAGTAAAAGCATGATAAATACTAAATATGTATGTGATTGCAAAGATGAAGTCATTCATCCGGTTAATATTGAAGGGGGAATCATCCTCAGCTAAATACATATGTTAAGGCCAATAACCGTCTCCATTATGATTGGAAAGCATTTTATTATATTATACAAACACAATAATTAAAATAACCCAGGCAACCATGAGTTTTTAGAATAGGTCAAACCAAATTAACAAAGCTTTGTGAGACTTAAAAATCCATTTTCATGTTAACTTACTAACAAAGAGATGGAAGACTCGTTTAACAAGCAATTATGACAAAGAAAATATGGAATGAAAATTAGTGAAAGTGAAAACAGGAAACATGGAAGAAAGAAGACATTAAAATCTTAAAGAATCATGTTCTATCCAAACCCAAAGCTCACTGTCATTTAAGCAAGTACTACACACACAAAACAATCATCTAACAACAACTACTCTTCCTACAAAAATTATGATACCTCACATGTTTTACTATTTCTTCTTTTCTTTGTTTTTTCAGGTATTCGGTGCGGTAACAACTAGGTATCAGAGCCAATGGAGCTCTAAAAATACTCTCATCCTAATCCTACATACACACATATAAGTGTCGTCTACCAAAGCAAAACTAGTTGGAAATACTTCAAGCACCCCAAAACGCAAAATGCCAGCACGTATAACCTATAAAATATAGTACCACATCACAATTTCAATATCATCAAAATCATATTCCAACAAAAATCAAAACTCATAGAACTTTCAAATCACTGCATTATAAGCTCAATCCTACTAATTTATACAAAATCAACAAAAATTCGAATCACTGATTCATAGTAACGCTAAAAACACTTCTATTCATGCAAAAATTATTGAAAAATTAAATTGAATATATGAAAAATTAAACTAAATCTATGAAAAATTGTTGAACAAAGCAGAAAAAAGAAAATGAAGTGAATCGAGACCAAATAAACATAAAAATGAGAATGAAAAAAATAAAATGAGAAGAAACGACAAAATAGTATATACGATTACGCACCAATGAACAAAGAGCTCTGATTTATCACACATATCTCTCTTTCTCTAATTATTTCTCTGTGTGTGGCTCTGAGAGAGTGTTAGTTTGGGTTTTGAAATAGAATGAAAGAAACGGTGGTGGCAGAGTTATTCGCTGGAGAAGCCGCTAGAGAAGTCACATCCAGTCGAGATGAGCTACACCGAAGTTGGTTCGGAGGGCTTACGAAGGCAAGGCGGAGATGGAGGTGAAAAAGATGGAGTTCGTAAGGAGACAGAGACAAAGGCGAGAGAGAAGGTTTGAGAGAATGTAAAAGTGAAAGGACAAAATATTAGGATTATGGTTTTATGAAAACAAGAGGAGGTTTTTACATCGGTTGGCCAATTGGCCCGATGTAACGACCAATAAAAAATTCACCTTATTTACAAAACTATCACCGTTTTTTTGTTTTTTATTACTGGAAGCTTTTACATCGGTTGGGACAATAAACCAATGTAACGTCCAATTTTTTATTTTATAAAAAAAATCCACCTTATTTACAAAAAAACCACCGTGTTTTTATTTTTTATCACTGGAAGCTTTTATATCGCTTGGGACATTAACCCGATGTAACATCCAATTTTTTATTTATCCATCTTATTTACCAAACTACCACCGTGTTATATTTTTCCCTAAATCAAATATTTTTCATATCATTGAAAATAAAGGTCTGATGTAAAATCTTTTGACAAATATTTTTTATATCATATATTTTTATACTTGATATAAAGAACTTTTCTCAAATGTCATATTTTTAGTAGTGAAAGTGGGAGGGGTGGGTGGTCACCTGTTAGAGGAGGAAGAGCACCTGACTAAGGAGAGAGAAATATCTTTGAAAAATGAGAGGATTTCGTTTGATCCCATTTTTTATTCATGTGCGAAGCACTATACTGAGGGACACGTGTCATCTCCTGTGCCCTTGGATCCCTGGCCCCTGATCATGCATTGACTCCCTAGTATGCAAAATTGGTGGCTCTGCATGAGTTAACCTTTCCCATTTGACCTTGGATTCGTTGAGCCTCCAGATATGGGCCTCTCCCCTTGTTTTACTTACCCATACCCTCTTATTTATTCACAAAACTAACTAAATAGTTCTCGTTGACTACAATAGATGTGTGGAGTACTAATACCTTCCTTGCACATAATCGACTCAAAAACTTGAATTTGGTTGCGACAATCATATTTATATTCTTTTAGTATTTTATTGACATTTTCCCTTTCAAAAATAAACTTTGGTAACGACTTTGTTGTATTACGAGCATTTGTACGCTCGAGTATTTTTCGCTCCGCATAAACTATGGAACAACAACCCTTAAAACCATTTTAAATAAAAATGCCAAACATGAAAAACTGTGTCCCGACAATCAGATATTATTTCTATTTGTCACTTTTGTTTCATAATCGACAATTAATCTTTTATAAAATAAATCTAAAGACTTATATCAATATTGTCTAAACTAAAACAATTAATATAATTTAAAGAGAATTGTTGTCCTTACATTATAGTCGTGTATGATTAATGTTATTTGAACATCTAAAAATTGACATTGTATTTTAATAACGTATAAAAAGACACATCATTTATAACTATTAATGTGACATGTGAAAAAAAATTACAAAATTACAAAATAATAAAATGGTATATATTGTATAAATATATGGTGTCCCACACTAACATATTTCTATTTATATTTATGAAAATGAAAGTTGGATGTTTATGTAATTTGAACTTAATAGTGTAAATAAATTTTATAAGGTCGGTTAATCATAACCGTTAAAATTTTAATAATATTTAATTTTTATTTTAATTATTTAAAGAATAACGGTTGTTAATGATTGCGATATGATGGTATAACAAAGCATATGAATTAATCTCATCTAATTTACCTACAAATTACATTAAAATTCTAAAATTAAATTCTTTTAACAAATATAAAATAACAAAACAACACATACTTAAGATTCAACAACTATATTTTTCCCCACAGTATCCTTTTACATAAATAAAACTCTATTTTTATAAAAATACACTAAACTTTCACCATTATTACTTCCCCAATTAGTCTACTAACACGACAGCTAAGCATGATTAGGCAAATTTATCATAAAAAAACAACCTCACACGTGACAACACACATAGATACAGTCTCTAGAGTTTCAAGGAACAACACAACAGTACATACATACACACACAGTACTTTTTTTCCTTCCAGTTCAGTTGATAGATAGTAATAACAATTTCACAGCTCACCTCTCACCCCATCATCAAATCAAAAAGGAAAAAAATAATTAATTACGTCACATTCATATCAAGCTCTAAGAAAAATCCCAAGAACCTTATTACTACTACCTTACAATTACATTACAGAATTGAATTTATGAAATTTATGTTTTTGTTTGTTTATATACACATATATTCATGCGTTGTAAGGTTGTATCTATTACCAACCACTGATAACTCCATCGTTTCTTCTTCTTTTTCTTCTTCTACCTTTTCATCTTCTTCATCACAGTTTTTGTTCTTCTTTACATAGATAGCTCCATCTTATCTTAGATTCATTCATTCATAACCACTCACATTTTCAACTCCTCGTATAGATACTCTTGTTTTTTTCTGACAACTTCCTAGATTTATGCTCTCTTAAAGATCTATAACTGTTTTTATTTTTGTTTCTTCCTATGTTTGTGTCTCTTCACTTATGAAACTGCTGTTTCTGAGATCTGGAATTTCAAGGTTTTTCAGTTGAGGTTAGTTTTTTTTATTTTAATTATTGTGTTTTATGAATTAGTTATTAATTGATTATTGTATGTTTAGTAGGTTTGGTATTATCTTTGAGAAATGGGTGCTAATTTGAATCCTGAATTGTCTAAGAAGATTGTTTTTGGTGTAAAGGTTTGGGAAGTGATTGCAATTGTTGTTGCTTTGCCAATTATAGTGATTCTGTTTGTGGTTTCAATTTGTCTTAGTTCAAGGAAGAAATCTAGGAGAGCTAGAAACAATATTCATGTTACTGAGATACCGAATGTGTCGAAAGAAATTAAGGAAGTTAGGGTTGAGCAAGTGTCGACGAATGGATTTGCGCCGCGAGATGGAATACTTTTAACCATTCATGATAAGTCTAGTGATAAGGAATCTGATAAGGTTATGGTTCATTTAGATTTAGGGAAGAAGATGAAGAATGGTGATAGTAGTAGTCATTCGGAGTCGTTTCATCAATTCATGGAGAAAGATGGTGGTGGGTCGCATTCTCAATCCGGTGAAGAGGGTAGTTCTGGGACGGTTACTGTGTATAAGTAGTCCTCTTCTTCGTATCCTATAACAGCTCCTTCGCCTCTATCTGGTCTTCCGGAATTCTCACACCTAGGTTGGGGTCATTGGTTTACTTTGAGGGATCTTGAACTTGCTACAAGCCGTTTCGCGAAAGAAAATGTTCTCAGTGAAGGGGGTTATAGAGTGGTATATAAGGGACATTTGATCAATGGGAGTCCAGTTGCAGTTAAAAAGATACTCAATAATATGTAAGTTCCATTATAATGCTGAACCACTGTAATTCTTTTCTTCTTCGAAGTTTTTTGAGTTCACTTATTCGAGTTTATCTGCTAACATAAGCACTTGTGAGACTGCTTGTAAGAGCTTATGGACATGATCATAAGTTTCTTTCAACTTATTTTGTACTCCAAAGTAGTTTAAGAAAACATTTTGACTAAATTTTAGTTTTTGTTAATGAAATAGCTTATACGTAAGTAATTTTATGATAAGTGCTTTTGCGTTCCCTTATTATTATGCTGAAGCTCAACTTTCCATTGTGATTTTGTTGTTGGTATAACAGTGGTCAAGCAGAGAAAGAATTTAGAGTAGAAGTTGAAGCTATTGGCCATGTCAGACACAAAAACTTGGTTCGCCTTTTGGGATTCTGCGTCGAGGTATATCCTTATTCTCAATTACTTCGACTGTATTAAGTATCATCTTGACATATATATGAATATGAATAATCTGCTTAGCTAAATTAATTAATTGCTCACAGCATAAATGGTAATTATGATTCGTAATATGAATTGCTTTGCTATTTCGTTAATGTGCTTACCTTCATTAAAACAAATGTATTTTCAGGATATTAGTCTAGAGTATGTCAATAATGGAAACTTGGAACAATGGCTTCATGGAGCTATGCGTCACCATGGCTATCTTACGTGGGAAGCACGTGTCAAGGTTCTCCTTGGCACGGCCAAAGCGTGAGTCTCTCTGCAACTACACCTTTTGTTTTCTTAGTAATCCTTGTATAAAGAAATGTACTTGTTTCAGGCTTGCGTATTTGCACGAAGCAATTGAGCCAAAGGTGGTACACCGAGATATCAAGTCGAGCAACATATTAATCGACGATGATTTCAATGCTAAGTAGATATCACATCTCTAAAATATTTGATTACATCTAAAGTTAATTCAAATTTGTTAATAATAATAATAATACCAAAATTGCTTTTGATTATATACATTTACCAAAAAAAATTATTTTTTTTCTTTCTCATTTTATAATTTCACTTTATCTATCGCCCAAGCTTCTATTGATATGTGATTAAGTTTAATGAAAAGTAAAAAAAATTGAATCACGGGATTATTCTAATGCATATATTAATGAATTTCTATGTTTTTAAACATATTTTCATTTTTTTTCTTTGTTTTGTTTTTTCAAAATATCGCTGGGTGTTCAAAATATAATTAATTGAATTGTATGTTTGAACTTAATTGTATTGAATTATAAAAAAAAATTGAACCACTTAAATGGCTAATAAACTGAACCATTTAACTAAAATAATTTAATTTCAATTTTAAATTGATTTAATTATATAAATTATTTTTTAATATTTTTTTTTTAAATTTTGTTGTTTTCAGAAAATAAAGAAATTTATTTAAAAAAAACTGGAAAAACATTTCCAGAAAATAAAAAGTTTAACTTTGAAAAAAAACTGATAATGTTTTGTTCCGAAAAATTAAAAAAAAATTGGATAAAAAATAGATTTTTTGTCGGAAAAAAAATTGAATTTTTTTTCTTCGAAAAATTAAAAAAATACAATTTTTTTTCTGAAAAAAAAAGCGTAGAACATAGTTTGGTTCTACATCTAATTCATAGTCTTGATGATAACAATTACATGATTATTGTGAAGAACAATTATGCTCTCTAATCGTTTGATTGGATATACAGAGAAGTTCTGATGAAAAACAAAAAAGATAATGACTGAATACAACTATGAAGCTCTAAAGGGAATATGCGTATAAGAAACTCAGAAGCAAAACAAAGTAACACGCAAGTAAAAGAAATTCTGATGTTAAATCTTCTGAAAGCATCAAGCTGCAGGTTATACTTTGATAAGTAAAGTTCTAAAAGAACAAAGAAGTTCAACACACTCATCTATTTTGAAGTTATAAGATCAAGCACTCAAGTACAAGATACTCCGATGATCTGTAGATCCGATATCATATTTATGGAAAATCATTAAGGATCAAGAAAGTAAAGACTGGAACATCATTACATGGAACAAAATCTGCATTTTTGGAAAGGTCATTATATCTCAAATCAACAACCTTTCAAAAATAAAGTTATACACACACATATGAACAAGTGCTAAAAAATCTTCATATCTTTTTATCTCTTAAAACCATTCATTGTGCTAAAATTTGTGTAAACATCACAGTTGTGATATGGTTTGTTAGAAGCAAATTCAAACACATTGTATAATTGTTTAGAGTTATATTTCCTTGAGAAACTGAGTTGTGGTTTGATCTCAAGAAGACGTTGATAGTTGTCTTCGTGAATTGTAATCATTTTTTATTAGTGAATTAAGACCTCGATTGAGAGAGGCGAAATCACCTTGAAAGGTGGACTAGAGTAGCTTTGAGTTCAAAGTGAACCAGGATAAGCAACGTGTCGTATTGTTTTAATTTTTAAAAACTCAATTCAAACTTCATTTCTTGTGTTTTTCTATTCTTCATACGCCTCCTGCTCCGCTGATGATCCCCTTGATTGAGGATGACGTTGGGCGATGCTCTTTCCCTTGGCGTATAAAATAGTAGGAGAGTCCCTTGAATGAAGGCGCATAATTAGCTGCGGTCCCACCTGACAAGTAAGCGTCCAAGTGTCCACCCCTTAGCTATGGAAAATCATTATACGAATGTGTTTTCCTTCATTAATGCAACAAATGATGGCATATTTCTCGAAGCTGCAAACGATAATTGCACATGTAGGTGGCATGTAGAGTTGTGCAAAATTCTAAAGTATTTGCGTAATAGCCCAATAAAATGTGTGTCTAGAATCACATGATATTAAATGTTATACTTCTTCTGTTTCAAAATGATTGTCGTTTAAGGTTATTGCACACAGATTAAAAAATGCAATAATGTAGTAAAATAATACAACACTTTTACTAATTTACCCTTACTTTGAAATGATTGTACTTTTCATTTGTCCAAACCATAAAGTACATCTACCATAGCCTTAAGTGGTAGGATAGAATTTGCATAAGTATTTGTCAGCGTGCATATAAATATGGGTTAAATAAGTTTGTAGTCCCTCCAAAATTTCCAAATTTCGATTTTAGTCCCTCAAATATTTTCCTTCAAGTTTTGGTCCCTGCAATATTTTTTCGTCTGAGGAATTGGTCCCCCACGTTAAAAATCATTAACGACTGTTGAGCTGGCATGACAGGTGGGTAAATTTTATTGTTTCATTTTAAATGAGGTGGTATTAGGTGGCATAAACCCAATTGTTTCAAGTAGTACCCTAATTTCATCCCCTTTCTAGTGAACCTTAATTTCATCCCCTTTCTCCATTCATTCTCTATTTTCCATTATTGTCTTCATGGTCGTTCACCCTCTGCCGTTCTGTTCTCTTCGTTCACTTTCTACTGTTTTGTTCTTTCACACTTATCTTCTTCAGAGAAAACGTGATGTCGTCTGCTTCAGTGAAATCTCGAGTTTGGAGGCTTTATGGATGTCATTATCGGATGGTATCGTATCAATGCAAAAATGGAACAAACAAGGGTATGTTGTTTTGGATATGTCCTAATTGGAGTAGTTATGAAACCTATAATCTCTTTATATGGGATGAAGATATTGGTGAAAAATATGGAAATGAAGATGGTGTCATTAGGAACTTAGAGTTGCATGGCTTGTCATCTTTAGGTTATATGAAGTCCTTGTATGAAGATGAAAGGAAGAAGAAGAAAAAATTGAAGAACAAGTTGAAAAATGAGGAATTCCATGGAAAATTGAAGATGATATTTCTTGTTGTGTCCATTTTGATAAATGTGTATTTTGTTTTCAATTATAATTGATGAATCGTTTTGTATTGTAATCAAATGTTAATTTGGCTTAATGTTTCAGCACCACTTTGTTATGGTTGTAATGAGTAGTGTATTTGGCTTAATGAGGACAAGGCAGTTTGTTATGGTTGTAATGAAATGAAATGTGTATTTGGCTTAATGTATTTAGTTGTGGCATGTATTTGGCTGAAATGTGTTATGTAATGAATTTCAAGTAATTTGCACTTTGTTATGATTGTGTACTTGGCTTAAAAGTGTATTGTAATGAATTGCAAAACTTTATAATAAATAACAAAACTTTGATATAAATTGTGTACAAGGCAATTTGTTATGGTCATGTAATTGGCTGAAATGTCTGGTATGAATGTTGTTGAAATAAATTGCAAAATTTTGATATAAAAAACTTTGGAAAACAGAATAGAATTCATAATGCTTGGAATTAGATTCATAATATAACTGTAATTAGATTCAACATACAAAATATACCATTAATTCATTGGTTCATACATAACAAAACATAGTACAAAGTACATAACATTTGTTTGAGTCATAGTACATAACATTTGTTTTGTTCATAATACATAACAAGACACTAGGTGTAACCAAAACAGTTTTGTGTAATCATGAGTCTTCATTGAGTCATGCTCTTCTTGATGTCACTCCATTTGTTCTTCCCACAAGCATTGTCAATAGTTGTTTCTTCTTCAGGAATTACAACTGGGTCATCTGGATCCCTTCCAGACCCCTTTATATCCTTTGTCTTCAGTGTCTTAATTTTGTCACTCTTTTTACTTGGAGATGCAACAATCTTCTTCTTTTTCTTTGGTGATATCATCATTTTCACCTGTTATGAACATAAAGAGTCACATAATTGTTTGACAGCATACCAAAAAAGCATATATCAGTACAACAGAGAAACTTACAGGGTCACTCATGGCTGGGTTGGTGGCTGGAGTAGATACTTGTTTGACAATGGGTTTAAGAGACTTTGATACCTTTGGACATTTACCTATAAAGGTTTTGGGACCAGACTTAGTTTTTTTTGCAGGACTAGGATCAGGACTAGTTTCAATGCTTAATGGTACAATATCTAGTATTTCATCATCATTCAGCAAAGCTTCCAACTCATCAGGATTTATATCACAATACATCCTCATTGCCTCATCTGAGCTAACAGAATTTTGTGACATGTTTACCCCAGCTTGAGTTGGTGCTTGAGTAGATGCATCTTCATTTGTTTGACTTGGTGCTTCAGGAGCATGAGTAGTTGCATCCTCAATAGCTTGAGTTGGTTCTTGACTAGATGCATCTTCATTTGTTTGAGTTCGTGCTTCAGGGGCATGAGAAGTTTCTTGCGTAGATGCATCCTCAGTAGCTTGATTTGGTGCTTGAGTAGATGCATCTTCATTTGTTTGAGTTGGTGCTTAAGGGGCATGAGAAGTTGCTTGAGTAGATGCATCCTCAGTAGCTTGAGTTGGTGCTTCAGGGGCAATAGTTGGTGCTTGAGTAGATGCATCTTCATTTGTTTGACTTGGTGCTTGAGGGGTATGAGTACTTGCTTGACTTGGTGGAGTAGATTTTGTTTTCTTTGTAGCAGCGAGCTTTGTTTTCTTTGTAGCAGTGAGCTTTGTTTTCTTAGAAGTGCTTCCTCCTATCTTTGTAACAGTTGGACTAGCCTGCAACCAAAAAAAATGTGACATTTCATTGAAATAGTGTACATGGCATAAAAGCAAAGTTTGTGTTCAGTTTGAGATACTAACCCTTTTTTATATTGCAGTAGCAACTTGACCTTCAGTGGCAACATCAGTAGCAACTGTACTTTTAGTGGCAACATCAGTGGCAACATCAGTAGCTACATCACCTTCAGTATGAACATTAGTGGCAACATCACCTTCAGTAGGAACTGCTAACTGTTTGTTTTTCTTACACGTCATTTTATTGTGTCCATATTCCAAACAACTCTTACATCTATGGCTTGTGTTTGTCCTTTGCCACCTTGTTTGAGTTTCCTAATCTGGCTCTCTTCTTCTGAGTTTCTTTGGTCTACCAGGACCTCTCTTGTAACTTGGTGGCAAGATTTCAGGGTCAATAATCCTTGGACATTTGTTTTGGCCATTAATGAGACTGATAACCTCATTGTAACATGATACATAGTTAGACTTGTGGTAACACTTATCTACATACTTAATGGGATTATCTATCTTCCTATGTATGGCTGCAACAACATGTCTACATGGGATCCCAACCAAGTCCCAGAAACCACAAGAACAAGTATATTTTTGCAAATCTACAACAAAACTATCTGTGAATTGTACATGAGTAACTTGAAAGGTAAGTCTACCTCCATATGTAGGCATCCAGTTAGCACTTTTTTCTATCTCCCTATCTAGCCTTCTAAGGGGTTTAGACATGATCTCTCCTTTGTAATTCTCTACTTTCTCCCTAAGAGTAGCAAACCTACCCATAAGATAGTTTCTAATCCACTCAAACATGGTAATTATAGGTTTATCCCTTTGCATCAAAATAGTAGCATTGAAAGATTCACTTAGATTGTTCATAAGAACATCACACTTAGAGTATAGAGGAAAGGCATGTTTACACCATTTCTTCTTGGGAATAGCATTTAACTAGTTAAAAGCATCTGGACTTACCTCCTTAATTTGATTCATCTTGTCCTAATGAGCTTCAAAATATGTTGCCTTTGCTGCAGCCATAATAAGATCTCTATACAGTGTTCCACCTCCAAACTTCTTCTTGAAGTTAGCATATAGGTGCCATAGGCAAAACCTGTGTTCAAACTAAGGATACTCTTCCTCAAATACATTCACCAATCCCTACAAATAATTGAAAGTGTCATCAACAAGTAACACACATTAAGCACAAAATTATCAAGTAAGCATACCGTTTACGTCGAGGTTCGTTTTGGTCCCTAAATTTTAAAAACGACCATTTACGTGCCTCAACTTTTTAAAATCTATCATGTTAGTCCTTCATGTTAAAATTTCACTAACGACGACAATTTTTCGCTGATGTGTAATCTATTTTTGTAATAGACTTAGCAACCGGAAAAAACGGACGCTACATTTTTATGGCTTTTAATTTAATTATGTTTATCCAAAAAATTTAAAATTTTGATTATTTCTTGTTATTTATCTGAAATTATGATTGACATACATTTTGGTAAAATCATCTTAGTAACAACATGTTGAAACAGTTGGTTCAAACTTGCAGTTTTCAACATGTCGAATAAAGATGTCCTAATCAAGAGGATAAGACATCGCGTCTACAGTAGCTGATAATTTTGTTCCAGCTGATATGTTAGCTACTAAATATTCTGAAAAAATTTAATTAGCTTATATGGCATTCAAAATTGAAAAATTATAGATTTTATGTTGGTATTCAAGATATTAAAAGTTTCTAAATATGGAGACATTTTAGGAAAGTTTTGATTGAAGACTTATTTTCTTGGAGAAGTGTTTGCAGACATTGTGCAGCCCCACTGTTGCATTTTTGAAGCCCTAATCCAGTTGGGAAAAAGGTTATAAATAGAAGTGTTTGTAACGTAGTTTTTTACCAGTCGTGAATGAAAAGATGTAGTTATTAGGGATGAGTGTGTACCACTTTTTAGGAGATTTGATTGTGTGTTCCACTTGATAGTGAGTTGGACTGATGTTATAGAGTTGTAGTCTTTATTATTGTTCTAACTCATAAGCCTTTAAGTAATTAATTGAGTATTGTTCTTGGATGAAGCTTTGAAGCAAATCTGAGTTGTGTTCTTAGTTAAGAGTCTCGACTAGGTATTGTCATCAAAGTATATCTTCTAGTTTTTTTTTTTTGTATTTGAAGTGTGATATTCATTTAGGTGAAAGGTCTTTGATATAGTACCTGGCACTGTTAAACATCACTACGGTGATTGGAAGTGAGTGGGTATACCATATCTAGGAGTTCTTAGGTAGAAGTTGAATTGGGTAGAGATTAAGTGAGAAGTTGTAAATGGGGGAGTTTAGCTTTGAATTGATACTAGTGATAGTGAATTTCCTTTTGGGATTGATAGTCCCCAGATGTAGGTGATATTACACCGAACTGGGTTAACAATTCTCGTGTTGTTTTACTTTTCAGTATTGTGTTGTAAGTTTATACCTTGCCATGTTGTTTTAGTCATAACAGATGTCTCGACATCCTATAGATTATTTGTGATCTGATTTACCAGAATTTCATTTCTATTTTGTAATACTAATAAAATAAATAATATGATTGATTAAAAAATTAAAAGAAAAAAAGATGCAATAAAAATGGAATATCAGAAACCTCTCTCTCTCTCTCTCTATATATATATATATATATATATATATATATATATATATATATATATATATATATATATATATATATATATATATATATATATATATATATATATATATATATATATATATATATATATATATATATATATATATATATATATATATATATAATGCACACATACATACATACATACATACATACATACATATATCCTCTTTCTTTCTTCTTCTTCATGAAAGAAAAACATTACTCTCCCATTTCAATACCACTCCAACATCAACACGTATGTATTTCATGGTGATCATCTTATTTTGTGCATAAAATACATGGTGGATCTGTGCGTTTTGAAAACACTAAGTATTATATAGTATCTTTTACGTGCTTTTAGTGTCGTTTGCATTTTGATGTTTTGTCATTTGATTATTTTTTATTTTACTTGATAAATTTGATTTACGAATTTGTAATTTGATTCAACTTTTTCATTGTGCTTGTATCTTTTCATTATATGTAATTGCTTTGGCTATTAAACTTGTACCAATAAGACCCTCTTCATTTAATGAATAATCTATTTTTATCCTTGTTGATATTTTGTTTTTGAGCCTATGAGATTGCTCTCAGGTCATTTCCACATACGTAGCTTGAATCACAAGTTAAAGTTATCAAAATTGAAGTTTCAGTAAATTGATTCAAATCAAGCACAAAGCATGATTCGTATCATGAGTTGTGTGAAACAATGAAAAAGGTGTTGTTGAAAATGATTTGAATCACACAAATACACATAATTCGAATCACAATCTCACATGATTCCAATCAAACACATAATGATTCGAATCAAACCTCCTATTAAAGTTTCATTTTTCCTCTGTTCCAATTGATTTGAATTGTGGTTTTAACTTTATTTGAATCAACAAGTTCAAGAACCAACAATTGATTTAAATTATAGTTTACACTTGATTTAAATAATTGCTTCAAAAATCCATTTTTCATACTTCATATAAGAGTTATGATATATTGGCATCAAAATCATAACACCATATGCTTACAGAGTAGATTACAAGCTTATTTTTAAGTGTGGCACAAATTTCAATTAGAATAAAATAATAATTAAAGAGAAAAAGTAGTTGACACCGTATAAAAATCAGCTTTGCTATTTATACACCAAATACTTACACCAAACACTGTTCACCGTATTTATACGGTGAACAGTGTTTTTTTATTTTAAAAAATATATATTTTAAAAATAAAAAAATGAACAGTGCGTGAACAGTGTTTGAACAATGTCAGTGAATAGTGTTCGTGAACAGTATACGAACAATGACTTTTATTGATAAAATGAAGTTGGTTAATCAAATGCAAAATATTGGTTAATATAGTGATGAAGTTGGTTAATAAACATTCAAATATTAAAAATAATTTTTAATAGTAAAACAAAGTTGGTTAATGAAATGTAAAAAGTTGGTTAATGAAGTTACAAAGTTGGTTAATAGACTGTCCAGATTTTAAGTAATTATGAAGTTGGTTAATAAAATGTAAAAATTTGTCTAATAAAGTTATAAAGTTGGTTAATGAGGTACTTTTATTTTTGTACTCCATCGATCTAAAATAAAAAATAAAAAATATATATTTAAAATATATATATATATATATATATATATATATATATATATATATATATATATATATATATATATATATATATATATATATATATATATATATATATATATATATATATATATATATATATATATATATATATATATATATATATATATATATATATATATATATATATATATATATATATATATATATATATATATATATTTTAAAAATAATATTATTTTATAATATTTTACCATATAGATGAACAGTGAAATACGGTGTAGGTGTAGGAAATGGTGCATGAATAGCATTTTTCTATAAAAATACAGTGATTTTGGTGTTGGCATATCATCTCTCTTCATATAAATAACTTTTTTTTTAATGAAAATAACAAATATGTGAAACCTATGAATTTTCTTTGTCTTCTCTTCTTAATGTACTCACCTTCACACCGTGATATTTTCTCTACTTAATATTTTGCCTTAAAAAAAATATATGGTAAAAACTCATAAATTGAACAAAAATGTTAGTATTTTCCATCAAATCTCTAAGCAAACACATTTGTTTTTTTAAAATCTAAAATATATTACTTTTAATGATTGAAGAGTATTATGATAAAAATATTGAGTATGTAAAGGTGTCAGGATCAATTTATGGGGTGCTAAGTAGATTCTTCCTAACTATGCAAAAAACCCGCATCACAAATTCTGGGATATTTAAGGGCCTAAGAAACTTTATTGATGGTTATTGTTTTGATAAGTAGGTTAGTTTGAATCTCTAAAGGCGTCTAATGGAAATTGGACATGGACACATTTCAGACTTGGAAGATATAAGGATACACTTATTGTCACACAATTATTGCCACTTGGTTAATAAATGTCATTTAAGAAACGTTCAGACATTGCAATAACTCAAAGTTATTTTGCTAAATCAAATTATATGGATTACTCTATAAAGGTGAATTGCATCATGAGTCATGACATGACTAAGAAAATTCAAGCATTTCTTCGGGGCCTGTGATATGCATACGTATTATATATTGAAAACAAAATTGAACAATCCAAGCCAAATGTAAGTTAATTGAGGATATCATCTAGCTAGTCACTAATAGGAACATGAAGAAACGGAAGCTTTTACATAATTCAACAGCTAATAGCTGATCACACGTGCAAAGAGAAAAGAACCACCTAAAAATAAACTAAATGAGTACATCCAGATAATTCAGGACCAAGCAACTTAAATATCAACACTATTACTAGGCATTTCCAAAACCACACATATCTCGAAAACTAGAACGATCTTATTGAAAGTTTACAAAAGGGTGAAATCTTTGGACATGAATTTAGTTCATCTAAACATTCCAAGTGGTAAACCGATTCAGCAAACTTTGTATTTTTTACTGTCATAACTTGTAAAAGTTGAGCATTCTGTAAAACATATTCTGCAAATCGAAGCGAATCATCCATGCATTCATAGGTTAAGGTGCAAGATCTTAGGTGAGATGAAATGCATTTAGGAACATAATTTGGAGTTTCCCAGATTGTGAATGATCTGCTGCCGACTTTCAATGTCCATTCGGGAACTAAGTTTCTAGCGTACTTGGGGAGAATCTGTTTCAAGAAAAATAATGACAAAAGACAACCATATATAAAAATTGAGGTGAGTCGGTTCAAATATATAGAAAACTAGGAAATATGATACAAACATTCAAGTTTTATTATTCTAATTATATTAAAGGGTGGGTGTACATTTGCATACCACAAGTGTCCCTGCTAAAAATATATGTAAATATAAAGATTTATAGAATACACTAAAAAACACACACACAAAATATAGAATAAATGGGACAAACCTCATCCATTAAAAGAGTTTCAAGGTTGGGACAATTCTGAAGCACGTCCATTACGTCATCCCAGCCATAAAAGTAAGTAAATATTAATTCAAGCTGGATCAAGTTTCGAAAAACTGAAGAGTCTTTGAAATATGAAATGATGTTTTCATTGGGAAGCTTGGCCTCTAACTGCAAATTTTCCAAGACAAAAAACAAGATATGAAAATAAATGAAATGAGATAAGAGGTAAGGATTAAAGAAGTGATATTGTATTTGTACCCGTAGAAACTGAACGTTATAATATTCTGCTTTAAATAAAACATGATATGGACCCTTATCTACTCGTTGAAGTGGAATACTTGCACTTTCTTTGTAGCCAACCATAATATACAAATCTTCAAGAATCAATGATTTACATATCAACTTCTTGAGATCTTCAGAATTTTGTAAATAAACACTTTTTAAATGAAGGGTTTTAAGCAAAGGAAGATCAACGGACAAAATATTTCCCGCCACACATAACCTCTCGAGTTTGAGAATCACAAGGGTTCGGCAGCTAAATATGTTGTAGGGTGCCATGGAGATGAACTTATCCACCAAGGAATTGGAGCATAACGTGTACATTTCGAAAGCAGTATAGAAATGAAACATGGAGAGTTGGAGATTCTCGACGCCACGCAGTTTTGCAGCTTTAATCCATTCATCATAGTTGAATAGTGATAATTCAGAATGACCACAATTAAGATGAAAGGCTGTAATAGGTAGGTTATTCATGTATGGGGATAACATGATTTTGTCAACCCAATGACGGAAGCATTGCAATTCCTCTTCTCCTTTCACGAATTTATCATTAAAATGGAGATCTACCATGTATTTGCATAGTGGTTTCCACCTCTTGGAAAGAAGACGGGTGGTGTAAGAAAAATTAGGAGGAAGAAAGGAAAGTATGCGACTCAGCAACTCATCTGGTAATTCACTAATCCTATCGACATCGACAGTATCTTTGAACTTTGAATTCTTTGCCATAAACTTTCTCTAAATCTTTCTTTCTGCAACGGTAAATGAATTTCAACTTTTAACAAAAACAACACAACAAAATTACTGGAACAATCAAATTTTGTGGTTCACTAAATATGCTATCATTATTATTTTCTCTCATGTATATAATTACGGGAACAATCAAATTTTGTGATAGTTATTATGAATTAACTCTTGGAGTTGAAGATTTTATGATTTCTCAACGAACATATACTCAAATTTCTGATTAGATTTGGATTAGGTTTTGAATAAAAATAGTGAGCATAATAGAGTTGTTATGAATAAGATAAGAGTGCACATAATAAACATGAAGATGAGAAATATGTTACCGGATTTTCAAACTGCCCCTCGGACCACCGCGTCGTCGCCCCTGCTCAACTCGTACTGTGGACTCACAATAAGGGTTTTTGTTTTCTAGCAGGATCTGTCTTTTGTTTTCCCTTAAGGTTCTCGAAATAAATATAGGAAAAACAGTTGCTTTTGGAGATTATTAATTCTTTGAGTCGGCTTGGGATGTTCTTCTAATGACGGCTTATTTTGCTTTGATTAGAATTATTATCTTTATAATTAAATATGATTTAAAATTATATTAAATATCAACATAATTTTAAAAATACGAGCATTCCTAAGTTATTGAATCGAAAACAGGGTGAGCGGAATATTCACGATGGTACCACATGCATGAGTCATATTGCATTGTTGTCTCATGAGTTATTAAAGAATGTATGTGTATGTTGGAATTTTGGTAATTAATTATATTGACCATTGAATTGATTGTATCGATGACATTTATGCTATTTGTGATAAATGTGAGTATGTTATACTTGGAAAATTTGTATATCTATATTATTTGGAATATCACATGAAGTGTGTAGAATTCTGGAATAGATGTTGTTTCCATATTGCTTTCAGTTTATATACATTTGGATAATTATGTGAATTCTCACTCTTCTGTTGTGATATTGCCTTTATGTGGGTAACGTGCAGGTTTCAAGGATAGCGGTGCTTCACACAAGACTAGTTGATAAGTTTATCTAGTTATTCCTTACACTAGGTAGTGAGTCATTTCTCTGGTCATGTAACACTGAGATTATTTGGATTTATACTTCTATGAGATGTTTGTTATGTATTCTCTTATATTCTAGATTTGTATGTTGAGATACTATGTTGATGTGGCCTTGGTGCCGATGTATGAGTTCATATGACTTGATTTATGTTATGGATTCATTGTTATTTCATCCAATGGTTATAGTATGGGATGTAATCATTGATAGTATCTGGGATATGAAATACTCCGCTATGAAATGCATAGTTTTGTTTTAGAGCATGAGATTCGAATATGCGTTATGATTTTGACCAAGTTACAATTTTGGTGAACATATAAAGTATGCATATATGTATAATTTTTATTTATGTATATGTAAATTTTAAAATGTGGCATCCATTATATGTGTGCATTCTATTTTACTCTGATTTATGCCATGATTATCTGGGGTAAGAAAAGGGTGTTACATTATGTTGTACCCCAAATTTTGACCTAAGATACCATCTCCCATCTGCATCATTACATTACAAGTGTTTTGATCTATTGATCTTAAAAATTCATAATTGTTTCGAGTCGAGAGCTATTTATTTGTTGAACGCTAAATTTATCAACTGATCAATACTTAAATGACGTTTATTAATTATTTATAGTCTTAAATTTAAATAATTGAAATCTATTTTCAATTGTTATATAATTTAAAGACTTATGAATAATGAAATAAACATTTTGAGAATGGGTTTATTAATTGGTCAACAATGATTATTTAATTCTTTATCATTCTAGGTTAAATAATTAAATTCTATTTTTTTTAATTATTATAATTTAGAATATTATGAATAATGAATTAAATAATTAAAATTGTTAATTGGCCAATGATGTTTATTTATTTGTTTATCATTCTGAATTTAAATGATTGGGTTTGATTTTCAGTTATTATATAATTTAAAGAATTATAAACAATAGATAAATAATTGGAAAGAAAAAAGAATTAATTTTTAAATAATAGAATTTTATTCACTTTATTCCATTTATTACAATTATCATTTAAATATTGTGTTATTACAAAATATTTATAATGGCAATTACATAAATGCTTAAAGTAAAATAAAAAAAAATCTATTTTCCTAAATTCTAAATCTTCATCTTCTATCCAATGCCTCTTGTCTGCTCATTTAAATTTACCTGCAAAAACAATTAAAAGAAAAGTCAGATTTGAATAAATAATTAAAAGTGGAAAATAAATTTAATGTTCATCATTAAAGGCAAACGGCTGGAATCAGTTTACCCTTTTTTGCAAATCACGGGATTTCTCCTGGTTCACAAAAAAGGAGGAATCTTATTTCATAAAATGAATGCACATTTTAAAACATGCACAAATTCATGTTTTGTCAAATTGTTTTAAAGTAAAAACTGCATTTTTTCAAATCAATTGCATTTTCAAAGTCCACAACATATTTCAAAATCAGCATCATCTGCATAATTTCCAAACAGCATATACAATGTACACAAACCAAGGCCAAAGTGTAACGTAAACATGCCTAGAGGTAGGAAGAAGTTAAAAACTTAAGTCCCATGCAAGACAAAAAGAAGAATTATGCAGTATCAAAACAATGTGCAAGCAACCTATACTTCCTCATTCATCATATTCCAGCCCTTTGCATTTTCAGAACAATAGTACATTATATCATTTTATATATCAAATGTACCTATGAGAGAGAAGAGAGAAAAGAAATTGGTTTTGCAGGTTTTGGTTTAGGCAGAAAGAATTATAAGACAAAGCTACTGCAGAATTACAGTAAAAGGAGAAACACAAGAGTAGAATACAAACAAAACTGCTGTAACAGTGTGATGCAGAAGGCCAAGAAGTTTGTAAAATATTCAAACCTCCAGCTAACGTAAACCTGAGCCAAAAAAAAACACAAAAATGCCAAGCAATTGATATAAGAGAAAAAAAAAACCCTTTCAAGTTCAGAGTTCACAACAAATACCAAAGACTACCAAAGCAAAAGCAATTGTTCAAAACAAACTGCATAAACCATTTCAAAGCCTCAAGCTTTAAAAACCTCAATCACCCTAACCTGCATAGAACAAAAAAGAAAATCAAACTCCAAAACCATCAACCTACTATTGCTAAACCGTTAACCTGCCATAACCATATCAAAAACCTCATGGCCAAACACAAAAACCAATAGGAACTTACTGTCATAAACCAAAACCTATTACTATCCTGTCTCAAAAAAAACTATGTCTGCTGCATTCAAAAACCAGTAAAACTTGTGTAAACCATACAAACACCTAGGCCTAAAAAACCCGTAAAACCTGGTACTGCATTATCCAACATAACCAAAATCAAACCATCACAATATGGCCTAAACCTCCAGGAATCTGATTGAGCCACAAAAGCCAATATCATCATTTCTAAAACCGAAACCAACAACCAAATCGCCAAACCTCAGAGTTCATCATAGGCCAATTCCACGAAGCGTACAAAATCAGAAAAGAAGAAGAAAAAGTGCCAACAGCATCGTGCTAGTCAAAAGTAAGCATTTCAACGGTAGCAAAGGAAGCATTCAGAGGCAACAATAGGAAGCATCAAAGGAAACATTCAAGGCAAAAGGTTCAAAGCAACGCAAAGGGTACAGTAAAAATCAAGAACGAATACCAGGGTACCAAGCTGAAGCAAGCATCCCGTGTGTCCCCTCGTTACCGTCCGGCCTCCTAAGCACCCTCAAACTCCCTTCTCCAGCTCCAAAGGTACCATTTCATCCATTTTTTTAGAACCTCCGTATCACCATTAACAAACAAGAAGTCAGGATTAAAAATGAACAAAATCAAACATGCAGTAGCAAAACCCTTAACGAAATAGAAAACATAAGCTTACCGAATCCGTCGTTTGCCTTAAGCTCGCGTTGGAGGGAAGAGGAAGATTGGGTTGCTGGTGGCCGGAAACAGGGGACGACTTCAGGAACTCAGACAAAGAGGATATCACGCGCGAAGACGAAGAAGATGAAGGCGAGCATGAGCGCCGTTTCGGCCAGGACCAAAACCTAAATCCCTTAACAACTAAACACATATTGTTTAACCCTAAAACCAATTAGCATTGTTTTGGACCCAAACCCCTTGTCCTGCCTTAAAGCCCAAACGAAAATGGTTTTTACACCCCCCTGCTTCTACTCTTGATTGGGCCTTATCCTGCTTTAAGCCCAGCGTGTTGCTTGTGCACCCCCCCCCCCCCCCCCCCCCCCCCGTTCTATCATTTTCTTTCTTTCCTTTTAGGAATTTAGTTTTAATAGTTAGCAATTCAATTAAATAGGCATAGTTTAATTAATCATTTTAATAATTAATTTTATTAGTTCAATTTTAAGAGATAATTTGTTAATTTTAAATATTCTCTTTTAATTAGAGTTAGGTTAATAACCTTTTTTTTTTAAGTTTAATTAATTTAGTTATTTAATAATTCTAAAAAAATTGATAACCTTTTATATTAATATCAAAAACATAAAAATAGAACATAAAAGCTTAAAAAACATTTTATTCCCTTTAATTAATTCTCTTTGCATTCATCCATATAAAAAATACGTAAAAATGGAGAAACAATTAAAATACTTTCTTTTTACTAATATTAAATCCAAAATGCATTATATCATTTAGTCTATCATTTAATTATTGTACTTAATCATGATCCGCATATTTTTTCCGTTTATTTATTCCATATTTGTTTGTTTATTCCGTTTACGTTTAAATCCAAAGGAAAAAACGATAAATTTATTGACTTCATGTCCTCAAATCTAATCGCGCGAATATTTGCATTTTTCATTAAAACTTAGGATAATTTGCCTTCAAAATTTCAACCTTTTCAAAAACTTATACCCTTTAAGCAAAAACTTCGACGTTAGGTCGTCGTATCTTCAAAAACCTATCCGTATCCCTTTTCGGCCAAAACGATTTATTTTATCAAGCAATCAAATTTTAAATAAACAGATATTTCAAAAGGTTCCTATAGAGTACTATAGATGCATTGGGTGCTAATACCTTCCCATTATATAACCAACCCCCGAACCATAAGATCTCTTTTCGAAAACGCTTTGTATTTTTATTATTATTTACATTGCATATTTAGGGTTTTATTTCGCTCTTTTCCCTTTTCCTTTGGAAACAATAAAGCGCGGTGGCGACTCTTGCTTTTGTGAGACGAATTAATCAATAATTCGATCTCCGATTTACCCCGCTACATTTTTTATCGCTACAGAATTGGCGACTCTGCTGGGGAAGATTGACCTCTTGCTGGTCCATCCCTAAGTGGGTTAAGCCTAGTTTGTTTTATTTGTTTATTATTATTTGATTTGTTTGATTATGTGTTTAAATTGGGGTTGTTTGGGTTTCTTGCAAAGGACGAATCTTATACCCGGATTAAGTAACACTTAAGGAATAGGACCGGCGGTATAGTCATGTTAACTTTGAGGGAGTAATCCCGAAGAAGGAGGCATGAGATCCCCCACTCAATGGAAGGCCCTCTTGAACTTAATATTTGTTTACCGAGTAATCGGGAAGACGTTATTATTTTCGACCTAGGAGCCCGAGAGGTTGAGGACCGTAGAACCCTAACCCATCTTGGCCTTTTTAAGTGTAGCGCGGAGACTATAACGGAGTAATTCGGAAGTAGTTGTTACGCGATGCTACGCTCGGACGAGTTTCTCTTGAGAATATTGCTAATTATTGAGTAATCAAGACGTTGGTAATATCCGAAGGAGGAATGTAGACTCTGGGAATTCTTAGAACCATGTCTTACAGGTGTGATTGAACCGTTAGTACATACATTTGGGTGGGCTTTACCCTCGACTCCATGCTGAACGTTGAACCTTTGAACACCATGTTTGCAAGTTTGTGTGTGACTGTTGCATCATCATTCATTCATGCATTCATCAACATCTTTGTAAAAAAAAAAACTTGTTTTTCAAGGAACTTCGGAATGATTTTTGCAGACATCTTAGGTTATTATGGAACTTGGAAGGAGAAATACTCGAAGCTTTAGTTTCAAGGAGCCTGAGATTGAAGAACTGAAGAGTTTGATTCCGAAGATCGAGAGTCCGACAGATTTTCAGAAGAAATATGGGTCCGTCGTACCGCTCATGAAGCGTAAGATGAAGAAAGGCATCCTCAACACGTTGGTTCAGTTCTATGATCCCTTGTACCGATGTTTCACCTTTCCGGATTACCAGTTGATGCCCACTTTAGAGGAGTACTCTTATATTCTTGGTTTGCCGATTGCCGACCATGTTCCCTTCTCTGGATTAGAAGAAGAGCCCAAGTCTCACGAGATAGCAGCTATCACCCACTTAAGGAAGTCAGAGGTAGAGGAGAACATGACTACGAAAGGGGGAATCCGGGGTTTGCCGACACATTTTTTGTTGAAGAAAGCTCGCCACTTTGCTGAGACAAAGGATACTGTTGCTTTCGAAGACGTGTTTGCTTTACTCGCATATGGTCTTTTCTTATTCCCTAACGTTGATAAGTTTGTGGATATCAACGCCATCAGAATTTTCCTGATTGGAAATCCGGTCCCTACGCTGCTAGGGGATACATATTACTCCATCCACCTTCGAAACTCTTATCAAGGAGGGATGATTATTTGTTGTGTACCGTTGCTGTATCAGTGGTACGTCTCGCATCTACCTGGGTCTGATGCTTTCTGGGATCTCGAGAAAGAACCGCGTTGGGCGCCAAAGATTATGGCTCTCACTCATTTCGACATTGACTAGTATAATCGAGTTTACCACGACGTGGAGATCATTGATAGCTGTGGTGCTTTTCCTAACGCACCACTTCTCGGTACTAGGGGTGGAATCAACTACAACCCTATTTTAGCGCGCCGTCAGTTCGGGTACCCGATGAGAGATAAACCAAACAACATCCATGTGAGTGGTTTCTTTCTTCAGGAATGACAAGATCATCAAGCTGCTAAGAAGGAGATTGAAGGAGCTTGGCGCCACATCCACAGGAAAGGGAGAGATATGCTGGGACATAGAGGTGCAGTTTCTTTGGAGCCTTACCTACAGTGGGTCCGTTCTAGGGCTTGTGCTCTCAAGATGCCCTATAAACTTGAGAAGCCTTTATTCCCTGCCATCGCACCATCATCTGTTGTTATCCCTATCGCAGATGTAGGAGAATATCAAGGAAATCTGGCTAGGATGAAGTCTGAGAGGGATGCTTGGAAGGAAAAGTACCATATGTCTGAGTATGAGAATCGAGTCCTGACTCGATAGTTAAAAGAGAAGGAGGAGTTGCTGCTTATTCAAAACGGCTGGTTCGTTGACCATGATGAGAAGCTTCGTCAGAAGGATGCCTTGCTGAAGAAGTACGCGAGTGAAAGGAAGAGGAAAAGGGAAGGTTCGGTAAGCGTGGCTCTCGTTCCTTATCCGCAGGAAGAAATCATCGATCGACTGATAGCTGAGAAGAAAGTAATGGAAGACTTTTACGAAGAAAAGATTAAGAAGCTCCGGTTACAGCTGGTGTTTGGTCCTTCATCTGAGGATTCCGAGTGACCTTTAGCTTTTAGCTTGTTTTATTGATGTCATTTTGTAAAACTATGTAAAGGGCTTCACGCTCCGAAGTTGTAATTTATTGTTTTATTATGGGCTTCATGCTCCGAAGTTGTAATTTATTGCTTTATTTTAAATTTCATGTTGTAAAATTGTAACTTATCACTTCATTATGGATTCCATGTTTCGAAGTTGTAATTTATTTCTTTCATTATTGGATTTGTTATCCCAAATTTTGTAATTTACTATTTTGATATTCCAAACTGTAAGTTGTAATTTATCGCTTTCGATTAATGGGTTGAGTTTTTGTTGTTCCAAATTCCTTTACCATTGATGTATGCAAAATTATCAAAGTTCCTTGAAAAACTTTTAAAATGAGTCATCATTTGCATCGCCATCATGCATCATTCCACATTCCACTTCACATGTTTTCTAGAGTCTCATCCTTGTTCTTTTTCCACCAAAGGTTGTCAAGCTGTCTCACCAATACGACACTCGGGCCAATCGTCAAAGGAAAATGGAAGATTTGGAACAGGAAAATCATGAGCTTCGTGGGAAGTTGCTACACTTTGTGTCGAGATGGAAAAGTTAACCGCGTTAGTAGAAAGTTTGGTGGCTGTTCAGAATCAGCCATCGACTACAGCTGCCGAGATTCAGACTTCAACCCCAGTGGTTTCCGAGATTGTCACAGTTCTTGCCTCCGTGACTCAAATCAACTCTCCGCTTCAACATCAGATGCCGAAAGGTTTTCCGTGGGGAATGCCTTACAACTTTGTGCCAGAGGGGTATCAGCCTGCCGTACAACCTTTATTTCAACCCGCTTTGTCTCTTCCTCAACCAGAGACAACTGCCATGCCGCCGGTAATTCCGTCTGTAACACCTTTTCCACAACCGATTATGACGACCGTTGCTCCTGTGGTCCACTCCGTGCCATACTTTAATGAACCTATTTATCCTGCCGAGCCTGCTGAAAGTTTGGGTCTCTTTGATAGAATGGAAGAATTTCAGGATCAGTTCCAGGAAATGCAGAAGGAGCTTAGAGCATTAAAAGGGAAGGATTTGTTTGGGAAGAATACGCATGACCTTTGTTTAGTTCCGAATGTCAAGATTCCAGCAAAATTCAAAGTGCCAGACTTTGAGAGATATAAGGGTGATTTGTGTCCTAGAAGTCATTTGACAATGTACGTGAGGAAGATGTCTACGTACTCCGATGATCATGACTTGTTGATTCATTATTTTCAAGATAGTTTGACGGGCGCTGCTCTAAAGTGGTATATGGGTTTAGATAGTATTCGGATCCGTAATTTCAACGATCTTAGTGAAGCCTTTGTCCATCAGTACAAGTATAACATTGACATGGCGCCGGATCGGGATCAACTCCGGGCGATGTCACAGAGAGACCAGGAATCTTTTAAGGAGTACGCCCAGAGGTGGCGTGAAATTGCTGCTCAAATCTATCCACCCCTTGAGGAGAAAGAGATGACTAATATATTTTTGAAGACTTTAGGATCCTTTTACTATGAAAGAATGATAGCCAGCGCACCCAGTGACTTCACCGAAATGGTAAGCATGGGCATGCGATTAGAAGAAGGGATTCGTGAAGGGCGTTTGGTTAAAGAAGGGAGTCCGTCTAGCAGTGCGAAGAAGTTTGGAAGTGTTTTCCCGAAAAGAAAAGAGCAGGATGTTAGCGCTTTGTTTCCAGGTAGGCCTAGGAGAGGTTACTCTCACGTTGCGGCAGTCACTCCGGCTGTCCGCCCAACTTTGATGACCCCAGCTCATCAAACTCCACCAACTCAACAACGGCCTTTTCAGCAGCAGCCTCGACAACAGGCTTATCCGTTCAACAATCAGAACCGTTCACCCAGAAAACCGCAGTTCGATGCCATTCCTATGACTTATACTGAATTGTTCCCTGCTCTCATCAGAAAGAATCTCATCACAACAAAGCCTCCTCCTGTCGCACCGAACAGTGCTTCTCCGTGGTACAAGGCGGATCAGTTTTGTGAATATCATCAAGGGTCGCCGGGGCACAACCTTGAGAATTTCTTTGCTCTGAAGGCGGACGTACAGAGATTAATTAAGAATGGTATCTTGTCTTTTAAGGATGTTAATCCAAATGTTAGAGATAATCCTTTTCCTCGACATGGGGCAGCTTCAGTGAATATGGTGGAAGGTTGTCCGGGGAAGTTTCGAGTTTTTCAAGTCGAACACATAAGAGAGTCGTTGGTCAGGTTACATCAGAGTTTGAGAAGACTTGCCTTTGTTAGGCACCAACATGATTATGATGTTTGTGAGTTTTGTTCAAGAGAGGATGATTGTCCTATTGTGAAGGAGGATATTCAGAAGTTGCTAGATCAGAGAGTTATTACTATTACCTATGACCGAAATCCGGAGGATGAAGTGAATGTTATCATACCACAATTCAATTTTCCAGAATCAGTAGAGATTGCTTACAACAGTCAGAATGCGCCTGTTGATCCTTGGATTATTTACCCACCTGGCCCTGTGCCTTACAGCTCAGACCAAGCTGTGCCGTACAAGTATAACGCCACAATGATTGAGAATGGGGTAGAAGTCCCTATACCAACGAGACCATCTTTTGTTAACATTGCTGATTTGAGTAGAGTTACGAGAAGTGGGAGTGTTTTTGCAGCAGTACCTTCGAAGAGACCAGAAGTTCAAGTTAGGAGGCCCATACCGGCGGAGATTCCAGTAAGAAATGTTGAACCAAGGGTTGAGATAAACCGATCCAATGAACCTACCCCTCACCCTGAGGATGATGAGATTTTGAAACTTATCAAGAGAAGTGAATATAAGATTGTGGACAAACTTTTGCAAACACCTTCCAAGATTTCCTTGCTTGCCTTATTGAGAGATTCTGGTGCGCATAGAGAAGCCTTGATGAAGGTCTTGGACCAGGCGTTCGTGGACCATGATGTGACGGTTGATCAGTTTGATGGGATTGTGGGAAATATTACTTCATGTAACAATCTTGGTTTCAGTGATGAAGAACTCCCGGAGGAGGGGAGAAACCATAATATGGCTTTGCACATCTCAGTAAGTTGTGGAAACGATACCTTATCAAGTGTGTTGGTGGATACAGGTTCGTCGTTGAATGTGATGCCCAAGACTACGTTATCTCGGCTTTCGTATCCAGGTGCTCCTATGAGGCCTAGTGGAGTAATTGTTAAAGCGTTTGATGGTTCTAGGAAGACAGTTATTGGTGAAGTGGATCTCCCTATAGTGATTGGTCCCCATACTTTTCAAATCACTTTCCAAGTGATGGATATCCGTGCTACCTACAGCTGTTTATTGGGTCGTCCCTGGATCCATGATGCCGGGGCAGTCACCTCGACGCTTCATCAGAGACTAAAGTTTGTAAGACATGGGAAGCTAGTGATGATTGGGGGAGAGCAGGCTATGGTGGTAAGCCACTTATCATCATTTTCTTTTATTGATGCTGACGAGGATGTGGGGACCCAGTTCCAGGGTCTATCTGTTGCTAAGAATACAGTGAAGAAGCAAGGGGCATCCATATCTTCTTTTGAGGATGCGCGGCGGGTGGTGGAAAGTGGTTCGGCCGAAGGATGGGGCCAGGTGTTGACGTTACCCGAGAACAAGTCTGGGGAAGGTCTGGGTTTTCATCCAGTATCTGCAAGGGTCAAGAAAGAGGTGGTTGTTCGTCCGATTCAAGAGGTTTTCCGAAGTGCAGGGTTTGTACATCCTGAGGTTGATGCTATCATAGATGATGATTCCGAGGAGGATTTGCCCGTGTTTGTGACGCCTGGATTGGCTTTCCAAAACTGGATAGCTGTTGATGTTCCTGTGGTTATGCACATTTCCGAGTAATGTTTTGTTTATTTTCCTTTGAAAAATTCGCTCTGCCCAAGGCGAAACGTATTTTGTGTCGGGTTATGAAAAATAATTCCTTTTGCTCTGCCCAAGGCAAAAGAGAGATGTCTGGGCTCTTTGTTTCAAGTATTTCCCTTTAATGAATAAAAATGTTATTTTGTCCACTACTGTTTTATTTTTCACTTTTTCGGGGAAATAGTAATGAAAATTAATTAATAAACCTTTTGTTTTATTTGCACAAATCGATTTCTAAAATAAAGCATAATCATATGTGCAGATTAATCCATGACTTAACCATCAAAAACAATGATCCTATGCCCTCTCCCGACTTTGAATTCCCTGTGTTCAGAGCCGAAGAAGCGGATGACGAAGAGATTCCTGTTGAGATTTCCCGTTTGCTTGAGCATGATGAGAAGATTATTCAACCATTTGTAGAACCTTTAGAGTTGGTCAACTTGGGTGATGAAGAGGTTAGAAAGGAAGTCAAAGTCGGAGCATTGCTTATCCCAGAGGTTAAGGGGAAGATGTTGAAGCTTCTCAAAGAGTATGTTGACGTGTTTGCTTGGTCCTACCAAGATATGCCAGGTTTGGACAATGAAATTGTGGAGCATCGTTTACCGTTGAGACCTGAGTGTCCGCCGATCAAGCAAAAGTTGAGAAGGACTCGTCCCGACATGGCTGACAAGATCAAAGAGGAGGTTCAGAAGCAGATCAATGCAGGTTTCCTTGTTACATCGGTCTATCCTCAATGGTTAGCCAATATAGTTCCTGTTGCAAAGAAAGATGGTAAAGTTCGGATGTGTGTAGACTACAGAGATCTGAATAGAGCTAGTCCGAAGGATGACTTCCCATTACCTCATATCGACATATTGGTCGACAGTACTACCAAGTTCAAAGTCTTCTCTTTCATGGATGGCTTCTCTGGTTACAATCAAATCAAGATGGCACCGGAAGATATGGAGAAGACCGCTTTCATTACACCTTGGGGAACTTTCTGTTATCGAGTTATGCCGTTTGGTTTGAGGAATGCCGGCGCAACATACCAAAGGGCCATGACTGCTTTGTTCCATGACATGATGCATAAAGAGATAGAAGTGTATATGGATGGCATGATTGCCAAATCACAGACTGAGGAAGATCACTTGGAGCATTTGTTGAAGTTGTTCCAGCGTTTGAGGAAGTATAAACTCCGTCTGAATCCCAACAAGTGCACTTTTGGCGTTCGTTCTGGAAGACTTCTGGGTTTCATTGTCATCCAGAAAGGTATTGAAGTAGATCCTGATAAAGTCAAAGCTATTCGAGAAATGCCCGCACCCAAGATGGAAAAGCAAGTAAGAGGATTCCTTGGGAGACTGAACTATATTTCTAGGTTTATATCTCATATGACTGCTACCTGTGGGCCGATTTTCAAGCTTCTCCGAAAGAACCAAGGATGTGTGTGGACAGAAGATTGTCAGAGAGCTTTTGATAGTATCAAAGAATATTTGCTTGAACCTCCCGTTTTGATTCCTCCGGTGGAAGGGAGACCTTTGATTATGTACCTGACTATATTGGAAGATTCCATGGGATGTGTGCTTGGTCAACAAGATGAGACTGGAAGAAAGGAACATGCCGTATATTATCTGAGTAAGAAATTCACAGACTGTGAATCTCGGTACTCATTGCTTGTGAAGACCTGTTGTGCTTTAGCTTGGGCTGCTCGCCGTCTGCGCCAATATATGATTAACCACACCACTTGGTTGATCTCCAAAATGGATCCGATCAAGTACATCTTTGAGAAACCCGCCTTATCTGGAAGAATAGCCCGTTGGCAGATGTTGTTATCTGAATATGACATTGAGTATCACACTCAGAAAGCAATCAAAGGGAGTATCTTAGCCGATCATTTGGCTCACCAACCAATTGACGATTATCAATCCATCAAGTTTGATTTCCCAGATGAAGATGTTATGTACTTGAAAGCTAAAGATTGTGAAGAGCCGTTACCTGAAGAAGGACCTGATCCCGAATCGCATTGGGGTTTGATATTTGATGGAGCTGTGAACTCTTATGGAAATGGAATTGGGGCAATCATCATCACTCCCCGAGGTACTCATATCCCGTTCACGGCAAGATTGAAATTTGACTGCACGAACAACATGGCAGAATATGAGGCATGTATTATGGGTCTTGAAGAAGCAGTGGATCTAAGGATCACGATTCTTGATATTTACGGAGATTCGGCATTGGTGATTAATCAAATCAAAGGAGAATGGGAGACTCGCCACCCTGGTTTGATCCCTTACAGAGATTATGCTAGAAGGTTGTTAACTTTCTTCAACAAGGTGGAATTACATCACATCCCTAGAGACGAGAATCAAATGGCTGATGCTTTAGCTACTTTGTCTTCAATGTTTCAAGTGAATGTTTGGAACGACGTGCCTACAATCCGAGTTATGCGCCTCGACAGACCTGCTCATGTGTTCTCAGTAGAAGAGATTACCGACGACAAACCTTGGTTCTATGATATTAAACGTGTTCTTCAAACTCAAGAGTACCCACCTGGGGCATCCAGTAAAGATAGGAAGACGTTGAGAAGATTAGCAAGCAGTTTCTTCCTCAATGAAGAAGTTTTGTATAAGAGGAATTATGACATGGTCTTGCTCAGATGTGTAGACAGACGTGAAGCAGACATGCTAATGCAAGAAGTACATGAAGGATCCTTTGGCACTCATGCCAATGGACATGCAATGGCTAGAAAGATGTTGAGAGCTGGTTACTATTGGATGACAATGGAATCTGATTGCTGCAAGTACGTGAAGAAATGTCATAAATGCCAGATTTATGCGGACAAGATGCACGTGCCGCCGACCCTCCTCAATGTTATATCTTCACCTTGGCCTTTCTCTATGTGGGGCATTGATATGATTGGAATGATTGAACCCAAAGCTTCAAATGGTCATCATTTCATCTTGGTAGCGATCGATTATTTTACTAAGTGGGTGGAAGCAGCATCTTATGCTAATGTAACCAGACAGGTGGTAGTCAGATTTATCAAGAATCAGATCATTTGTCGATACGGTATCCCGGGCAAGATCATCACTGATAATGGTTCGAATTTGAATAACAAGATGATGAGAGAGCTTTGTGAAGAGTTCAAGATCGAACATCATAATTCTTCTCCTTACAGACCGAAGATGAATGGAGCTGTTGAAGCTGCTAACAAGAATATCAAGAAGATTGTCCAGAAGATGGTGGTGACTTACAAGGATTGGCATGAAATGCTTCCGTTTGCCCTGCACGGGTACCGTACTTCAGTTCGAACTTCGACAGGCGCGACCCCTTTTTCCCTAGTTTATGGTATGGAAGCAGTACTCCCCGTGGAGGTTGAGATTCCGTCTCTGAGAGTGTTGATGGAAGCTAAACTTTCTAAGGCTGAATGGTGTCAAAGTAGATATGATCAGTTGAATTTAATTGAAGAAAAGAGATTGACAGCTTTGTGTCACGGTCAATTGTATCAGCAGATAATGAAGAAGGCTTTTGATAAGAAGGTTCGACCACGCGAGTTCAGAGAAGGTGACCTTGTGCTCAAAAAGATATTATCTTTCCAACCTGATTCTAGGGGAAAGTGGGCTCCGAATTATGAAGGACCATATGTTGTTAAGAAAGTTTTCTCTGGAGGTGCTTTGATTCTCACCAATATGGACGGTGAAGATCTTCCGCGTCCCATGAACGCCGATGCAGTCAAGAAGTATTTCGCTTAGGCAAACTTCTGGTCAAATCAGTCTGGGCATCTGAGCACATTCTGGAATTCAAAGTTGCTAGGGAGAATAGTGATCATTATTTTTGTATAACCTTTTATTTCATGTACTATTTCCCACATTTTTGTAAATCGTTGGAGCCGCGTTATTAGCGAACTACCATCTTATTAATTAAATTTGAGCATTTACCTTCTGTGGGCAAAATTTTAATTTTTACGGCAATATTTGAAACAAAGTATTTAAAATATTCTTATTTTCTAGAAAATGTGTCGTGAACAACGAAAGGAATATTAACAGTCGTTCCGAAGATGGTCAAGCCATGAAATGTAAAATAGTGCAGTAACTTATACTTGTTTGATGAACCTGTTTTCTTTCGAATCGTCATGAGGTGTTGGTTGTGTTAAACTTGTGTTTCTAGTGGTATTAAGTTTGGCGACTCCCCAGTTGCTCCAGTTAAGTGTTGTTTTGGATACCTTTGTTTGGGAGACCCTGAAGTGCGGTACACTTTGTCTCATGCCAGTGGTTTATTGGTATTGTAAGTTTGGATTTGAATACTTTTCTCCTCAAAAGACTTGAGCCTTGTAGCGTTACGCTCCGACATTGCTCTGTGTTTCCAGTTCCGGGTATAATCCGTCTTCTCAGGATTGGCCGAGTATCTATTTTGCTGAGATAGCATATTATCTTCAAGATATCCCATCTGTCTGTTTTGTCAGCATGACATTCATTTATCCATTTACACTCATATCAGCATGCATACCACGTTTGCCGTTGATTTTGGGTCGTACTTTGTTTATTCAAACATCGTACATTTTTGTCCTTCCAAGTAGAAAGCTGGCTTAGGCAGAAAATGTGTTTCCTTTCTAAATTCCCCAACTGAGCTAATCCTCGTGGATGATTTTGATTCAGCTTACCTTGTCCATTTCTGGATAGGATAAATTCCCCAATTGAGTTATTTTCTCATTGGGTGGAGTCTTGTTTGACTGTGTTCTCTCTGGTTTATTCCTAGATGAAGTTGTTGCCTCTTGTATGGGCTATCTCTTTAATTTTCCCCAGTGAGTTTGTGACCTAGACGGTTGGTACATTTATTTTGCACCTTTAAGTATGTGATCTCCTCGGGAAGGATTGATTCAGGGTTCTCTTTGGCGAAGATTTTTATTCTCTGCCAATATCTTCGCAGTTTCCTTCTGAATTATTTTGGGAAAACGACAAGCGGCAGCTCTTCATGAGCAACTTGTATGTTACTTCTTGAAAGTGCTGAGCAGCAGTTCTTCACGAGCTACTAGTGCGTCATTTATTTTTTTGAAAGCGCCGAGCAGCAGTTCTTCACGAGCTACTAGTGCGTTATTATCTTTTGGAAAACGACAAGCAGCAGCTCTTCACGAGCTACTAGTGCGTTATTATCTTTTTGAAAGCGCCGAGCAGCAGTTCTTCACGAGCTACTAGTGCGTCATTTACTTTTTGAAAACGGCAAGCGGCGGTCTCTTTACTTGAGCAACTTGTACGTTATTACTTTTCTAGAATACAACAAGTGGCAGCCTCTTTATTTGAGCAACTTGTATGTTATTGGTATTTTCTTTGGACAACAGCAAGTGGCAGCCTCTTTATTTGAGCAACTTGTATGTTATTGGTATTTTCTTTGGACAACAGCAACTGGCAGCCTCTTTATTTGAGCAACTTGTATGTTATTGGTATTTTCCTTGGACGACAACAAGCGGCGGTTTCTTTATTTGAACAACTTGCGTATCTACAATCTTATTACTTCAGCATTAATTGGTATCTCTCCGAAAATCTCGCGGAGAAAGTTTGTTATGAATTTTACCTTCAGAAGTTGGTAACCCGTCATCAGCAAATTTGATACTTTTTGTCTATCTTCGACCTTGGGTTGTGAACTCACTGTTTTGGGTCAATAATCTTTTTACGGCCTATGCAAGACGCCTTCTTTGTTAGGGTCAGAGGTCGTATCCCCTCAATTTTATTCGCTGTCAGGAGTCTGTCGTTTGAAGTCGATAGCTCGTTTCCCCAGTAGCGTATAATTCATGTCTCTGTGTTTTGTTGGTGTTTGATTCCTCCAGCATTGTCTTGTTTCGTACAATATCTTTCTCTGTGAATTCAAGCGTTACATTCATATCACTGCATGATGATGGCATCTTAGGACAAAATTTGCGTAATTATGTATTTAAGTGCCTTCAATCTCGTCGAAATGAAGATTTTGATCTTCATATCTCCGGATAGAAGAAACTTAAATAGGGGCAGCTGTTGTACCCCAAATTTTGACCTAAGATACCATCTCCCATCTGCATCATTACATTACAAGTGTTTTGATCTATTGATCTTAAAAATTCATAACTGTTTCGAGTCGAGAGCTATTTATTTGTTGAACGCTAAATTTATCAACTGATCAAGACTTAAATGACGTTTATTAATTATTTATAGTCTTAAATTTAAATAATTGAAATCTATTTTCAATTGTTATATAATTTAAAGACTTATGAATAATGAAATAAACATTTTGAGAATGGGTTTATTAATTGGTCAACAATGATTATTTAATTCTTTATCATTCTAGGTTAAATAATTAAATTCTATTTTTTTTAATTATTATAATTTAGAATATTATGAATAATGAATTAAATAATTAAAATTGTTAATTGGCCAATGATGTTTATTTATTTGTTTATCATTCTGAATTTAAATGATTGGATTTGATTTTCAGTTATTATATAATTTAAAGAATTATAAACAATAGATAAATAATTGGAAAGAAAAAAGAATTAATTTTTAAATAATAGAATTTTATTCACTTTATTCCATTTATTACAATTATCATTTAAATATTGTGTTATTACAAAATATTTATAATGGCAATTACATAAATGCTTAAAGTAAAATAAAAAAAATCTATTTTCCTAAATTCTAAATCTTCATCTTCTATCCAATGCCTCTTGTCTGCTCATTTAAATTTACCTGCAAAAACAATTAAAAGAAAAGTCAGATTTGAATAAATAATTAAAAGCGGAAAATAAATTTAATGTTCATCATTAAAGGCAAACGGCTGGAATCAGTTTACCCTTTTTTGCAAATCACGGGATTTCTTCCGGTTCACAAAAAAGGAGGAATCTTATTTCATAAAATGAATGCACATTTTAAAACATGCACAAATTCATGTTTTGTCAAATTGTTTTAAAGTAAAAACTGCATTTTTTCAAATCAATTGCATTTTCAAAGTCCACAACATATTTCAAAATCAACATCATCTGCATAATTTCCAAACAGCATATACAATGTACACAAACCAAGGCCAAAGTGTAACGTAAACATGCCTAGAGGTAGGAAGAAGTTAAAAACTTAAGTCCCATGCAAGACAAAAAGAAGAATTATGCAGTATCAAAACAATGTGCAAGCAACCTATACTTCCTCATTCATCATATTCCAGCCCTTTGCATTTTCAGAACAATAGTACATTATATCATTTTATATATAAAATGTACCCATGAGAGAGAAGAGAGAAAAGAAATTGGTTTTGCAGGTTTTGGTTTAGGCAGAAAGAATTATAAGACAAAGCTACTGCAGAATTACAGTAAAAGGAGAAACACAAGAGTAGAATACAAACAAAACTACTGTAACAGTGTGATGCAGAAGGCCAAGAAGTTTGTAAAATATTCAAACCTCCAGCTAACGTAAACCTGAGCCAAAAAAAAACACAAAAATGCCAAGCAATTGATATAAGAGAAAAAAAAACCCTTTCAAGTTCAGAGTTCACAACAGATACCAAAGACTACCAAAGCAAAAGCAATTGTTCAAAACAAACTGCATAAACCATTTCAAAGCCTCAAGCTTTAAAAACCTCAATCACCCTAACCTGCATAGAACAAAAAAGAAAATCAAACTCCAAAACCATCAACCTGCTATTGCTAAACTGTTAACCTTCCATAACCATATCAAAAACCTCATGGCCAAACACAAAAACCAATAGGGAACTTACTGTCATAAACCAAAACCTATTACCATCCTGTCTCAAAAAAAACTATGTCTGCTGCATTCAAAAACCAGTAAAACTTGTGTAAACCATACAAACACCTAGACCTAAAAAACCCGTAAAACCTGGTACTGCATTATCCAACATAACCAAAATCAAACCATCACAATATGGCCTAAACCTCCAGGAATCTGATTGAGCCACAAAAGCCAATATCATCATTTCTAAAACCGAAACCAACAACCAAATCGCCAAACCTCAGAGTTCATCATAGGCCAATTCCACGAAGCGTACAAAATCAGAAAAGAAGAAGAAAAAGTGCCAACAGCATCGTGCTAGTCAAAAGTAAGCATTTCAACGGTAGCAAAGGAAGCATTCAGAGGCAACAATAGGAAGCATCAAAGGAAACATTCAAGGCAAAAGGTTCAAAGCAACGCAAAGGGTACAATAAAAATCAAGAACAAATACCAGGGTACCAAGCTGAAGCAAGCATCCCGTGTGTCCCTCGTTACCGTCCGGCCTCCTAAGCACCCTCAAACTCCCTTCTCCAGCTCCAAAGGTACCATTTCATCCCTTTTTTTAGAACCTCCGTATCACCATTAACAAACAAGAAGTCAGGATTAAAAATGAACAAAATCAAACATGCAGTAGCAAAACCCTTAACGAAATAGAAAACATAAGCTTACCGAATCCGTCGTTTGCCTTAAGCTCGCGTTGGAGGGAAGAGGAAGATTGGGTTGCTGGTGGCCGGAAACAGGGGACGATTTCAGGAACTCAGACGAAGAGGATATCACGCGCGAAGACGAAGAAGATGAAGGCGAGCATGAGGGCCGTTTCGGCCAGGACCAAAACCTAAATCCCTTAACAACTAAACACATATTGTTTAACCCTAAAACCAATTAGCATTGTTTTGGACCCAAACCCCTTGTCCTGCCTTAAAGCCCAAACGAAAATGGTTTTTACACCCCCCTGCTTCTACTCTTGATTGGGCCTTATCCTGCTTTAAGCCCAGCGTGTTGCTTGTGCACCCCCCCCCCCCCCCCCCCCCCCCCCCCCCCCGTTCTATTATTTTCTTTCTTTCCTTTTAGGACTTTAGTTTTAATAGTTAGCAATTCAATTAAATAGGCATAGTTTAATTAATCATTTTAATAATTAATTTTATTAGTTCAATTTTAAGAGATAATTTGTTAATTTTAAATATTCTCTTTTAATTAGAGTTAGGTTAATAACCTTTTTTTTTAAGTTTAATTAATTTAGTTATTTAATAATTCTAAAAAAATTGATAACCTTTTATATTAATATCAAAAACATAAAAATAGAACATAAAAGCTTAAAAAACATTTTATTCCCTTTAATTAATTCTCTTTGCATTCATCCATATAAAAAATACGTAAAAATGGAGAAACAATTAAAATACTTTCTTTTTACTAATATTAAATCCAAAATGCATTATATCATTTAGTCTATCATTTAATTATTGTACTTAATCATGATCCGCATATTTTTTCCGTTTATTTATTCCATATTTGTTTGTTTATTCCGTTTACGTTTAAATCCAAAGGAAAAAACGATAAATTTATTGACTTCATGTCCTCAAATCTAATCGCGCGAATATTTGCATTTTTCATTAAAACTTAGGATAATTTGCCTTCAAAATTTCAACCTTTTCAAAAACTTATACCCTTTAAGCAAAAACTTCGACGTTAGGTCGTCGTATCTTCAAAAACCTATTTGTATCCCTTTTCGGCCAAAACGATTTATTTTATCAAGCAATCAAATTTTAAATAAACAGATATTTCCAAAGGTTCCTATAGAGTACTATAGATGCATTGGGTGCTAATACCTTCCCATTGTATAACCAACCCCCGAACCATAAGATCTCTTTTCGAAAACGCTTTGTATTTTTATTATTATTTACATTGCATATTTAGGGTTTTATTTCGCTCTTTTCCCTTTTCCTTTGGAAATAATAAAGCGCGGTGGCGACTCTTGCTTTTGTGAGACGAATTAATCAATAATTCGATCTCCGATTTACCCCGCTACATTTTTTATCGCTACACATTAGTGGTATCAGAGCAATGGTCAGTCAGATTTGGCCAGGTTATTAATTAATTTAATTCCTGTTGTATTTGATTTGTGTATCTGACACGATCAATGTTGTTGTCTGTTGTTGTTGGATGTTCTTAGGAAGATGGTTGCGGGAAGGAATTAAAGGCTTAGAAAACACTTAGAAGGGGGGTTGAATCAGTTTTCCCCTTTTAAATTTCTTTTAGTTAACAACAATCTAAACACACAATGATTTTTATCCTGGTTCATTTGAAACTCAAACTACTCCAGTCGACCCGTCAAGGTGATTTTGCCTCTCTCAACAAGGACTTAATCCACTATAATCAAAAGATTACAAGTACGCAACCAACTGTTGTGACTAACAACAATGCACAAGCCAACTGCAAGTGACTAACACCTCTAAGACTCTCTAGTCCTATCCCTCTTGAGAAATCTGACCCAACTGGTCTCTCAAGGAACAATTACACAAGAACTTCTAACAAATTGTATAAGGATGCTTCTAAAAAGCTGTATCACGAAAGTGAATTTTACACAGAAATTTTAAGCTCAAAATTGAAAATAAACTTAACACAATAAGGTTTGATTTTGGCAGCGTAAGTTTTCTTTCAAGCAATTGTTATTTTGCTTCTTTGAGCGTTGCTCTTTATATAGCATCTTACAAATTTGTTGCTTTTGTTGCGTGTCTTGGGTGATGAGAAAAACATAATTAATGTTGCTTTAGTTGCATGTGCTTTGTTTTCTCAATGTGCCTTTGAAGTTTATCCACTCAAGTGATTTAGCCATTTTAGACTTAGTAGAGTAACGATACTATAGCAGACTTTGTCTTAGAAGATGACATACTAATACTTCATGATCTTCTGCAAGCCTTGTTCAAGTATCTTCTAATCAGAGGTTTCCTTGGTGCTTCTATCAGAGGTTGCGTTAGCAAGCTTCCTTCAGAAGTTGCTTTTCAGCGTGCGTGTCCAAAAGTTCTATTCATCATTAGAACTTCTAATAACTTGGTTACTCAGCATAGTTTGATATTTCTTTTATTCTAGAATGCTTGAGACAGAACATTATCTGAAATGGAAACAATACACATCTGAGTATCATATTTATTATACAAAATTTATTTCACTTTTTATCATCAAAACTCTAAGATATGATTAGAACCAAACTATGTTCTAACAATCTCCCCCTTTTTGATGATGACAAAAATATTATATTTTGATTAAAAAAATTGTATATATGAAAAAACATATCTCCCCCTGAGATAGACAATCTCCCCATGAGATAAATACTTAAGAAAAACTGAGTATATATTAGAACTTCCCTGAGATGTTATTTCAGAGCTTTCAGAGATTCTTCTTTTAGAGCTTGTGTAATCCTGTAAATTTCAGAAGCAGAAAATACACTTGTATATTTGTTGTTAGAAATGTTTGACACTTTTGTTCTAGTAACATGTTATAATTAATCAGATAAAAATATCAATTTTCTCCCCCTTTTTGTCATAATCAAAAATTCAGTTTAAAAACATTGTAAAATAAAGCAAAGTTCTGATAATCATTAACTTGAAAAACACGGTTACAGAAGTTGGACAAAAATAAAATACTGAAACATTGATGCACAAAAGGGTTTAAAATAGAAGGACTAAGTGGGACGAGAAACTAGGGAAAACAGAAGGTTCTTGATTTCATTTGAAGAGTCCTCTTGCTTCTGCATCCAAGACTTGATTTCCTTGTTCATCTCATCCTGTTTGTCCAGACGTGCACGAATAGTTGCATTTTTCTTCTTTAACTCCTTCAGAGTTTCTAGTACCTCAAAAGTTGAAGTTGTATTTTCAGTAGAAACAACCCTTGATGTAGAACCAGCAGATCTGGGACAGAAGGTACTTGAGAAGAGTGTGTCTACATAAGTGTCAACACCTTTTTACCGGTATCTCTGAGACGAAGAAGAGGTGGTTTATACAAAACCAATGCTGAAGAGTTTGGATCAGCAACTTCTAATTCAGAAGATTCATCATCAGAAATATCCATATAGTCAGCAGGTGGTTGCCACGGAGCATTGTCAAGCTATAGTAGTGGATTTTTGTTCCAGATATTGTAAGTTGCTTGCTTCAGACCATTCAGACACTTAGTGAATTTATCATTAACATGAGAGTAACACAAATCTTTGAGTTTTAGGTATTCAGCATTGAATCTCCTTCTGAATGTTTTCCATAGATCAGCTGATGCATGGGGGCTCATGTTGCTGGCGTAATCTTCCTTCAGCAATTCTAGCCAATTCAGCATTTCTATTTCAAACTTCTGCAAACATATACTAACATCTGTATGCACAACTTTCTTTTTGGTCAGGGAGTTGAGATCAACTATGGTTCTAATAAATTTTCGGGATTCAAGATTTTGTGGATAGGGAAGTGTTGGAGTGGAGACTAGTGGTAGGTTTTGTGTGGTAGGTGTAGATTCAGAGGTTGGATTGACAATAGTTTCTGGGGAGTGAGAATGTAGAAGTTCTGTAGGTATGGTGTTGTGTTCTGGTGAGGGAGTTGGTGGAAGTTCTGTAGAAATGGTGGTTTGGTCAGATGAAGGAGTTTGTTGAATTTCTGGAGAGGGATGTGGAGGAAGTTCTGTATTGAAGGCATCAAAGTTATCTACATCTAATAAAACTTGAGAAATTTGGGGATTGGTTTCTAGAGCTTATGATGGGACAGAGAGATCTATATCTACGTCTATGGTATCTAGAGTTTGTTTTATGGTTTGTGATGCTAGGGGAACAACGATTGAAGAGGTTTGTGCAGCAGATGTTACTATATTAGTAGGATTGATAACATAAATGGGATCAGAAGTTGTACATGAGGTTGTCTTCTTTTTCTTCTTCTGAGACTTTGGAGGTCTTGCAGAAGTTCCCTCGCCATTTGCTTTCCTCTTCCTCGTTTTCTTAACTGGACTTGGGGAATCTCTTCCTTGCAGCCAAGCTGGATCAATTGGAAGTCCTTTTCTTTTGAAGCTTCTTATGTAGTTTTGGATGGTTATCTGGTGATCTTCTGAGTTGAATGCAGGAAGTTCTACTAGAGGAACTCTTCTATTTGTGACAGTTCCCCAAGCTAATGGAGTAGGTTCAGCCATAAGTTTATCAATTATCTTTATCTTTACTAGATTCTTTCCAATCCAGACTTTTCCTCAAATAGGATCCAACTCTTTAAGCAGTTTGGTATCTTTTAGGTGCGCTATCAGACCATTCTTAGTCAGAATGTTTGAAATCAACCTTGCCAGAGGAATCCAATTTCTCTTGGCCTTGAGATTTCTGGTTAGTTCTACTTCTCTTGTTTCCTTGACATGCATCCAGAGGTGTCTGAACAGAAGATAAGGCAAATCCACCTTGACATTTGTTCCTACACAATACAGCAGATATTGCTGATCTGCATTAATGTAGTCTGGGGAGCTTGTTTCCTTTTTGTGATGGATGCAACCATGAAAAAACTTTGCCCAGATCTTGTAGACATCCTTAAAATCCTTAATATTTTTTGAAGCTTCTCCAGAAGTGAAGATTTCAGCATTCATAGGATCCACATCAAGCCTTCCTTCTGGGACACCAATTTCACCATCTCCTTCTAGACCCAACAAGTTTCTGATAATGTTTTCAGTGATAGAAATCTCCTTACCCATAACGAATAAGAGAATGGTTTTGGGGGTAACAACAACATGAATCCAAAATTCCTTGACAAGATTTGGAAAAACTGGTCCAACAAGACAATCAAAGAAAGTTCTCCATCCTTGAAATTCCACAACTGGAAACAGATTGAAACCATTGTCTCTTAGATTTTCAAGATCAATTATCAAATCACACACCACTTCTAACTTCTCAACAGGAATCAATGTTGTTCGTTCAGGGATGATGTATCTTCCAGATTGTTGAGGAGTGGGTTGAATGGTGGTTTCTGGGTTGGCAGAAGCAAAAATTTCTGGGTTAGTGGTTTTTGGGTTGTTAGGAATGGTGGATTTTGAGCGAGAAGATGAAGAAGCCATTCTTGAATTTCTGGGTTTAGGGTTTTTGAGAAGAGAGAAAAGGAGGCAAAAATGCATAAGCTTGCAGTTGAGAGAGAAAAGAGATAGAAGTATTTGGAAAGAGTATTTCTTGAGATTTAGAGGGATTTCTTGAGATTTGAAGAGATTTCAACAGTTACCTAGGAACTTTGTGTCAATAGCTAGCACGCGTGTGTGTAACCTATCAGAAGTTATGAACACGTGTTCAACTTCTAGGTTAAAGGCGTTACAGCTGTTTGATATAGAAAACTTCTGAACCATACTTGTAATAAAACATCAAAAAATATTTCAGAACTTCCATGTATGGCTTCTAATTGAACTTCTCTTCTAACTTCTTAAGAGATGTTAATTAGAAAGTTCATTAAAAATAGAACTTCTGACTATATTGAAAACAAATAGAAATTTCATTCAGGGCAAACTTCCATACTTATATTTTTTAAAATATATTTAAACCTATCTTCAGAAAGAGGTTTAGTGAAAATATCAGCCCATTGATGGTCTATATCTATAAAGTTTAGACTCGAAATTCCTTTCTGAATATAGTCCCTTATGAAATGATGTTTTATTTCAATATGTTTTTCCTTAGGATGTAAAATTGGATTCTTAGAGAGGCAAATGGCATAAGTGTTATCACAGAAGATAGGAATCTTACACTCATACAGATGATAGTCTTCTAGTTGACTCTTCATCCAAAGCATCTGAGTGCTATAACCAGCAACAACTACATATTTTGCTTCAGTGGTTGAAAGTGAAATTGTGGCTTGCTTCTTGTTGTACCATGAGATCATATTTTCACCAAGAAATTGACAACTTCCAGAGGTGCTTTTTCGTTCTACTCTGTCTCCAGCAAAGTCAGCATCACAATAACCTACTAATTGAAAGTCTTTGGATTTTATATAACATAGTCCAACATTAGTAGTACCTTTAAGATACCTTAGAATTCTCTTAACAACAGTTAAGTGAGACTCCCTGGGATCTAACTGAAATCTTGCACATAAATAAATGCTAAATAGAATATCTGGCCTAAATGCAGTTAGATAAAGGAGAGATCCAATCATACCTCTGTAGAGTTTCTGATCTACCTTTTTACTTACCTCATCTTTTCCCAAAATGCAGGTAGCATGCATTGGAGTCTTTGCTTCCTTAATTTATGATATTGGAATTTCTTCAGAAGTTCTTTAACATACTTAGTTTGATGTATGTATGTACCTTCTGAACATTGATTAATTTGAATTCCTATAAAGAATTTTAGTTCTCCCATCATACTCATCTCAAATTCTACCTGCATAGACTTGGAAAATTCTCTTCCAAGAGAGACATTAGAAGTTCCAAAAATAATATCATCTACGTAAATTTGACAGATCAGAATATCCTTTTTAAATGTCTTTCTAAATAAAGTTGTGTCCACTTTTCCTCTGGTAAAATTCTTTTCTAATAGAAAATTGCTTAAACGCTCATACCAAGCTTTGGGGAGCTTGTTTTAATCCATATAAAGATTTTTTGAGTTTAAAAACATGTTCTGGAAATTTTGAATCTTCAAAACCAGGAGGTTGACGGACATAAACTTTTTCTTCTATATAGCCATTTAAAAATGCACTCTTAATATCCATTTGATATAAAGTAATATTATTTTGAACAACAAAAGAAATTAATAGTCTAATAGATTCTAACCTGGCGACTGGAGCAAAGATTTCATTATAATCAATACCTTCTTGTTGACTATACCCTTGTACAACCAATCGTGCCTTGTTTCTGACAACTTCTCCTTGCTCATTTAACTTATTTCTGAATATCCACTTTGTTCCAATAATGTTAAATCCTTTAGGCTTAGGAACTAGATCCCACACATCATTTCTTGTGAGTTAATTCAATTCTTCTTGCATGGAAATAATTCAATCATTGTCTTGAAGAGCTTCATCTATTGAGTTAGGTTCAACAAGAGAGACCAGACTAAACAATGATTTTTCATTGTTTCTTAGAGAAGATCTTGCTCTGATAGGATCATCTTTCTTTCCAATGATAACATCTTCTGAATGTGCTGATGCGATTCTTGGAAATCTTTTTTGTGAGGGTGAAACAATCGGCTGAACATCATCCAATAACTATATCAATGAAGTCGCCATAGAACGTTTTTTATCTCGCAAAAGGAGAAAGGTGAGCGCGTCGTGAAAACCTGAAAGGGATAAGACACGGTCTTGTGACCGAGAGATAGGGTAAGGGAGTCTATTACGCGAAGGGAAGGTATTAGCACCCCACACACCCATAGTACTCTACGGTATCCACTTCTATTTTGTAGCTAATGGGTGTGTTTGTATCTATTTACTACTTAATTGCTATATCTGTATGCTAAAAGAGGACGCATGTGAGAGAAAGAAAAATAAAGAAAGCACGGGGAAAAGAAGGAAGTATTTACAAAGTTTTGCTCGATCGAGCCCCATGACCAGATGCCTACGTATTCCCTCGTGCAATAGAAAAGTCAGAGCATCGTAGTTCGGCTCATATGTTTTGGTGTGTTTTGTGTTTTTTACTTATGAAAAATATTTTTAAACACAAAAAGAAAATGCACCCGTAGGAGAAAAAGGTTTGTATTAGTTGGTTACTTTTACCTTTGAATCGCTACCTAAGGTAGAGTCGAAGACGACAAAATGGAGTGGAAAGGTTTATAACCTAAATCTTTGTCCATCTCGAATCGCTATATAAGGTAGAGTCGAAGACGACAAAAGGGATGAAGCAAACAAGTGCTTTGGTAGAAGCACAAAAACAATGCAATGCAAAAAACAAATGTCACACAAGCGCAGGAAAATGAGGAATTCCCATAGCCTACAACAGCAAGTCGAGGGCCAGAAGCAACCAGGAGCCAACATATTCCGATGCCCGATAATGGTATCACCGCATGACATGAATTTTCAAGTGGGAATAGTAACTGATGTGAGATCTGCAATATATGTGAACCCCAAGAAAGCGTGGAGAGTCAGAATAGGGAACTCTTGCCACTTTATTATTGACTCGATAAAGGAAGCAACACGATTCGCATGTGTGGGCTGACACGAACTAGAACTTTGCGGGAGTCGATTACGGACCCCTTTTGCTTTCCCCATATATCATGACTCGATAGCAGGAAAAATAACAACGTGGGTCTTTGCATAGTGGTGCCACGTCGGGTTGCCTAACCACTTGACTTATGCAACCACAAATGTAAACACTTACTGAGAATTACCTCCCTATGCACGATGGAGGATTTTAAACAAACAACACACAATTATCACATAGAATTACCCTAAACAGGTCATTAAATAAACCAGAGGGGTTCCTGAACATGATCCAACTACAGATGCCTCATCATGCATCTCTGTGATATGGTGGGAGAACTGACTTGTTTATTTTGCGTTTTATCGCAAATGTTGAGGATAGTAAGAGTCGCCACCGACTTTTCTTTTATCCAATTAAGGGAAGGCGAAAAGAACAAGAAAAGACCTTCATTAGATTCTGAGTACGGGAGGCAGTTATGAAAAGGGAAGGTATTAGCACCCTTTCCATCTGTAGTTATCTACGGGCTCTTAATTACTTAGCTCACTTTATAATTTCTTTCTGTGTGTGTTTGAAAAGATGTTTTGAAAAGGCATTTCTCTTTTACTTCATAATGATTCTCGCTGGAATGTATACGAAGTGTTTGGAAATGTTTTATTTTGGAAAAGTGTTTAACTTTGTAATGATTCACGCTGGAATGTATACAAAGTGTTTGAAAAGTTTTTGAAAATAGTGTGAGGTGTAAAAAGTATTTTTGAATTGATTAGAGCAAGCAAAAGAGTCTTATTACCTACTCAGAATGGTTGTTTCCATGTTATTTTGCTTTCCTTTAGGGTAGCCCTATCCGTACCATTAGTTGGTAGGTAACTCTATCCGTTGGATGTAAAGGGACGTCCGTAGGGTCATAGAAGGCAACATGTAAGAATACCTTAGCATATTCGTAGGGACGATCATCACTTTTCATAGGCAACAATCGAGGTACAAGATCATATATTCGTAGGCAAAATCGAGGGTCATCGAGGGACTATGATCTTTGTATCGAAGGGACTATGATGATATTATTCGTGAGCGATTGTGCTAAGATATCTCTACGTTTGAAGGATATGACCATGTTATTCGAAAGGCAACAAGAGAGGATACCCTAAAGGGTGTGCAAGTGTGAAGAGAGTGTTTGTATTCAAATATTTATCTTGTATTTAGAAGTGATCTATGTTGTTTTTAATCTTACCATACACGCCTAATTACTAGCAGTTAAATATGTACAAAAATTAAATTGCGGAAAGTAAAGTGCGGAAAGTAAATCCTACGCTATTACATGGCTTTGGGGCAGATACATAATAGGAGTGCGGAAAGTAAAGGGAAAAAATGTAAATCTACGCTATTACATGATAAAAATTTGCGACCTATACATCCTTTCTAGAATTGTAAATACGAAATAAGAAATAGATAATCAGAATAAGAAAATGTTAGTAAAATGTTTTGGAAATTAGTAGAAAAAGGTTTTAGGTTAGTAATCCTAATTATTAGAGAAGAAAATATTTTTTGGGAATTTTCTAGATTAGTTTTAATGGGGAAAAATAATTAAAGGTTAATTTTAATGGTTAATTAACAATTAATTAAAATATGAATAAAAAATATTATTTTTTTATGTTAAAAATTAAATAAGCCTTTTTCTGACCTAAATGCAAAAAGAAAATATTTTTTATGATTTTTGTAGTATTTTAGCAAAATATTTGAAAGCAAATTAAATAGAAAGGAAAATATTGAAAAATAATGAAACTATGAAGAACTTGGTTAGTTTGGAAAAAGACCAAAAATAATATGCAAGGCCAAGGATTGAACCCAGGACCATTCCCTGGTACGCGAGTGCCTTTGCCACCTGAGCTAGCAAGTTTTTGTGTTAGGAAAATGAAGCAAATAGATTATATAGGAAATAATTTTCTGAATATTGAAATAAAAACGTGCGCCAAGGGGGGGTCATCGTCCCCGATTCAAATTTCCCAGGATTTTACCTATGGATGCTTTCGTTTCTAAAGCCAATAGTGACGGCTTTGTCCGTCACTATAACACCTGCAATTTTTCAAAATTCACAATACACAATATAAATTTATGGTGAAGGCATGGATCGATTGACTTCAACCTCCTGAACATGAATATGTCCTTGATTTTGGCCAATTTTTCCTAAATCAAAAAGTTCTAATTTGGAGTTACGAACCCTATCAATGGTGAAAGCTTGTACCTGCACTCAAACCTTAATTGAACCATACAGTAAGCTTCGAAGTAACATCAGGAACAAAAATATATAATCAAATCATGTTAAGAATGCATGTCACTATGAATTCGATTTCAAAATTTTATAGAGAAAACCGTGATATTTGTGAACTTCTTATCATTAACAGATGCCCCTGCGGGATATTCTTGAGCCTCGAGATACCTCTTCACTTCGTAGAACCAAGGTTTCTCTTCTGTTCCTTCGGTATCAAGTTCACAACAGTATGTTGGTTCGTCTAGTCTTTCAATAGTAATTTGGGGAGCTTCATTGTCCCATCTGACCTTTAACATAGATGACATGGTAGCTAATATGTCTTCCAACTGATTCTCTTCTCGTGGGATGTGATCAAAAGTGATTTCTTCGAAGTAAGGGACCAGATTCAACACATGCTCTCGATATGAAATGAGATTCAGATGCTTCATATCCCAATCGACTCTAATTTGACTGATCACCAAAGCTGAGTCTCCATACACTTGCAAGAATTTGATTCTTAAGTCAATAGCAGCTTTGATACCCATAATGCATGCTTCGTATTCGGCCATGTTGTTGGTGCAGTCGAAGCATAGTCTGGAGGTGAAAGGCATGTGTCCGCCTGTAGGAGATGTAATGATGGCGCCAATACCATTTCCAAGTGCATTTGAGGCTCCATCAAAGACCATGGTCAATCGGGATCCTGGTTTAGGTCCTTCGTCTGGTCCAGGTTCTTCGTAATCAGTGACTAACCTAATATCCTCATCTGGAAACTTGGAATGCATAGACTAATAGTCATCTACAGCTTGATGAGCCAAATGATCGGCTACTATACTTCCTTTGATCGCCTTCTAAGTAGTATACTGGATGTCGTATTCGGTCAAGATTATTTGCCATCTTCCTATTCTTCTGGAGAGAGTAGGATTCTCAAATATGTATTTTATCGGATCTATCTTAGAGATCAAAAAGGTAGTGTGAGTCAACATATACTGTCTTAATCGATGAGCAGCCCAAGCCAAAGCGCTGCAAGTTTTCTCAAGCTGTGAGTATCTTGTTTCACAGTCGGTAAACGTTTTGCTAAGGTAGTATATTGCATACTCTTTTTGACCAAACTCGTCATGTTGCACCAACACACACCCCATTGAGTTCTCTAATACTGTTAAGTACATGATAATAGGTCTTTCTTTGACTGGTGGTATCAGGATAAGAGGATTTTGTAGGTACTCCTTGATTTTGTCAAAAGCTGTTTGGAAACCGTCGTTCCATTTCACTACTTGATCTTTCTTCAGTAACTTAAAGATTGGCTCACAAGTAGCAGTTAGATGTGCAATGAATCTGGCAATGTAGTTTAGTCGTCCCAAGAAACCTCTGACTTCCTTCTCGGTACGGGGAGCTGGCATATCTTGAATAGCTTTAACCTTGGCAGGGTCGACTTCAATACCTTTATCACTGACAACGTATCCCAGGAGTTTACTGGATCTGACTCCAAAGGTGCACTTGTTAGGATTAAGTCTTAGTCTGTATTTCTTCAGTCTATCAAACAACTTTCGCAAATGATCAAGATGTTCTTCTTCAGTTTGTGATCGAGCTATCATGTCATCGATGTAGACCTCTATCTCATGATGAATCATGTCATGGAATAAAGCTACCATGGCACGTTGATATGTGGCGCCAGTATTCTTCAGTCTGAACGGCATGACTTTGTAACAGAATGTGCCCTACTGTGTAACAAAAGTAGTCTTTTCCATGTCTTCGGGAGCCATTTTGATCTGATTGTAACCGGAGAAACCATCTATGAAGGAGAAGACCTTGTGTTGAGCGGTGTTATCAACCAGGACATCAATATGTGGAAGTGAGAAATCGTATTTCGAACTTTCTTTGTTCAGATCTCGGTATTCCACACACATACGTACTTTGCCATCCTTCTTAGGTACGGGCACCACGTTCTCAACCCACTGTGGATAAGAAGTAACGGCTAGGAAACCGACATTGAACTGTTTCATAACTTCGACTTTGATTTTCTCGGACATCTCAGGACTCATACGATGAACCTTCTGCTTCATAGGGAGAAAACCTTCTTTCGTTGGTAGTCGTTGTACCACAATGTCAATGTCTAAACCTGGCATGTCTTCGTAGGACCAAGCAAAAATCTCGATATAGTCTCGCAGCATCTGGACCAATCTCTCTTTGACATTGATCTTAAGACCTGCTCCTATCTTGATTTCCTTTCTGTCTTCGTCAGTACCTAGATTCACAACCTCGACTGGCTCCTCGTGTGGCTGTATAACCTGTTCTTCCTATTGTAGTAGCTTGGTTAGTTCTCTCGGAACTTCACAATCTTCCTCACCTTCGTCTTCGGCTTGGTAGATCGGTTTATCGAAGTCATATTTAGAAATAGAAGAGTCGTTACCAACGAGATTCAGAGTGAATCTGTAGTGTATTATGTGGGTGTGTGTAAGAACACATAGCTTTTTGAAAGGGTGATAAAGTAAAAAGAAAGACAAAGAGCACAATATTTGAATGCAAAAGATCAATGATTTGTTGAATGAAAATATGCGAACGACAAATAATAACCCTCACAAATAAGCCGTGGTGCCCCGGGCAAGGCACTAGGCTTAAAGTTTATTGTTCGAAAGCATAAAAGCAGAAAAGCAATTACTCCTGTCTAAAGGAGATTGGTATAACATCTTCAGTCTTCCAATTGTTGAGTCTGTCGTCTAGAGTTGGGAAGATCCAATTGTTGGTGTCGAAGTCGCCATCATCGTCTTCTATAGCATGGACTCTGATTTCATTGATGTGGAAAGGAAGTTTGCCGGCACGTTCGCGGCGTATCATCTTCTGACCTTTGTTAGTGAAGCCTAAACCAGTCTTGTCAGATTTGAATGGAAAATCGGGGAGCTGACCCCAAATAGTACAGCCTCATTCTTCAACCACAACTTTGGCATCTTTTAGTGAGGCCATCTTCGGTGGAACTCTAGTAACTTCAGGAGTGACAAGAGAGTCAACAAGCATGACTCATGGAATTGCTTCGAAAGCTTGACAGGGGGTTTCGATGAATTCACCTTCCATTTCGATGTATTGGAGCGACTGCAGATGACTTACTATATATTCTTCTTCATCGCATACTGTGATCGGTGGATCTGGAACTGACTGTTTAACGCTGGTTCGCGAAATGTCGCGGTAAGCAAGAGTCGCCACCGTCTTTTATTTTCTCCAACATGGACAGGACAAAAGCACAGCAAAATTCCTTATGAGATAGTTTCTCGGTTCGGGAGGTAGATTTATAGAAAGGGAAGGTGTTAGCACCCTTTCTATCCATGGTTATCCATGGGCTCTTAGATACTTGCTCATTTGTGTTTTCAAAAGTGTTTGCCTTTCAATTGTGTGAGTTTGAAAAAGTTTCGTTTTAAAGATTTCAGATCGACTCTTGTATCAGTCCTCAAGAGTGTTTGAAAAATTGTTTTGAAAGCTTTTTTTGAAAGTGTCGGTGTGAAAAGAGTTTTGATTTGTTTTTTTTAGAGCAAGTATCTATGAGTCATCTACCTACCCTAAGGAATTAGGCTGTGTAAGAATCCTTAAGGTAGTGCCATCCCACCATTGAGAGGTAGGTAGCACCACCGTTGGAGGTGTTCGGGTCAATTCGATTAAGGGACAGTGTGGTCACCAGAGCAACAGTAGGACACCTTAGAAGCTACCCCTATGCCATAGATCATGGACATAAGGACTTACTAAAACGTCCTATACTCGACGACCACGTTTCGAAGGCAAGGCAACAGTGAGGCGTACCCTAAGAGTGGTGTGTGAATTTGTGTGTTGTTTTCATGTTATGTTTTATCTTGTACATGCATCACGGTGATCTACGCTTGTTTTTAATTTAGGCCATACATTCTTTCATGCAATTAGAATTTAAAAGTGCGGAAAATAAAACCCTACGCTATTACAAGGCGCGGGTCTATACATCGCCAAATTACAAAGACCCGTTTTAATAAAATGCGGAAAGTAAATAAATTCCTAATTACTTATTACAAGGTTTGAGCAATTACATAATATTCACAAAGAAATAAGAATAAATGCGCGAAAAGAATAAAAATAGGACGTTCGAGGGCGTTGGACCCCTTTTGGAATTAAATTGAATGAAAAGTTAATTAATTATTAACTTAAAGAAAAAATATGTTTTTTTGATGGTTTTTGTATTTATGAAATAAAGAAAATTAAAATTCAAGAGAAACCCTAATTCTAAGTTGCTTTTAATTATTAAAGAAAAATATTAAAGTTTAACCTAATTTACTAAATATTTAATGTACATGTTTATTTACAAAATAAATTAGTAATTAATAATAATGATAATAAGAAAAAATTATTTATTAAGAAAAGTGATAAAAAGTTAAAAAAAACTTAATTTCTACACATTTTAATTTATTGAGAAAAAGATTAAAGTTTTAACCTAATTTACTAAACTAATTATTAAAGTTTATTTACAAAATAAATTAATAGTGAAATAATAATAATTAAATATATTTTAGTTTCTGATTTTTTATCTTATGAAAATTAATTTATGAAATTAAAGAAAACAATTGAAAACAATTAAAAGAATAAAAAGGAAAATCAAATAAAAAAATAAAAATGTGCAAACCATGGGGGGTATTCAGACCCAAATGGAGGTTTTTTGTGAGAAATCTAGCCCATTAGACAAAAAGCCTTGTTTGACTTTCTGGCATCACGTGCGTGTTCATTGACTCCTGAGTACTGCGGTCTGCATTCTTTGGCCATTGGATTGTGTTTCATGGCCATTTGTGTTCTGGCTGTTGGCCATTTGTGTTCTGGCCTCAACGTTCCTTAATCTTCTCAAGATGTCTGTCTCGTCATGTATAAGTTGTTCTTTTGGCCATTTGGCTTTTGGCTTTTGACTTTTGGCCATTTGGCTTTTGGCTTTTGGCCATTTGGCTTTTGGCCTCAACGTTCCTTAATGAACCTGCATGGGATCCTGTCTAAATCTGCAGTGTTGAATCTCACGAACACATTAAATAAAATCATAAAATGCAAATAAAGCCAATATATGAAGAAATTTAATGTTTAGGCACAATATGGCATGTATGAATGATTATACCCTTTTGATCATGGAGATCAAATCAATCTTACCCTTACTGGAAAATTAGTGACCTGAATGCTTTTATGCCCTTTGGATCATGGAGATCAAGCCAGCCTTATCCTTACTGAAGAAGTAGTGAGATGTTGGTTTGTAACTGTGATGGATTGTTTGTAGTGAGAGAGGGATTTGTAATAAGGATTTCAAGGTTTTAGAGTTCTTGAAAGAATTTGATATTCTAACAGTATTGTGGCAAGGTTTTTTTCTCTCTTTTTCTCCCCTTGGTTTGTGTGAAAAGAATGTGATTATATAATGGAAATTAGGGTAAAGAAAATGGGCTTTGAATGTGCAATTGGGTCTCCAATGTTCACTTGAGTTCGTCACTTTCCAGGCTAAACCGCAAGGACTTAAGTGCAATTTTTGAAGTTGAAATGTGAAAACAAAATGTAGCCTATATCGAGAACTAACTCCTGTCCGAAAATCGGCTCAATCGGATAAACGGTGAATTAGTTATGAATTTTTGAAGTTTCAGATCAGACAAACTTATTTTGGGCTCCAGTGTCGACTCTGACACGTTCTTCAATAAAAAACTGGTATTGATCGGTGCATAATTTGGTCTCGACTTTTGAAGAAAAGTTGTAGATCTATGAGTCAGTGACCTTGTGTAAAAATATGAGCCCAATCCGATAAAAATTGACCGAGTTATGAATTTTCGAAGTTTCGACCCAGATGAAATAATATTCAGCATTCAGGATTTTCAGCGTGTCACGCACTCTGAGCAAAACACGAAGGCCTTTTGAATACCGTTTGAACTCAATACCTTCTGTGAAAATGTAGCCAACTCAATTTGTGAAATTTTGGCACCAGAACCAGCTCGATACGATGAAAATCGACCAAGTTATGATTTTCTGAACATGACGCAAATAAACTTCTGTCACAAATTTTCTGTACGAAAATACTTGATAAATCCACATTTTTGAAGACCTTCTGATCGAAATTGGCTTCCATCCGTGAGAGATGAAAACGTAGATAATGTCAAGACGGAATTTTGGCCACCGGAACGGGTTCAAAATGAGTCACGATCTTCAAGTTATGAATTTTTTTAGCGCGTAAAAACTGCACTTTCAGCACACTTTTTTCACCATATTTCTTCGAGAAAACTCACACATTCGGATACCTTCTTTAAAGAATTGACTCTTGAGCCGAACCTGAATTTGAGAATACGTTATCAGAGATATCTTGGCGAAAGAACACCTGAATATGACGCGCCGGGTTGGACTTGTGAATTTTTCTTGAAATGTTTTGAGAAATATGGGAGGGCAAATTTTGGGGTACAACAGTTGCCCCTGTTCAATCTTCTTAGACCTGAGGATGTAGATTGGCTGGCGTGCCTTTCGTAATCCGAAGGTGGAAGATGATTGAACACTAGAGTGCCCATAAATTTGCACTCACATGGTGTAGTATCAGCAATGTGATGTAGGGGGAATGGGCTTATAGATGCCATTTGGAAGTGATGGATGGGGGGGGGGGGATGGGCTTATAGATGCCATCTGGAGCTGTGACGGAGCTTTGTCGGGAATGGGCTTATGGATGCCATTTGGAGACTGTTGGTATGTGGATGGGCTTATAGATGCCATCGAGAGGTTGTCGATCGCGTAAGAGATTCCTTAGCGAGAACTTGCGTACCTGAGAAAGAAAGATAATTACCTGGCCTGTTACATGGGTTGATCTTCAAACTCTTCATGTAGATGTGCCCTGGCCGGATACAGGAATCGAGTCCGGAGAATATAGTCGTCAACAGATGCACTTTGGAAAGATACAGGAATCGGATCTTCGAACTCTTCAGACGTGCCCTGGCAGGATACAGGAATCGAGTCTGGTAATGTTAGTCGTCAACAGATACACCCTGGCGAGATACAGGAATCGGATCTTCAAACTCTTCAGACGTGCCCTGGCAGGATACAGGAATCGAGTCTGGAGCTTCAAAAGGTTTTTGTTGATAATGATGTGATGAATGAATCAAGGACGGTTACTACCTCAACGGGACGATGAGAGAACCTTGGACGATTACTACCTCAACGGGACGATGAGAGAACCTTGGATGATTACTACCTCAACGGAACGATGAGAGAACCTTGGATGATTACTACCTCAACGGAACGATGAGAGAATCTTGGACGATTACTACCTCAACAGGAACGATGAGAGAATCTTGGGCGATTACTACCTCAATAGGAACGATGAGAGAATCTTGGGCGATTACTACCTCAACAGGAACGAATAGAGAACCTTGGGCGATTTCTACCTCAACAGGAACGATGAGAGAATCTTGGGCGATTACTACCTCAACAGGAACGATGAGAGAACCTTGGGCGATTACTACCTCAACAGGAACGATGAGAGAACCTTGGACGATTACTACCTCAACAGGAACGATGAGAGAATCTTGGGCGATTACTACCTCAACACGAACGATGAGAGAATCTTGGGCGATTACTACCTCAACAGGAACGATGAGAGAACCTTGGGCGATTACTACCTCAACAGGAACGATGAGAGAACCTTGGGCGATTACTACCTCAACAGGAACGATGAGAGAATCTTGGGTGATTACTACCTCAACAGGAACGATGAGAGAACCTTGGGCGATTACTACCTCAACAGGAACGATGAGAGAACCTTGGACGATTACTACCTCAACAGGAACGATGAGAGAATCTTGGGCGATTACTACTTCAACAGGAACGATGAGAGAATCTTGGGCGATTACTACCTCAACAGGAACGATGAGAGAACCTTGGGCGATTACTACCTCAACAGGAACGATGAGAGAACCTTGGGAGATTACTACCTCAACAGGAACGATGAGAGAACCTTGGGTGATTACTACCTCAATGGGACGATGAGAGAACCTTGGACGATTACTACTTCAACGGGACGATGAGAGAACCTTGGACGATTACTACCTCAATGGAACAATGAGAGAACCTTGGACGATTACTACCTCAACGGAATGGTGAGAGAATCTTAGGCGACTACAACCTCAGCAGAATGGTGAGAGAATCTTAGGCGTCTTCTACCTCAAAAGGTAAAGACTTTTATATGTTGATCGTTCTTTCCTGAAAAAGTAACGAGTTAGTTGTATGCAATGTCATAATGTATGAATTGCGTGATTTTCTCAAAATAAATGAGATTGTATGTTCATGATGCGTAGGTGCATGCTATAATGTATGAAGATGTGATTGTTTATGAATGTATTTTCGTCTAGGAAAGTAAATCCTTGACGGATGCCGGGAGCTGAATCCTAGGCTGATGTTGAAGAGAGTTCTTCATTTCCGCTGGGGATGCAAGAATAAACCGGTAGGAGAAGGTGGCTCCGTTGGGGGATAAACTTGTTGGATAGAATACTCTGCGGGGAATGCTCTGTGGGAAGAGATGTACTTTGTTGAGATGTTTGATGAAGATAACTCCGCTGGGGATATCGTTGATGAGTTATGTTGGGAAATTGGATGAACTCCGCTGGGGATAGGAAGACTTCACCGAGGACGATCTTTCCATGGCTTTTGGCTGAGGATAACCCAGTTATATCCTAGTAGGGAAATAACCTTTGAATAAAGGTCCGGGAGACGCGTTCGTGTTCTGCAGGGGAGAAGCTTTCAGAATCTACTGGGGATAAGCTTCCTGCTGGGGAGATGGATTCCACTTTCCTGGGGATACTTTCGGACTGGACTCTCCTGGGGAAATTTTTGAGATGTATTGGGGAAGTGACTCCACTGAATGTCTGGTATACCGCCGGGGAATAATCTTAGATCAAGATTGTCCGGGATGCTTGTTAGGAATGTTTGTATATTGCGCTGGGGAATGTTGAGATCTACTGGGGATACCCAATTTCCTTAAGGCTGACGGTATAACTTTGTTTGGGGAGAGTATGTTGACTTGCTGGCTCACTCTCTGGGGAATTAAGATATCTTGGTTACACTCTTCAACCGAACCTACCTTTGTACCTTGGTGGACAGAGCAATTAGATCGCTTAGATAACTCATTATTGCCCCTGTTTCTGATGTGGGAGAGGAAGATACCTGTGGAGGTGCTTGATGACTGCCGATTTGACAAATCTTCTTCTGGTAGGAAAGTGACGAGATGACAGGACATAGTCGTATGCTCTGATCCCTAATTTTTGCTTGGACCGCCCTTTCAGGTTTGCAGTCCACCGGGATACCCATTTTTGCCCAAGCCGCCTTTTCAGGTTTTCGACTTGCCGGGTGTACAAATTTTTCATTTTCATCCCTTATTTTGCCCGAACCCTTTTGGTTCGCCGGGAAGCCCTTATTTTTGCCTAGGTGTGTCAACCTAGCGGGTCTTTGATTGTGCGTAGTATTTTTTCGACTATGTCCACGCTCTTAGAATGTAGGGAGTTGCCCCTGTCAAAAGTGTTGTCATACCACCAGAAGGTCTCTGTTGATCATGCAAGATTCGTTACGGGGATTCATATCCATGCCCCAAGTGTCTCAGGCGGAGATTTTCCCCAGGCTACTTGACCTTTTGAGAGATTCTCCGAATCTTTACTTAACAGCCCCCAAGTGATGGACAATGATCTTGTCGTGCCCCTTGATTGGAAGTGTTTTTGTTCACTAGATATTCTTCGTGCGAATTTCTTTGCTGTTCGAACAAAAAGTCATATGCAAACAAAGTTATGTTAAAAATGCAAAGCTTATATCTGTCTTGAAGTTTTGAAAATGCATTTTTTCATAAAAACAAGTGAAATTTTTTTGTAAACTGTGATGTCAACCCGTTATTTTACCGCAAGCCTTAAGGAGTCAGGATACCTTTGTAACAATATGCTTTCGAACTAACCCATGCTTCAGCTAGGACTTTTAAGGGTTGTAGCGTGGCCTGGTTCACAGTTTAAGAAACAAAGGATAAAGACTCAAAGTTTTTTGTACCCACCCGCTCTTCGTGATGTCCTTCAAACCTAAACTCAGTTGATCATGCATTAGACCTTGTTTGAGTCTTTGCTTTGATATACCAGTGATGGTTCGGATATTGACAATTTATTTTGGATAGGCAGTCACTTTGTTTTTGTTGAGGGTTCGTAGGGCCTCTTTCTTTTTGGTTTTATTATCCCTGTTTTTTGCCTGAACTGTTTCCTTTTTTGGAATTACAGTCAGCGGGATGCCCCAGTTTTGTAAGTCTCCTTCATAGGTTTTGACTTAATGGGTTTTCGTTTCTGAGAGATAATGACTGCCTGTCTTTATGATTGTTTGGAACCATCAATGTCTTTCTTTATTTTGTAAGGACCTCTTTGGTGCCATTTGTTATGCACTTGGATCAACTGAGATAACTACCCTTCCCCAGGTTACGATTAAGAGTTTTAAATTTCGAAAAGAAAAACTCCTACTTCTTTGGCTCATAGGGGTTGACGAGGGATTATCTTCCTTATAACTCCAGTGTTTAGGGATTGAAACAATGCCTGTACCTCATCAGCGGGGTCTGTTCAAAAGCATACTGTAGATTGTGGTATCATTTTCGTCACCCTCCCTCAAGAGGCTTAGAATTTTTTAATCAAGAGTTGATCATCACAAAACATGAAAGCAAATTGTATATAGTGAATACGCATGGATTGATTCAAAACAGACATATGCGATGCATTGATAAAGTAATAAAGTTTGACATGAATAAATGTTTAAACAAGCAAAGAAAAATACAACTTGAAACTTCCAATGAACAAAAGGTCTTCTTGTCTAGGGATAGTAGAAGAACTCGATCTGACCATCTGGGGTGAATTCCACTGCTCCTTCATCAATCAGGTTCTGGATCTTGTTCTTCAGAGCCCAACACTCATTTGTGTCATGTCTTGGATTGGCAGAGTGGTAGGCACACCTTTTATTGGGATGATAGGTAGGAGCTGATGTGTTGGGATTCCGGAGAGGAGCCCTTAATGTGATCAGATTCAATCTCAACAGGCATTGTAAGGCTTGAAACAGCGACATGTTGAGCTGGGTGAATTGCCTCTTAGGCTGGTCTGGCTTGCTCTGATCAACCCATTGTTCTTGGTAAGGTCGTTGTTGGACCTGTGAAGTAGCAGCAGCTTGGAGAGGTCTATTCATTAAACCAAACCTTTGACTTCTTGGGGGCTGATTACCGGTTTGGTCCCCAACCCTGACTACTTGCTTCATACTGTCTTGCTGAAGCTGGTTGATCACAGTTCTCAACTCTCCTTACTCCCGAGCTAAGCCTTGGATAAGGGCCATCTGCCCCAGCATCTGAGTCCTCATTGCATCTACCTTAGCTTGCAGATGTTTCAGCCGTTCATCCTTACTGTCTTCTGGACTGTTCTTGACCAAATTCCCCATGATGAGTGTTCTCAGCTCTTCTTGCCCCTTGGATAGGCTTAGGAAGATCTCCCCGAACTGAGTCTCTTGAGTACGGAGATCCTGGTTGTCTGGTTGGAAAGCCATTGCTGAAATAAACAGCGAAGAGGGTAAGTGACCTGCAACAAGGGTACCTGTTATGCAATGATGTGTATGATATGCATGCGATGTTTTCAAGGATCTCGCGGGGTAAACAAGAAAATTGTTAGCATTTGAATTTGGGTAGCTTGATTGAAGGAACTGCATATTGTTGAGAGTCCTTCGTCAAGGGTCAAAGGCTCACCATATCCAGTGGGTCATAGCCCCTGACTCAAGTCATCAACCTGGCTAGAGGAAAATAAATCCTCTTTGCCCCTTGCTAGACATTTTGGTTCGTCATGACCTGCATCATAAACCCTTGAGATCCTTGAAATGGGTTAGTCCTTATGTAGGATGCATGCAATGGTATGATGTTATGCTATGCATGTAGTGATGTAAGTAGGCCCTATAATGAGTCCCAATTAAGGACGGTGAACAAAACCTGCAAGAAACTAAAGTGTTAGATAACAAGCATGCAAGTAGTCCAAGTATGAAGGCACACAAGTCACACAAAGAGCCCTTAGAGTTTAGGCCAGCATGAAGTTTGGGGTACTACCCTCTTTCAGTTTGTTGGTTAAGACCTGTCCTATCAGAAGTAACCGGGTTCTAGAGGATCCCAATATCACTGACTACCCTCAATCGGTCATAACTCCAGCATCGCAATCTTTTCTTGCAGCCAGAACCATCACGAGAGTTTAGCCTCAATGGGCGTAGCATACTGCTACTGTTCTATTGGCCAAGTTGGGTCGTTTAAGGTTCTAAGGTCGGTTGGTGCTTAATGACTCCTCAGAAGACCCATATTCTCCTCGTTGCGACACAAGGGATATCGGTACAGACCAAGGCGCCACACCAATGTAGCCACTGCTTCACCCATGTCGGTCTACGCCGGACAGGTCCCTCACAGCTTATGCTACCTAACAGGGTATCCCCAGATCCAGGTTAGGATCTATGTAACTCCGATGCAGCCCACAATAATAAAGCAAACAAGCACAACAATTGAAAACACAAGTGATCTTAGTCCTAAGGTACACCTCACTTTATAAGTATCCCCAGCAGAGTCGCCAGTTCTGTGATCGGTGGATCTGGAACTAACTTTTTAACGCTGGTTCGCGAAATGTCGCGGTAAGCAAGAGTCGCCACCGTCTTTTATTTTCTCCAACATGGACAGGACAAAAGCACAGCAAAATTCCTTATGAGATAGTTTCTCGGTTCGGGAGGTAGATTTATAGAAAGGGAAGGTGTTAGCACCCTTTCTATCCATGGTTATCCATGGGCTCTTAGATACTTGCTCATTTGTGTTTTCAAAAGTGTTTGCCTTTCAATTGTGTGAGTTTGAAAAAGTTTCGTTTTAAAGATTTCAGATCGACTCTTGTATCAGTCCTCAAGAGTGTTTGAAAAATTGTTTTGAAAGCTTTTTTTGAAAGTGTCGGTGTGAAAAGAGTTTTGATTTGTTTTTTTTAGAGCAAGTATCTATGAGTCATCTACCTACCCTAAGGAATTAGGCTGTGTAAGAATCCTTAAGGTAGTGCCATCCCACCATTGAGAGGTAGGTAGCACCACCGTTGGAGGTGTTCGGGTCAATTCGATTAAGGGACAGTGTGGTCACCAGAGCAACAGTAGGACACCTTAGAAGCTACCCCTATGACATAGATCATGGACATAAGGACTTACTAAAACGTCCTATACTCGACGACCACGTTTCGAAGGCAAGGCAACAGTGAGGCGTACCCTAAGAGTGGTGTGTGAATTTGTGTGTTGTTTTCATGTTATGTTTTATCTTGTACATGCATCACGGTGATCTACGCTTGTTTTTAATTTAGGCCATACATTCTTTCATGCAATTAGAATTTAAAAGTGCGGAAATTTAAATGCGTAAAATAAAATCCTACGCTATTACAAGGCGCGGGTCTATACATCGCCAAATTACAAAGACCCGTTTTAATAAAAATGCGGAAAGTAAATAAATTCCTAATTACTTATTACAAGGCTTGAGCAATTACATAATATTCACAAAGAAATAAGAATAAATGCGCGAAAAGAATAAAAATAGGACGTTCGAGGGCGTTGGACCCCTTTTGGAATTAAATTGAATGAAAAGTTAATTAATTATTAAATTAAAGAAAAGAAATGTTTTTTTGATGGTTTTTGTATTTATGAAATAAAGAAAATTAAAATTCAAGAGAAACCCTAATTCTAAGTTGTTTTTAATTATTAAAGAAAAATATTAAAGTTTAACCTAATTTACTAAATATTTAATGTACATGTTTATTTACAAAATAAATTAGTAATTAATAATAATGATAATAAGAAAAAATTATTTATTAAGAAAAGTGATAAAAAGTTAAAAAAAACCTAATTCCTACACATTTTAATTTATTGAGAAAAAGATTAAAGTTTTAACCTAATTTACTAAACTAATTATTAAAGTTTATTTACAAAATAAATTAATAGTGAAATAATAATAATTAAATATATTTTAGTTTCTGATTTTTTATCTTATGAAAATTAATTTATGAAATTAAAGAAAACAATTGAAAACAATTAAAAGAATAAAAAGGAAAATCAAATAAAAAAATAAAAATGTGCAAACCATGGGGGGTATTCAGACCCAAATGGAGGTTTTTTGTGAGAAATCTGGCCCATTAGACAAAAAGCCTTGTTTGACTTTCTGGCATCACGTGCGTGTTCATTGACTCCTGAGTACTGCGGTCTGCATTCTTTGGCCATTGGATTGGGTTTCATGGCCATTTGTGTTCTGGCTGTTGGCCATTTGTATTCTGGCCTCAACGTTCCTTAATCTTCTCAGGATGTCTGTCTCGTCATGCATAAGTTGTTCTTTTGGCCATTTGGCTTTTGGCTTTTGGCCTCAACGTTCCTTAATGAACCTGCATGGGATCCTGTCTAAATCTGCAGTGTTGAATCTCACGAACACATTAAATAAAATCATAAAATGCAAATAAAGCCAATATATGAAGAAATTTAATGTTTAGACACAATATGGCATGTATGAATGATTATACCTTTTTGATCATGGAGATCAAATCAATCTTACCCTTACTGGAAAATTAGTGACCTGAATGCTTTTATGCCCTTTGGATCATGGAGATCAAGCCAGCCTTATCCTTACTGAAGAAGTAGTGAGATGTTGGTTTGTAACTGTGATGGATTGTTTGTAGTGAGAGAGGGATTTGTAATAAGGATTTCAAGGTTTTAGGGTTCTTGAAAGAATTTGATATTCTAACAGTGTTGTGGCAAGGTTTTTTTCTCTCTTTTTCTCCCCTTGGTTTGTGTGAAAAGAATGTGATTATATAATGGAAATTAGGGTAAAGAAAATGGGCTTTGAATGTGCAATTGGGTCTCCAATGTTCACTTGAGTTCGTCACTTTCCAGGCTAAATCGCAGGGACTTAAGTGCAATTTTTGAAGTTGAAATGTGAAAACAAAATGTAGCCTATATCGAGAACTAACTCCTGTCCGAAAATCGGCTCAATCCGATAAACGGTGAATTATTTATGAATTTTTGAAGTTTCAGCTCAGACAAACTTATTTTGGGCTCCAGTGTCGACTCTGACACGTTCTTCAATAAAAAACTGGTATTGATCGGTGCATAATTTGGTCTCGACTTTTGAAGAAAAGTTGTAGATCTATGAGTCAGTGACCTTGTGTAAAAATATGAGCCCAATCCGATAAAAATTGACCGAGTTATGAATTTTCGAAGTTTCGACCCAGATGAAATAATATTCAGCATTCAGGAATTTCAGCGTGTCATGCACTCTGAGCAAAAAACGAAGGCCTTTTGTATACCGTTTGAACTCAATACCTTCTGTGAAAATTTAGCCAACTCAATTTGTGAAATTTTGGCGCCGGAACCAGCTCGATACGATGAAAATCGACCAAGTTATGATTTTCTGAACATGACGCAAATAAACTTCTGTCACAAATTTTCTGTACGAAAATACTTGATAAATCCACATTTTTGAAGACCTTCTGATCGAAATTGGCTTCCATCCGTGAGAGATGAAAACGTAGATAATGTCAAGACGGAATTTTGGCCACCGGAACGGGTTCAAAACGAGTCACGATCTTCAAGTTATGAATTTTTTTAGCGCGTAAAAACTGCACTTTCAGCACACTTTTTTCACCATATTTCTTCGAGAAAACTCACACATTCGGATACCTTCTTTAAAGAATTGACTCTTGAGCCGAACCTGAATTTGAGAATACGTTATCAGAGATATCTTGGCGAAAGAACACCTGAATATGACGCGCCGGGTTGGACTTGTGTATTTTTCTTGAAATGTTTTGAGAAATATGGGAGGGCAAATTTTGGGGTACAACACATACTGTAACAATCTTCCCCTTAATTGGGTACTTCAACTTCTGATGTAGGGTAGAGGTGACAGCTCCTGCCCCATGTATCCAAGGGCGTCCGAGTAGTCAAGAATAAACTGGAAGGATGTTCATGACAAAGAAAGTAGAGTCAAAAGTCTAGGAACCGACTTTAATTGGCAGGTTGAGCTCTCCAAGTATTATTCTTTTCGAACCATCAAAAGCTCTTACGATCATGTCACTGGTCTTCATGACCACTTCTTCAGCATTAAGTAGGTCGAGAGCGCTCTTCCGCAGAACATTCAGAGCAGAACCAATATCCACCAATACATGAGACAATGTAGTGCCTTTGCATTCAATGGAGATGTGCAAGGCTTTGTTGTGTTTCCTTCTGGCATGAGTTAAATCAACATCAGAGAAACCTAAACCATTGTTGGCGGTCAGGCTAGCAATACAACCTTCAAATTGATCAAAAGTAGTGTCTTACGGTATGTTTGCATTCTTCATAAAATTTACTAAGGCTTTAGCATGAGCCTCAGAGCATAATAGCAGAGCTAGCATGGATATCTTGGACGGAGTTTGTCCCAACTGTTCCACAACATTGTAGTCGCTCTTCTTGATGATCTTCAGAATTTCCTCCATTTCTTGCTTGGAGGTATCCTCAGCAACCTCCTTTGGTACTTCTGTCTGAGCAGGATGAGTTACTTTTTCTTTCCCTCTAGCTTCAAGAATTGGTTCGATAGCAGGAATGCGAATTGATGTAGTAGTGTCTCTCGGAGGATAGATCTCTTGGGAAAATACTCTTCCAGTTCTGGTTACCTTGCTTGATCTGGTGATGTTGTCGATGTCAGGATTGGTAGCTTAAATTGTAATGTCTTCAATGGTCAAAGGTTCTTGCTTGACGCCATGATAGTAAACTTCGACTCCATAATTCCAAAGTATAGCTTTGTTAGAGGAACATGGTATTGGTCTGGGGGAGGCAATAATCAAGGGTGCCACTCTAGGCGCAGGATCGGCAGAGGTGATCCTTATTGTGTTCACATCAGCATACTCTTCTGGGTAACCGTCTCCCCATCCAGTTGCCTTGATGTCTTCGATTGGAATCTTGTAACTTTCGGGAGAGGTATATTTAACCATGAAAACAAACTTTCCACTTGGCTTCCCCAAGGTATCCCAGACTTCTGGTATGGCTTTGCTTACGTCTTCGATCTTTAGATTTTTAGAAACGTCTTCACACAGATTCTCCACAGATGGAGGTTTCAGAAATAGCACTTCTCGGTTGTCCATCATGCGTTGAATACGCCTCTTCAACCAAGCACATCCATCAGATTTAGATGCACACCAACGAAAGTTATCTAGGCACCCTGGAGATACACCGGATTGCAGCAAATTTTTCTTGACAGTCATCAGTGGAATAGTCAGCTCGTTCACATCATAAACATAAGAGTCATTGTCAATAGCATTGGAACTTTTACCATGGTCAGGAATTGGTGTGTTGATCACATTCGGAGTTTCAACGGGAGGGTCGAATTCAATTTCCCTTGTTTCAATCATGTCTTGAATCTTGTTCTTCAGGGCCAAACAGTTGTTGGTGTCGTGCCCTGGGCTGTTGGAGTGGTATGCACCCCTTGAGTTGGAATTGTACTTTGGAGAGGAAATGTTGATGTGTTAAGGAGGATCCCTCAAAGTAATCAGCTCTGCTTTCAACATGTGTTGTAGTGTTTGAGACAATGGCATGTTGATCTTTGTAAACTGTCTTCTTGGTGCGTTTTGGCTACGCGCGTTGTTTTGTTGAGGTTGCACTGGTGTGGGATTGGAGATCACGAATGCCCCCACCGATTGAGTGCGATCAGTTTTGTCACGGCTCTTCTGACCATACACAACATTGACTTCTTTCTTACTACCAAAAGATCTCTTCGCAGCATTTGATGATGACTCTACTTGTATTTTTCAGCTCTTGATTCCAACTTTGATACATTTGCTTGTCAATATCATCTCGGTGAATCCAGCTGAAGAGTTTCCAATCAGATGATTGAAGAATGGGCCTGTCAGTGTTCCCATAAACATGTCAACCAACTCCCTATTGGACAAGGGTGGTTGAACTCTGCCTTCTAAATCTCTCCATTTCAGGGCATACTCTTTGAACTTCTCGTCACGACCCATAGACATGCTCTGTAGTTGCATGTGGGTAGGTGCCAATTCAACATTGTACAACTACTGCTTGTAGAAAGCATCAGCTAAGTCATTCTAGGTATGAATGTGGATACTCTCTAGCTGATAATACCACTCCAACTGAGTTCCGGATAAACTCTCTTGAAAGAAATGGATCCACAATTTCCTTTCTTCAGTATGAGGATGGATCTTCTGAACATAGGACTTCAGATGCAACTTCAGGCAAGAGATGCCATCATACTTGGAAAAGGTAGGGACCTTGAACTTGCGGGGAATTACCACACCAGGAACAAGATGTTTCCATACTGGGAACCGGTTCCCACGTTGAAAAATGCCCAATTTTTGAAAATTTGAACTGGGAACCCGGTTCCTCCCCAGGAGTAACCGGTTCCCACGACCTGCAGAACTCAAAACTGCTATTTTTGACAGCATTATGCATCTTAGTCCATTCCTTTTCATTCCCATACAAATTATAACATTAGGAATACCAAAATGCAACCAATACACATCAATACAACATCATAAATCATGTTTCCATCATTCCTATTAATTATTTATCACATTAATGGTTCCAATTCCTATAATCCGACACAATTAGGGATAATCCTACAAACCTAGAATTATCTAATTCAAGTTTCCTAACATACCCAATCATTCAATTGTATCCCAAAACCCATAAGGCATATTAACTGAATGAAATCACCCCTTACCTCGCGATGATCCTTCGAATTCACGGCGTTTGGCTTTTTCCTCTCTTCTCTTCTCTTCTCCAATTTCACGTATAATGACTTTTCCAAATAACCTTCTTTTTCTTTTCCTTTTTATCCTCCTTTTTATATTCCTTTTATTATTTGCCAAATAATAGTAATAAATTAGTTATTATTTAGTAGAGCTTTTTACTTCACACACCTCTAATTCAACCTTACACCCCCCGGTCTTCCTTTTTAATTCCATAATTAATTCATCCATTTAATCCAAAATATTATTAATTAAGCCTTTAATTAATTTAATAATTAAATTCCTAATTATTTAACACTTGAATTAATTTGGGGTGTCACAAAACACTCATCTAGAACCAAACACTAAAACATAAAAAGTAGAAACCATATGTCAGAAAAACTTTCTTTCACTAAAATGTTGCTCTTGTTGTTCACCATAATTTTTCTCTATATACAATCGTTCTTATATGTTATGGCCGTCTTCTTCGTATTCAAGTTCTCTTCGTTAATTTTCATATTTTTTTTTAATATTTTTATTTCTTCTTCAAAAATTTATTCTAGTCTTGTTATAAAATAGTTTTGATGTGTGTTTGAAGTGTGAAATATGATAATTTATGTGTATTTTGTTGTGTTATATTTATTAAGCTTTCCAATCTTTTCCAAAGTTTCTGATTCCAAGTCTAGATTTTAATATTTGATAGTGGAATTATTTCATAATGCAATAGAAATCATGTCAATGTTTCGTATGGATTAAGAACAACTTGTAATTTTGTTTGAAAAATAGAGAATGAAATGAATTACATGATATGTATTATTTTAAAAAGTAATAAAATAAAGTACACCAAAAAACATGATAGTGGAGAATACATTGATGAGTATAACGTTTGAAAAAAATAATGTAAACTGATCAACCGAACCAAACTAAACTGAACTAAGCTGGTTAATTTGGTTTTGTTTAATTTTTGAAAAATATTAAAACCGAACCAAATCAAATCGACTGAGATATAATCGTTTATGACCTTTTTTGACCAAAACCAAGTCCAAACCAATCTGATTACACCCCTAAACACACGAACAAACACACACACAAAAACACTCACGAACACACACAAACTTACACGAACACCCACACACACAAAAACACTCACGAACACACACAAACTTACACGAACACCCACACACACCCACACCCATCCACCCCCACACACATACATACATACATACCCACCCACATAAACACCCCTCACACCCACACACAAACCTTTCCAACTTGTACGAAATATTTTCCCCACCTTTTTTATTGAAGATGTTGAGAAAATTTCCTCGAACGTCGCTTTCGAATCTTGAAAAGAATTCAAGTTTCATCAACCGTCGAAATGTACGAATTTTACAAAATAATCCATACTTTAATTAAATGTAACATACTCGAATTATTAAATATTTATTCAATTTAAATATCAATTTGACTATACATTTGTTCATATTTGATAGGTTTGAAAATTTAATGAAAACATAACCTTAATAATATTTTGAATTGAAAAAAATATGGATGTTATAACAATTCTAAAATAGTTTAAAAAAACAAATTAAAATCATATAACTAAAATTTATGTGTTACAACAATTTATCGATAATAAAGAAAATTTCCATCGGAACCTTGCTAAACTCAACAAAACTCAAATTTGTAGGACGACAAGAAAGTGATGATGAGGATGCGAGACAAATTGCGATTTTCCGTCTCATTTTTCTGCATCGTTTTTCTATTGTAGTTGTTTGTATTCCTTGTACTAATTATTTACTCGTTTGTGTTTTTTTGAATGTCCTTTTCAATCATTAATTTACCTTTTAAAAAGTAATTTATTTTTCATTTTTATATTGCTCGTATTATAATAGAGTGACAAATACTTTAAATCAAGTTTTTAAAAATATTAAATAAATTATTACATATTGATCCATTGTTTAATCCTTAACATCAATATTTTTTTATATTTTTTTATGCTAATTTAAATTAATTGTTGACATATTTCAAAGAACATGAGTGTTTGTGTATAAAGAGATATCTATAAATTTCTTGAGTATTAGGAAAAAAAATATGCATATGCATGTTTGATTGAGATTTTTTTATTTTGTGCGACTAAGGATTGAATGTTTTACTATTACATTACCCTAAATTTCGCCATCTATCTTTTTGCATCGTTAATCATGTTCTTTTACATATTAGTGTAGTTATTTAGTCTTTTTATCATAAGACGTAGTTTCTTACATTAGAAGCTTTATTTTAAGAGGTGAAATAAAAGTTAACATTTGAGTTTCTCAAAAATACAATTTGCCATATATTATACCATGCAATTTAAGTTTCATACACAATTGCTATTACATAATATACCATCACCATTCAATTTGAATTTCATTCACATGCTAAAACAAAAAATGAATAAATTTAAGTCCATCATGTTCATAAACTAAAATAACACATGAACAAGTTTGAATTGACATCCCATTCATTCATACCATATCAATTTGAAAGCACATGTGTATCATAAACTAAAACCAATAAGACAAAATTGAATAGACAAAAGAGAAATGGTAACATCTCAAGTGATATCTGTCTAGAATCATACTAATTGAAATGTTAAAGTGTGGTACTGAAACATAAACAACAATACACACACATACACCCTAAACACACATACACATACGCGCGTGCGCATATATATATATATATATATATATATATATATATATATATATATATATATATATATATATATATATATATATATATATATATATATATATATATATATATATATATATATATATATATATATATATATATATATATATATATATATATATATATATATATATATATATATATATATATATATATATGTTACACGATTACAAGATTTGTACGCATATATCATATATATGTCCAAGAAACAATAAAATATATAGAATACACAACTAAACTAAAATATTGGAGTAATAACTTAATCTTCCCGAGTCCAAGATACTAATCCTCCTATACGAACTGACTTATCTAAAAAAAGAAGAAAAAAAGAGGGTTGGGAGAATTACTAAATCTCAGTGAGTCCACTAATCTTATGGATCCATGATAAGTGCTAAAATATAGTTATTTTGTATATATGTTTTGTGGCACTTATTTGTTCTTTTGTTGTTAATATCGGTTGAATAACCCTGCTTTTTGTGTAAATATGTTTTATTGTGTTTTGTGTACATATTGTACCGTTTGATTAGTTTTGTACATATTTTGTAGGTATTTGTCGCATTATTGGAGCATTGAAAATAAAGTCTAAATGGAGCTCCAAGATGCATCTTTGATCAATAAAGGAATAAGACAAAAAGAAGAAGCCATAGAAGTTATGCAGGAAAAGCAACAAAAGTTGTTGGACTGTCATGGATTGTCGAGCGATGGCCAGGTGAGGGCCATCGCGTCTATATCATCGGGAGGCGGTAGATATTTGTTACAAGTTAAGGATGTGGCACACTCTGGGCCAAGTTTATAAGGTCTTCGCTGGGCGACGCTGCGGAAATAGAATTTTGTTTATATATCCATTTCATTTCATTTGTTGAGTTATGGTTTTGGGGGTGAGGTTTTGCTCCCAAATTCCACCATATACATATAGTTTAAATCTGGCATTCACTTAGGGTATCTGATCTTAATGCCTCTGTGTCAGGAGTGTCGGGCTAGACATAGTCGATGCGAGTGATGCAGTTGAATTCTCAATTTGGGTTAGAAATAGCTTGGGTTGTGAGAGGTATGTGATGACACAGACGGGTATCATAGATAGAGTATAACTGGACGGTTGATTTAAGTCTATGACGGGTAGTGTGCATTTGTTCCGGACAAGCTGTCTATCCTTTATAGTTTTTGTTTATTTACTTTTTGTCTTTTCTTTTCAACCATTTAACCCCAAACTCATTAACGATAGAATTTTTGAACGAAGAATCAATAACCAATCTCTGTGGACACGATACTATATAACCTAACCGGAATATATCACCCGGTAAAAATAAATACTTTACTTTTTGCTTTCCTGTTATACCAGCATTCGAACAAAATGGTGTCGTTGTCGGGGATTGGTTTTATTGTTTATGTATTGCGATAATTTCGTTGTTTTTCAGTTTTGTAATTAATGTATATGTTGTATAGACTTTGTATATGAACTTGTATATTGTTACTTGTACATAATGTGTGTTTACTTTCCATACTTGTGCATATTTGTATTTTTTCTAGTGTTCACGTATTGTTGTGATTTGTTCGGTATCGTAACGTTTGTTGCGTGAATTTTAGGACACTTTCTTTAGTTTTGTGCGGTATGACAATACCATGACATGACGAGGGGAGGTTACTAGAGCTTGCACAATAAAGGCGTCGAGCTTACAACATAAAACAAGCATATGTTGTTTATGTCTGTTTATGTGTATGGTGACATGTGTTTTAACAAGTTGAAATATGACTTGTTCTTAATTTCAAATCTTCACTTTTCAACTTGTTAATTCATTATCACCCGGTTTTCGTATCGTTATTTGTATTTGTTTTGTTGTGTCAAATTGTTATTTCCGCAAGCTTGTCGTGTTTAGCTTGAGGAGTTTTGTTGGTTGTACATATTGTAAATTTTGTAAATTTTGTTTTTCTAATTCTTTTATAGTTGTTTAGACTCCAATGTTGGTCTGGAAGCTTGAGGTTGCATTTTTTTATTTTCCAAGTTTGAGTGTTTCAACTCGTGGATGTATGGTAATGATAGTTTCAAAGTTGGTACACGTCAGGTACTCATTTATCATTTTCTATAATATAACATGTTTAGGAAATTTGTCATTTGTATAATTACCATGTCATTCATTATTTTTTCATTACTTGCTCATGACTTGAATCACTTTAGTTCCCTTTTTACCCATAAATGTGAGGAAGCTTTCCATTGCTCACAATGCTGGAGGCCACATTCTTGTTTTAACTGGAGTTTATTATGCTTAATCTTTTGTTTTGTGTTGATTGTATGAATGCATGAAAATGATCAAGGAATTTTTGTTTGATTTTGATCACAACTACCTTGGCCAAATATTCAATTCACCTTGTGAGTGTATGATCATTTGTTAACCCCTTTGAGCTTTTATCAATATCCATGTTTGTTTGAACTTGATGCTTGTCTATGAGTGTTTAGTTCACCTTTTTTGTATGGATGATGATTTCTTTGTTTCTTGAACCCTTAACTAGATGTTGTTGTATGCATTTTTACCTTGCCTTAGAAAGTAAGGAGTATTCACATAATGATTTGGTTGAATTCAAGTTGGGGAGAGGAATGTTTATGTGCTTATGTTGTGATTGATATGAGGTTGAGAAAAGAAAAAGAAAAAGACTAGAAAAAGAAAGAAAAAAGAGAAAAGTTTTGAAAAAGAAAAAAAAGAGTATGAATAATGCTGTGTTAATAAGTGAGGTGTTTTGGTTTGACAATTTGTGATGAAGAAGAAGTTTGATTGGAATTTTATTGTTTGGAACTTTGTGAGTTGATTACTCCCTTAGGTTTAGGCAAATTTTTGTTTCGACTAGCTTTAGGACTTATCACTTGTTTGTTGACCAAGCAATATTACAACCTTGAAAAGCCCCTGTGATTCTTGCAATTGTATTTTCAATAAGTTTTTGGATGAATGCATAATTTAGTCTTTTGTTTGCGAGTTTGTGGATGAGTGTTTTTTTTGTCCCTCACCTTTGTGTGTTCTTCATCTACCGATGAATTTTTTATAGATGTGATTCATGATTGAGCTTGTTTTGTTTTATAATGTTTTGTATGATTTTTGTACTTAAGATTCGTTTCGTTTATATGTTGTCGTTGTAGGATAATGGTAAGTATGTATTTTGCGTGTATGTTTTGTTTGAACCATACATTTGTTTTCTGTTTTAAAACTTGTTGAATCGTGATTATTTGATTATTATTCTTTGTTTCTTTGAGTTATTTGACTTTGTTTGAGGACAAACAATGTGTCAAGTTGGGGAGAGTTGATAAATGTCAAAATATAGTTATTTTATATATATGTTTTGTGGCACTTATCTGTTCTTTTGTTGTTAATATCGGTTGAATAGCCCCACTTTTGTGTAAATACATTTTATTGTGTTTTGTGTACATATTGTACCATTTGATTAGTTTTGTATATATTTTGTAGGTATTTGTCGCATTATTGGAGCATTTAGAATAAAGTTCAAATGGAGCTCCAAGATGCATCTTTGATCAATAAAGGAATAAGGCAACAAGAAGAAGTCATAGAAGTTATGCATGAAAAGCAACAAAAGTTGTTGGACTGTCATGGATCGTCGGGCGATGGCCAGGCGAGGGCCATCACGTCTGTGTCGCCGGGCAACGGTAGATATTTGTTACAAGTTAAGGACATGGCTCACTCTGGGCCATGTTTATAAGGTCGTCGTTGGGCGACGCTTTTTGGGCGTCGGACGACGCTGCGGAAACAGAATTTTGTTTATATTTCCATTTCATTTAATTTGTTGAGTTATGTTTTTTAGGGGTGACGTTTTGCTCCCAAATTCCATCAAGCATATAGTTTTTGATAGATTAGCTTAGAAAACAATACTAGGGCTTGCTTATGGATGATTGGAGGTGGATTTCTCTTCGATTGACGTTGATAAACCAGTGTAGATTTGTGGTTTATCTTTTCTTCTCTCTATGTATTTCTCTATTTGTTGGGTTTGTATGTATATTTACCTTGAACTCATGTATATTTGTCGCCCTTGGCATTGTATAAAGTTTGCTTTACGAATCTGTTTTGGTGATTATCTTTGGTTTTTACTCTGTGTTAGGGATTTGAGCTTTGTTAGACATAGATTGTTTAGATTCTTACCTAGGATGGTTATCTGTTAGTTTCTGAATGCTAGAAATGGGTTTAGAGCTGACATTCACTTAGGGTATCTGATCTTAATACCTTTGTGTCAGGAGTTTCGGGCTAAACATAGTCGATGCGAGTGATGCGGTTGAATTCTCAATGTGGGTTAGAAGTAGCTTGGGTTGTGAGAGGTATGTGATGACACGGACGAGTATCGTAGATAGAGTATAACTGGACGGTAGATTTAAGTCTGTGACGAGTAGTGTGCATTCATTTCGGACAAGTTGTTTATCCTTTATAGTTTTTGTTCATTTACTTTTTGTCTTTTCTTTTCAACCATTTAACCTCAAACTCATTAATGATAGAATTGTCAAACGACGAATCAATAACCAATCTCCGTGGACACAATACAATATAACCTAACCGATATATATCACCTGGTAAAAATAAATACTTTACTTTTTGCTTGCCTGCTATACCAACATTCGAACAATCCACTTGGCTCTACTGGTAAATTATCTTTAATTTCATCCTACGAGCATTCATAAATACTATCTCATAGGACTCAAGAAATGAAGAATAACACACTTCACAATAATGTATAAGCTAGTAGCTTAAATGTTTGAGCCACGTAGAACAATAGGAGCTACATATTTATCACGTCGAAGTCTTGACAAACCTATAGCCCAACTAGTGTTTTAAATGTATTTGATGATAGACAACCCTATGCCCATCAAGAAAAGGTTTTACAGAAGTTTATGCTACCTTCTATATGATCATGTCCAAAAAGGTGGTTTACAAAATTTATCTGCCACCTTCTCGCTGGACTAAGTCTAGCAAGGCGGTATCCAGAGTTTTCCTACCTTATGTCTAATGAGACTTACTCTTATATGTTTCTAACTACGTAATGAATAAGTTAGGAAATCCCATTTTTCACTCCCTTAATTCTATTATCTCGGAATTCGGGTGTTTCGGTTAATACCGAAGTTATTCCTATCTAACTTTAAAATAGCTCCCAAATTACAAATTATATGATAAAATTATGAAACTTTCCAGTAAGAAAGTACCACAAATCATCTTTTAAACCCAATTTGTTTCATCTGAATCCAATTTTTATATCCTTGGTTACAACTATTTCAAATCAGCCATGTCATATAAGTTTCTGCATAAATTCAAAGACAAAATATCTAACTTCAAAATAGCGCCAAAATTACAAATCACATGATAAAATTATGAAACTTTCTAGTATAAAACTACCACAAATCATATTTCTAACTCAATTGGTTTCATCTCAATCCGAGTTTTCTAGCCTTAGTTACAACTATTTAAATTCAACCACGTCACAACATTTTATGCATAACTCCTAAGGCAAAATATCTAAGTTCAAAATAGTACCATAAATTCAACTAACATGGTAAAATTATGAAACTTTACAGTATCATTAATACATGAGTTATATTTATAACATAATTTATACCATCCATTTCCAAGTTTCCAATAAGTACGGTTTATCATAAAAGGCCACACATGTTGCAAAAACAGACGACAATTTTAATCTAACTTGTAACCTATTTTTAGGTTTCAATTATTTGTAAACTGTGATCAAATTTATGTTCAAATATAAGGTAATTGACTCTAGTTTCTAGAAATGAAACACAAATTTAAAAATGATACATATAGAAAAAGTTATGACTAAATACTACATCTATGTCCTTCAAAAATCATACTGACAGCAACATAATTCAACATCATTTTCATGTCTTACAAGCTCAAATACCAATCATTCATACACCAACGCCTACAAACATCATTGATCATACACATTTCGCATATAAGTCAAGGTTCATAGCAACAATTCATTGAGATATCATCATGGTATAAATATCAAACATTCAAGCATATGAACTACAAACCTTATCCTCAATGTATAAAATACTTAAACCACTAAACCCTACATCATATCTAATGGACTCACCTTTAAGAAAAAATTCTAAATTTGATGATGGATATGAAGCAAAGATGACGATGATTCTCTTGGACGATGAAGATTTCTGCAAGCTTCAATGATGGTGGACTTGGAATTTTTCTCCCTTTATCTCTTAATGTTTTCCCTTGTCTCTATATGCCACTCTTTTATTTTACAATTCTAAGTTTTTGAGATATGATTTAAGGTAGAAGTGGAAAATGAGAGAGTATGGAATGATTTAGGTTTATATAAAGCATACTCCAATTACCAAAATACCCTCATCACTTAACCATAATTCCTAATCCATGTCACTTCTAGATTAACTGTTAGATTAAGACTTAACCCTTATTTAATAATCATGCTATATTCATTTAACCAAGTCATTAACTTCCCAATTATACCACTTTCCATATAATCAAGATAATTAACATATTAACCAAGGCTGTTTCTTGCTAACCTTCTCTTTAATCACACTAATATTCCATTTTTATGTTGACCGTTTAATGTATAGAAAGTTGGGGGTATTACACAAATTTTGAATTGCATTCATCCATGGCCATACCATTGCAAAATCACATCATTACATGAGTAAATTTTATCATTTTACATTGTCGTTACATATCATCATCGTTCATGTGAAATTACACAACTTTGCATTACAATTGAAAGAAAAAGAAAAATTGAAATTCGTTCATGATTTAACATTACATGCACATATATCACGACATTACAATCGTCAATTTGGATACACAGTTTCTACACCAATCCCACAAAATCATAAACAAATTCACTCACACACCATCACACATACCTCACCCTCTAACTTACATAGGTTATATCAACAAATATCTCAAATCTCACACACTTTGAATCCTCACACACTAACTTATTTCAAACCTAGAGCTCACGTATAAAGCCTAATTATTTTTACTAAATCAGCAACCAAGAACACACAAATTTGAGAGGGAAAAATGAATCACTAAGCTACCTTCATTATTTCTAAATTTGAGAACCAAGTATCTTTGCATTTGTGTGAAGCTCTTCTAGTTCATGAAGAGATTCTAGTACCTGCATTGAGTAGAATTTGCATACGACTCCATTAATACCCCATCATTGAGCCCTTAAAATCACACAATCCAATCGCACCAGCCACACAAATTCAAGAATAATTTCAGAGGGATAAATTATGAGTTGAGAAGAAGAAGTAGCAAAGGAAGATAAAGTTAAGAAAAATCATGATTACTTGGAAGTTTTACCTCACTAAAAGTTGAAGTTCTTCGTCGGAGAAACCCTTGCTTTGATTTGGTACTTCCCTTATGTTTCAATGCATTATCTTCACCTTTTCTTGGTTCTGCGTATATGTCGAGCATTTCCCCAAAACTAATTGTTGTGAACTGTTGTTAATTCGACCATATTAGATGATTTGATAAGTTAGATTTTATGTTTAATTTGGTGTGTTTTGTTGTTTGTTTGTAAGTTTGGGCTTTGGATTCATATTCAAAAGCTGATTTGTAATAAGTTTTATGTTGATTATTTCTAGATTTGAGGACGTTGTCATGAATTCTAGGTTTGGACACTCATGGTGTTCTTGAGGATATTCATAGATTTTTGGAAAAAAGGTGTTTGATCTTAGAAACACTAGTGCAGAAAAGACTTTTTACATCAGGAAAAAAACACTTTTTACATCGGTTTAGGGTCCGATGTAAAGTCAAGTGAGATGGGGAGTCTGACTGAGATGCCGGAGACTCAGAGCCTGATGTTCCCTCGCCGAGAGGCATCATATGGTTTTGGTATGTGAGCAGCGCTCGTAAAGTAAAGTCTACAGTCAAGGCAAGCCCTGCTGAGCAGCCCAACCCTCTTAGAGCAAAGGATAGGGCTCGACCGCCCAGAGAGAACCCAACCTTTGAAAGTAAGGCATGAAAGAAATCCAATTCCTTGAATTGCTGACAAATAAGATAGAAAATACCTAAAAAGGTAGAAATAAAGAGAAACTAAGATTGAAGAAAAGGAGTCAAACTCAAGCTCGAACTTATAAAGATAGGCGGATTAAAAGTAGTTAAAGCCCCGCCATGCTTTCGCATATTTAGGGCCTAACTTTGTAAAGAGTTTTAATGTTGGAATTTGTGTTTCATATGAGGCAAAATAAACACGGGGGGCCGTTTTCTTAGGCAGTTGTTGATTGAGGAAAAACCGTCAGCTCTGTCTTTGCTATTTCGACGGTTTCCTACAACGAAAAGAGACTGGATCTTAAATATAAGTCTTTCTTATGAAAGAATAGGGCAGCATTTGTTTGTGGCTCCCTCACACCACTGCTGGTGACCTTGCAAACTCTAAGGTCCTTTAGGCTGTTGGGTTAGTAAGAACAAGATAGTGGGCTTTCCCGTGTAATTTCGACACCTTGGACTTTAGCATCTTTACTTAGGGATACCCTTGGTAAATCATCTTTCTTTTCCCTGCGAGAACAACTCTTCTTCAACTACCGAAGCTTGCAGGTGTGTAGCTGCACCGAGCTTTCTATTTTGAATTCGGGTTCCCACGGTATTGATGAGAGCCTTTTTTCCTCGGATCATGTTGTCTGACGTCCTTCCTGATGAGACCTTTTTCAAAGTCCCTTGTTTTAATTCGACGAAGAGCTTCTTTATCTTACGCAATTTTGAGATCAGGATATTGAAGAATACCTTCGACGTGTAGCTAAGTAGCTTCAGATTCCTTTTCCTTGGTTGTTGATCAAGGTAGAGTCTTCACAGGTGATCAAGTAAAAGAGTTTGCTAATATATCTAGTTTTTGTTGAAATGATTCACTCAACACCTTTGCTCAGGCTAATGGACAAGCCGAGTCTTCCAAAAAAATAAGGTGAACTAGCTTATAAAAAATGATAAAGGATAACCCAAGCAAGGATCTGGCATGAAGTGTAGTCAGAGGCTCTCTAGGCATGTCGGACAAAAAGACCGAGTTTCCATTAGGAGGTGGGACAAGAAGCTTAACCATACTTGGGTTTGGAAAGACTTCTGCTCGACACGTTCAAGCTTTTCCGGGAGGATCTTTTTTAAATATTTTATTCCCAGGTTAAAGACTGGGGCGGGTTTAACTAAATATCCTGACCCCTGACCCATAGTCTTCATGGATCTGATCTTTCCTGCTATTCCTAAGGAAAGGATAGTATTCAAGGCGATCAGAGTCAGCATCGACATAAGGGAATAAAAAGTGGCAAGGATCATTCCATTCTTCCTCGGCAAGAGCACCCGAATCCGAATTTTGTTTTTGGCCTTGTCAGTATCCCTTTGTGAGTCTTCTGCTGAAGACTTTCTCCTTAGTAGTCTCCCAATGGCCCTTGACCGGTGTGGCTAAGCCAATACATAATCACCATAAATTAGTGACGAGGGCTCTCTGCGGCTAAGAATGGAAGGTGGTGTACTAGTTCTCAGTAAGTATTGGAAGAATCCATTGAAATGTTCATCCAAAGAGGGATTTTAGTTAGTGAAAAAAGACCTTCTTTTTCTTGTTACCTCCTGCCCGCAGCCATGCACTTAATAAATAAATATCATAGGAGTATTAGCGCTAAGCGAAGCATCAAAGCAGAAGGAGCTTGACACCATTGAATCAAGTGTTGAAAGACTACGTATGAAAATAGAATCCCCAGATGATAGGGGCCCGGGAACTGAACGATGTTAGCGCAAGGGGCTTAAATTAAAAGGCAGGTAGCATTCAATAAGCAGGCAGGTTTGGGAAACTAGCACCAGGTACTAGGTTGATGGCATGCAGAATACTCCTCATCGGTGGTAAACCATGGGAAAAGCATCACCAACCAGCTCCTTCAAATATTTTAATAGTATCTGAATGAAGAAGAATGTCGAGAGAATAGTTAAATGCGGGCGAATAGCGTAGGAAGTAACCAAGTTTGAATGGTGGAAATCCAGCAAGGGAAAAAGCATTAGTTTCAGCGAAGCTATTCTTTACCCCTTAAGCGTCAGAGAAAAGTACTTTCAGGCAAGGTCGGCTAGCGAACCCCGCTACTCCTTTGTCTTTTAGGAAGGGAAGTCTGAGTCAAAGTCATTGTGAATCCTCAGTTTAAAGGCGATTCACCTTCACCCAACATCTTTTAAAGTTTTAGTCTGATTATTTCTCATCTGCCTGCGGCTCTGGCCGGCCCATCTTCCTCCATGTCCTCATCCGAGGTTCAAGCAATTGGTCATCATTCCTGGCCTGGACGTCTGGCCGAGGTCGAGTTCCTCCCTTATTTATAATCTATACGGCTTTCTTCGTCTCTATTATTTGATTTATCAATAGCCAAAAACTTGACTTTCAGGTCTGCGAGAGGTCAATGTACTAGAGCTCATGCCCAAATAGGGGCTTTCTTTTCTCTTGCATGTGACTTCCCTTCCTCCCTCATTCATGAAAATCAAAGGAAGCTTCATCGGGAAGGGATAGGGATGGCGCATTGGCTTGGTTGGCGGCTTGGCTTCGCTATCGCTCATGACTTGGTATAGAGTTCGTGTAGTCGGTGAGTACGAGTACAGCCTATGAAACAGGCTTTGAGTTCCATTACATTGCCAAAATGAATTCCCGCCACTCTCCCTTCCAGTGAACCCCACGTGTCTGCCTCCGGCTTCGAAGCAGTGGGGAAGAAAAGGACTCGGCTTAACTTCACTTGGGTTCGGTTTACCTTGTTACTATTGGAATGATGGAAGTAACTCTTCTTCCTCTTTGCGTTAGCGACTCTGAGCTCATAGGGAGCTTGGAATTAGCTTGGTTAGCTGGAGAAGGGATAGAGTTGAAAGATCGGATTTTTTTAGCGCGCCTTATGCCTGTCCTTTCCTGACTCTGTTGATGGTATGTCTGAGATGGCAGTCTTTCTCCTTGGCTTGTACTCGAGATTCCCTTTTTGTTCGAAATCGATATCTTCGCCTTTGAGAAATGGAACGAAGGAATTCCGTCTGTTGTCACAAGAATTGTTCAAGTTGAATGCAAATAATCGATTGAATTCGATCTTTAAAGACTTGAAGGACTAGTGTCCAATCCCGGCCGATGTAGAGTAGTCCCTTTTGGGCAGCACTTCCTCGTAGGGAACTACCTATTGTCCTTCTTTCTTGTGGTGGAACCTGGGATTAACCCTCCCAGAAGTTATTATCTCCAAAACAAAAAAAGACATCTTGAATTTCCCACAAGAGTAAAACTATAATAGTATCCGACTAATATGGCGGCGGGGGCTGCGTTCCTCTCTCTTTTTGCTGGATGGGGAGTGCATCGGTCAGCTATGTCCCTGGACCTCCTGGCTTCCCTGTCACGTCCGAACGTAATCAGAGAAGACCTGCCCAAGCACCGCACCACCTTGTGATCATAAAGAAGAATATCCAATACAATCACAGGAAAGAGTACCCGAAAAAAAACGTAACGTATCAGGGTCGTATGCCTGGAACAGTCGTACAATTTCGACGATTCAAAAAGGAGTATATCCCTCTCCCTTAGTGTCTTTCCACTTCCCTCGTTCAGGAACAAACCCTTCGCCTAATTCTTTTGAGTCTCGGCCTGGTTTTTCTCCACTAACCAATTACGTTACGACCACTGAAGAAACTTGGTTGACGAACATGGTTTATGTGCCGCTAATGTAGCGGCTTGTCGAGCATTTGACAAACTCACACTTTTTTTACTATATGAAATCCACACTTTGACACCTGAGATTCCGTAACGAGTAGATACTTCCGCAAAAGCATAATCGATTTTCTGGTTAAATACATTACGAGATGTTTTTCCATACTTTCCGCATTCAGTTCTAGCTATTTCTGCGCCTTCTGATCGACCTGAACAACATATACGGATCCCCTCAACCCCTTTTTTCATTACTAATGGAATATCCTTAACTATTCTACTAAAAATGGAACGAAATGATCTTGTTTTCTTTCTCAGTTGAAAAGAGATGTCTTGAGCAATCAGAGAAGCACTTTGATAAACAAATTTGATCTTGACCGACTCAATTAAGGTATTAGTGTTTGTTCTATTAGACAACAAAGATCGCATTTTTTCACTTCGTTCAAATAAGAGTTATACCCGTACGGAATTTTTCTGTTTCTCAATATGATCTCTATCATTATCTCTATTCCCTTTATCCACTCTCCTATCCTACCTAGGTCTATGAATTTATCTATCAATTCCATTACCTTATCCTTACCCATGAGGTTCCAACATTTGATCCTTAATTGACCTATGAGTGGTTCCCGGGCATCCTCAAAAAAAAGGTTATTATAAATCCCAACTCTATCCCTTGGAAAGAAAAAGGTAGCACCGAAGAAAGGAAAAAGCGAGATGGTGGTTTTTGTTGTTCCCGCGAAGCGAAGATCATTCGCCAAGCGAATTAAGTGGGTCAACCTCTTTTTGGCTTCGTCCAAACACTTTTTCTCGCTGGTCGAGCTTTCTACAAAAAAAGCGATGCGAGAACGTATTCTCTTATCTAAGCTTCTTCCATGCGCATTCGCTCCCCCATCGTAGATGGTTCAGCCACGCCTGGTGCCACGAAATGACTGAGAACTACGACGGGGTCGAAATGCATTTGGTTCTTTCTACAAAAAAAGTATTGCATGACCGAATAATTCAAGGAGGGGCGCACTGCAGGGAGGGTCCTTTGAAATAGATGACTCGTCGGGCCGTCGGAGCGGGACTTCTTGGGGAAAAAGAACTTAAAAAACTCCGTTTTTCTGAAGGAGTCGTAATTTTCTATTAGGAATGCTATGTCATTTACAGCCCCGGCGTATTTCGAATGCTTGAAGGCCCCGCTGACCCAAAGTGATTTAGAAAGATTCTTCTTTATCGATGGTGATCGGTCATGGTATCCATAGCGTTGCTTCTTTTTCGGCCAAATCCTAATTTCGTTTTGCTTCTCCCGGTCGTCGAGCCTGATCGACTCGACTCTTTTCCCTGCCCTACGGCCTCTCACTTCGTTTCGTTCTTCTTCTTTCTTGTTGCTGGAATGAAGACACCCGATCGGCCCGACTTTCCCAAATGCCCACCACCGGCCCTTCTCCTTTCCGGGTCTGGATTTATCGCGTCGTTTCAGTCGTTGTGGTCGACGGGGAAGAAAGAAATGAATGAATGTTCTTTTGGGAAAATGTATAAGAATACACCTACCGAGACGAAAGCCAAAGGTTAGTCTCGCCGGTGGACGTATCGAACCGAAATAAGATCTCAGATTGACATCTTAATAAACTAATTTACCATAATAATAAATAGAGTCAATGGTGACTCCGCCGTGGGAATAACCGCTTCTTTCTTGCTTGATAGAGGGGCTTCCATTCACCAACGCTGACAAAAAGTTCTCTCCGAACCGTGATGGATAATCACCCATCACACGACTCTCAAACCCAACCTGTGGTGAATCCCAAGAGACAATGTCAAAGCGCTTGATCCTTTGCCCCATACTTTGAGATGCTTCTCCCCTCCGATCAAGCAGCGACACTGCTCGTGATAGGCTTAGCTTTAAGCCGCTATCATTCGGTTCGAATAAGTAAAGTCCCCTCGGTCGGTTTGCTCAGGTGGTCTTCCCTTATCTTCTCTTCTCTAACATTCAGAGTTGTTCTGGTTTAAAAAAGGAGCACCGGCCGAGCACCCTGAATGAATAATAAATGGACAGCAAAGGGAATCAATGATTCTTATTCAACCGAGTTGAAGTTAGCAACATGTCGATTACACACCGGAGGTTGGTAAGAACTGAGGGACAATGCCCCTCTAACCTAAGTGGGCCTACCAGTGAAACAACTGGTACTGGATCGGGGGTGGGGGGTTGGTTTCATGCAAGGCCTTCGCAGCAGGAAGAGGCAGTTCTCATTTGAAGGGAAAGGCCCTTTGTGTAGGGTTCCCTACGCACCCTGATTCAACATTTCTATGTTCTTAGTCAAGCCTAAACTTATTGAAAACTAAAGCGCTAACACTATAATAATTATAAAAATAGAAACCTTTCGCCTTATAAACTAAAATAAAACAAGTTTACTTACTTACTATAAAAAAAGAAGAAAGCGGCAACAAGCACCTTCTTTCTCAAAGTAAACTTTCTCGCTTCTTGCTTTAGAAAGATTGCAGCGTTAGCGCTTCTTGACTAAGAACATCATAGAAAGTCAAGGCTCCTCTCCTTTTCTATGAATCTACAACTCTCTTTACTGAGCGAGACTCCATCCATATCCCTACTGGTGGTTATATTAAATATTTTTTATTTTATCATTTGTTTGACAGCCTAAACTAGGCTCCATTTTAGATAGGTTTTCGGTCTTAATAAAAAAAATAGGTCAGGGGCGCGTCGGAACGGTAGGTGGCTGCTTAGTCTCATCCGAGAGTCTAATCTCTTTGTACTTTTTTATTCTTTCTTTTAAAAATAAATAATAAAAATAAGGGGGTCAATTTAGGCTCCTTCCCTTCCACTGCATAGCTGCTCTAGCAGGTACTATGAGCCCTCTGTCCCACGCATCTAACTAGCTCGCGTGGTTCACCGGTTCCACCGAAAACTCTCATTTGTTGAAGCAGAGCATAGTGCGCTTTAGGCGCTGAGCGAGAAAGGTATCTTTCTTCTTTCGTTTTGGTTTATTCACTGATCTGAAACTTAGCACTAGTTTTCTTATTGATTCCAGGGGCGGCGGCATTCTTGAATGAAGTCTATCCGAACCGAATTAGCACTTCTCAGATCAGGCTAGGCCTCTCCAGCTCCGCAGGGCGTCGGGGCCCTGGATGCGCTAGCGATCGGCACATAGGGAGTGCCGGGTTTCTCGGCCTGGTATCTTGCACCTCGCGTTCATGATATCTACATTCAACTGTGCTCCGGAGACACGGTCGAAGCACGCCCGCCCGATGTGCTTCTTTCACGACATGCTCTGGTCCCGGGTCTCTTCCAGTGGTCTTCTAGCGTTAGAAGAAGTCGTGTCCGTCCCGGACATCTGCTACGTCCTCCCATCCCAAGCTTTTTTATTCAACATATATAGGACAAACTGAAGGAAAAGACTGACCCATTCGGTGACTTTCGCGGTCGCCCTCACTGAACCGACTTGAATCTGAACTACGATTCAGATCGAGTCTTACCGAAATCGGATTTCCTTTTCGTGCCATATGCGCCTTATTGTTACTTTCTTTACTTTTTCCCCTTTTTTCTTCCCGATTTAATATTTGTTCTCGAAAGTATTCGTTTCGCAAACTCTCAAAATTGTTGACCAAGCAAGGTCGTACTGAGATTGTGAGAACACTAACGGAACACTCTCTGACCCCCACTGACCAGCTAGTCTGAACTAACGACCGACCCGCAAGCTACTCGATTTTTTTTCTTAGCTGCTCTGGATTCGATTCTAGATGCTACTTACTTTCATATGATGTTTTCTTTCACAAGGTAGCGCATCTATATAGCATAGCTGAAAGCGGACAAAAAAAGATGTTCCCATAGCGTGACGTAGGCTTAGCCTCTTTCTCTATCTACATTTATATATGATAATCTCACTAGTGGACAACGAACAAAAAGATGCCACACTAAGAAAGCAATCCAATCAGGAACAAGGTAGTTAGGGACATGCGGACTAACTGCTCTAACATTCCTATTTTTTGAAATGAATCTTCGGACCTTCTGCCAGCGCTAACACCATCTGAGCTTGCACTGCCGCTCGAAGAGAGATGCTTGTGAGACCCCCTCATGTTCTATAATTCTAAGGAGGTTCTGAGAATGAAATTCAAACCCCTCGTAACTTACTAGTGAGACGGAAAGCTTAGGGACGCCTCTCGTTCCTCTTCTCCCATTTGACAACCGTATCTCAGAATGTTCGGATGATTCTATGGAACTAATATATGCTTTATTTTTTTTTAAGAATGGGGATATATCGTTGGGAAAAAGCAGAAGAAAAGGATTTAACGGGCAGAAGAAGGGAAGTTTGGAAAATCCTAGCAGACGGGACTATCAACTCCTTTCTATTACGATCTCGGCACCTTCCTTACCCCCCTACGAAAAATTTACCCCTATTTTGAAGAGGAAAGCTCCCAGGTTCCGCATCTTAAAAAAGTGCATGACCAGATTGGAAGAATTCGCAATGGGCCAACTCACCCAGCCATGATGCGCATGACAGAAGAGAGCGAGCACAAAATGGAGTTTCCATCTTGGATGAGGCTCACGTCCGGAAATAATCTTTTTCAAGACTTTCTCCCCTATGTTGAACTTTCTCTATATTACCTGATTTTGGAATGCACTGGAATTATCTGGTAGACTTGGACATGTTCCATGGCGCGAAGTCTCTTCTCATCTAATAGCTCTAATTGCGGGGATATCTAAAAAAGATGCTCCCCCTCTCATCCACATCAAAATATTTGTCAAGCTGGGCCCTGATGAGGGATGGGAATGGCTGAATACGTTTGCCCGTACGCAAGTAAGCAACTGGCCAACAATTGTATCGAGCTACAGGCCCTTCTCATAAGATGTTGTAAGCTACGGGCCAAAAAATGTCCGACGAAGCTTAAAGAAGACATAAAGAGATAACTCAGAAGGGGGCCAACAAGCCCCTTTAAAGCAAATGCCTGTGAGAAGCCTTAGAAGTTACAGGACATAGAAGCAGGCCTAAGTAGCACCTAAGAAGCTGGTCAAGAAGTGGATTGAATCTTTTCCAGTCTAGAGACTGGAGGATTACCCTCGAAAGAAAGGATTCAAATCTTCCTTCTGCTTTGAACAAGATAAGTGGACAGATGAGTTGAATAATACAGGGACAAATAAGCTAGGCGAGGTTCCCCTTTGATATCTCCCAACCTAAAGGTTTATTCAGAGGTGGGTCTTTCAACCGCCTACTCTTTCAATGAAGGGTGCACTACAAGACCATCAGTACTAAAAAGAGAAAATGGGGGGGTTTCGTTGATATTGAGTCGACTATAAACTACTCATCTTGCTTGGAACCGTCGTTGTGTATGGGAAAGAGGGGTTCTACCTATGCTTGGAAAAGGGTGAATGGTCCCAAAAGGGACGGGATAAAACCCACTAGAAAGAACGGGGGGTCATCCACTCCGTCGTTGGGTAGTCAACTTTATCCGTGACTCTGAGTACAAGATTTCCGGGATCAAGAAACTAGCAAACAAATATGCTCGGCTGGAATCTTTTCTCGTATGCTCGGAAAATCAAATTACGGTACAACTCAGCTTGCTGCAAAGCCTTTCTTTCTCGTCCAAACACTCCAAATCTGCACTTCCCTTTTCTCCATAGGGCCGAAGCTTTACTAAGAAGGGCTTTTTTTAGAGAGAGCGTAAGGGGCGATCTATATTGCTTGCCACAACTCTATTCCCGACTCTAAATCCCTAAAGGACTTTAAGAGAGGATGAACATTCCCGTTCTATAGGTGGCACTGCCCCTATTAGAGAAGGGTGAGGGCCTACTGATTCTCTGCTAGCACTGTTAATTACCTTAGACCTACGCATCAGGAACGATATGGACACCTACTCTACCGGTCGTCTGCTCTCTCGAGGTCGTCCTTCTCTAGGTACAAAAAGGACATTACGGGATATCTAAAAAATTCGATGTACTTCTTAAAGTGTGGGACACATCTCATGTTTGCTGAATCAAAAAACTATCGCCTTTGCATCCTTACAGCGGCTATGATCAGATCCCAGTGTTGGTTCACTTTGGACTTTATCCTCCACAAAATCTTATGATCTCCTGTTCTAAATTATGTTAAACAGCTCCTGATCGCAGCAATCATGCCTTCGAAGGTACACTTTTTTTAGGGGGGCCTTTCCTCTTGAATGAGCTTGTTCAACAATGTGCGCTCCTTCTTCCTATTAAGTCTAAGGAAGGGCGAGTACCCCTTGAAGGACCTTTTGTAAAGGACATCTCCCAAGATCATAAATCGTCGGGCAAGTTCTCCTCCAGGCTCTCCTCTGACCACGAGTGGCGTACTCTGATATGAACCCGTCCTTGAGGTAATTGTAGAAATCATAATACCAAGGTTCCCATCGTCCTCGTAATCTTGACTGGTGATAGTTCATCATGTTCCAACTCTCGATAGTCTTCAGCCAAGAATATGAATGAGTCCCGTTCGACGGAAGGGCTCTCTGTGATGTGGCTGGGATGTCCAATCTCCTGATGACAAGCGACTCTTTGCTTCGGTGTACTAGCATGTGTACTAGAGTAGCTGAGTATTTATTCCATAAGGGCTAGCGAGTCAGCCAAGCGATTGTAGACTCACACCGCTCACTTAAGGTTTTATACAGAGGGGGGTTGTATTGAAGGGCCATAAGCTTTGAATCAATATGCGTTGGTTCCAATCCGGATCTCGTAGTTTGGGTCTCGAGATGATATTCAGGAGACAAAAGAGCAGAGCTGATAGAAATGCTTATTATAATGGAGATACTAATTCTTTAATAAATACTTGTGCCCATTGTCCAAGATTCCTTTGTGGGACTGTCTTTTTCTTCTTCTTGACTTGACTCAAAAAACTTCCCATTCAGGACAGAACTCTGAGGGTATCTCTGAAGATTTAAAATACAGAAGAGCGACTTCCAATCAAGACAATATTGAAGCACGCGCCTTAGGACCGATCCCAGTTAAATATGAAAATGAATCCGCGCGCTCCAGTAAGATAAGGGTTTCCTTAATCGATCGGAACAAAACTAGCAAAAGAAAGAGGGAGCTGCGCTATACATAATACTAAGGGACCCAGGCTCTGCCTGAATGATACGATCGGCAACTTCTAGTATCCAAGCTATGTGATCAATAACTATTCTCCTAGAGGCGAATCCCTCTGGGCTCCCTAAGCAACCGAAGGGTAGAGAAGATGAAGAATAAGGGTAATTTAAGCATGCGCCACCAAAAGGAAAGAAAGGACCGATTGATACCAATAGCAAGATACACATTTGTTTTTTTAGACTCCGAGGGGTGAGAATAGTTGAAGATCAGAAGATTGGCCTTAATAGATTAAGTGCAAACTTTTTTTTTATATTATATATTATATATATGAGTAAGCCCCTTCCCTTAGGAACAGAAGGATTCAATTACATCGGCTGTCTATATGCTTTACACATCGTCTTATGTGCTACCTTCGGTCATGGTTTCCCTTCTCTTCTGCGGCATCAGAATCAAAGGACAAATTTATCGTAACATCCGAATCAGGGGTGACTATTGGCTTTATTCAGACTGTTAGCCCTGAACTTATTCAATTAAGTGTTTGATAATTCATTCATTCATTTAACAAATAAGGGTTTGTGTATTTTTTAAAATAAGACTTCTTCTTAAGTAGAATTAAACTTTTTTCGTATTCTAACACATAAAGAAAAGATATCTCCTCAGAAGACGATTACGCGCATCTAGGAATTAATAGCAAGCACAGAAGCAGGAAAGCTAGCCACCATGGAGTAGCATGGAATGCGCACTGAATCGTCTCTTTGCAGCAAATCGTCTGTTATTGAATTGACTGCTTGATAGAATAGGCGGTTATCTTTCTGTTAACAAGAATCCACTGTTAGAGAATACGCTTGAACTAATAGACGGATGGGATTGATTGATTCTAAATCCGCCGAAAGTCTTTTAGTCAACAAGTACGGATTTATAGACTGGCATATTATCTTAGAATAAAGGTTTAAGAATCCAGATCAAGAATAGAAGTAGAAGCATGCTAGCACAGAAAGAAGTCCCGAGTGAAAACGACTTTCCTTAGGATGAGATTTTAGGGTAAAGTCTAAGGAGCTTATTCGTCGATAACAAGCCTTTATTCAAAAAAGGAATAGAACCGGAAAGCTTTGAAGGCTAAGGTCGTAGAGACAGATCCATATGCATATGTTTATAGGAGTGAGACCAAAAAATTTGATGGTATTACAGGAAGCTCGGCCATACGGGTTGAAAAATCTTCATTCGTACCATACCGAAAAGACCGCTGGTAGATTTTGGTAAGTAAATCAGAATCTAGTGAACATCCTTGCACCTCTCCATATGTATGTGCTTTAGCCCTGATTCCATTACAAGCCGGGATTAGACAGTCCAGACAGACAATACAATCTGTGACGAAATCATACGGCTATGCCAGGGCGAGCAGTGCTGCTGCTCGGAAGTCACCCGCTTGGATCCTGCCTTGTTAGTCATCCGTAGAGCTCAAGAAAATTTTCTTTAGCCTTAAGTCATTCCCACACACCGACCAGGTTAGGGTGGCTGTTCAGTAACTCCTAGCCCTACTAGAAAGATAAGATAAATTGCTTGCGCGTTTCGTCAAGTGAGAGAGCCACTTAATTAGAAATAATGAGAGAGTGCTTTTATCTCATATGAGAAAGCGACCGGATAGGGTTAGTTTGAAAGGGCTACAACAGGGGAATGATTTTAAGTCCTAAGAATAAGATCTTCTCGGACAATTTAGTTTGAAAACCTTGCCTTGCCTTTAGTTGAACTTCGCGAGTGGGAGATCAGTTGCAGGAGTTCATTCAGGGGATGAGGAAGGTGACCATGCAACTTATGTGGGTCAGAAGCAGAGGGTTCTCAACTAACTAGTCGCTTCCCGGGAAGAGCCTTTGGTTCAGTCTGTTCTGCAGTTCTAGTTTCAATCTTGTTGTAACTGACTCCCATCCCCACTATAGCTATGGATTCCCGCCTAAGCGGTGGGTGACCACTTCTTAAGTATTATTGCTTGTTTAGTGTCGTTTTCTTGCTTGCTTTCTCTTGCTGTAAAACGTCTAGAATCATTCAAGTGGTGGATATGCCAATTGTAGCTAGCCTGAAGTGAAGGAAGTTTTTCCGGTACCGCTAGCTCCCTTTCACGAGAAGAGAGGCACACTTTAGACTTGACTTTCAAATAAGCTAAAACCGTAGCCTCTGGCACACCCACATCGGATAGGACCACTTCCCCTTCCCCCCCAGCCCAAGTTCACCCTCCTATGCTATGATACTTGGACTAGGGGCCTCCTCCCCTTGTGCTTTTATACACATGGAAGTACCTTTAATTATCAATTCACCTTAACATAGTAAAATTTATTTGGGTTTGGTGACTACTATTTTAGTCCCTCTCGTCCCAAACTTCCCTTTTTTCCACAGAAGCCCTCCCCCCACTTTATTGTTCTGCATGCTTCATGAGTGGGAAGAAAGCGGAATCTTTCTTATCCAATACCAATCCGGGAATACTAGGCTAATCATGTAGCCTAGCCGCTTCACTCGTCAAAAACAGGCTTATAAGAATGGTACTAACTAAGAATGCTATTGGATGAGGATATTTATACTCAGGAAGACCTGGTAAAACTGAACTACTTTCGGCGGTTCCTTCTATTATCTCCTTCACGCTACCCAATCTGAACTCATGAGTGCCTGTAGCAGCATTGAGTGATCCCCTTCTCCGACATCGATACCCTAGGGATTACAAATCGTGCCAACTTCCCTCTGTTGCGTCGCTCTACAACTGGATACTGCATCTTTCTTTGCACTAGTCGAATTTATTGGAACCCTAAGAAGGAATCTACTGTCTCTCGCTTGACTTTATCGATAAAGCATTTCTTGCTAGATTTAATTGAGGGTGACTTCTTCCCTTCCGCTGACTAAGGCGCTTCGCTTGTGCGTTTTCAACATCCATAGCTTCTGACTATGTCGGTGAAAAAGGTCCCTATTTTCTATTGCAAAGAACTACTTATGATCTGAGACTCTCTATCTATTGTCTTACTTTCGGCATCTTTATTTACGAGGAATTTATAAGTAGGCGTACTGGTTGTCTCTTCTTGAAATGCTTTCCCTTGGCATCAGTGCCAGCTAGGACTGGTAGCATGTTCTTCTCTTAGGCTTTCTCTTGGTGTCAACATAGGAATGAGAGCTGTTTGAATGTATGCCTTTTTCCCCTGATCTTATAATACGAAACGCAATCGATTGAGAAGCCGGAATATTTAATAATCGGTTGGGTGAAGGCAAGAAAATAGTTTCATTTGCGCACCACGGGAAAGCTTGAAGATCAGAGAAGCACCCTTTGGAATAGAAAACACTTTACTCTGGCCACGGGGAAGACATTTCTTCAATTAACATTCTGGTGACCAAGCTTTAATATTAATAGAAAAGAACGCAATGGATATTTTGAATTGAAGAAATTCCATCCATCTTTGATTCCCTTCTCCATGTGTAAAATGAATCAACAATTCTCATTGCTTCACTCGCAGGCGCATCCACGGGACACCCATACCACAACTTCAGATTCATTGAGTAGGAGTCAAAAGCAGCACGGGAGCTATTAGCCTTAGGTTCAGAAATAAAAGTATTAATTCATATTAAACGGTAGCTTACGCTAATATGAGAAAAGGTTAGGGAATGACTAAAGAAGAACTACATTCATAGGTAAACCCCCTCTTTCTATTCGTTTATTATTTTTTGTTGATTAGGTTCTGCCCTTTTCGTGCTGGCTAAGATTGATAATACGACTCAAACTCCTAAGCCACCATACTGATTGCTTTGATCGAAGCTTAAACAGGGCTTATGCTATCAGAGTGCTTTACTTTTTCCGATCGGTTTATCTTGTTTCGGTTGCCGATTGCTTTATTCTATGCGTAGATTGGTTGGACCCCGCTTTGACCCAGTCGTGAGACGAGCCGCAGGAAACAACTAGGTGTCAGCGGAAAGTAAGTCCTTGAAAGTTGGTAGATCGGCATGGGCGGTTAAACTAAAACTATTAGCTCCTCCGGTCACTCTTACAAAGCCTTATCCTTCATGTCTATCTTCCATGACAAGATGAATCTATTGCCTCCTCGCCTCACTTCCACTATAAGTTATTCTGTATGGGACAAATGCCAGTCACGCTCGTCATTGTCCACCGCACCACTAGTCACCCGACTTCGAATCCCATTTTAGAGATCGTTCCTACCTCTCACTGCAATCAAACTAAAGCCCTAACGCTATAAAGCCTATAGCCTGCCTTAGTCTCGCGCATACATTTTCTTGCTCGGTGAGGGCTTTAAGACCCTATTCACATAGCGTTCCTGACTTATAACATTTGAATTTAGGAAAAAAATTTAATTTGAAACGGGTATGGCTTTAACTTCATTCATTTTGACAAGGATAAAATCAATGGGAAGAGGTGATTCATGTTCAAGAGAGCTTCTTTGTAGGGAAATATTTAAATTATATATGGAATCCCATAATTTCCATTGAGCGGGTATATGAAATAAAAAAAGAAGACTAAAATTTAGAAAAGGTTTTCCAATAAACTCCCCAGACTATAGTAAAATGGAGGGAGATGAAGCTCAAGAACAAGCACTCAAACGAGGGATCCATGTAAAGCAGACCGGCAGCCAGAGATTCCAATAGGCAAGAATGGTCCACACCAGTATGGGCGCACGGGAGTACTCTCCCCTCAAAGTACGCCACCGGTTAGGTTTAACGTAAGATGGCTTTGTGTTGTGCGAGAGTGGCAAGAATCAGGTCAGATTTCACCGGGATGCAGCTCGATTGCCTTTCATGCAGAGGAACCTTCGAATATGGTTGGTACGATGCCCAAAACCTTACAGTCCACAAGAGCTATTTCGAACAGCACTCTACGAGAATTGTTGGAGAATTGGATGTAACTCTATAAACTCCTATATTATCTCCTATCGTAGAATACCTAGTTTGAACTCCTACTCGAAATCGAAAGAAGGGAAGGTTAGTGGCACTTCTTTTTCACGCTTGAACTACGGGACAGACTAGCGGAAAAAAAGTTACATCCATACGGGAATAACCCCTGTAATTCAACCCAGTTGTCTTAGGCTCAAATCCTCACTTTCGGGAATAGAATGCTTCTTTGACAGAGCTTTAAGCAATTGGACAAAAAGGTTATGCACGTGAATCAGTCTGGCTTTATCTCAAGATGTGGGATTACCGATGTCACGATTGGAATTAGGAAAGGAAGCCTCTGTCCCAACTTTCTTTCCAGACTTGTAAAAAAGGAAATTCCCACGGCTTCCGCGGAGAGACTCGGCTTGTGAGCTCCTTCTCCAATGGAACCTACTGTGTATACTCTTGCTTCACTGGAAGACTCGCTCGCTCTGTTGGTGTAGGTCTTACCTTTATAGAAAGGGAAGGTGTTAGCACCCTTTCTATCCGTGGTTATCCACGGGCTCTTAGGTACTTGCTCACTATGTTTTCAAAAATGTTTTGCTTTTCTTGTGTATATGGGTTTTGAAAAAAAAGTTTGTTTGAAAACTTCGTTTGACTCTTGTATCAGTCCTCAAGAGTGTATGAAGTGTTTGTTTGAAAACTTTTGTTTGAAAGTGTAAGTGCAAAAAGTTGTTTTTGTTTTTTGAAAGAGCAAGTACCCAGGAGAAATCTACCTACTCAAAAGAAATTAAGCTATGTAAATGTCCTTTAGACAGTACTATCCCACTATTGAGAAGTAGGTAGCACCGTCGTCGGAGTTATTCGGGTCAATTCGATTATAGGGACATGTGGTCACCAAAGCAATAGTAGGACGCCTTAGCGGTAACCCTAATGTCCTAGATCCTTTTTTATCCGAGGAAACCGTTTCGAGGCAACTTGGATCTTTAGACAGGAGGGCGACCTCTAAAACACCCTATACTTAATGACAACGTCGAGGCAACCAAGTGAGGCGTACCCTAGGAGTGGCATGTGAAAGTGTGCCAGGTTTCATGTTAAGTTATCTTTGTACATGTTATGGTGAGCTACGGGTTGATTTTAATTTCAGAGATAAGTCTTGTCATGCATAGCCTAGTTAACATACATCTAACAGTTAATAGTTGTGCGGAAAGTAAATCTATGCTATTACAAGGCGTCGGGTATTTACATCGCCAAAAACATAACCCTTGAAAAGTAAATTGCGGGAAATTAAAGGAAAGCGATAAAAAGTCCTAATTAACGCTATTACATTCTTTGAGCAATTACATAAATATGACCAAAAATAATATGCGCGAATAGAAAATTGAATCGGAGAAAGTCTTTTGGGTTTTGACCCTTTTTGAGAAAGAAAGAAGTTTTTGGTTATTTTGCATTTAATTAAATTAATCCTAACACTAATTAATTAATTAAAAGAAAGGTTTTTTAAGTTTTTTATGTTTTTAATGAAAATAAAATAAAATAGTTAAATATATTAATTAACCTAATTCTACATGGATTTTATTTATTGTGAAACAAAAAGTTAAAATTTCCCTAATTAACTAAATTAATCTATGTTAATATTTATTTACAAAAATAATGAAGGGTGAAATTAATAAATAATAATAATAATAAATATATTATATGTTTTCTGATTTTATTATGAAAATAATTAATTTGGTTAATAATAATAATAATAATAATAATTAGTAAAATAATTAAATAAAGAAGAAAAAAAAGAATTAAAAGAAGAATAAACCAAGGAGGGGTGCTGGCCCATTAAGGAGGTTAATCTGGAAATTTGAAGGCCCATTTGTTCCAGCCACGTTTGACTTTCTTGATTGTCTAGGGTGTTGGTTGACTGGGAGTACCATGGTCAGCATCTCATGGCCATTGGATTTGTGCATGTAGACATCTGGCACTTGGAAAGATGAAGTACATGGTAGACCTCTTTTGGAATTCTGCACACAACTATGTTAAGAAAAATAATATAAGTGTTTTGGGTGGACCTGGGATTCGAACCCAGGTCCCAATGCCTATTGAACGCTTGGCCAACCACTCCAACTGCACGCTTTAGTCGTTAATAGAATAATAAACAATTAATATATTAACAAATTAATCCATATGCTGTAAAAGACAAAAACACGTGCCCTTTTTAAAACCAACCAACCACGTATCAACACGTCCTCGTCTTCTTCCTTGTGCCTGTAATTATAACATTAGATAGCGGGGGTTTTTAACCCCCACAATATGCAATGACGAATAATAGCGATTAGGGCTACATGCTGCATAAATATTTCGCGATGGTGGCTTTGGATTCGTCTTGACCTAACAAATTCAGTCATGGGTCTTATGAGGCTCAATTTTTCTTGTATTGCAAAGCCCCAAATCCAAAGCTCAGGAACCCTAGAATTCGTCAATGGTAACTTGTGATTCTGTGCATTATAAGTCAATTAACTTATACCATTAGCTTCACATGGATTCAAGCAATGCAAAACAAACAATAAATCATGTTAAATATGCATGATTTGAGCAATACGATTATGGACAAAATATGCAAACCGTGAAAATGTTCTTGATGATTCTTTGAGCTTCAACGCTTGGTTTTGATTCCTACACGTTCCTGGGGACTCCTGCAATGTGTTAGAATCAATAAAAAGCTTTGAATTGGCCTGGAATGTGAAAATCAGTTTCAAGTTTTCTTGGAAATTTCTTGAATTGGTTATGGCTTTTTCTGCAGAAATTTCACGTGTGCATGATTAGGGTTGGCTTGTGTATATATAGGAGAATGAAATTAGATCAGAATCTTGCAAAGAAATCCATGGAATGATGATTTGAATATTTGATTGGAAATCATATATTTTTGAATCTTCATGATTGGAAAAAGTTGCCAAATTTGGAGATTTTTGCATCCTTGATTGGTACACGAAATTGCCAGCCTTTTTAGGTCATTCTTGCTTCACAAAAAGATTGAAAAATCAAATCTTTGTATTTTCCTACAATTTAAATTAATTAAATGAATTAATATTGATTAAAAATCCAATTAATTAATAAAAAATAAGAAAATAATTCAATTAAGCTTGATGGGTCGTGCATAGGCCATGGATGAAGTTTCAAGAAGAAATTTGAGGCCCATTAGCAAAAACAAGGTGTTTTGAGCAAAGTTGACTTTTGCAAATTCATGAAACTTTCCCAACTTCTCCAATGCATATCTTGCTCAATTTTAATCATATGAACATGTTCTTGGACATTTTGGAAAGGTATTGAAGTCCTCTAACCAATGCCTTTGGTCCCATGTCATTTGGATTTACCAATCTCAGGTTATGGTCTTTGACTTAAAGTGCATTTTTGTTGACTTTTGAAATTGACCTATAATGTAGAAATTGATAACTTTTTATGAGAGAATTTCTTGGACTTGGAGTGTGAATATGGTTTGTAGGAAAGGTAATCCCCTTCAAAATGAGCATTGGATGGGATTTTTCCGATGAACCATCAAAAAGTTATGCCCTGGTCAAGATACAGTTGACTTTTCTAATGTCCAAAAATAGTAACTTTTGCATCCTTGATGATTTTTGAGCCATCCTTGTGGAATCTTGATCAAGACTTGATCAAATGATGATTGTGAACTCAAAATAAGAAGTTGACTAAAAATTCTGACCTTTGACTGCAAAATGACCATTTTACCCCTGCAATTGATTGTGGATCAAATGGAGCTTTTGACTGTGCAAATGGACACTATGAGCCTTGAAACTTGGCATGTAGATGCTTGAGGATGTATATGGGCCTATGAGACTTGATTGAGCCATTGAAAACCTCAAATTCCTTGAAAGAACCAAAACCCTAATTTCAGTTGTCTTAAGAGATGGTTTGACTGTGCAATCTCTTGAGTAAACTTGAACCATTTGAGGATGATTCTTGACAAACCTTGAAGAATATGGGAGGGAAAATTTTGGGGTACAACAGTTGCCCCTGTTCAATCTTCTTCAACCTGAGGATGTAGATTGGCTTGCGTGCCTTTCGTGATCCGAAGGTGGAAGATGATTGAACACTAAAGTGCCCAGAAATTTGCACTCGCATGGTGTAGTATCAGCAATGTGATGTCGGGAATGGGCTTACAGATGCCATTTGGAGAGATGATGGATAGGAGAATGGGCTTACAGATGCCATCTAGAGATGTGATAGAATCTTGTCGGGGATGGTCTTATAGATGCCATCTGGAAATGTAATGGATAGTTGTGGAGATGGGCTTAAAGATGCCATCCAGGAGTGATTGCTGAATTGTTTGAGTTGGTCGAGTAGATAGTTGTCCTGTCTGGTTTCAGGTATTAATCTATAATCGGTCGTCCACAGATATTTCCTGGCCTGTTACAGGTGTTGATCTGGAACTTGAAAAAGGTTGGCAGGTGAGATAGTTGTCCTGGCTGGCTTCAGGTATTAATCTCTGATTTGAGAAAGAAAGATAGCTTTCCTGTCTGGTTTCAGGTATAGATCTTCAGTCTCTTCAATGTAGATAACTTTCCTGTCTGGTTTCAGGTATAGATCTACAATCCATCGTCCACAGATACTTCCTGGCTAGTTACATGTATTGATCCGGAACTTAAGAAAAAGTTGGTCGAGATATCTTTCCTGTCTGGTTTCAGGTATAGATCTCTGACCTGAGAAATAAAGATAGTCTTCCTGGATTGCTACAGGTATTGATCTTTAATCTCTTCAATGTAGATAACTTTCCTGTCTGGTTTCAGGTATAGATCTACAATCAATCGTCCACAGATACTTCCTGGCTAGTTACAGGTATTGATCCGGAACTTAAGAAAGGTTGGTCAAGATAGCTTTCCTAGCTGGATACAGGTGTAGATCTACAATCCATCATCCACAGATACTTCCTGGCTAGTTACAGGTATTAATCTCTGACCGGAGAAAGAAAGATGGTTTCCTGGCTTGCTACAGGTATTGATCTTCAATCTCTTCAATGTAGATAACTTTCCTGTCTGGTTTCAGGTATAGATCTACAATCAGTCGTCCACAGATATTTCCTGGCTAGTTACAGGTGTTGATCTGGAACTTAAGAGAGGTGGGTCAAGGAGATAGTTGTCCTGGCTGGTTTCAGGTATTAATCTCTGACTGGAGAAAGAAAGATAGTTTCCTGGCTTGTTACAGGTGTTGATCTAGGACTTAAGAGAGGTTTTTTGATAATGATGTGATGAAGGAATCTGGGGCGATTACTACCTCAGCAGGATGATGAAGGAATCTGGGAATATTACTACCTCAGAAGGATGATGAAGGAATCTGGGACGATTACTACCTCAGCAGGATGATGAAGGAATCTGGGACGATTACTACCTCAACAGGATGATGAAGGAATCTGGGACGATTACTACCTCAGCAGGATGATGAAGGAATCTGGGACGATTACTACCTCAACAGGATGATGAAGGAATCTTGGGCGACTTCTACCTCAACAGGATGATGAAGGAATCTTGAACGACTTCTACCTCAACGGGATGATGAAGGAATCTTGGACGATTACTACCTCAACGGGATGATGAAGGAATCTTGGACGACTTCTACCTCAACAGGATGATGAAGGAATCTGGGATGACTTCTACCTCAACAGGATGATGAAGGAATCTTGAATGATTACTACCTCAGCAGGATGATGAAGGAATCTTGGGCGACTTCTACCTCAACAGGATGATGAAGGAATCTTGGGCGACTTCTACCTCAACAGGATGATGAAGGAATCTCGAACGACTTCTACCTCAACAGGAATGATGAAGGAATCTTGGACGACTGCTACTCCAAAAGGTAATGACTTTTATCTGTCGATCGATCTTTTCCTGAAAAAGGTAAAGAGTTAGTTGTATGCAATGTCATGATGTATGCATTGTGTAATGATGTTCTCAAAGTAAATGAGATTTATGATATGATGCATATGTGCATGTATCATGATGTATGAAAAGGTGATGTTTTAGCTGGGGAAAATAGATCCCGGAGCTGCTGGAGAATAGTGTTGAGTTCTTCGTTTCCGTTAGGGATGATGAACGAAGATGATTGTGTGAATAAACCTGTAGGAGAAGATGAATCCGTTGGGGGATAAACTTGATGAAGAGATTACTCTGCGGGGAATTACTCTGTGGGGAGAGATGCTTCGCTGAGATTTTAACGATAACTCCGCTGGGGACTCCGTTGATAAGCTCTGTTGGGGATTTTGATGAACTTCGCTCGGGGATAGAAAGAACTTTGCTGGGGATGATCTTTCTGTTGCAACTTGCTGAGGATAACCCAGTTAGACTCTGGTGGGGGATAATCTCTGAATATGGCTGGGGAGAGATATTTGTACTCTGCAGGGGACAAGCTTCCAGAATCTACTGGGTAAGATGATTCAATTCTCCTGGGGAAGCTTTTGAGGAAATGGCTCCACTGGGGGTATCTTGTATTCCGCCGGGGAATAATCTTATATTTTTGTCGAGGAATATTAAGACTGTCGGGGATGCTTGTTGAGGAATGTCTGTATACTCTGCTAGGGAATATTAAGATCTTCTGGGGATACCCAACTTTTCCAGGACTGATGGTAGACCCATTCTGCTTGGGAGAGAGTATTGCTGACTTGCTGGGGATACTGTGCCTTTTTAGGGCTGATGGAAGACCAACTCTGTTTGGGGAGAGTATTGCTGATTCTTGTCTTACCCTGCGGAGAGTGAAGGTATCTTGGTCATATTCTTAAGCCGAAGCTACCTTGGTACCTTGGTGGACAGAGCAACTTGTACAGTTCGGAAAATTCTTATTGCCCCAGTTTCTGCGGGAGAAAGAAGGCCTCTGAGGTGCTTGATAACCGCCGATTGACAAATCTTCTTCTGTTAGGCAAGTGACGAGATGACGGGACATAGTCGTACGCTTTGATCCCTAACTTTTTCCTGGACCGCCCTTTCGGGTTTTCAGTCCATCGGGATAACCATTTTTGCCCAAGCCGCCTTTTCAGGTTTTCGACTTGCCTGGTGTACATATTTTTTTCATTTTTATCCCTCATTTTACCCGAACCCTTTTGGTTTGCCAGGAAGCCCTTATTTTTGCCTAGGCCAGTCGACCTAGCGGGTCTTTGATTATGCATAGTATTTTTTGACTATGCCCACGTTCTCAGAGTGCAGGGAGTTGTCACTGTCAATAGCGTTGTGTCGCCATACTACCAGAAGATCCTCATTTGATCATGCCAGATTCAATGCTGGAATTCCCGTCCAATGCCCCAAGTGACTCAGGCGGAGATTTGCCTCTGGCTATTTGGCATTTTGAGAGATTCCTTGAATCTTGACTTAACTGCCCCAGATGATGGACAATGATCATGCCGTGCCCCTTGATTGGAAGTTCTTTTGTTCACTAGATATTCTTCGTGCAGATCTCTCTGTTGTTCGAACAAATAGTCATATGCAAACAATGTTATTTTAAGAATGCAAAGCTTATGTCTGTCTTGAAATTTTTGAAAATGTAGTTTTCAATAAAACAAGTGAATTTTTGTAAAATGTGATGTCAACTCAGTATTTTACAGCAAGCCTTAAGGAGTCAGGATACCTTTTGTAACAGTATGATTTTGAACTAACCCATGCTTCAGCTAGGACTTTTAAGGGTTATAACGTGGCCTGGTTCACGGTTTAAGAAACAAAGGATAAAGGCTCAAATTTTATTTGTACCCACCCGCTCTTCGTGATGTTCTTCAATCCTAACCTCAGCTAATCGTGCGTTAGATCTTGTTTGAGTCTTTGCCATGATATTCCGGTGATGGTTCAGATACTGGCGATTTATTTTGAACAGGCAGTCATTTTGTAACATTTTTCATGTTGTTGAGGACTTGTAGCGACCTCGTTCTTTTGATTTGTGTTATCCCTGTCTTTTTGCCTGAACTGTTTTTTTTTGTAATTACAGTCAGTGGGATACCCTAGTTTTGTAAGTCTCCTTCATAGGTTTTGACTTATCGGGCTTTTGTTTTTGAAAGACAACGACTGCCTGTCTTGACTATTATAGGGAACCATCACTGTCTTTTTGTCTCGGAAGGACTTCTTTGGTGCCATTCATTGTGCACCTGGATCAACTGAGAAAACTACCATGCCCCAGGTTATAATTAAGGGTTTTAATGTGTGAAAAGAAAAACTCCAACTTCCTTGGCTCAAAGGGGTTGACTAGGGGTTATCTCCCTTATAACTCCACTGTTTAGGATTTGAAACAATGCCTGTACTTCATCAGTGGGGTCTGTTCAAAAGCATACTGTAAAGATCGGGGTATCGTTTTCGTCATCCTCCCTCAAGAGGCTTAGAATTTTTTAATCGAGAGTTTGAACATCAAAAAAAATGAAAGCAATTTGAATATAATGAATACGAATGGATTGTGTTGTACCCCAAAATTTGCCCTCCCATATTCTTCGAGTTTGACAAGCATCATCTCAATTTGCTCAAGTCTACTCAAGGGTTGCACAGTCAAATCATCCTCCTAAGCCAGTCAAAATTAGGGTTTTGGTTCTTGCAAGGAAGTTGAGGTTTTCAAGGGCTCAATCAAGTCCCATATGCTCATACACATTGTCAAGCATCCATATGCCAAGTTTCAAGGCTCACAAGGTCAAGTTGCACAGTCAAAAGCCCTAGTTGCTCCACAACCAACTGCAGGGGTAAAATGATCATTTGGCAGTCAAAAGTAGAAATTTTTGGTCAACATCTTATTTTGAAGCCACAATCATCATTTGATCAGGTCTTTATCATGATTCCACAAGCATGGCTCAAAAATCATCAAGATACAAAAGTTTCCATTTTTGGACAGCAGAAAAGTCAACTGTAACTTGACCAAGGCATAACTTTTTCATGGTTCATCAGAAAAATCCCATCCAATGCTCATCTTGAAGGGGAGGACATTTCCTACAACTCATATTCACATTCCAAGTCCAAGAAATACTCTCACAAAAAGTTATCAATTTCAACATTATAGGTCATTTTCAAAAGTCAACAAAAAGGCATTTTAAGTCAAAGCCCATAACTTGAGATTGGTACCTAGAAATGACATGGGACCAAAGGCATTGGTTAGAGGACTTCAAGACCTTTCCAAAATGTCCAAGAACATGTTCATATGATCAAAATTGAGCAAGATATGCATTGGAGAAGTTGGGAAATTTTTGTGAAATGGCAAAAGTCAACTATCCTTGAAACTTCAATTTTTGACAAAAGGGCCCACTTTTTTCCACTTGATTCAGCCTTGTCATGCCACCCACGTGTCCCATGATCAATTTCAAGACCAAATAATTATTTTTCTATTTTTATTTAATTTTTATGGATTTAATTCATTTTAATCCATAATAATTCAAGTAAATCTAAAAAAATTAATTAAATGGTATCTTATGGTTTGAATAGCCTCCATGAAGCATTTGCAACCTACCAATTTCGTGCTAAGCTCATTTAGGCATGAAAATTCAAATTTTGAACAAGCTTTGAAAGGCCTTTAATGGTGGTTAAGACAAAATCCAAAGCTTAATTGTAATGGTTAAAGGCTCCGAAATGTGACTTATTCTTACTCATTACTACATATGCAAGCCTTCCCAACCTCATTCAAAAAACGAAAAAGTGCACAAACGGCCGGAGCAAAGTTCAAAATTTGTCAAAAAAAGTGTGAGATCAAAAGGAGTTTTACAAGCATTTTCAGGCCAAAAGGAGAACGTGACTCTCTTCTTTGCCATACCCTGAAGCTAAAGCAACCCTTGCCACGTCCTAAGGTCCATTATCAAGCACTGTAAGTATTCCCAGGTTCCCCCAAAATTCAATATTATTTTTGCTAATGCGTTCCCATGCAGCATTTGTCCAGAAGTTCACCATATGACCTCATAAATCCACATGCCATGTGGCCTCAAAGATCGATCCAAAGGCCAGAAAATGATGAGCACCATGCTCATGAGTCAACACGTCTCCAGGCAATTTCAAAAGTCAATACAGGCCTGAGCTTAGTGGGCCAAAAAACTGCAATTCACACCTCCTTTGGGCCATCAACACCCCCTTGGTTTTGTTATTTCTTTTATTTTTCTTTTCTCTTATATTCCTTTTTTTTAATTATTAGTTTTATTATTATTTAATTAACATAATTAATATTTTTCGTAAAAAAAAAAAACATTTTATCATTTATTAACTTGTCTTGTAAATAAAGTATAATTAATGAATTAGTTTAAAATAGGCAACTTGAATTTTTTTTTAACAACTAAAATAAATTTAGAACTGGTTTTTTTTTTCTTCTTTTAATTTTAATTCCTTTTGTTTTATTTTCATTAAAAACATAAAAATACAAAAATATCATTTTCTTAATTAATTAATTAATTAGCTATTAGTTTTAATTCAAAAAAGGACAAAAATTCAATTCTTTTCTTAAAAGGGTCTACACCCTTAGGACGTCCCAATTTAATTCTTTCGCGCGCGGTTTATTTTAATTCAATATTTTATATTTTTGTAACTGCTCAGAAATGTAATAGTTAATTAGGACCTCCTTTATCGCTTTATTTATTTTCTCGCAGTTTATTTTTTCCAAACGGGTTTGTTTTTGGCGATGTATATACCCGCGCCTTGTAATAGCTAGAATTTATCTTTCTGTAATTTATTTTCCGCACCCCTAACTGCTAATATGCCTGCAAGAATGTATGGAAAGTAAAACCAATCCGTAGCTCACAAAATAACATGCAAAGACAAACATTAACTGGGAAACAACACACATGCACATGCCACCCCTAGGGTACGCCTCACTGGTTGCCTCGAACGTGGTCATCAAGTATAGGGTATCTTAGAGGTCGCCCTCATGTCTCAGATCCAGTTGCCTCGAAACGGTTGCCTCGGATAAAAAAAGGATCTAGGATATTAGGGTTACTTCTAAGATGTCCTACCATTGCTTTGGTGACCACACTGTCCCTTAATCGAATTGACCCGAAAACTCCAACGATGGTGCTACCTACCTCTCAATGGTGGGATAGCACTATCTAAAGGACTCTTACACAGCCTAATTCCTTAGAGTAGGTAGATTTCTCTTAAGTACTTGCTCTTTTCAAAACAAACAAAAACAACTTTTTGCACCCCACACTTTCAAAAAGTTTTCAAACAAATTTTTCATACACTCTTGAGGACTGATACAAGAGTTACTTAGAAATTTTTCAAACGAAACTTTTTCAAAACCCACACACACTTGAAAAGCAAACAATTTTTAAAAACATAAGAGCAAGTACCTAAGAGCCCGTGGATAACCACGGATATAAAGGGTGCTAACACCTTCCCTTTCTATAAATCTACCTCCCGAACCGAGAGACATCTCGAATAAGGAATTTTGCTGTGCTTTTGTCCTTTCCATGTTGGAGAACATAAAAGACGGTGGCGACTCTTGCTTACGGCGACATTTTACGAACCAGCTAAAAAACAATCATTTCTATTTCCACCGATCACAGATTGATTCAAAACAGACATATGAAATGCATTGATAAAATAACAAAGTTTGACATGAATAAATGTTTGAAAAATCAAAAGAAAATTACAAATTGAAAATTCTAATGCATAAAAGACATTCTCAATGATTTGGTGTAGGATCAGTGATCAAACTTAATCTCCTTGGCATCAATCAAGTCTTGGATCTTATTCTTCAAACTCCAACTGTCGTCGGTGTCATGTCCAGGACTGTCAGAATGGTAGGCACATCTCACACTCGGGTTATACTTGGAAGAGGAAGTATCAGGATTTTGAGGAGGATCCTTTAGTGTGATCAGTTTCACCTTCAGCAATTGTTGTAACGCTTGAGACAAAGGCATGTTGATGTCAGTATACTGCCTTTCTTGATATCTTACCCTACGCCTATTGCTCTGTATTTTTTGAACAGGCGTGGGGTCGGAGATGTGGGTTGCCCCTACCTGTTGATCATGACGACTCTTTTTACCATACACAACATTGGACTCTTTTTTTCCATTGTAGGGATTTTTCTAAGTATCAGAAGGTGTAGCTTCTTGAATCTTCCCGCTTTTGATGCCAGCTTCAATTCTCTCCCCAATCAAAATAAGGTCTGCAAACCCGGCTGAAGAGTTTCCAATCAGATGATTAAAGAATGGACCAGACAGGGTCCCTAGAAACATATCGACGAGTTCACGATTAGTTAAATGTGGCTGCACCCTTCCGGCAAGGTCTCTCAACTTTTGGGCATATTCCTTAAATCCTTCACCCGTCCCTATAGACATACCCTGGAGTTGGGTACGCGTAGGAGCAAGGTCGGAATTATACTGATACTGCTTATAGAACGCAGTAGCCAAATCCTCCCAGTTATAGATACTGGCCCCATCCAGCTGATAGAACCACTCGAGTTGGGTCCCTGAAAGACTGTCCTGAAAGAAGTGAATACACAAATTCTTGTCAGCTGTGTAAGGCTGGATTTTCCTTACATACGACCGGAGGTGCAGCTTTGGACAAGAAGCTCCGTCATACTTGGCAAAATCAGGCGCCTTGAATTTATGGGGAATCACCACCCCAGAGGATAGACCTAGATCTTCGAAGTCCAGACTGGGCACCTTCTATATCTCCATAGCGCTCAAACGGTCTTCCAGCTGTTTGTACTTATCCTCAGCTGGAGGGTACTGTTCTTCATCATAATCCGTCTCGTTGTCCGAGACCATGGGACTAGGGACCCTTTCCTCTTGTGGATTGACTTTCCTTACAGATGGGGTAGTCAGCTCAACCTCATTCTGCAGTCCATTCCCACACCTGCGTCCAACGTTGAACAAGACGGTCCTCTTCTTCTTCTTCCTCTCTTTCAGAATCAGAGTCTTCAAATCCTGTTGACCTTGGGCTAGGCTCATAACCAACTCTTGGAACTGGGAATTCTGGGCCTGGAGGGCCTTGATAGCTTGTTTAGTGGAAGGTTCGGTAGACATGATGATTGCTGAAATAAACAGCGAAGAAGATAAGTGACCTGTAATGGTACCTGTAATGCAATGATATGTACGATATATGTATGCAATGTTTTCAAGGATCTCGCGGGGTAAACAAGAAACTGTTAGCATTTGAATTTTGTAGCTTGATTGAAGGAGCTTCCTGTTATTAAGAGTCCTTCTTCAAGAGTCAGGCTCACCATATCGAGTGGGTCATAGCCCCTGACTCAAGTCATCATGTTTTGATCTCCGAACAACCTTGGCTAGAGGAAAATAAATCCCCTTTGCCCCTTGCTATATATTTTGTTCATCATGACCTGCATCACAAATCCTTGAGATCCTTGAAATGGGTTAGTCCTTATGCAGGATGTATGCAATGTTATGATGTTATGATGTTATGATGTTATGATGTTATGATGTTATGATGTTATGATGTTATGATAAAGGCACACCACAAGTATTCACAAAAGGCAAACATGATAAGGCACACAAGTCACACAAAAGAGCCCTTAGAGTTCAGGCTGGCATGAAGTTTAGGTACTACCCTCTTTCAGTTTCAGTTGGTTAAGACCTGTCCTAAAAATAGTAACCGGGTTCTAGAGGATCTCAATATCACTGACTACCCTCAATCGGTCATAACTCCAGCTTAGCAACCTTTTCTTGCGGCCGGAACCATCGCGAGAGTTTAGCCTCAATGAGTGTAGTATACTGCTACTGTTCTATGGCCAAGTTGGTCAATTTAAGGTTCTAAGGTCAGTTGGTGCTTAATGACTCCTCAGAAGACCCATATTCTCCTCGTTCCAACATAAGGGATATCGGTACAGACCAAGGTGTCACACCAACGTAGCTACTGCTTCACCCGTGTCGGTCTATGCCGGACATGTCCCTCACAGTTTATTGCTACTTACCTAAACAAGGGTGCCCCAGATCCGGGTTAGGATCTATAAAACTCCGATACAATGCCCACAAAGTTAAAGCACACAAAGCATACAATTGAAAACAAGAGTCATCTAATCCTAAGGTACACCTCACTTATAAGAGTCCCCAGCAGAGTCGCCAGTTCTGTGATCGGTGGAAATAGAACTGACTGTTTGGAATGCTGGTTCGCGAAATGTCGCGGTAAGGAAGAGTCGCCACCGTCTTTTATTTTCTCCAACAAGGAAAGGACAAAAGCACAGCAAAATTCCTTTTCGAGATGTTTCTCAGTTCAGGAGGGAGATTATAGAAAGGGAAGGTGTTAGCACCCTTTCTATCTGTGGTTATCCACGGGCTCTTAGGTACTTGCTCACTATGTTTTCAAAAATGTTTTGCTTTTCTTGTGTATGTGGGTTTTGAAAAAAAAGTTTGTTTGAAAACTTCGTTTGACTCTTGTATCAGTCCTCAAGAGTGTATGAAGTGTTTGTTTGAAAACTTTTGTTTGAAAGTGTAAGTGCGAAAAGTTGTTTTTGTTTTTTGAAAGAGCAAGTACCCAGGAGAAATCTACCTACTCAAAAGAAATTAAGCTGTGTAAATGTCCTTTAGACAGTATTATCCCACTATTGAGAAGTAGGTAGCACCGTCGTCGGAGTTATTCGGGTCAATTCGATTATAGGGACATGTGGTCACCAAAGCAATAGTAGGACGCCTTAGCGGTAACCCTAATGTCCTAGATCCTTTTTTATCTGAGGAAACCGTTTCGAGGCAACTTGGATCTTTAGACAGGAGGGCGACCTCTAAAACACCCTATACTCAATGACCACGTCGAGGCAACCAAGTGAGGCGTACCCTAGGAGTGGCATGTGCGAGTGCGCCAGGTTTCATGTTAAGTTATCTTTGTACATGTTATGGTGAGCTACAGGTTGATTTTAATTTCAGAGATAAGTCTTGTCATGCATAGCCTAGTTAACATACATCTAACAGTTAATAGTTGTGTGGAAAGTAAATCTACGCTATTACAAGGCGTCGGGTATTTACATCGCCAAAAACATAACCCTTGAAAAGTAAATTGCGGGAAATTAAAGGAAAGCGATAAAAAGTCCTAATTAACGCTATTACATTCTCGGAGCAATTACATAAATATGATCAAAAATAATATGCGCGAATAGAAAATTGAATCGGAGAAAGTCTTTAGGGTTTTGACCCTTTTTGAGAAAGAAAGAAGTTTTTGGTTATTTTGCATTTAATTAAATTAATCCTAAAACTAATTAATTAATTAAAAGAAAGGTTTTTTAAGTTTTTTATGTTTTTAATGAAAATAAAATAAAATAGTTAAATATATTAATTAACCTAATTCTACATGGATTTTATTTATTGTGAAACAAAAAGTTAAAATTGCCCTAATTAACTAAATTAATCTATGTTAATATTTATTTACAAAAATAATGAAGGGTGAAATTAATAAATAATAATAATAATAAATATATTATATGTTTTCTGATTTTATTATGAAAATAATTAATTTGGTTAATAATAATAATTATAATAATAATTAGTAAAATAATTAAATAAAGAAGAAAAAAAAGAATTAAAAGAAGAATAAACCAAGGAGGGGTGCTGGCCCATTAAGGAGGTTAATCTGGAAATTTGAAGGCCCATTTGTTCCAGCCACGTTTGACTTTCTTGATTGTCCAGGGCGTTGGTTGACTGGGAGTACCATGGTCAGCATCTCATGGCCATTGGATTTGTGCATGTAGACATCTGGCACTTGGAAAGATGAAGTACATGGTAGACCTCTTTTGGAATTCTGCACACAACTATGTTAAGAAAAATAATATAAGTGTTTTGGGTGGACCTGGGATTCGAACCCAGGTCCCAAATTAATCCATATGCTGTAAAAGACAAAAACACGCGCCCTTTTTCAAACCAACCAACCACGTATCAACACGTCCTCGTCTTCTTCCTTGTGCCTGCAATTATAACATTAGATAGCGGGGGGTTTTAACCCCCACAATATGCAATGACGAATAATAGCGATTAGGGCTACATGCTGCATAAATATTTCGCGATGGTGGCTTTGGATTCGTCTTGACCTAACAAATTCAGTCATGGGTCTTATGAGGCTCAATTTTTCTTGTATTGCAAAGCCCCAAATCCAAAGCTCAGGAACCCTAGAATTCGTCAATGGTAACTTGTGATTCTGTGCATTATAAGTCAATTAACTTATACCATTAGCTTCACATGGATTCAAGCAATGCAAAACAAACAATAAATCATGTTAAATATGCATGATTTGAGCAATACGATTATGGACAAAATATGCAAACCGTGAAACTGTTCTTGATGATTCTTTGAGCTTCAACGCTTGGTTTTGATTCCTACACGTTCCTGGGGACTCCTGCAATGTGTTAGAATCAATAAAAAGCTTTGAATTGGCCTGGAATGTGAAAATCAGTTTCAAGTTTTCTTGGAAATTTCTTGAATTGGTTATGGCTTTTTCTGCAGAAATTTCACGTGTGCATGATTAGGGTTGGCTTGTGTATATATAGGAGAATGAAATTAGGTCAGAATCTTGCAAAGAAATCCATGGAATGATGATTTGAATATTTGATTGGAAATCATATATTTTTGAATCTTCATGATTGGAAAAAGTTGCCAAATTTGGAGATTTTTGCATCCTTGATTGGTACACGAAATTGCCAGCCTTTTTAGGTCATTCTTGCTTCACAAAAAGATTGAAAAATCAAATCTTTGTATTTTCCTACAATTTAAATTAATTAAATGAATTAATATTGATTAAAAATCCAATTAATTAATAAAAAATAATAAAATAATTCAATTAAGCTTGATGGGTCGTGCATAGGCCATGGATGAAGTTTCAAGAAGAAATTTGAGGCCCATTAGCAAAAACAAGGTGTTTTGAGCAAAGTTGACTTTTGCAAATTCATGAAACTTTCCCAACTTCTCCAATGCATATCTTGCTCAATTTTGATCATATGAACATGTTCTTGGACATTTTGGAAAGGTATTGAAGTCCTCTAACCAATGCCTTTGGTCCCATGTAATTTGGATTTACCAATCTCAAGTTATGGTCTTTGACTTAAAGTGCATTTTTGTTGACTTTTGAAATTGACCTATAATGTAGAAATTGATAACTTTTTATGAGATCATTTATTGGACTTGGAGTGTGAATATGGTTTGTAGGAAATGTAATCCCCTTCAAAATGAGCATTGGATGGGATTTTTCCGATGAACCATGAAAACGTTATGCCCTGGTCAAGATACAGTTGACTTTTCTAATGTCCAAAAATAGTAACTTTTGCATCCTTGATGATTTTTGAGCCATCCTTGTGGAATCATGATCAAGACTTGATCAAATGATGATTGTGAACTCAAAATAATAAGTTGACCAAAAATTCTGACCTTTGACTGCAAAATGACCATTTTACCCCTGCAGTTGACTGTGGATCAAATGGAGCTTTTGACTGTGCAAATGGACACTGTGAGCCTTGAAACTTGGCATGTAGATGCTCGAGGATGTATATGGGCCTATGAGATTTGATTGAGACATTGAAAACCTCAAATTCCTTGAAAGAACCAAAACCCTAATTTCAGTTGTCTTAGGAGATGGTTTGATTGTGCAATCTCTTGAGTAAACTTGAACCATTTGAGGATGATTCTTGATAAACCTTGAAGAATATGGGAGGGAAAATTTTGGGGTACAACAGATACCAAGATAACCCTTCAGATACCGTCCGATGTGCTTGATCTCTAGTCTGATCTTCCATCACTTGACAATGGGGATGGGTCCTAAGTAAGCCCCCGAGGAGATCATCACGCTACGTAAAGGGCTGTGAAAAGGAATTTTGCCTCTTCTTTCTGCCTTTCCCTTTCCTTTATGATTCTCTTTGTTTATTCTAACTTTTTACTTTTTGGCCTAGAATGTACGGTATCTGACTAGCATTTGCTGTGGCTGGTTTCCGTATTTGCGCTAAAGACAAGAATGATAGCTTTAGGAAACAGCGAGTAGAGGGATTGCAACACCCTTACTTCGGTTGCCAAAAAGAGGATGAGAGGGAAAGGCACCACGCGATTAAGAAGCTGACAGAGAAGAAACTGAGCATGGACATCCTCACTGTGTTATTCGTCTTCAGAATCCTTGCTGTATCTTCCACCGATGCTATTTCCTATAGCTTGCTGGTATTGGACCTTTCTTCTGAGATTGGGATGAGGAATTAGAGCTGGTAGGGCTTCCTTTCCAAACAGGTCTCAGTCTTCGAAGTGATCCAACAGTTCCATCTCCAGTAAAAGCATAAGAGGTGCATCTGATCGGGTAGCAGTGGGAGAGAGGAAGAAGAGGCACCCACTAGAGAACAAATGATATGGCTCGTTCGTATAGGCAGATCAAAAGTGAATGCCTATGTGCCAAATAGCGTGACTCAAGAGATAACTGTAGCATGTCAATCAAGGTCCGGATCGAATCGCATTGAGAAGGAAGGGAGACAGATCTCAATGTCATGATAAAAGGAGCGGGGACGGGCGTCAGAGAAAGCTGGTAATCGAAGAAGTAGTGAGTAGTAAGGCTGACGATGAGTAAAACGAACAAGTTGGGGGCTATTGAGCTTGTTGAACCAGTGAATCTTTCGGTCCGGCCTTCCAGTTATGAAGCGGATTGTGTTACACCCTTCTGTTCATCTCATCCCAGTTGTAGTTGATCCAATCGATCCAGAACCTGCGGTAGTTTAACTAGTGAAAGCAAGGCCGGGAAAGAGGAAAGCAATTCCCTTGTTTAGGTAAAGAATTTATTTGAACTTCTCTTCCAATTCTTATTTTAACTTTATCTACCATACTGGCACGGACCTGCACAAGAAATAGCGATCCTACTAAGCCAATTCTATGGATTCGACTACCACCGGGAGAAAAGGCGCTAAGAAAACAAAGCGCTCCTCTCGGAAGTTTCCAAGAAAGGTCGAATGTTAACTAACGACTGAACTCACGGGCAGCTGTGAAAAAGAAAGAGGAGACCTTCAATCAATGCTTTTGGGCGAAGTCCTTGTCACTGTGTAAAACTGGTCCTTTCCTATAGTTGATCAAGGCTGCTGCTTTACTTTGCTAGTGAATCAGATCTTTGGCTTTACCGTCTTACTATTCGAAGAATGGACTCTGTTAGGGGTGATATCTCTCTATCTTAAGTCAGTCATTTCTACCGGCTCTGGGTAACTTCCTTTAGGAAGGAAAGCAAGTCCCATCGATTGAGCTGTTGATGGAATGAATGGAATAAGGGCTGCTTTCAAACCTGAAACAGGTCCAGGTCTTGGAATCGGGATAGGAGCAGCTATTGAATTTGTTTATGGCGGTGTGATAATGCCAGTCGAAAGGGAAAGGCGATGACTATCTGTTCTTACTCTTTTTCCAAAGGCCCTAGAGTAATAAAAAGAACTCTTCTTTCAGCTCAGCTCTTGTGAAATGGTCTCTGTGGTTCGCTTGCCCTTGTGACTATGCTTTTAGTTCTGTGGTGAATGTCGACTCTTCACTCTTGCTTTCCTACTTATCTTAATAATAATTCCGCTGTATTTAACTATGCTCTCAAAATAAGTGCTTTAGTCTACGAGTCTTAGGGGAAGACCAATCCCTAAAAAGGCATGTCTTAGAAGGTCAGTATAAGACAGAGTGGGAAAGATTTATACGCAACAATACCAACAGCAGCTGAAGCTAGCTTTCTTAGCGGATTGACTAATTCAAACATATGACATATGACGACCGTTTAGAGCACCCACCTCCTGTGGGGGTCTCATCCTCGGGCATATCTGTTCTAGAGAGAGATCAAGAAGGAGAGATTTACTCCTATGGGAAATTCTTCCTCTGCTTGATTTTCCCCAAACCCAACTATTTGATTTGTTAGGCTTTCCTATCTATGTAGGGTTCCCTCCCACTGACTATGCAATCTAGAAGGGTCCATTCACTTCAATATCCTTATATGCAAGCTCGGGGAAAGGTCAACGACAGCAGGCTTCTTTGTCAAATACATATCGAGTGAAATTTCATTCTTTCGTAACAATTGACTTATGCCATTTACTGATGAAGATTAGGATATTATCCCCACGGGACATCATGACCCACTAGAATGGTGGTCCGCTCGATAGCCTGGAAATGACTCCTCCATTTATTAGTTATTAGCCCGCCACAAGACAGGGAAAGGAAGCTAGAGGATCCACTCGCAGTCATGCTCTTCTCCTCGCTCGTCTAGGAAAATGATCCCGGGTAACCTATTCAATGACTGATGTTTTAAACACTCTCGCCTGCGTATTCTTATCCCTATCCCTTTGTTGATGAATCACACCTTTCCCTCGTAAAATTGAATTGGAATTCTGCCACTCTCGATAAAATTGGTATCAACCCCTCGAAGACAGACATTCCAAGTGTGCCGAAAAAAAAAGCCTCTTTTGGGCCTATTTGCCTAGGTTCTTGTGAATGGGCTCAGGAGATTCATGATCTTAGGTTTGAATGAAAGAGTAGGATCAGGATACGAACGTAGTTGTTGGTACCGTAACTTTAGTTTAGAATGCGAGAAGATATAGACTTTCCCGTTGAGATAGATTCTCATGTTCTTGCAGACGTGGACTATAGAGATTTTACCACCCCCCGGATGCTATTATTTCGTTGTCAAGGGAAGTCTCTCTCTTGGTGTCAGGAACACGGCTTCCAATTCCTATACTCTTTGGGAGCCAAGTCGTATAGCTTAGGCCTTTCCATCGTACTCCTCTTGATGCCATCAAGCAAGGCGCTTGGTCTTAATGGTAACTGACCTGGACAATTCTCAATATCATCTAAATGAATATATAGTTAAAATAATTATATATTAATCAACTCTATTTGCTAGAAGAACGTCTCTTTTGGCCCTCCCTATAGATTATGCCTTTCCCTTGGAACTTGAAATAAGGGAATCCAGTGTGAATGCTAGCTCCGCTCCAAGGAATTGCCTTAGGTATGAGCTTGAGTATGGAGAGTTTTTATTTCGTAAGGTACTGGGGATATCTTTGACTATATTTACTATCCTTATAGTAAAGGTTCGATATTTAACTAAAAAGATAGAAAAGGAGGGTTAATCTGGTCCTCAAGGGTATGACCTATCACTCAAGACCTGTCATTCTCTTTACTTCGATAAGCAAATCACTACTAACGTAGACTACCGTACTTTTAAGCCCCTCAACTTCAATGCTAATAATTCCTTTCCTTCTGCTTCTGCGTGAGAAGATTCCTTACCCTAGCTTCGTAGTCTAGGTGTGTCTATACGGAGTGATTAAGCCTTAAATGCTACGGATTATATTATAAGAGGACCCCCTATCTCCAGCCCAGCACCACAAAGCCTCATAGAGGTTGAAGTTTGGAATGGAAGTCAACTAGCTTTTCTTTTTATCATTCACCTTCTTTTGGATGAAGTGACTTGGCGCTTTTATGATAACACGAGATAAGGTTTCACTAAAGAGAATTGAGGTTTGAAACCATCCCAAAGGGTCTTTTGTCTTGGTGTTCCCGTTGCCTTACCACTTCCATTATCCTTTCTCTATGCAAACCATGGGTAACCTTCACTGCCTTTCCTCTGTCTTTCTACTTCCTCGGAAGTAGAGCATCTTCCGCTCCTGGCGATTCCGCTTACTCCAGCCAAGTTAGCTATTGGACTAAGACTAAGGGATGGCTCATTGATAGTAGCTTGTCAGAATGACTGTACAGGTACTTCGGCGAAGGGACAAGCACTGGATCTTCCATGCCGTCACTATCTGAGAATCATCTTTCCATGCCCGCATGTCTATTGGTATACTGAAATGGAGCAGGTACTTTTTCAGTAACTCTTTCTGAGGAACATAAGAAGAAAGAAATGGATGCCCTCTCCGGCTGTTCATAGTCACGAATCACCACTGGCTTTCATTCCTACCTGATCCTCCTCCCCAATCACATATACTTCTCTACTTCTGCTTGCAGTGATAATATCACATGCGGAAGCGCGCGTACGCTAGAAAGACGTATAAGCAAGACTTTCTTTATGAGTATGAGTCAACCAAGCCGCTTCAAAGAACAAAGGTCTCTGGAATGCCGACTGAGGTCACTTTGCAGGTCAAAAAGAAGAAAGAGGGTGGTGATCGGATTTGACTGGAGGCAGATTCCGGACAGCAGCTTCTGGGAAAAATGACATTCCATCTTAAACAGAGCTCTATCTAAGCTCTAATACACACGACTGAACCCAAGAGACTTTTGCCTGGCCATGTAAACTGAGAGCCTAGGTACCCAAGATCAATGATTTTGCTTTCAATCTTTAAACTTCCCACATATGAAGAACTTGCTTCCAGAGCCAGGCTTTCAGACTCTCCATAGGTTTCGCATAGAGAGCAATCAATAAGCACTCGCTCTTCTTCTCCTGAACTACCTTCATATGAACGAACTGAGAGTCATCCTGAAGGACATCCACTGATATATCTTTGCTCTTCCACAGGACAAAAATTCCACCTTGAGGTTCCAACCGATGCGATGACGGTTTTAAGCACTTTCTCGGCCTTCTCACCACTGACCCAAGTTTAAAAAATAAAAGCACAACTCTCTCAGGTGAATTAAGTCCATTCTTACACCATGAAACCTCAGTGGCGATTCCAAACTAGAATCTTCCACACAATAAGGAAAAGACTATACCACCCATGTTGATGTGGGGCTACCCATCATATGACGAGCAATTCGGCTGCATTTGTCTCATCTCTAAAAAAATGATATTGGTAGGACACCTTTGCGATGACCGCCAAAGCTATGCCATCTTTATTCCAACTTCCTCTGTGTTGTCAAGGATCTACACACGCATAATGTTATAGCTATAGGGTGCCGCCCGTAGCCAACCCCTATATGCTTGAGACCTTAATTTTCCTCTTATTTATTTGTGGCTTCTTCATAACAAAGAGCTTCCTTATGGCAACTAGGGGCTTTATAGGGATCCTCTTGTTGTTTGAAAGGTAGGTTTTGTCAGAGATTAAATGGAAATGAAGGGAAGAGGTAACTCACCAACCAACAGGAGGAGGATATGAAATATAGCACCAATAACCGTTCTACTCGAGCGGAACTTCTAACTGAAGCTTCTCACGTTTTTCAGCAGGGTCTGGGCTACGGGGTCCTTTTCCAACCCCTCTCTTATGCGTTCAGGGATGGCCCCTTTGAGTTGGCTCATGTCTGCTATCTCTTCTAACTTGTTGGATGCCAACTCGGCCTTTCGACTTAGTGCGTCAGCAACTTGATTGGTCCTCTCGGGCTTGTACTCGAGGACCATGTCGAACCCCACCAGAAAGTCTTTCCACCGTGCCCGCTTGGGGTTGGGCTCTCTTCTGAGTAAGGAAAGAGCTCGTAGCCACGTTATCGGTCTTGATCACGAACCTTGAGCCCAGCGAATAAAACTACACTGCGCTCCAGCAATTCAATGATCTCTGTGACTTGGCTATCAAGGTCACTCGCCACGAGTGCTTGCTGCAAAAAGTCGGACTTGATGCAATGGGGTGACAAGATTTGATAGATGCCAATAATCCACAGTCTGACTGGTCAAGGCATATAACTCTCAAGCTCCCGACCGCAGGCCAAAGAGATCTTCTGACATATTTACAAGACATCTCAGCAGGTGTCCATTTCCCTTATATTACCCAAGCGAACAAAAAATCTTTCTGCTATCCGGTCATATTAAAAGGTTTCTTATTCATCCATATTCCAGGCTCGAAATGCCTCTTTACGTAAGTCTTTATTAGCCAGCTAACAGCTAACGGGGCCACGAAGCGCCCAAGGAATTGCGACTGCTCGATACCGGCCGATTCCTGCTTTAATTGAGCTCTGGTGGCATGATGCTAGGTCTGTTTACAACATTGACCGCGGTATCCTGCTTGCACGGACGGCGTGTAGGATTGCCGTAACGTAATATGAATGGTTGAATGAATAAATTTTGATTAGTAATGTTATTTCTTTCATCCTTGTTCGGCGCTTGTTATTGAGTTGGTGTAAAAGAGGGCTAAGCCCAAGACAAGAATTCCAATAGTTCGCTTTTTCGTTTTAGCGCTACTTGGATACTTCAAGCCAAGATCAGGATGATGGGTGGGAGATAGGGGCATGCATCCAAGAGCTTATTTTCTAGTTGTTTCTTGTAACATTATTAACGAGAAAAAGTGGCAGGCTCTATTTTCATGCTTAATGTTGTCGCCTTCGAAATCGATGCTTAAGTCGATCCACTTGCATTGGTGGTCTCTCTCTTCCCTCATCGCATGCGCTTCACTTCGACCAGGAAAAATTTGAGCATTTACCTTTTGTGGGAAAAATTTTAATTTTTATGGAAATACTTGAAACAAATTTACTTAAAGTATTCTTATTTTAAAAATGTGTCATGAATAACGAAAGGAATATTAACAGTTGTTCCGAGGATGGTCAATCCATGAAATGCAAAACAATACAGTAATTTATCCTTGCATGATGAACATGTTTCGTTTCAAAATCATCATGAGGTGTTAGTTGTGTAAGCTCGTGTTTCTGGTGGTACTAAGTTTGGTGACTCCCCAAGTGTTCCAGTTAAGATTTGTTTCAGTTATCTTTATTTGGGAGATTTCGGAAGTGTGGTACGCTTTGTCTCTTGCCAGTGGTCTATTGGTTTTGTAAGATTGGATTTGATTACTTTTCTCCTCAGAAGACTTGAACCTTGTGGCGTGTTACGCTCCGACGTTGTTGTGTGGTTCCAGTTCCAGTTATTTTCCGTCTTTTTTCAAGATTGGCCGAGTATCTATCTTTTTGTGACATCTTATCGTCTTCAGGACATTCCTTCTGGTCGTTTTGTCAGTATAACATTCATTTATTCATTCACACTTATATCACGCACGCATATTCACATTTGTCGTTGACTTTTGGATGGTACTTTGTTTATTCAAATAACGTACATGTTTCTTTCTAAGTAGAAGGTTAGCTTAGGCAGAAAATGTGCTTCCTTTCTAAATTCGCCAACTGATCTAATCCTCATGGATGATTTTTGATTTAGCTCACCTTGTGCATTTCTGGATAGGATGAATTCCCCAATCGAGTTGCTTTCTCATTGGGTGGAGTCTTGTTTGACTGTTGTCTCTCTAGTTATCCCTGGATGAAGTTGTTGTCTCTTGCGTAGGCTATCTCATGATTTTCCCCAGTGAAGTCGCGACCTAGGCGTATGGTGCATTTATTTTGCACATTTAAGTATGTGATCTCCTCAGGAAGGATTGATTCATGTTTCTCCTTGATGAAGATTTTATTCTCTGCCAGTGTCATTGCAATTTCCTTCTGAGTTTATTTCGGAAAACGACAAGCGGCAGCTCTTCACGAGCAACTTGTGCGTTATTATTATTTTTGGAAAACGACAAGCGGCAGCTCTTCACGAGCAACTTGTATGTTATAGACATCGTTGGAAAACGACAAGCGGCAACTCTTCACGAGAAACTTGTACGTCATTATTATCTTGTGGAAAACGACAAGCGGCAGCTCTTCACGAGCAACTTGTGCGTTATTATTTTTGGAAAACGACAAGCGGCAGCTCTTCACGAGTAACTTGTGCGTTATTATTATTTTCGGAAAATGACAAGCGGTAGTCTCTTTACTTGAGCAACTTGTGCGTTATTATTTTTCTGGGAGACAGCAAGTGGCAGCTTCTTTATTTGAGCAGCTTGTATGTTATTGGTATTTTCTTTGGAAAACAGCAAGTGGCGGCTTCTTTATTTGAGCAGCTTGTGTGTTATTGACACCCCTGGACGACAGCAAGCGGCAGCTTCTTTATTTGAGCAGCTTGTATGTCATAATATTTTCTCGGAAAACAGCAAGTGACAGCTTCTTTATTGGAGCGACTTGCCCATCTACAACCATATTATCTCAGCATTAATGAGTATATCTCGGGAAATCTCGCAGAGAAAGTTTGTTATGGCTTATGCAAGATGCCTTCTTTGTCAGGGTCGGAGGTCGTATTCCCTCAATTTTATTCGCCGTCAAGAGTCCATTACTTGAAATCGATGGCTCGTTTCCCCAGTAGTGTATAATCCACGTCTCTGTGTTTTGTTGGTGTTTGATTCCTCCAGCATTGTCTTGTTTCATACAATATCTTTCTCTGTGAATTCAGTCATTACATTCATATCAAACATAATGGCGGTATCTTAGGGCAAAAATTTGCGTATTATGTATTTAAGTACCTTCAATCCCGTCGAAACAAAGATTTTAATCTTCATATCTCCGGATAGAAGAAACTTAAATAGGGGCAGCTGTTGTACCCCAAATTTTAACCTAAGATACCATCTCCCATCTGCATCATTACATTGCAAGCGTTTTGATCTATTGATTTTTAAAAATTCATAACTTTTTCAGGTCGAGAGCTGTTTATTTCTGAACGCTGAATTTATTAATCGATCAATGATCAAACAATGTTTATTAATTATTTATTATCTTAAATTTAAATAATTGGAATCTATTTTCGGTTATTATATAATTTAAAGATTTATGAATAATGAAATAAACATTTGAAAAGAGGTTTATTAATTGGTCAACAATGATTATTTAATTATTTATCATTCTAAGTTAAATAATTGAAATTCTATTTTTAATTATTATAATTTAGAGAATTATGAATAATGAATTAAATAATTAATTGATCAATGATGTTTATTTATTTGTTTATTATTCTGAATTTAAGTAATTGAAATTGATTTTCAGTTATTATACAATTTAAAGAATTATAAACGATAAATAAATAATTGGAAAGAAAAAGAATTAATTGGGAAATAATAGAATTTTATTCACTCCATTCTATTTATTACAATTGTTATTTAAATATTGTATTATTTACAAAATATTTATAATGACAATTACATAAAAAGTTTAAAGTAAAATAAAAACTATTTTTTCTAAGATTATAATTCTTCATCTTCTATCCAATGCTTCTTTGTCTGCTCATTTAATTTTGTTAGAACAATGTTTGAATCTAGTACCCCATATTTAAGTTTTGATGATAACAAAGTGAAAAGATATAGTAGTTAAATATTTTATGATTGAATTATATGCTGCCTAAAATTACTATGCTCTGACTTGCAGATATGCTGATTAAAATAAGCAAGATCACGTTTTCAGCATCAGAATATGATTTCATACACCAGCATCAGAAGTTGCTGAATCAGAACGTCAAGATCAGATGATCAACGCTTGCACATGCTGAAGCTTGATGAACAGAACTGCGCGTAAAACACTCTGATACAGAATCAAATTAGTTCATCAGCAGCGAAGCAGAATCAGAATGAGCCAAGCCAGAACGTGCATTGAAGAAGCAACGGTACTGTGCATTGAAAGCTAATCAATACCAACGGCATCATTCTAGACAAGATCTGCTCAAAAAGGAAAGCTTGTTAATAGCATTGAATCAAGAATATTTGCTTCAACGTTCATCCTCTCAAGTGCTATTTAAACCAAGCTTTGAAGATTATCACGGCTAATGCTTCCAAACTCTCTACACGCACAAAGCTGAACAATAATCTTCACTCTACAAGTTTTGCTAAACCAACAAACTCTGATACTTTATTAGCGTTTAGCAACCTAGTATTCTAAGCTTCATTTGTGTAAACATCACAGTTGTGATATAGTTTTTGTAGAAAACATTCACACACATTTGCTTATACCTTTGTAAGAAAGTGTTGCCTTGACAAACCGGATTGTGGTTTGAATCAAGAAGGTTTTAGCAGTTGCTAAAGCAGATTTGTATTCAGTTGAATATAGTGAATTAAGACCTCGTTGGAGAGAGGCGAAATCACCTTGACGGGTGGACTGGAGTAGTTTGAGATCAAACGAACCAGGATAAAAATACCTTGTCATTTGCTTTAAGATTCCAGTTTTACAATTCAACCCCCCCTTTTTGTGTTTTTCACCCCTTCAATTGGCATCAGAGCGCCTGGTTCTGAGCTAAAACACTTAACCGTGTCAGTACAAGATCCAGCGTCAGAAAAACACAATGGCAGGAAACAACTCTCATTTCAGCAATGACACCAATGAGGACAGAGACAGATTCAGCGGCAAACCTCCAGTCTTTGATGGAGAAAACTTTGACTACTGGAAAGACAGAATTGAAAGCTTCTTTCTAGCACATGATGCTGATCTGTGGGATATGGTGACAGATGGATACACGCACCCTGTTAATGCAACTGGTCAGAAGATTGATAGAAAATCAATGACTGATCAACAAAAGCGTGATTTCAAGAATCACCATAAGGCCAGAACCATCCTCCTCAGTGCTATCTCCTATACTGAGTATGAGAAGATCTCTAACAGAGACACAGCTAAGAACATCTTTGATTCTCTCAGAATGACGCATGAGGGCAACGTTCAAGTCAAAGAAACAAAAGCTCTGGCGCTCATTCAGAAGTATGAGGCGTTTAAAATGGAAGAATCTGAATCCATTGAAACTATGTTCTCCAGATTCCAGATTCTGGTAGCTGGTCTCAAAGTTCTGGACAAGGGATACTCTACTGCTGACCATGTCAAGAAGATAATCAGAAGTTTACCCAAGCAGTGGAGGCCTATGGTTACTGCTCTGAAGCTGGCGAAAGATCTCAACAAAATCACTCTGGAGGAACTTATAAGCTCCCTCAGAAGTCATGAGATAGAGCTGGAAGCTGACGAGCCTCAGAAGCAAGGTAAGCCTATAGCTTTAAAATCTAACAGAAAATCTGAATCTAAAGTTTTGCAGGCAGTTGAAGAAACATCTGATGGATCCTCATCAGAAGAAGACGAGCTTTCTCTTCTCTCCAGAAGAGTAAATCAACTGTGGAAGCAAAGACAAAGGAAGTTCAGGAATCCCAGAAGATCTGATCAGAACGAGTCTTCTTCCAGATACAGAAGGACAGATTCTTCCTCTGGATACAGAAGATCTGAAGGCTCCTCAGGTAGCAAGAAGCCAAATACAAAAGACATCATCTGCTACGAGTGCAATGAGCAAGGACACTACAAGAGTGACTGTCCAAAGCTTCAGAGGGAAAAGCCCAAAAAGAAGTTTGGAAGAGAAAAGAAGAAAAGTCTCATGGCCACATGGGATGACTCTGACTCGTCTGAAGCTGACTCAGAATCAGATGATGAAAGGGCGAACATAGCGCTTATGGATAACATTCCAGATGACAGTGAAGCTTCTGACTCAGACTCAGAATCAGACACAGAAGAGGTATTCCCTAACTTCGCTGTTAATTTTACAAAGGCTGAACTTGCTGAAAGCCTCAATGAAATTCTGGAACGTTATCAGCAGATTAGAGCTAAATTCAGAGACCTGAAAAGGACTCTTGAATCTGACTCTAATAAGTCTGAGAGTCTCAAATTGGTAAACTCTGAGCTGAGAGATAAAATTTTAAAATTAGAAAACTCTTTACAAAACTCTCAGAAGGAACCAATTGCTGAAACTCCCAGCAACGCTGATGAGATCATCAAGGAGTATGATCATAGTTTCCAGAAGTTCCTTGCTAAAAGCATAGATAGAAGCAGAATGGCTTCAATGATCTATGGAGTTAGCAGAAACGGCAGGAAAGGAATAGGATACCTAGGTAAGGTTCCTACACCTAAAAATTTCATGGATTTAACCATTAAACACACTCCTCTAAATTCACACTTTGTGTATGGTCACACACATGACATCAAATATACTAGTAGTAACCACTTTGTGAAACCAAAATTCAACCAGAGTTTTGGTAAAACTAACAAATCAGGACCCAAGAAGATCTGGGTACCTAAGGATAAAATAATACATGTTGCAGATATCTTTAGCAGCAAATCAGAAACACCAGTCATGGTACCTGGACTCTGGCTGCTCACGTCACATGACGGGAAGAAGGCATATGTTCCAAAGCCTGGAACTTAAGCCTGGAGGCCACGTTGGCTTTGGAGGCAATCAGAGGGGAAAGATTATTGGCTCTGGAACTGTAGGTAACGGAAATCTTCCCTCTATTAATAATGTTCTGCTAGTTGATGGATTGATGCATAATCTGTTATCCATAAGTCAATTAAGTGATAACGGTTATGATATAATCTTTAATCAAAAATCATGTAAAGCTGTTAGTCAGAAAGATGGGACTATCCTATTTAATGGTAAGAGGAAAAACAACATTTACAAAATCAAACTTTCTGAACTAAAGAGTCAGAACGTAAAATGTCTTCTGTCTGTTAACAACGAGCAGTGGATCTGGCACAGAAGATTGGGGCATGTTAGTATGAGAGGAATATCTCAGATTAACAAACTCAATCTGGTCAGAGGACTTCCAAATTTGAAGTTCAATTCAGATGCTCTGTGTGAAGCATGTCAGAAAGGCAAATTTGCAAAACCTTCTTTTAAATCCAAAAATGTTGTTTCTACCTCTAAGCCATTAGAACTTCTGCACATTGACTTATTTGGACCAGTTAAAACTGCTTCTGTCAGTGGCAAGAAGTATGGGTTAGTAATCGTAGATGACTATAGCAGATGGACATGGGTAAAGTTCTTAAGACACAAGGACGAGTCACACTCTGTGTTTGTTACCTTCTGTAACCAAGTTCAGAATGAAAAAGATCTTAGAATCGTTAAAGTCAGAAGTGATCATGGTGGAGAATTTGAAAATAAAGATTTTGAGTCATTCTTTAATGACAAAGGCATTCTGCATGACTTCTATTGTCCTAGAACTCCCCAACAAAATGGAGTTGTAGAACGAAAGAACAGAACATTGCAAGAAATGGCCAGAACCATGATCAACGAGACAAACGTTGCTAAGATCTTCTGGGCAGAGGCAATAAACACAGCGTGCTACATTCAGAATAGAATCTCAATAAGACCTATTCTGGAAAAGACTCCATATGAATTGTGGAAGAACAGAAAGCCCAACATTTCGTATTTTCATCCATTTGGATGTACTTGCTATATGTTAAATACAAAGAATTATTTGAACAAGTTTGATTCTAAGGCACAGAAGTGTATTATGTTAGGATACTCTGAACGCTCAAGAGGGTACAGAGTATACAATACAGAAACACAGATTGTGGAAGAATCAATCAGTGTTCGTTTTGATGATAAGCTTGACTCTGAAAAGTCAAAGCAGAATGAAAATCTTGCAGGTATAGAAATTGAATTTGCAGGTTCTGAAGACAAGTCATCAGAAGCTCTCAACACAGACATTCCTTCAACGTCTGAAAGAAGCAATGCTAGAAATCCTACAACTGCTGCTGATCAACCTCAGAAGAGATTACCCAGAAGCAGTTTGGATCACCCAGAAGAGACTATTCTAGGAAGAAAGGAAGATCCAATCAGAACAAGAGCAAGCTTCAGAAACTCTGAAGAAACTCTGATGGGACTTGTGTCTCTGATTGAACCTTCTTCTATTGATGAAGCACTTCTGGACAATGACTGGATTCTGGCAATGCAAGAAGAGCTGAATCAATTCACCAGAAACGACGTATGGGATCTCGTTCCAAGACCAAAAGGATTCAACGTCATTGGAACAAGATGGGTGTTCAGAAACAAGCTTAATGAACAAGGTGAAGTCGTCAGAAACAAGGCACGACTGGTTGCACAAGGTTATAGTCAGCAAGAGGGGATAGACTATACAGAAACCTTTGCCCCAGTCGCCAGGTTAGAATCTATCAGACTTTTAATCTCATTTGCTGTTAATAGAGGCATCACTCTGTATCAGATGGATGTCAAAAGTGCATTCTTAAATGGTTATATAGAAGAAGAAGTGTATGTTCATCAACCCCCAGGTTTTGAAAATACAAAACATCCAGAACATGTTTTCAAACTGAAAAAGTCACTGTATGGTCTGAAACAAGCTCCCAGAGCTTGGTATGAAAGGCTGAGTAACTTTCTGCTTGAAAATGAATTCACCAGAGGGAAAGTGGACACTACTCTATTCTGTAAAACAGTTAAGAGTGACATTTTAGTCTGTCAAATTTATGTTGATGATATAATCTTTGGTTCTACTAATCCTTCTCTTGGAAGAAAATTTGCTAAGTGTATGCAGGCAGAATTTGAGATGAGCCTCATGGGGGAACTGAAGTTCTTTCTAGGAATTCAGATCAATCAAACTCCAGAGGGAACTTACATTCATCAGAGCAAATACATCAGAGATCTTCTGAAGAAATTTGACCTCTCAGAATGTAAGCCATCAAAGATTCCAATGCATCCCACGTGCATTCTGGAAAGAGAAGAGGTAAGCAAAAGCGTAGAACAGAAAGTCTACAGAGGTATGATTGGTTCTCTCCTTTATCTGACTGCTTCAAGACCTGATATTTTATTCAGCGTATGTATTTGTGCTAGATTCCAATCAGATCCTAGAGAATCTCACTTAACAGCTGTTAAGCGAATTTTCAAGTATCTGAAAGGTACTACTAATCTGGGTTTGTTTTATAGAAAATCTAGTGATTACAGTTTAGTAGGCTACTGCGACGCTGATTTTGCTGGAGACAGAGTGGAACGAAAAAGTACTTCTGGAAGCTGCCAGTTTCTGGGAGAAAATCTGATCTCGTGGTCCAGCAAAAGGTAATCAACTATTGCTCTGTCAACAGCAGAAGCTGAGTACATAGCAGCAGCAGGATGTAGCACACAGATGCTCTGGATGAAAAGTCAGCTTGAAGACTTCCAGATTTTTGAGAGTAACATTCCTATTCTTTGTGATAATACTTCTGCTATTTGCTTAAGTAAGAATCCTATTTTACATTCTAGAGCTAAGCATATAGAAATAAAACATCATTTCATTAGGGACTATATTCAGAAAGGAATTTTAAACTTGAAATTTATAGATACAGACCATCAATGGGCTGATATCTTTACTAAACCCCTTTCAGAAGATAGGTTTAATTTCATTCTGAAACATCTCAGCATGAAAGTATGCCCAGAATGAAAATGCTTTAATTCCATATTTTTATCTTTCAGAATGTATTTATATTACTGTGAACTTCTGATCAATCTTCTTTCAGAAAGTTAGAACATGCAGATTGTATCAGAGGCAAGTCTAAAGATCTGAGAGTCTAATCTCAAATACAGACGTGCTGATCACTACATCAAACAAGTGTCATCCAATCATCAGCAAATCCCTGAAGCAGAACGCGTGCACGCTTCTGAGAAAGGAAAACGCTGATTGGGTGCATTGAGACACATGTCTGGTAACCGTTTTTAAGTATCTTTCTCAAATCCCCCAAAATCAGCAAGCATTAAATGCAAAAGTAATCACGCTTGTTAATGGCAATCATTATTTTTTTTCTCTCTTAAAAACGTTTTATTTTTCAAAATAATTTTTGAAAATCCTATTTAAGCACATTACTCTTCATTCTTAATCTTTACGCTTTCTCATAATCTCTTAAGAATTTTTCGGCATATTTCTGAGTTTACCGTCTTCAAACCCTTTTCTCTCAAATCATTCTCAAGCTTTTTGTGTGAGAACAATGGCATCCTCCAGCATTCCTGCAGGAAATCAGAAGAAAGAAACCTCTGAGCAATATCAGGTGCCTACCAGAACTCTTCTCACACCGGTAAAGAATCTTGAGGTTCTCTCTGAGTTAATCATCGATTTCGAAAGTTTGAAGGATAATGGATTTGACCTAACTGAGGAAGTCAAAGCTCAAAAGTGGGAGAGGTACTTTGATAGATTGGTTGGACCAACCTTTCCAGAGCTTGTCAAAGAATTTTGGATTCACGCCAAGATTCAGAAACATCTAGTCATCTCTTCTGTCATGGGAAAGAAGATAATAATTTCTGAAGACCTCATTGCTAGGTTAATTGGTCAAAGTGGTGGTGGAGTCCGTTGTGTGGACATGGCCGATAGATGCCCTGATATAGGTGTGGTAGCCAACTGCATTTTCACTCTTGGTTTTCCCAGCAGCAAAATCAAGGATCTGAAGGATCACTGCAGAGTATGGGCCAAGATTGTTTTGGGCTGTTTCAATCACAGGAAGCCAACAAGCTCTCCTGATTATATAAACGTGGATCAGCAATTTCTGATCTACTTTATTGATCAGAGGGTGAAGATCAATCTGGCACACTTCCTGTTCAATCATCTGAAGACTAGTGTGAAAGAGACTAGAGAAGAAGAAAGGACCAAAAGGGACTGGATACCGTTTGGGAGGCTCATATCAGATATTCTGACAGAGAATAAGCTGATAGATTATCTGAGCGAAGCTAAAGTACTGGGCAATTTTGAACCAACTGTTGGAAAACCGCTGAATGCTAAGAACCTGAAAAAGATGAAGCTGATAGAAAATATTAGGAAGGAACCCAGAGCTGCTTCAACTGCTGACATCTCCAGAAGAAGAGTGCCTCTGAGTGACTTTCCAAGATTTTCTGAAATGGAATCCCAACCTGATATGTTTATCAAGTATCCAGATTCATACAAGGAAGAAGATGCAGGTTCAAAGCTGAAGATCAAAGATCTGAGTCAAGTTCAACCTGAAGTGATTCAGAAGAAGTCAAAGAAGAGGAAAGCAGAAGGATCATCTCACCAGACTCCAAAGAAACGAGGTAATTCATCTGCTGCTCCTATTTCAATTTCATCTACTATTCCAACATCTGTTGCTCCTCCTCAAACCTCTCACAGAATATCCATTCCAATCCCCACTATTGATGAAACCATACCAGAAGACCCTTCTGAGGCCTTACAACTCAGAAGAACCAGAATTAAAATTCCCATTAAAATTCCCAAACAACAACCAACTGTTTCAACAACACCAGCACTTGATAGAGTGCTAGCTGACATTGAGCGTGAACATGCTTCTGTTCAACCTCACTCTGAACCACCAAATATTCCTCCTCCACAACCTGAACCAGAAATACAACCAGAACATCAACCAGAACCAGAACCACAATCTCATCAACCAATCACAGAAGAACCTCTGATCCCTGAGCAATCAGAGATTCCACATCCTCAACCAGAAAATAATCCTCCCTCACCTCAAACAGAGTTTCACCGCTATGAAACCCCATCTCCTCATCATTCTGATCCCCACTCACCTCAACCTTCACCGCTGGCAATACAGTTGCCATGTGGAACCACCATTGTCAGACCCCAGTTACCATCATCAGAGGAATCAACACCTCCAAAAACTCCAACCACTCCAATAGATATATCCTCTGACTCTGATAACCATCCTCCAAAACAAACAGCACCTCAGCACACCTCTGAAAACCAATCCTCTGAAAACCCCAGCAAAACTTTCATTGACTTAACAAGTCTTGAACGTCTTGCTGATTTAAGACACAAATTGGCCATTCCCAAACCAAAGCAACTAGATGTTGGCTCTGGTATTTTGGACTTTGAAACAGGTATGCTGCAATGGATTGCTTCCTTGAAGTAAGTCTGTCCGGGGATGATCGACCCAGCTGCCTCTGATCAGCTCTGGTCACAGTTCAGAGTATGGGTTCGTGCTGAAGCACTCAAGCTGCAGGACGTCAACTATGAGCAGGCTCAACAGAACTTTAGCAAGCTGCTGAAGGAAGTTGAGAGTCAGCTGCCTCAAGAAGTTGTGCTCCCTCTGGACTCTGAATCGTGGTCTGAGAAAGAGCAAGCTGCACAGGTGCAACCTTCAGAAGAAGACAAGACTCTTCAGGAAGAAAATCCAGCAGAAGATGTAGCTGAAAGCTCTGAGAAGCTTCCTCCTGCTGAAAGTTCTCAAGCTGCCTTGGACAGGCAGGCTCTGAAAGAATTAAGGCTGAATGACTTGCGTCTACAGCAGCGGATGGAAGAGAATGATCAGAAGATGGAAGCAAGAATGAATGTTCAGGACAGCAAGATTGATACTGTTGTCACCATGGTTCAGAAGCAAAATGAAACTTCTGAAAAGATTCAAGCAATGCTGCAAAGCCTGTTCTCACGCATGCCCCCACAACCTTAAAATTTTTTTTGTCATGCATAATTGTTTTTGTTTTCTTCATTTTCTGTTTGTGTAATGCTCTTGTGATCTGAACCTTTTTAATATAATTTGTTTTTCTGATCTAAATTGTTTTAGCACATCACTAGCACTTTTTGATTGCTGACAAAAAGGGGGAGAACAAGAATGATATTTAAAATCAATAACGGCTAACTAGACAGAAACTCTCAAACATTCTAACTCTATTACTTGAAATGTTTTTCTGTTTTGTTGTTAAGTCTACAGGCACAAGGAAGCTCTGATCAAAATGTAAAAGCTCATGCTGCTCTGATCAAATATGAAGTTCTGATATATGAAGCTCTGATCGTCCTAACATTCTGATCCGAAGAAAAGCTCTGACAGGAAAAGCTCTGAAGCTCTGCTCTCTGATAAGTCAAAGACTTATAATCTGATGCTCAAAGATAGAAAAAGATCTGACTCTGAAGAACACGCATATCAAAGGGAAGTAACAAACTCAGGGGGAGTATCTCTTAACTCTGACTTCTCCGTACTTCTTATTCTGATACATAGCTCTGATAACTTTTCACGTTATTTTTCATTTAAAATATCTAGTTTTTGTCATCATCAAAAAGGGGGAGATTGTTAGAACAATGTTTGAATCTAGTACCCCATATTTAAGTTTTGATGATAACAAAGTGAAAAGATATAGTAGTTAAATATTTTATGATTGAATTATATGCTGCCTAAAATTACTATGCTCTGACTTGCAGATATGCTGATTAAAATAAGCAAGATCACGTTTTCAGCATCAGAATATGATTTCATACACCAGCATCAGAAGTTGCTGAATCAGAACGTCAAGATCAGATGATCAACGCTTGCACATGCTGAAGCTTGATGAACAGAACTGCGCGTAAAACACTCTGATACAGAATCAAATTAGTTCATCAGCAGCGAAGCAGAATCAGAATGAGCCAAGCCAGAACGTGCATTGAAGAAGCAACGGTACTGTGCATTGAAAGCTAATCAATACCAACGGCATCATTCTAGACAAGATCTGCTCAAAAAGGAAAGCTTGTTAATAGCATTGAATCAAGAATATTTGCTTCAACGTTCATCCTCTCAAGTGCTATTTAAACCAAGCTTTGAAGATTATCACGGCTAATGCTTCCAAACTCTCTACACGCACAAAGCTGAACAATAATCTTCACTCTACAAGTTTTGCTAAACCAACAAACTCTGATACTTTATTAGCGTTTAGCAACCTAGTATTCTAAGCTTCATTTGTGTAAACATCACAGTTGTGATATAGTTTTTGTAGAAAACATTCACACACATTTGCTTATACCTTTGTAAGAAAGTGTTGCCTTGACAAACCGGATTGTGGTTTGAATCAAGAAGGTTTTAGCAGTTGCTAAAGCAGATTTGTATTCAGTTGAATATAGTGAATTAAGACCTCGTTGGAGAGAGGCGAAATCACCTTGACGGGTGGACTGGAGTAGTTTGAGATCAAACGAACCAGGATAAAAATACCTTGTCATTTGCTTTAAGATTCCAGTTTTACAATTCAACCCCCCCTTCTTGTGTTTTTCACCCCTTCAAATTTTACCTGCAAAACAATTAAAAGAAAAAGTCAGAAATAAAGAAATAATTAAAAGCAGAAAATTATTTTTAGTGTTCATCATTAAAAGCAAACGGCTGGAATAAGTTTTTACCCTTTTTGCAAATCGCGGGATTTCTCCCGGTTCACAAAAAGGGATGGATTTTTATTTTCAAAAATGAATGCACAATTTAAAGATGCACAAATTCATTTTTGTTTTCAAAACTGCATAATTAAAATCAATTGCATTTTCAAAAAGTCCACTGCATATTTCAAACAGCATATGCATCAATTCAATTGTTTGTCAAAATAGCTTACAAAGAACTAACATCATATGCATAGCAACAGCATATGCAACTCCCATATGCAATGTACACAAAGAAAGCCAACGTAAACATGCAACAACATAGGAAGAAGTCAAAAACTTAGGCTCCCATGCAGTAGACAAAAGAAGTGTGCAATTTTAAAAACAATTTGCAAGCAAAGTAATATTCCACATTTCATCATTTCCAGCATTTTTACTTTTTCAGAACAGTTAAAGTACACAACATTTTAGTGTTTCATTGTACTAAGAGAGAGAAGAGAGATAGAAGTTTGGTTTTACAGGTTTTGGTTTAGGCAGAAGGAGTTACAAAACAAATCAGAAGTATTGCAATAAGAAATAAGAAAGCATGAAAAAGGAATACAAACAAACTGTTGGAGCAGTATGGTGCAGAGTATCAAGAAAGATACCAAGATATACAACCTGTAACGTAAACAAAGGAAAGCAAGTTGTTATAACAAGCAAACCCCTTTCAAAAAACATAAGAGAGTTTAACTTGCCAAAAGCATTCAAAAAAAAACTCAAATACTACAACATAAACCAGATACTAAACCTGCATAAACCAATTTCCATCAATCTTAAAACCAGTAAAACCATAGCCTACTGCATTAAAACCAGTAAAACACATGGCCCAAAACCATTAACCTGCATAACCATTACCAAAACCTTCCACCTACTGTCAAATAAACACCATTACCATTTCAAAACCAACATATAGCATAAACCATCAGATAACATGGCCTAAAACCATTAACCTGCATAATACCACCAAACCTGCTACCATAACCATTTTCAAAACCATCACAAATATGGCCTAAACCATTAACCTGCATAATACCACCAAACCTGCCACCATAACCATTTTCAAAACCGTCATACCATATGGCCTAAAGACCATAAAACCTGCTAAACCAGTAAAACCAAAAGCATGGCCTAAACCATAAAGAACCTACCGTCCAAATACCATCCAACCTAAGATTGTATCATCATTGGCCAACCAAAAAAACATTGAAGCATACAGTAGTAAAGGCAAGAAGAAGAAAAGAACTAGTCAAAACAAAAATTATTTCAACAGTAGCAACAAGGCAACTATCAAGCATCAGAGCATTCATCATAGGAAAAATTCAAGGCAACTGATATAGGAAAAGTTTTCAAAGTCAACAGAAGCAACAAAATCACAGTAAGAGGAGAAGAGAGAAAATTATTCAAAGACAGCAAAACATCAACACTGTCAAACCATTTCACCATGTTTCAAGGCAACAAGTAAGCAAAACAAGGCAAAGGCAGAAGAGAAGAATATATTGCACCAAGGGTTTCAAGTTATCATCAACTTAAGCATTAAGAAGACAAACCAGGCAACTGAAGCAAGCCCACAACGTCAACTTCCTCGTTCCGGCCTCCTACGCACTCAACCCTCCTCCTCCATCTCCAGGTAACGATCATCTTTCCTTTCTTTCAATACTTCAAAATAATCATGTGAAAAATGAATAAGAATCAGAATAGGCGAAAACCACAACATGCAGTATTTGAAACCTAGCGAAACGAAAACGAACTTACCGAATCCGTCGCCCCCTAATGTTTTGCTGGAGGGAAGAGGAAGGCAGAAGATACTGGTGGCCGTTGGGACAGAGGAACACTCAGAGGCTCAGAAGCGAACGCGTAAACGAAGAAGACGAAGAAGACAAGAGCGAACGGCGCTGTCGCTGTTAGACCAAAACCTAATCCCTAATTCAATTAACACTTATGTTTTAACCCTAAACAAATTAGTAAATGTATGGGCCTTAACCCTGTTTACCTCCCCTAAGCCCAACGACCTGCTTATACACCCCCCTTCCCTGTCTCTTTGTCTTGGGCCTCCCTTAAGCCTTTGGCCCATTTGCTTTGTCTCTATCTTTACCCCCCTTTTATTTCTTGACTTCTATTTGTTTTCTTTAGTTTTTTTAGTTAATTAGTAAAACTTAATTAAATAATAGATAATTTAATGAAAGCATTTTAATATTTGATCAATTTTATTAGTTTAACATTAGGTTTAATCTAGTAATTTTAGTATCTTTTTAGGTTTAGTTAAATAACTTTTAAAGTTTAATATAGTTTAGATCTATTTACTAAATAAATACTTTATATTAATACTAATACAAAAATATAAAAAAATAGAAATTTTAAGAACTAAAAAAAACATTTTTATTTTTTTTAGATAATTCTCTTGCTTTATCCATATTAAAAATACATATAATAAAAAACTTAATAAAAAACATTTTTATTAATTCTCTTGCGTTATTAAACAAAAAATATAAAAAGTGTATATTTATACCACTTAGTCTTTTATTTAATTGTTATACCTCATTATCCGCATAATTTTTCTGTTTATTTATTTTGTCGTTACTTGTTTATTCCGTTTACTTTTTAAATCCAAGGGAAAAAATGATTAAATTTATTGACTTCATGTCCTCAAGGCTAATCGCGCGAACATTCGCATTTCATTAAAACTTAGGATAATTTTTCCTCAAATATTCAATCTTTTCAAAACTTATACCTTTTAAGCAAAAACTTCGACATTAGGTCGTCGTCTCTTCAAAAAACCCGTCCGTACCCCTTTTTCGGCCAAAACAATTTATTTTTCAATCAAACGAACAATTTTAATAAAACAGATATTTCAAAAGGTTCCTATAGAGTACTATAGATACATTGGGTGCTGATACCTTCCCACTGTATAACCAACCCCCGAACCATAGATCTCTTTTCAAAAACGCCTTGTATTTTTATTACTTTTAAAAGTATTATTTACATTGCATATTTAGGGTTTTATTTCGCTCTTTCCCCTTTCCCTTGGAAACAATAAAGCGCGGTGGCGACTCTTGCTTTTGCGAGACGAATTAATCAATAATTCGATCTCCGATTTACCCCGCTACATTTTTTATCGCTACATGACCCACTCGATATGGTGAGCTTGACTCTTGAAGAAGGACTCTCAGCAACATGAAGTTCCTTCAATCAAGCTGCAAAATTCAAATTCTAACAAGTTTCTTTGTTTACCCCATGAGACCCTTGAAAACATTGCATACATATATCATACATATCATTGCATAACAGGTACTCTTTTACAAGTCACTTATCTTCTTCGCTGTTTATTTAAGCAATCATCATGTCTACTGAACCTGCCACCGAACAAGCTATCAAGGCCCTCCAAGCCCAGAATGCCCAGTTCCAAGAGTTGGTTATGAGCCTAGCCCAATGTCAACATGATTTGAAGACTCTGATTCTGAAAGAGAGGAAGAAGAAGAAGAAGAGGACCGTCTTGTTCAACACTGGACGCAGATTTGGGAATGGACTGCAGAATGAGGTTGATCTGACCACTTCATCTATAGGGAAAGACAATTCACAAGAGAGAAGGGTTCCTAGTCCCGTGGTCTCCGACAACGAGACGGATTATGATGAAGAACAGTACCCTCCTGCTGAGGATAGGTATAAACAGTTGGAGGACCGCTTGAGCGCTATGGAGATACAAAATGTGCCAGGGTTGGACTTCAGAGACCTAGGGTTATCCTCTGGGGTGGTGATTCCCCATAAATTCAAGGCACCTGCTTTTTCCAAATATGATGGAGCTTCCTGTCCAAAGCTGCACCTCCGGTCATATGTAAGGAAGATCCAGCCTTACACAGCTGACAAGAATTTGTGGATCCATTTCTTTCAGGACAATATTTCAGGGACTTAACTCAAATGGTTCTATCAGCTGGATGGGGCCAGTATCCGTACCTGGGAAGATTTGGCTACTGCATTTTATAAGCAGTATCAATATAATTCTGACCTCGCTCCTACGCGTACCCAACTCCAGGGTATGTCACTAGGGACGGGTGAAGGATTTAAAGAGTACACCCAAAAATGGAGAGACCTTACCGGAAGGGTGCAACCACCTTTGACTGATCGTGAGCTGGTTGATATGTTTCTGGGGACCCTGTCTGGTCCGTTCTTCAACCATTTGATTGGAAATTCTTCAGTCGGGTTTACAGACCTTATCTTGACTGGTGAGAGAATTGAAGCTGGTATCAAGTCTGGGAAGATACAGAAGGGTGCTTGTGATCGGTGGATCTGGAACTGACTGTTTTAAAGCTGGTTCGCGAAATGTCGCGGTAAGCAAGAGTCGCCACCGTCTTTTATTTTCTCCAAATGGAAAGGACAAAAGCACAGAAAAATTCCTTATAGAGATTGCTCTCGGTTCGGGAGGTAGGTTATAGAAAGGGAAGGTGTTAGCACCCTTTCTATCCATGGTTATCCATGGGCTCTTAGATACTTGCTCATTTGTGTTTTCAAAATGGTTTGTTTGCTTTTCAACTGTGGGTTTTAAAAAAAGGTTTCTTTGAAAATTTCAGTTCGACTCTTGTATCGGTCCTCAAGAGTGTTTGAAAAATTGCTTTCGAAAGCTTTTTGAAAAGGTGTCAGTGTGAAAAGTATTTTTGATTTGTTTTGAAATTAGAGCAAGTATCTAAGAGCCCATGGATAACCATGGATAGAAAGGGTGCTAACACCTTCCCTTTCTATAACCTACCTCCCGAACCGAGAGCAATCTCTATAAGGAATTTTTCTGTGCTTTTGTCCTTTCCATTTGGAGAAAATAAAAGATGGTGGCGAATCTTGCTTACCGCGACATTTTGCGAACCAGCTTTAAAACAGTCAGTTCCAGATCCACCGATCACAGAACTGGCGACTCTGCTGGGGACATTTTTAAAGTGAGGTGTACCTTAGGGTTAGTTCATAACTGTGTTTTCAATTGTATTGACTTGTCTGCTTTAAATTTGTGGGTTGCATGGGAGTTACATAGATCCTAACCCGGATCTGGGGATACCCTGTTTAGGTAGCATAAGCTGTGAGGGACCTGTCCGGCGTAGACCGACACGGGTGAAACAGTGGCTACGTTGGTGTGGCACCTTGGTCTGTACCGATATCCCTTGTGTTGCAACGAGGAGAATATGGGTCTTCTGAGGAGTCATTAAGCACCAACAACCTTAGAACCTTAAATGACACAACTTGGCCATTAGAACAGTAGCAGTATGCTACGCCCATTGAGGCTAAACTCTCGTGATGGTTCTGGCTGCAAGAAAAGATTGTGATGCTGGAGTTATGACCGATTGAGGGTAGTCAATGATATTGGGATCCTCTAAGAACCCGGTTACTTTGATAGGACAGGTATGAACCAACAAACTGAAAGAGGGTAGTACCTAGACCTCATGTTGGCCTAAAATTTAGGGGCTTGCCTTGTGTGACTTGAGTGCCTTACCATGTTTGCCTTTATATCTATTTGTGGTGTGCTTTATCATAACATCATAGCATCATGAGCATTGCATGCATCCTGCATAAGGACTGACCATTTCAAAGACAAGAGGGTTTCACCTTTGCTCTGTTTTGTAGGACATCATGATGCCTGTGCGAAGGAATACTATCCGGTTCAACTTCGTTCACTCACCTGAGTTGCTTGAAGAGTTGGTTAGCAGAATTCCAAATACCACTTCCTTCATTCAGAGGCATGGTTCTCTTCTCAGTTTAGTCACTACAAAGCGGGATCAACAGTTGATGAGTGTTCTGACCCAGTTCTATGACCCTCTGTACCAGTGCTTCACCTTTCAAGACTTCCAGCTGGTCCCTACCCTGGAAGAGTTCTCTGATTTACTTGGTATCCCTATCTTGGATCAGACTCCCTTTACTGGTTGGGAAAAGACCCTCAGGCTTGAGGATGTTGCTGCAGCTCTTCCCTTGACCCATCAAGAGGTAATGGACAATTGGGTAACTAGAAGCAGAGTTAAGGGTTTCTTGGCCAAGTTTCTGATTGGTAAAGCTAACTATTTCTGGAATGACCTGAACTTTAGGGCATATGAAGACATCTTGGCTCTCTTAATCTATGGGTTAGTCTTGTTTCCTAATCCTGACAACTTCATCAATGTCACTGCCATAAGGATCTTTATGTCTCAGAATCCTGTGCCCACTCTCTTGGGTGACATCTTGCAACAACTTCATGCTCGTACTACCCGAAGACGAGGAACCCTATGGTGTTGTATCCCTTTGTTGGTGAGGTGGTTTATTTCGCACCTCCCTAAGTTCGTACTGAAGAACCAAGAAGGAAGAGGTTGGGCTCATAGGTTAATGTCTCTCACCGATAAAGACATCATTTGGACTTGCAGAGGTTTGGATGAGATAGCTATTATTGATCGATGCGGGGAATACCCTAATGTTCCTCTGATTGGTACCCAAGGAGGGATCTCTTATAATCCATGCCTAGCTCTCCGTCAGTTTGGAAGAGCCAGAAGAGCAGGCCCCCATGAGATGTTGGTGCCTCACATCAGTTTTGAGTTTTAGGTGGATAGTGACGAGCTGCGTCGTAGGTTCATCAAGGCTTGGGACAAAGTTCATAAAGCTGACCCACAGGAGTTAGGGCCAAAGACTTCTTTACCTATGGAAGCCTACTGCAAATGGGTTCGCATCCGTGCTCAGAAGTTAGGTATGCCGTATGAAGCTGTCAGACCTGTCATTCTTGAGTGTCCTGACAAAGATGGTGTTCCTCCAACTGTCCTGCCTCCTCAGATACCTACTGATTATGAGACATTAAATAGATCTTGGTCGCAACTGCGAGAAGAACGGGATTCTTACTGGGAAAAGTTCAACGAGCAGGAATTGAAGATCCAAAAGCTGATGAAGCAGTTGGAGAATGAGCGAGCTCTGAATGCTTACATCCGTACTGAGAAGAGGAGACCATGGGATCAATAAGGAGCTCTGGATATTCTTTTACAGTTTTATTTCCCTTTTCAGTATTTCCTTTCATGTAACGCCTAAGGGCAACCTATTGAATAATTTCAGTTTCAAAGTTGAATCTAATGAAGTGTGTTCCTTTTGTTTACAAAGTTGATTCCCGATTGTCTTTGAAAACATAAATCATACGCATTCCATTCATCATGTGCATAGCAGGTTTTCCTCTTTTCAGGTTGCTTACCGTTCTTCGCTGTTTATTTCAGCATCATGAACCCCGACTCGTCATCAACTGAGATGTCTATCAAAGCTCTTCAGGCGCAGAATGCGCAATTTCAGGAACTAATCATGGGTTTGGCTCAGGGCTAAGAAGAGCTGAAGGCTCTGCTCCTGAAGAAGGAAAAGAAGAAGAAGAGAAGAACTGTTCTGTTCAACTCGGGCCGAAGGTTTGGCAACACTTTGCAAAATGAAGAGGTTGGTTCTTCCATTGGCAAGGGTACTCCTCAAGCGGAAAAAGGTCCTAGTCCGGTAGTCTCTAACAACGAGACTGATTTTGATGAAGAGCAATATCCTCCTGCAGAAGACAGATACAAGCAGTTGGAAGACAGGCTGAATGCTATGGAGATACAACAGGTGCCTGGGCTGGATTTTGGAGATTTGGGTTTATCTACTGGTGTGATCATTCCTCACAAGTTCAAAGCACCATCTTTCACTAAGTACGACGGGGCATCTTGTCCCAAGCTACATCTCAGGTCCTATGTTCGGAAGATTCAACCGTACTCAGTGGACAAAAATTTGTGGATCCACTTCTTCCAGGAGAGTCTTTCAGGGACTCATCTCGAATGGTTCTATCAGCTGGATGGGACCAAGGTTCGTAACTGGGAGGAGTTGGCTACTGCTTTCTATAAGCAGTATCAATATAATGCCGACCTTGCCCCTACTTGTACCCAACTCTAGGGTATGTCGTTAGGTTCAAGCGAAGGTTTTAAAGAGTACGCTCAGAAGTGGAGGGATCTGGCTGGCAGGGTGCAGCCTCCGTTGACTGAACGGGAGTTGGTGGACATGTTCTTGGGGACCCTATCTGGGCCATTTTTCAACCATCTTATCGGGAATTCGTCTGCAGGGTTCACTGATCTTATTCTGACTGGAGAGAGAATTGAGGCTGGGTTGAAGTCTGGTAAGATTCCGAAGGGTGCATCGTCTAGTTCTGAGAAGAAACCCTTCAAGAAGGAGGCTAGTGCTGTATATGGCTCTAGAAGACAAGAGAAATCTGAGCGCCGCCAATCTGTCAGTGCGGTGATGATTGCTAAGCCTGCTGCCGCTCCTCGGCCAACCAATCCTCAAAGGGCTGAAAGACCCCGGAGAGAGTTTACCCGTTTGAGCATGACCTTATCGCAGATCTTGCCACAGTTGTTGTCCACCAATCTAGTGACTGTCAGAGAGGCCCCAAAACCTGTGAACACTGCCTCCCCCAAATACAACCCAAATGCTCGTTGTGCTTATCATTCTGATAGCCCGGGGCATTCCACTGATGACTATTGGGCATTAAGGAATAAGGTGCAAGACCTTATTGACGCAAAGGAGATACAGTTTGAAGCGCCTGAGAGGCCGAATGTGGTTACTGCTCCTATGCCTCAGCATGGGGTAAATGCTGTTGATGAAGAGGTGTACGCTGTTTCTGTGGATGATCTAGCCACTCCCTTAATAACTGTCAAGAAGAACCTACTGCTGGCCGGTTTATTTCCGGGTTGCAGTGAGGGTTTCCTGTTCTGTGCTGTTTCCCTATCTGGTTGTCCCTTGCGGAAGTTAGGCATCCAAAGCCTGATGGACAGTAAGGAGATTCTGTTCAAGAAGTCTGCTGTTCAGTTGGTTCCGGTAGAAGAAGTTTCTGTGGTTACCATCTTCAATAATCCAATCAAGGCTCTCCCGAAGAAGCCTGTCCAAATCATGACTGTCGCACTTGTTGTTATCACTGTTCCGAGACCTCTTCCCTACGTATCTGATAAAGCTGTCCCCTGGCATTATGGGGCAGACGTATATGTGAATGGAATCAAACAAGAATTCAACACTGGCGCCAGTATCTGCGATATCACTGGTCCAACCAAGGTTACCCGCAGTGGCAGGCTCTTCTCGCCTGACATTGCACCGCCCGCTACTCGAAGACCCCTCCTTATAACACCTACAAGTGTACCTGTTCCTGTTGCTGATCAATTTGTTTCCCCTGCCGCTGAGTCGTCTAATGCTCGGGGCAAAGGGATTGAAGTTGAGCCTGCCCTGATGGAGGCATCAGTACCTATAACTGCTGAGGCCTCCCAACAAGAGATGGAGGAAATCCTGAAAATAATAAAGAAGAGTGACTTCAATGTTGTGGAACAGCTGGGGCATACGCCCTCCAAAATCTCCATGCTCTCCTTATTGCTGTGCTCCGAGGCCCATGCTAAGGCCTTAATCTCATTTCTCAAGACGGCCCATGTGCCACAGGAGACATCTGCAGTCCAGTTCACTGATTGCGTAGCAAATCTGACAGCGGACAATGGCTTGGGTTTCTCAGATGTTGACCTGACTGCGAAGGGAAGAGACCACAATGATGCCCTGCATGTCTCTATTGAATGCAGGGGCACTACTCTGGCGCACGTATTGGTGGATACTGGCTCTTCCTTGAATGTGCTACCAAAGAAGGCCTTAGACCGTTTGGATTGTGAAGGCCTGGAACTAAAACCTAGCAATATCATCGTCAGAGCCTTTGACGGTTCCAAGAGGATGGTTCATGGAGAGGTTGACATTCCTATTCGTGTGGGCTCTCAGGTGTTTGACTCTACTTTTTATGTGATGGATATCCGTCCATCGTACTCTTGTCTACTGGGTCGACCTTGGATCCATAAAGCTGGGGCAGTGACCTCTACCTTGCACCAGAAGCTGAAGTACCCCGTCAGAGGGAAGATCGTCACTGTGCAAGGAGAGGAGGAGTATATGGTGAGCCATTTGAATTCCTTCAGATACATTGAGATGGACGGGGAGTTTATTGAAACCCCCTTTCAGCATTTCGAGGAGGTGCTTCCAATTTCAGCAGCAGCAGAAACAGCGGTCGAAGAGGATGTTCCCTTGAAGATGGCTTTCCTGAAGGATGCCCGGGCTGTAGTTCAAAAAGGTGAATATGCTAACTGGGGCAGGCTCCCCGACTTTACACAGAAAACCGACAAATTTGGGTTGGGTTTTACTGCAGAGGGTCAGAAAGCTATGCGGAAGGCAAAGACCAAAAGACCTCCTGTGCTCATTACAAATCCAGGAGTGAATGCTGTGGGGGAGGACAATGAAGTAGATGAAGCAGAGTTCAATAGTTGGATCTACCCGACAACTGATGGCGGATTGATCAATTGGATTGCCAAAGACCATACTCTTGTTACTTTTGTTACGCAGTAATAAACTTCTTTGTTTCGTTATTTGTAATAAACAATAAATTGAACTCTATGGCCCGGTGTCTTACCCGAGTCACCGTGGTTTTATTTGTGAGGGCATATAAATTGTCATTTCATATATCATAAATGAAAATCCTGGACGTTTTCTCGCATTTCAAATCTTATGCTCCTTTTCTGTCTTTCCTTCCTTTATACATATTTCAAAACAGCTGTATTTACACACACTCACTCATACAGGTTTCAATCCACTCTGGATCTCACTGGTAACGACTCTGCTACTGCCAGTTATGACTTCGAAAATCCGATCAACTTAGCCGAAGACGAAGGTGAAGATGATTGCGAAGTGCCTGGCGAGCTTGCAAGACTGTTACTCCAGGAGGAGAGGGCAATTCAACCACATGAGGAGCCAGTGGAGACAATAAATCTGGGTACTGAGGCAGATAGAAAGGAGGTAAAGATTGGTGCCAACCTAGAGCTCAGCGTGAAGCAACGGTTGACTAAGATGCTACATGATTATATGGAGATCTTTGCCTGGTCCTACGAAGACATGCCTGGGTTGGACACCGATATTGTGGTCCATCACTTGCCTACCAAGGAAGACTGCCCCCCGGTTAAGCAAAAGGTCCGCCGTATGCGTCCAGAGATGTTTGAGAAGATTAAAGCCGAGGTTATGAAACAGTTTGATGCCGGGTTCCTTGCAGTGACTTCTTACCCGCAGTGGGTTGCTAATGTGGTGCCAGTACCAAAGAAAGACGGTAAGGTCAGAATGTGTGTCGACTACAGGGATCTGAACAGGGCCAGCCCCAAAGATGACTTCCCTCTACCTCACATTGATGTCCTTGTTGACAATACAGCTCAGCATAAGGTGTTCTCTTTCATGGATGGCTTTTCAGGTTACAATCAGATCAAGATGGCACCTGAAGACATGGAGAAGACTACCTTTGTTACTCAGTGGGGTACCTTCTGCTACAAGGTCATGCCTTTCGGACTAAAAAACGCTGGGGCAACCTACCAACGTGCCATGGTTGCTTTATTCCATGACATGATCCATCATGAGATAGAAGTGTATGTTGACGACATGATCGCAAGGTCCCAAACTGAGGAAGAGCACCTAGATCATCTGCAGAAATTGTTTGACCGTCTGAAGTTGTACAAGCTGAGGTTGAACCCGAACAAGTTCACCTTCGGGGTAAGATCTGGGAAATTGCTAGGCTTCGTTGTAAGCGATAAGGGTATTCAAGTGGACCCTGCCAAGGTTAAAGCTATTCAAGAGATGCCAGTTCCTAAGATAGAGAAGGAAGTCAGAGGCTTTTTAGGACGCCTGAATTACATTGCTCGGTTCATCTCACACCTGACCGCTACCTGTGAGCCAATCTTCAAGCTGCTGAAGAAAGATCAGGTAGTACGTTGGAACGATGAATGTCAGGCTGCTTTTGACAGAATCAAAGAGTATCTCCAAGAACCACCCATCCTTATGCCACCGGTTGAAGGGAGACCTCTGATACTATACCTGACAGTACTTGACAACTCAATGGGGTGTGTGCTGGGGAAACATGACGAGTCTGGCCGAAAAGAGCATGCCATTTATTACCTTAGCAAAAAGTTTACCGACTGTAAGACCCAATACTCACTGCTTGAGAAAACTTGCTGCGCTTTGGTATGGGCTGCTCGCCGGCTGAGACAGTATATGCTGACTCACACTACCTTATTGATCTCAAAGATGGATCCAATAAAGTACATATTTGAAAAGCCTGCTCTATCTGGGAGAATAACAAGATGGCAGATGATCTTGACAGAATACGACATTCAGTACACGACCCAGAAAGCCATCAAGGGAAGTGTATTGGCAGACCACTTGGCACATCAGGCCGTAGATGACTATCAGTCAATGAACTTCGAGTTTCCGGACGAAAGCATCATGATAGTGACTGATTGTGAAGTACCTGGACCGGATGAAGGACCTGAGGAAGGATCCCGATGGTCTATGCACTTTGACGGAGCCTCCAATGCTTTGGGTAACGGTATCGGCGCGGTAATCGTATCACCTCAAGGCACTCATACTCCACTCACTGCCCGACTATGTTTCAACTGTACCAACAACATGGTGGAGTATGAGGCGTGCATCATGGGTCTCCAAGCTGCAATCGACTTAAGGATCAAGTTTCTGAGTGTCTTCGGAGATTCCGCTCTTGTGATCAATCAGATCAAAGGAGAGTGGGATACGAAACATCCGAATCTTATTCCTTACAGAGAATGTGTGTTGACTTTGATCCCCCACATCACGAAGATAACCTTTGAGCACTTTCCAAGAGAAGAGAATCAGTTGGTGGACGCGTTAGCTACAATGTCTTCTATGTTCAAGGTCAAATGGGATAATGAGGCTCCCCGGATCATCATCTGGAAACTGGACGAACCGGCATACTATTGTGATCTCGAGACTGAGTTGGTAACTGAGAAGCCTTGGTACCATGAAGTGAAGAGATATTTGGAAGCTCAGGAATACCCTGAAGGTGCCTCTGTCAATGATAAGAAGTTCCTGAGAAGGTTCACGAAAAAGTTCTTCCTTAGCAACGACATCTTGTACAAGCGAAACCATGATTCAACCTTACTGCGTTGTGTGGATAAGACTGAAGCAGAAAGGATCATGGAAGAGCTACATGAAGGGACCTTTGGTACACATTCCAGTGGACATACAATGGAAAAGAAGATCCTTCAGGCAGGGTATTACTGGTCCACAATGGAAGCTGACTGCTACCAACATTCCAGGACATGCCATAAGTGCCAGATTTATGCAGACAAGGTGCATGTTCCTCCAGTTCCTCTGAATGTTCTGACTGCGCCTTGGCCGTTTGCAATGTGGGGCATAGACATGATCGGTGAGATTAAACCTACGACATCTAATGGGCATCGCTTCATCCTAGTGGCGATTGATTATTTTACAAAGTGGGTTGAAGCAGCTTCCTACGCTACGGTAACCAAGACTGTTGTGGCACGGTTCATTCGGCATAATCTGATCTGTCGGTACGGCGTCCCAGAGAGGATCATTACAGACAACGGTACCAATCTGAATAATAAGATGATCACTGAGCTCTGCGAGCAGTTCAAAATACAGCACCACAATTCTTCTCCTTACAGACCGAAGATGAATGGGGCTGTAGAAGCAGCAAATAAAAATATCAAGAAAATCGTGCAGAAGATGACAATGACTTATAAAGATTGGCACGAGATGTTACCGTTTGCTCTACATGGGTACCGTACCTCAGCTAGGACGTCAACCGGGGCAACTCCTTTCTCTTTGGTTTATGGTATGGAGGCAGTCTTACCGATCGAAGTGCAAATACCCTCTCTCCGGATAATGAAGGATGCAAATCTGAACGAAGATGATTGGATCCAGACACGACTTGATCAGTTAAACCTTATTGATGAAAAGAGGCTTGCTGCTATCTGTCATGGTCAGACGTATCAGAAACGAATGATCAGGGCATTTAACAAAAAGGTCAGACCACAAGAATATCAAGTTGGGGATCTGGTAATCAAGCGAATCATCCTTCCTCAGAGTGATCCAAGGGGCAAATGGACCCCTACGTATGAAGGGCCATTTGTGGTTAAACATGTGTTCTCAGGAGGAGCCATGATTCTAACCAATATGGATGGTGACGACCTTCCTCACCCCGCCAATGCAGACATAGTAAAAAGATACTACGCATAAAAAAAAAAGACCCGCTAGGATGACATGCCTAGGCAAAAATTAAGGCTTCCCGGCGAACCAAAAGGGTTCGGGCAAAATGAAGGGATGAAATGAAAAAAAATCTGTATACCCGGCAATTCGAAAACCTGAAAGGGCGGCTTGGGCAAAAATGGGTATCCCGGTGGACTGAAAACCCGAAAGGGCGGTCCAGGAAAAAATTAGGGATGAAGTGTAATAATATGTCTCATTGGATCACTTTGCATCCAGAATCCGGTATCTACATCAAGTTCAAACGGCATCGATCAGTCAGCTTCATCTTCGACCAAGGTCATCAAGTGATGAGACGCTCAGAGATATAAAGGCAATAGCAGAGTTGAAACCCAGTGGGATCATTCATTTCACACAGCTGTTTTATTTTCTCTTGTACAAAATTTGTATAAACTCTCTTGTTCGGTGGCGTTCTCTTACTAGGACGTCAGCCTCTTGTACATAAAACGCCTATTTTCAGGCAAATTCAAAATCAATACAAAAATCACTTTTCAGTTAAAATTTGCCAATTGTTTTTCCTTTTTCTGTTTTGTTTTGTGAAGAACGTCCAAGGTTCAATTTGTGATATATGCATTGACAATAATTTGCTAACTCATGAATATTTGCGTACGAAACAAAGGATTAATTACAGGTAACATTAGAAACAGGGGCAATAAAGAGTTGTCTAAACAATCTAATTGTTCTATCCTCCAAGGTACCAAGGTAGGTTCAGCTAAAGAACATAGCCAGATATCCTAATTCCCCAGAGAGTGAGCCAGCCAGTCAGAGCACTCTCAGGAAAAGCTATTGTCAAACCTTAAGGAAGTTGGGTATACTCCCGTAGATCTCAACCTTCCCCAGCAGCATACAGTCTTAACAAGCATCCCCGGCAATCTTGGTCTCAAGATTGTTCCCCGGCGGTATACCAAACGTTCAAATGGAGCTACTTCTCAATACAGTTCAAAACTTCCCCAAGAGAGTCCAATCTAAGTCCCCAGGAAAGCTGAAATCCATCTCCTCAAGCAGTAAGCTTATCCCCAGTAGATTCTGGAAGCTTATCCCTCGCAGAACACGAACGCGTCTCCCGGCTTTATTCATAGAGTTATTTCCTTACCAGGATATAACTGGGTTATCCTCAGCCAAAAGCCACGGAAAGATCGTCCTCGACGCAGTCTTCTTATCCCCAGCGAAGTCTATCAACACTTCCAACACAACAAGGGTATCCCCAACAAGTTATTACCAACACTCCAGCAAAGTACCCCTCTTCCCACAAAGTATTGCTCCCCGGCAAGATCACTAGGGTACTTTTCTCCCCGCAGAGTTATCCATTCGCCAAGTTTATTCCCCAACGGAGTTATCTTCTCCTACCGGTATTCTTGCAACTATCATCCCCAGCGGAGGCAAAAAATCTACTCTCCAACATCAGCCCAGGAGTGACTTCCCGGCACCCGTCGAGGATTTACTTTCCTAGACGAAAAACATACATTCGTAAACATCGCATACATCATTATAGCATGCATGTACGCATCATATCTTACAAATCTCATTTATGTTGAGAACATCATTGCTTAATCCATATTATGCATTGCATATGACTGACCTTTACCTTTCAGGAAAAGATTCAGTTAAGTTCTCAACTATTTTAAGACCTAGACCGGTTCAGTTAAATCGACTCCAAAGATTTCTCTATTTCTTATCCAGTCAAAGGCCTTCTCTGGTTCAGTCAGATCGACCCTAAGATCTCCCTGTTTCTTATCCAGTTGAAGACATTTCAAGACCTAGACCGGTTCAGTTAATCGACCCTAAGATTTTTTGTTTCTTATCCAGTCCAAGGCCTTCTCTAGTCCAGCTAAATCGACCCCAAACAGATTTTCCTGATAAGGACTCAATAGAAGTTATCCAAGATTCTCTCAATGATTGCTGTTGAGGTTGTAGTCGCCTATGGTTCTCTCCCCGATACTGCGGAGGTGGTAATCCCAAGATTCGCTCAACGATTGCTGTTGAAGTTGAAGTTATCCAAGATTCTCTCAATGATTGCTATTGAGGTTGTAGTCGCCTATGGTTCTCTCCCCGATACTGCGGAGGTGGTAATCCCAAGATTCGCTCAACGATTGCTGTTGAAGTTGAAGTTATCCAAGATTCTCTCAATGATTGCTATTGAGGTTGTAGTCGCCTATGGTTCTCTCCCCGATACTGCGGAGGTGGTAATCCCAAGATTCGCTCAACGATTGCTGTTGAAGTTGAAGTTATCCAAGATTCTCTCAATGATTGCTATTGAGGTTGTAGTCGCATGTGGTTCTCTCCCCGATATTGCGGAGGTGGTAATCCCAAGATTCGCTCAACGATTGCTGTTGAAGTTGAAGTTATCCAAGATTCTCTCAATGATTGCTATTGAGGTTGTAGTCGCCTATGGTTCTCTACCCGATCCTGCGGAGGTAGTAATCATCCCAAGATTCGCTCAACGATTGCTGTTGAAGTTGAAATTATCCAAGATTCTCTCAATGATTGCTGTTGAGGTTGTAGTCGCCTATGGTTCTCTCCCCGATACTGCGGAGGTGGTAATCCCAAGATTTTCTCAATGATTGCTGTTGAGGTTAAAGTCATCCAAGGTTCTCTCACCGTTCCTGTTGAGGTAGTAACCATCCCTGGTTTATTCATCACTGTTTGAAGCTCTAAGATCCAGCTCCTATAACCAGTCAGGACACATCTACACAAAGAATTTGAAGACCAGCTCCCGTAACAGGTCAGGTAATCATTTTTCTTTTTTGCAGGTATGCAAGTTCTCGCTAAGGAATCTCTTACGCGATCAACATCCAGATGGCATCTATAAGCCCATCCACCTTCCATCATCTTTTAGCATGGCATCTATAAGCCCATCATCCTATCCATCAATCTCCAAATGGCATCTATAAGCCCATTCCCATCATCCCACTACTATGTGAGCGCAAATTTCTGGGCACTCTAGTGTTCAATCACCTTCCACCTTTGGATTACGAAAGGCACGTCAGCCAATCTGCATCCTCAGGTCTAAGAAGATTGAACAGGGGCAACTGTTGTACCCCAAAATTTGCCCTCCCATATTCTTCAAAATTTGCCAAGTCAAAGCTTCAAACATCTCCCCAAGGGTTGCACAGTTCAAGGGCCTCCTAACAGTCAAAAATTAGGGTTTTGGTTCTGACAAAGAAAATGAAGTTTACAAGGGTCCAATCAAGTCCCATATGCTTATAAACATGGTCAAGCATCCTCATACCAAGTTTCAAGACTCACAGCACAAAATTGCACAGTCAAAAACCCTAATTGCACTGTAGTCAACTGCAGGGGCAAAATGGTCATTTGATAGTCAAAAGTTCAAATTTTTGATCAATACTTCATTTTGAAGCCACAAACATCATTTGATCAATTCTTGATCATGATTCTCAAAGCTTGGCTCAAAAATCATCAAGATGCAAAAGTTTCCATATTTGGACAGCTGAAAAAGTCAACTGTAAATTGACCAGGGCATAACTTTCACATGGATTATCATAAAAATTCCATCCAAATCTCATTTTGAAGATAAAGACATTTCCTACAACTCCTCTTCACACTTCAAGTCCAAGAAATGCTCTCACAAAAAGTTATCAATTTCAACATTATAGGTCATTTTCAAAAGTCAACAAAAAGGGACTTTAAGTCAAAGGCCATAACTTGATATTGGTAAATCAAAATGACATGGGACCAAATGCATTGGTTAGAGGACTCAATTACCTTTCCAAAATGTCCAAGAACATGAGCAAAGCTTAAACATTGAGCAAGATATGCCTTGTGGAAGTTGGGAAATTTTTGGATATTTTGAAAAGTCAACATTGCTTCAAATGACCTAAAAATGCTAATGGGCCTCTTTTTCTTCCACAATTCATCATCCAAGGCATGTGCACGACCATTTGGCCCAAAGGGAAGTTTTTATCATTTTTATTTTATTTATTTGGATTCTTAATTATCAATAATTCATTTAATTAAAATAAATAGGTGAAAAATACTAAACCTAATTTTCTAAATCTTTTTGTGCATAGAATAGGCTTAAGATTTCGTGTACAATCAAATATGGAAGGAATTATGGTGATTGGATATGATTGAGACCAAAAATGCTTGAAAAAGATTGGAAAAATTATGGCTTGAAAATCAAATATCCTTTTCATCAATTCATGGATTTTCTGATCAAATTCTTTGACCTAATCGTTCACATATACATACCAATGCAAACCCTATTCCAAAAGAGGTCCAAGCTGCGCAGAAAGACAAAAGAGAACTTTGCAATTTTGATCAAAAAATTCAAAATTGAAATCGTGATTCCAAAGCATTTCAAGGCAAAGTAATCAGTCCATTGCCTTCCTGAGACATCAGGGAAACTTCCTGGATCAAAAGCACGACCTCTAACGCCCAGAATTGGTGAATAGGATTCACACTTTTTCATATTTTTTTCATAATCGTGTTTTAAGATTTAGGCATTTTCATTGCATTTCTTTGATGGATTCATACTAATTGATGTGTTCTGAAGCTAACCCCATGTTTTAATTGAATTTTTATGTACCATACACGAATCTGCCATTATTATTTTTTAGGGTTTTCCAAGCTTTGAATTGGGTACTTTTAAATACTGTAAAATTGGAAGCTCTCAAGGCCATAACCATACTCAGCGTGCTTGGACGAAAAGAACAGAACCCTCGCGCCTAATTTATACTCAAAGATGGCTTAATCGCTATTATCCAAAACTGCTTATTTTAGGGGGGTTCAAAACCCCCGCTAACCATTCTCTATTTTTAGGAAATAAACAAGCCAAGGAAGAAGAAGGGTATGTGGTCAGCGTGGATTGGTCCATTCAAATTTTCGCGCAGAAATTCCACTAACCATTACTTTCTCTTATAATATTTGTTTACTATTACATATACAAGATGCGCGTTTGGAGTAGTTGGTAAGGCGTAAGACTGGTAATCTCTAGGACCTGGGTTCGAACCCCAGGTCCCTCACCCTTTCCATATTATTTTTCAATTAATGCTTATGTGTAGTTTCAATGCTAGCGTCCATCATGCATCCACATTATCAAGCCGTCCACGCGTACAATCATACCAATCCAAGGGACCAGATCTGAAGACCATGGTGAACCTCAGTCAACACACATGCGCGCTAGCTGAAAAGTCAAAGAGGCCAAAGGTTAATGGGCCTAAAATGCTGGATCATACCTCTCATTTGGGGACAGAACCCCTCTAGGTTTGCAAGCTTTTTACATTTTTTTTCATTCTTTTTATTTATTTCAATTATTGTTTTTAATTAATTTAATTATTTTTCATAAAAAACATAAAAAACAATATAAAATCAGAAAAAGACAAAAATAAATATTTTGTTTAATTAATATATTTTTTGTAAATAAATATTATACATTAATTTTAGCTATTAAATTAGGTTTAATTCAAGCATTTTCTTAATTAACTCAAAATTGTAGAAATTAGGTTTAATTATTTTAATTACTTTTATTCTTTTTTTTCACCATTATTAACAATTAAATATTATTTATTTTTGCAATTAAATTACCATGTAATTAATTAGGTTAATTTAGGTTTAACTTTAATATTTTTTTCTTAATAAATAAAAAAACTAGAATTAGGGTTAATTTCTCAATTTAATTCAATTTCATTAAAGTCATAAAATACAAAAATACCAAAAATAATTCCCTTTCATTTTAATTTTCATTAATTTAATCATTTAATTTAATTTCGTTAAAAGGGTCCAACCAAAAGAAATAAATACGCGAATTGAATTAAAATTAGAAACGAGGGCGTTGGACCCTTTTAACGAAATTAAATTAAATGATTAAATTAATGAAAATTAAAATGAAAGGGAATTATTTTTGGTATTTTTGTATTTTATGACTTTAATGAAATTGAATTAAATTGAGAAATTAACCCTAATTCTAGTTTTTTTATTTATTAAGAAAAAAATATTAAAGTTAAACCTAAATTAACCTAATTAATTACATGGTAATTTAATTGCAAAAATAAATAATATTTAATTGTTAATAATGGTGAAAAAAAAAGAATAAAAGTAATTAAAATAATTAAACCTAATTTCTACAATTTTGAGTTAATTAAGAAAATGCTTGAATTAAACCTAATTTAATAGCTAAAATTAATGTATAATATTTATTTACAAAAAATATATTAATTAAACAAAATATTTATTTTTGTCTTTTTCTGATTTTATATTGTTTTTTATGTTTTTTATGAAAAATAATTAAATTAATTAAAAACAATAATTGAAATAAATAAAAAGAATGAAAAAAAAAATGTAAAAAGCTTGCAAACCTAGGGGGGTTCTGTCCCCAAATGAGAGGTATGATCCAGCATTTTAGGCCCATTAACCTTTGGCCTCTTTGACTTTTCAGCTAGCGCGCATGTGTGTTGACTGAGGTTCACCATGGTTTTCAGATCTGGTCCCTTGGATTGGTATGATTGTACGCGTGGACGGCTTGATAATGTGGATGCATGATGGACGCTAGCATTGAAACTACACATAAGCATTAATTGAAAAATAATATGGAAAGGGTGAGGGACCTGGGGTTCGAACCCAGGTCGTAGAGATTACCAGTCTTACGCCTTACCAACTACTCCAAACGCGCATCTTGTATATGTAATAGTAAACAAATATTATAAGAGAAAGTAATGGTTAGTGGAATTTCCGCGCGAAAATTTGAATGGACCAATCCACGCTGACCACATACCCTTCTTCTTCCTTGGCTTGTTTATTTCCTGAAAATAGAGAATGGTTAGCGGGGGTTTTGAACCCCCCCAAAATAAGCAGTTTTGGATAATAGCGATTAAGCCATCTTTGAGTATAAATTAGGCGCGAGGGTTCTGTTCTTTTCGTCCAAGCACGCTGAGTATGGTTATGGCCTTGAGAGCTTCCAATTTTACAGTATTTAAAAGTACCCAATTCAAAGCTTGGAAAACCCTAAAAAATAATAATGGCAGATTCGTGTATGGTACATAAAAATTCAATTAAAACATGGGGTTAGCTTCAGAACACATCAATTAGTATGAATCCATCAAAGAAATGCAATGAAAATGCCTAAATCTTAAAACACGATTATGAAAAAAATATGAAAAAGTGTGAATCCTATTCACCAATTCTGGGCGTTAGAGGTCGTGCTTTTGATCCAGGAAGTTTCCCTGATGTCTCAGGAAGGCAATGGATTGATTACTTTGCCTTGAAATGCTTTGGAATCACGATTTCAGTTTTGAATTTTTTGATCAAAATTGCAAAGTTCTCTTTTGTCTTTCTGTGCAGCTTGGACCTCTTTTGGAATAGGGTTTGCATTTGTATGTATATGTGAACGATTAGGTCAAAGAATTTGATCAGAAAATCCATGAATTGATGAAAAGGATATTTGATTTTCAAGCCATAATTTTTCCAATCTTTTTCAAGCATTTTTGGTCTCAATCATATCCAATCACCATAATTCCTTCCATATTTGATTGTACACGAAATCTTAAGCCCATTCTATGCACAAAAAGATTTAGAAAATTAGGTTTAGTATTTTTCACCTATTTATTTTAATTAAATGAATTATTGATAATTAAGAATCCAAATAAATAAAATAAAAATGATAAAAACTTCCCTTTGGGCCAAATGGTCGTGCACATGCCTTGGATGATGAATTGTGGAAGAAAAAGAGGCCCATTAGCATTTTTAGGTCATTTGAAGCAATGTTGACTTTTCAAAATATCCAAAAATTTCCCAACTTCCACAAGGCATATCTTGCTCAATTTTTAAGATTTGCTCATGTTCTTGGACATTTTGGAAAGGTCTTTGAGTCCTCTAACCAATGCTTTTGGTCCCATGTCATTTTGATTTACCAATCTCAAGTTATGGCCTTTGACTTAAAGTACCTTTTTGTTGACTTTTGAAAATGACCTATAATGTTGAAATTGATAACTTTTTGTGAGAGCATTTCTTGGACTTGAAGTGTGAAGAGGAGTTGTAGGAAATGTCTTTATCTTCAAAATGAGCTTTGGATGGAATTTTTCTGATAATCCATGTGAAAGTTATGCCCTGGTCAATTTACAGTTGACTTTTTCAACTGTCCAAATATGGAAACTTTTGCATCTTGATGATTTTTGAGCCAAGCTTTGAGAATCATGATCAAGAATTGATCAAATGATGTTTGTGGCTTCAAAATGAAGTATTGATCAAAAATTTTAACTTTTGATTGTCAAATGACCATTTTGTCCCTGTAGTTGACTGCAGTGCAATTAGGGTTTTTGACTGTGCAATTTTGTGCTGTGAGTCTTGAAACTTGGTATGAGGATGCTTGACCATGTTTATAAGCATATGGGACTTGATTGGACCCTTGGAAACTTCATTTTATTTGTCAGAACCAAAACCCTAATTTTTGACTATTAGGAGGCCCTTGAACTGTGCAACCCTTGGGGAGATGTTTGAAGCTTTGACTTGGCAAATTTTGAAGAATATGGGAGGGCAAATTTTGGGGTACAACAGTGCCTCATCGAGCACCGAGAAGAAGCCATTCAAGAAGGAATCCAGTGCTGTCTACGGTTCAAGGAGACAGAATAGACCGGAACGCCGCCAAGCTGTCAACGCGGTGGTTATTTCAAAGCCAGCTGCTGCTCCTCAGCATCACAACCAACAAAGGGGCGAGAGAACTCGAAGGTAGTTCACTCGTCTCAGTATGACCTTGTCCCAGATATTGCCGCAGTTACTGACAACCAATCTGGTGACTCTAAAAGAAGCTCCGAAGATTGTAAATACAACATCCCCAAAGTACAATCCTAACGCCCGTTGTGCTTATCACTCTGACAGCCCGGGGCATAATACGGATGATTGTTGGGCTTTGAAGAATAAGGTTCAGGACCTAATAGATGCTATGGAGATTGAGTTTGAGGCGCCTGAGAGGCCTAACATTGTGACTGCACCCATGCCCAAGCATGGAGTGAATGCTGTAGTGGAAGACTTATTTGTAGCCTCTGTGGATGACATTGTTACCCTGCTGATGACCGTCAAGAAGAACCTGTTGCTAGCCGGTTTATTTCCGGGATGTAGTGAAGGTTGCCATCTATGTTCTGTTTCACCTACTGATTGCCCATCTTTGAAGTCAGGTGTCCAAAACCTGATGGATAATAAAGAAATCCTGTTTGAGAAGATTGTTGTTCCTGCCACCCCTACTGAAGAAGTTTCCATTGTTACTGTTGTACCCCAAAATTTTCCCTCCCATTTCCTCAAGATTTGTCAAAGAATAATCCTCAAATTGTTCAAAATGGCTCAAGGGTTGTACAGTTAAATCACCTCCTAAGGCAGCCAAAATTAGGGTTTTGTTTCTTTCAATGAATTTGGGGTTTTCAATGGTTCAATCAAGTCTCATAGGCCTATATACATTCTCAAGCACCTACATGCCAAGTTTCAAGACTCACAGTGCCAATTTGCACAGTCAAAAGTCCCATTTGACCTACAGTCAACTGCAAGGGCAAAATGGTCATTTTGCAGTCAAAAGTCAGAATTTTTGGTCAACATCTTATTTTGAGTTCACAATCATCATTTGATCAAGTCTTGATCATGACTCCACAAGAATAGCTCAAAAATCATCAAGATGCAAAAAGTTACTATTTTTGGACAATAGAAAAGTCAAATGTATCTTGACCAGGGCATAACTTTTTCATGGTTTTTCAGAAAAATCCCATCCAATTCTCATTTTGAAGAGGATGAAATTTCATACAATCCATCTTCACACTCCAAGTTCAAGAAATGCTCTCACAAGAAGTTACCAATTTTGACATTATAGGTCAATTTGAAAAGTCAACAAAAGTACACTTTAAGTCAAAGGCCATAACTTGAGATTGGTATATGCAAATGACATGGGACCAAAGGCATTGGTTATATGACTTCAAGAGCTTTCCAAAATGTCTAAGAACATGTTCATATGATCAAAATTGAGCAAGTTGTGCATTGGAGAAGTTGGGAAATTTTCATGAATTTGCAAAAGTCAACTTTGCTCAAAACACCTTATTTTTGCTAATGGGCCTCAAATCTCTTCTTGAAACTTCACCCATGACCTATGAACGACCCATCAAGCTTAATTGAATTTATTTTCTTATTTTTATTAATTAATTGGATTTTTAATTAATATTAATTCATTTAATTAATTTAAATTGTAGGAAAATACAAGATTTGGTTTTTAAATCTTTTTGTGAAGCAAATAGGACCTAATCATGCTGGCAAATTCGTGCACAAGTCAAAGATATCAAAAAATCCATAATTGGCAACATTATTCAATCATGAAGAATAAAAAATATTTGATTTCCAATCAAAGATTTAAACTTGAATGCACATGGATTGGATCCAATTTTTTGACCTAATTTATTTCCTTTATATGTTGCAGAAACAACCATAGCACATTGAAGAAATTCCAAGAAAATTGAAAACTGATTTTTGCATTCTAGGACGATTCAAGGGTTTTTATTGATTCTAATACATAGGAGGAGGTTCCAGGGACGTTTTGCAATCCAATTCAAGCACTAAAACTCAAGGAATCAAAGAATACATAACCACGGTTTGCTTTTCTTATTCAAAATCGCATTGCCTAATTCATGAGCATTTAACATGATTTCTTGATTGTTTTGCATTGCTAGGGACCATATGAAGCTAATGGTATGATTTAATTGGATTATAATGCCCTGAATCATAAGATACCAGGAACACAATTCTAGGGTTCTTGAACTTTAAATTGGGGATTTCTAAACCAGGAAAAATTGAGACTATTAAGATACATGACTGAATTCATGAGGACAAGACGAACAAGAATCACACCTCGCGAAATATTTATACGTACTGAGCTTTTATTCGCTATTTTTCGTTGCAATGGTTAGTGGGGGTTAAAAACCCCCGCTATCTGTTTATGTTTTTGCAGGTACAATGAAGAAGATGATGAGGTGTTGATACCTGGTTGGCCGGTTTAAATCTTAAGCGCGCTTTTTTATTTGGCCAGCATATTAATTGATTTATGTATATTATAATTACTTCTTATTATACTAACAATTATCAAGCGCTGGTGGAGTGGTTGAGTGAGCGTCCAATAAGCATTGGGACCTGGGTTCGAATCCCAGGTCCCCCAAACGTTTATTTGTTCTTTTTCTTCAGGCGTTCTTGTGCAAAGCTTGCAAAGGGAGTCTACCATATGCTTTAAATATCAGCATGCCAAGTGGCTCCTGGCCAAATCTGAAGGCCAGGATTGAAGGCCTATCATGCTCCCCAGTCAACAGGCGTGTGGATGATCACCATGGTCAACGTGGCTGAAATGTTAGTGGGCCTGGAAATTGACAAATGCACCTCCAAAGCTGGCCCAAACCCCCTGAGTTTGCCTCTTTATTTTTCTTTCATTATTTTTTATTTTTACTTATCTAATTTTAATTCCTAATTAACTATTAACTAATATTTATCTTTTATAATAAATTCAGAAAACAAAAAATACATAATATTTTTATTTATTTATTAAATTTAATTAATTATTTTTGTAAATAAACACTAACATGATTAATTTAGTTAGTTAGGTTAATTTTAATATTTTCACAATAAATAAAATCAATGTAGAAATTAGGGTTTATGACAGCTTTTGACTATCTTTTATTTTTATAAAAAAAACTCAAAAAAATATTTGTTATTTAATTTATTAACTAGTTTTAGGTTTAATTTAATTAAATGCAAAAATAACAAAAATCTCTTTCTCCAAAAAAGGGGTCAAAACCCTGGAAAACTATATGATCAAATTTTTCTCGCGCACGATTATTTTTGATCCATTATTATGTAATTGCTCCGAGGATGTAATAGCTTTAATTAGGACTTTTTATCGCTTTTATTTATTTTCCGCAATTTACTTTTCAAGGGTTTGTTTTTGGCGATGTAAATACCTGACGCCTTGTAATAGCGTAGATTTATTTTCCGCAAACTATTAAACTGCTAGATGTATGTTAATTAGGCTATGCATGACAAGATCTCTCTGAAAATAAAATCAATCGTAGCTCACCATAACATGTACAAAGATAACATAATTGAAACCTGACACACTCGCACATGCCACTCCTAGGGTACGCCTCACTTGGTTGCCTCGACGTGGTCATTGAGTATAGGGTGTTTTAGAGGTCGCCCTCCTGTCTAAAGATCAAAGTTGCCTCGAAAAGGTTGCCTCGATAAAAAACGATCAAAGACATTAGGGTTACCGCTAAGGCGTCCTACTATTGCTTTGGTGACCACATGTCCCATTAATCGAATTGACCCAAAAACTCCAACGACGGTGCTACCTACTTCTCAATAGTGGGATAGTACTGTCTAAAGGACGTTTACACAGCTTAATTTCTTTTAAGTAGGTAGAGGTTCTCAGGTACTTGCTCTTTCAAAACAAAAATACTTTTCGCACCTACACTTTTCTGACAAAAGTTTTCAAACAACACTTCATACACTCTTGAGGACTGATACAAGAGTTAAAACGAAGTTTTCAAACGAACTTTTTTTCGAAACCCACAAACACAAGAAAAGCAAAACATTTTTGAAAACATAGTGAGCAAGTACCTAAGATCCCGTGGATAACCACGGATAGAAAGGGTGCTAACACCTTCCCTTTCTATAATCTACCTCCCGAACCGAGAAACATCTCGAAAAGGAATTTTGTTGTGATTTTTTCCTTTCCTTGTTGGAGAAAATAAAAGACGGTGGCGACTCTTGCTTACCCCGATATTTCGCGAACCAGCATTAAAAACAGTCAGTTCTATTTCCACCGATCACAGAACTGGCGACTCTGCTGGGGAATGAATAAGTGAGGTGTACCTTAGGACTAGATCGCCATGTTTTCAATTGTATGCCTTGTTTGCTTTAAATTTGTGGGCTTGTATCGGAGTTTCATAGATCCTAACCCGGATCTGGGGAATACCCTTTAGGTAAGTAGCAATAAACTGTGAGGGACCTGTCCGGCGTAGACCGACACGGGTGAAGCAGTAGCTATGTTGGTGTGACACCTTGGTCTGTACCGATATCCCTTGTGTTGGAACAAGGAGAATATGGGTCTTCTGAGGAGTCATTAAGCACCAACTGACCTTAGAACCTTAAATTGACCAACTTGGCCATAGAACAGTAGCAATATGCTACACTCATTGAGGCTAAACTCTCGCGATGGTTCCGGCGCAAATAAAGGTTGCCAAACTGGAATTATGACCGATTGAGGCTAGTCAGTGATATTGAGATCCTCTAGAACCCGATTACTATTTTTAGGACAGGTCTTAACCAACTGAAACTGAAAGAGGGTAGTACCTAAACTTCATGCCAGCCTGAAATCTAAGGGCTCTCTTGTGTGACTTGTGTGCCTTTATCATGTTCGCCTTTTGTGAATACTTGTGGTGTGCCTTTATCATAACATCATACCATCATAACATTGCATGCATCCTGCATAAGGACTAACCCATTTCAAAGACAAGAGGGTTTCATCTTTGCTCTGTTTTGTAGGACATCATGATGCCCATGCGTAGGAATACTATCCGGCTCAACTTTGTTCAACCACCTATTTTGCTCAAAGAGTTGATTGACAGGATTCCAGACACTACTTCCTTCATCAGGAGGCATGGTTCTCTTCTCGATTTAGTCACCTCAAAGTGGGACCAACAGTTGATGAGTGTCCTGACCCAGTTTTATGATCCGCTATACCATTTCTTCACCTTTCAAGACTTCCAGCTGGTCCCTACCCTGGAAGAATTCTCTGATTTGCTTGGTATCCCTGTTTTGGAGCAGACTCCATTCACTGGTTGGGAAAAGACTCTTAGGCCTAAAGAGATTGCTGCAGCCCTTCACTTGACCAAAGAGGAAGTAATGGCTAACTGGGAGACAAGAAGTGGAGTTAAGGGCTTTTTGGCTAAGTTTCTGGTTGGCAAAGCTAATGGTTTCTGGAATGACTTAGACTTCAGGGCGTACGAAGACATTCTAGCTCTCTTAATCTATGGTCTGGTATTGTTTCCAAATCCCGACACCTTTGTTGATGTTAATGCTATAAGGATCTTCATCTCTCGGAACCCTGTACCCACTCTCTTGGGTGATGTCCTTTATCAGCTCTATGCTCGTACTGCTCGAAGACGGGGAACTTTGTGGTGTTGTGCTCCTTTATTGGTGAGGTGGTTTATTTCGCACCTCCCTAAGATCATGCTGAAAAACAAAGAAGGAAGGGGCTGGGCTCATAGGATAGTGTCTCTTGCTGATAAAGACATCATTTGGACTCTCAGAGGCTTAGATGAGGTGGCCGTCATTGATCGTTGTGGAGAGTATCCTAATGTTCCATTGATCGGAATTCATGGAGGAATCTCTTATAACCCATGTTTAGCTCTCCGTCAGTTTGGAAGATCCAGAAGGAAAGGGCCTCATGAGATGTTGATACCTCATATTGTCTTTGATTTTCAGGTAGATAGTGACGAGCTGCGTCGTAGGTTCATCAGAGCTTGGGATAGAGTCCACAAAGCTGACCCACATGAGTTGGGACCAAAAACTTCTCTGCCTATGGAATCATATTTCAGATGGGTCCGCATCCGTGCCCAGAAGTTAGGTATGCCATACGAAGCTGTCAGGCCTATTACTCTTGAAGTTGCTGATAAAGACGGGGTTCCTCCAACTGTTCTCCATCCTCATACACCCACTGATGTTAGCACACTGAAGAGGTCTTGGGCGCAATTGCAGGAAGAACGGGATTCTTATCGGGAAAGGTTCAATGAGAAAGAACAGAAGATCCAGAAGCTGACTAAGCAACTGGAGAATGAGCAGATCCTGAATGATTATATCCGCACCGAGAAGAAGAGGCCATGGGAACATTGATGAACTTTTGAGGATTTCTTTTATGGTTTCATTTACTTTTCCGTATTTTCATTCTTGTAACGCCTAAGGGCAATTTGTTGAACAAGTTTAAACTCTAAAGTTAAATCTAATAAAGTGTGTTACCTTTTTGTCTACAAAGTTGAATCCCGATTGTCTTTGAAAACATAAATCATACGCATTTCATTTCATCATATGCATAACAGGTACCCTTTTTACAGGTCACTTATCTTCTTCACTGTTTATTTCAGCAATCATCATGTCTACTGAACCTTCCACTGAACAAGCTATCAAGGCCCTCCAGGCCCAGAATGCCCAGTTACAAGAGTTGGTTGTGAGCCTAGCCAAGGGTTAACAGGAGTTGAAGACCCTGATTTTGAAGAAGAAGAAGAAGAGGACCGTCTTGTTCAGCACTGGACGCAGATTTGGGAATGGATTACAGAATGAGGTTGAGCTGACTACCTCATCAGTAGGAAAAGACAACCCACAAGAGAGAAGGGTTCCTAGTCCCGTGGTCTCCGACAACGAGACGGATTATGATGAGGAACAGTATCCTCCTGCTCGGGATAGGTATAAATAGTTGGAGGACCGCTTGAGCGCCATGGAGATACAAAATGTGCCCGGGTTGGACTTTGGAGACCTGGGCTTATCCTCTGGGGTGGTGATTCCCCATAAGTTCAAGGCACCTGCTTTTTCCAAATATGACGGAGCCTCCTGCCCAAAGCTGCACCTCCGGTCGTATGTAAGGAAGATCCAACCTTACACTGTTGACAAGAATTTGTGGATCCATTTTTTCCAGGACAGTCTTTCAGGGACTCAACTCGAGTGGTTCTATCAGCTGGATGGGGCCAGTATTCATACCTAGGAAGATTTGGCTATTGCGTTCTATAAGCAGTATCAATATAATTCTGACCACGCTCCTACGCGTACCCAACTCCAGGGTATGTCACTAGGGACGGGTGAAGGATTTAAAGAGTACGCCCAAAAGTGGAGAGACCTTGCCGGAAGGGTGCAGACACCTTTGAATGATCGTGAGTTGGTTGATATGTTTCTGGGGACCCTGTCTGGTTCGTTCTTCAACCATTTGATTGGAAATTCTTCAGCCGGGTTTACAGACCTTATCTTGACTGGTGAGAGAATTGAAGCTGGTATCAAGTCTGGGAAGATACAGAAAGGTGGCTCCTCGAGCACTGAGAAGAAACCATTCAAGAAGGAATCTAGTGCTGTCTATGGTTCAAGGAGATAGAATAAGCCGGAACGCCGCCAAGCTGTCAATGCGGTGGTCATTTCAAAACCTGCTGCTGCTCCTCAGCATCACAACCAGCAAAGGGGTGAGAGACCTAGAAGGCAGTTCACTCGACTCAGCATGACATTATCCCAGATATTTCCGCAGTTACTGACAACTAATCTGGTGACTATAAAAGAAGCTCCGAAGATTGTGAATACGACATCCCCAAAGTACAATCCTAACGCCCGCTGCGCTTATCATTCTGACAGCCCGGGGCATACTACAGATGATTGTTGGGCTCTGAAGAATAAGGTTCAGGACCTAATCGATGCTAAGGAGATAGAGTTCGAGGCGCCTGAAAGGCCCAATGTTGTGACTACTCCCATGCCCAAGCATGGAGTAAATGCTGTAGAGGAAGACCTGTTTGTAGCCTCTATGGATGATATTGTTACTCCGCTGTTGACTGTCAAGAGGAACATGTTACTAGTCGGTTTATTTCCGGGATGTAGTAAAGGTTTCCATCTATGTTCTGTTTCACCTACTGGTTGTCCATCTTTGAAGTCAGGTATCCAGAACCTGATGGATAATAAGGAAATCTTGTTCGAGAAGATTGTTGTTCCTGCTACCCCTACTGAAGAAGTGTCCATTGTTACTATTTTCAATAATTCTCCCAAGGCTCCCTCGAGGAAACCTGTCAAAATTATGCCTTCTCAGAAGATTGCACCCATAATCATTATCGTTCCGGGGCCTATCCCCTATACATCCAACAAAGCGGTCCCTTGGCACTATGGGGCAGATGTTTATGTTCTTGGGGTTAAGCAAGAGTTTGATACTAGTACTGGCGTCAGCAACATCACCGGGCCTGCCAAAGTCACCCGCAGTGGAAGACTTTTCTCACCAGATATTGCGCCACCAACTATCCAGAGACCTATTGTCATCACACCTGCAAGTGTGCCTACTTCCCTTCCTGACCAAGTTCCTATTTCTACCCTTGCGGCCGAGTCATCTGATGCTCGGGGAAAAGGGATAGCCACTGATATGCCTGCCCAAATGGAGGCACCGAAGACCATCAATGTTGAAGCTCCCAAACAGGAGACATAAGAGATTCTTAAGATTATCAAGAAGTGTGATTATAATGTAGTAGAGCAGCTGGGGCAAACCCCATCCAAGGTTTCGATGTTATCATTGTTGTTGTGTTCAGAAGCCCATGCCAAGGCTTTGATTACTTTCCTGAAGACGGCCCACGTGCCACAAGAGACGTGAGCTGATCAATTTACCGATTGTGTGGCCAACTTAACTGCTGATAATGGTTTGGGTTTCTCCGACGCCGATCTGACTGCTAAAGGGAAGAACCACAACGATGCCCTGCATGTCTCTATTGAATGCAGGGGCACTACTCTTGCGCATATGTTGGTTGAAACTGGTTCATCATTGAACGTCTTGCCCAAGAAAGCTCTAGACAGGTTTGATTGCGAAGGGTTAGAGCTAAAGCCAAGTAACATTGTTGTTCGGGCCTTTGACGGGTCTAAGAGGATGGTACATGGTGAATTCGATATTCCAATCAGAGTCGGTTCGCAGGTCTTCGATTCTACATTCTACGTGATGGACATCTGACCATCCTATTCTTGTTTGCTGGGTCGTCCATGGATTCATAAGGCTGGAGTTGTGACCTCCACACTACTCAGAAGCTGAAGTACCTGGTCAGAGGGAAAATTGTGACAGTTCAGGGGGAGGAAGAATACATGGTCAGCCACCTCAACTCGTTCCGGTACATAGAGATGGATGGGGAGTTCATTGAGACCCCCTTTCAACACTTTGAAGAGGTCCCTCAGACACTGGCATCAGTTGAGACTGTGATTGAAGATTCTCCTTTGAAGATGGCTTCCTTAAAGGATGTCCGGGCTGTTATTGAGAAGGGTGAGTGTGCAAATTGGGGCCGACTTCCTGGTTTCACCCAAAAGACTGACAAGTTTGGTTTGGGTTTCACTGCAGAAGCTCAGAAGGCTGTTCGTAGGGCAAGGATTGGAAGACCTCATGTGTTCATCAGCAACTCGGGAGTAAATGCCATTGAAGATGACGTGGAGGAATCTGAATTCGACAGCTGGATCTACCCAACGACCAACGGAGGACCAAACAACTGGAAAGCGAAAGACTTCATCCCTATTACTTTTGTTACTCAGTAATGAACTCCTTTGTTTTGAATTTGTAACAAACAATATTGTGAAACTTTATGGCCCGGTGTCTTACCCGGGGCGCCGTGGCTTCATTTGTGAGGGCTTTTGTGTGTCATTTTCATATATCATTAATAAAAGCATTGGACGTCTTTTGCATTTCAAATCTTGCGCTCCTTGTCTTTCTTTACTATATATTGCAAAGCAACTATTTACACACACTCACATATACAGGTCTCAATCCACTCTGGATCTCACTGGTAACGACTCTGCTACTGCCAGTTATGACTTCGAAAATCCGATCAACTTAGCCGAAGACGAAGGTGAAGATGATTGTGAAGTGCCTGGTGAGCTTGCAAGAGTGCTACTTCAGGAGGAGAGGGCCATTCATCCACATGAAGAGCCAGTGGAAACAGTAAATCTGGGTACAGAGACAGACAAGAAGGAAGTCAAGATCGGTGCAAATCTGGAGCTCAGTGTGAAACAACGGTTGATTCAGATGCTGCATGACTATGTGGAAATCTTTGCTTGGTCTTACAAAGATATGCCTGGGTTGGACACCGACATTGTGGTTCATCACCTGCCTAGCAAGGAAGACTGCCCTCCGGTAAAGCAGAAGGTCCGTCGTATGCGTCCAGAGATGTCTGAGAAAATCAAGGCTGAGGTTATGAAACAGTTTGACGCTGATTTTCTAAAAGTAACTTCTTACCCTCAGTGGGTTGCCAATGTGGTTCCGGTACCGAAGAAAGATGGCAAGGTCAGAATGTATGTTGATAACCTGGATTTGAACAGGGCGAGCCCAAAGGATGACTTCCCTCTGCCTCACATCGACGTTCTGGTTGACAACACTGCTCAGCATAAGGTATTCTCTTTCATGGACGGTTTCTCCAGTTATAATCAAATCAAGATGGCTCCTGAAGATATGGAGAAGACCACTTTTGTTACTCAAGTGGGCACCTTTTGCTACAAGGTCATGCCGTTTGGGTTGAAAAATGCTGGGGCAACATACCAACGTGCCATGGTTGCCTTGTTTCATGATATGATCCTTCATGAGATTGAAGTATATGTAGACGATATGATCGCAAGATCCCAAACTGAGGAGGAACGCCTTGACCATCTACAGAAGCTGTTTGACCGGTTGAAGTTGTACAAGCTAAGATTAAACCCGAACAAGTGCACCTTCGGGGTGAGATCTGGAAAACTACTAGGTTTTGTCGTGAGCGACAAAGGTATTCAAGTGGACCCTGCCAAAGTGAAAGCCATACAAGAGATGTCAGTTCCCAAGACAGAGAAAGAAGTCAGAGGCTTTCTAGGACGGCTGAATTACATTGCCCGGTTCATCTCGCACCTAACTGCTACTTGTGAGCCAATCTTCAAGCTGCTGAAGAAAGATCAAATAGTACGTTGGAACGATGAATGTCAGGACGCTTTCGAAAGAATCAAAGAGAATCTCCAAGAGCCACCCATTCTTATGCCACCGGTTGAAGGAAGACCTCTAATCTTATACTTGACAGTACTGGACAATTCAATGGGGTATATGCTGGGGCAGCATGACGAGTCTGGCCGAAAAGAGCATGCCATTTATTACCTTAGCAAAAAGTTTACCGACTGTAAGACCCGATACTCACTGCTCGAGAAAACTTGCTGCGCTTTGGTATGGGCTTCTCGCCGGCTAAGACAGTATATGTTGACTCACACTACTCTATTGATTTAAAAAATGGATCCAATCAAATATATCTTCGAAAAGCCTGCCTTGTCCGGAAGAATAGCAAGATGGCAGATGATCTTGACTGAATATGACATCCAGTACACGACTCAAAAAGTAATCAAGGGAAGTGTGTTGGCAGACCATTTGGCACATCAGGCAGTGGACGATTATCAGTCTATGAATTTTGAATTTCCAGACGAGAATATCATGGTAGTGACTGATTGCGAAATACCTGGACCGGATGAAGGACCTGAGGAAGGATCCCGATGGTCTATGCACTTTGATGGAGCTTCAAACGCTTTGGGCAACGGTATTGGCGCTGTGATCATATCTCCCAAAGGCTCTCATACTCCGCTCACCGCTCGACTGTGTTTCAACTGCACCAACAACATGGCGGAGTATGAAGCATGCATCATGGGTCTTCGAGCTGCAATTGACCTAAGGATCAAGTTTCTGAGTGTCATTGGAGATTCTGCTCTCGTGATCAGTCAGATCAAAGGCGAGTGGGATACGAAACACCCAAATCTTATTCCTTACAAGGAGTATGTGTTGACGTTATTTCCCCACTTCGAGGAGATAACCTTTGAACATTTCCCAAGAGAGGAGAATCAGTTGGCGGACGCTCTAGCTACGATGTCTTCTATGTTCAAAGTCAAATGGGACAACGAGGCCCCCCAGATAATTATTTGGAAATTGGATGAACCTGCACATTGCTGTGATCTCGAGACCGAAGAGGTAACAAAAAATCCTTGGTATCATGAAGTGTAGAGGTACCTTGAAGCTCAAGAATACCCCGAGGGTGCATCCGTTAATGACAAGAAGTTTCTGAGAAGGTTCGCGGAAAAGTTCTTCCTCAGCAATGACATTCTTTACAAACGAAACCATGATTCAACCTTACTGCGTTGTGTGGATAAGACTGAAGCAGAAAGGATCATGGCAGAGCTGCATGAAGGTACCTTCGGAACTCATTCCAGTGGACATACCATGGCAAAGAAAATCCTTCGGGCAGGATATTACTGGTCCACAATGGAAGCCGACTGTTATCAACATTCTCGGACGTGTCACAAATGCCAAGTCTATGATGATAAGGTGCACATTCCTCCAGTTCCTTTGAACATCATGACAGCACCTTGGCCTTTTGCAATGTGGGGCATTGATATGATCGGCGAGATCAGACCTACGGCATCCAACGGGCATCGCTTCATCCTGGTAGCGATTGATTACTTTACAAAGTGGGTTGAAGCAGCTTCCTTTGCCACCGTAACCAAGAATGTCGTGGCACGGTTCATTCGGCATAACCTGATCTGTCGATACAGTGTACTAGAGAGGATCATTACGGATAATGGTACCAATCTTAACAACAAAATGATCACTAAGCTCCGCGAGCAATTCAAAATACAGCACCACAACTCTTCTCCCTACCGGCCGAAGATGAATGGGGCTGTAGAAGCAGCTAATAAGAACATTAAGAAGATTGTGCAGAAGATGACAGTGACCTACAAAGACTGGCACGAGATGTTACCATTTGCTCTTCATGGGTACCGTACCTCAGCACGGACGTCAACAGGGGCAACACCCTACTCCTTGGTATACGACATGGAAGCATTACTACCCATTGAAGTTCAGATACCCTCTCTCCGGATAATGAAGAATGCGGGTTTAAGAGAAGACGACTGGATCCAGACCCAGCTTGATCAACTAAACCTAATCGAAGAAAAGAGACTCATCGCTATTTGTCATGGTCAGACGTGCCAAAAATGGATGATCAAGGCATTTAACAAGAAAGTCAGAAGACAAGAGTATCAAGTCGGGGATCTGGTAGTCAAGCGCATCATTCTACCTCAAGGTGATCCCAGGGGCAAATGGACCCCCACGTACGAAGGGCCATTTGTGGTTAAGAACATCTTCTCAGGAGGAGCGATGATTCTAACCACCATGGATGGTGACGACCTTCCTCACCTCGTCAATGCAGACATAGTAAAAAGATACTACGCATGATTAAAGACCCGCTAGGTTGACTGGCCTAGGAAAAAATAAGGGCTTCCCAGCAAACCAAAAGGGTTCGGGAAAAAATAAGGGCTTCCCGGCGAACCAAAAGGGTTCGGGCAAAAATAAGGGATGAAAATAAAAAATCTGTACACCCGGCAAGTCGAAAACCTGAAAAGGCGGCTTGGGCAAAAATGGGTATCCCGGTGGACTGAAAACCCGAAAGGGCGGTCCAGGCAAAAGTTAGGCATAAGCGTAATACTATGTCTCATTGGATCACCCTGCATCCAGACTTCGGTATCGACCATCAGGCTCGGACGGCACCAACCAATCAGATTCCTCTTCAACTAAGCAGCAAAGTGATGAGACGCTTGAAGACATAAAGGCGATAGCAGATTTGGAACCCATTGGATTTTTTTCATATAGCTGTTTTGTTTTCTTTTTTACAAAACTGTATAAATCCCATTTTTCCGGCGGCGTTCTCTTACTAGGACGTCAACCTCTTGTACAAAAACGCCTATTTACAGGCAAATTTCAAAATCAATACAAGGTCATTCTTTCAGACAAATTGCAAATTGTTTTTCCTTTATCTGTTTTGTTTTGCAAAGAACGTCCAATGTTCATTTTTGATATATGCATTTGACATTAATTTTTGTTCATAAATATTTGCATGCGAAACAAAGGACTAATCACGGGTGACATCGGAAGTAGGGGCAATAAGAATTGTCTAAGCGATCTAGTTGCTTTGTCCACCAAGGTACCAAGGTAGGTTCGACTGAAGAATGTGACCAAGATAACTTCACTCCCCAAGAGTAAGACAATAATGGTAGCTCTCCCACTAAGCCTTACAAATCAGCAATACTCTCCCCAAGCAGAGTTGGTCTACCATCAGCCCAAAAAGTTGGATATCCCCAGTAGATTTTAATATTCCCCATCGGAGTATACAGATATTCCTTAGCAAGCATCCTCGGCAGTCTTAACATTCCTCAACGAAATATAAGATTGTTCCCCAGCGGAATACAGGATACCCACGGTGGAGCCATTTCCCAGCGCAGTCTAAAAATCTTCCCCACCAGAGTTAAATCATCTTCCCCAGTAGATTCTGGAAGCTTGTCCCCTGCAGAGTGCAAATGTATCTCCCCAGCCAGATTCAGAAGGTTATTCCCACCAGAGTCTAACTGGGTTATCCTCAACAAGTTGCAACGGAAAGATCATCCCCGGCGAAGTTCTTTCTATCCCCAGCGGAATTCATCATCAAGATCCCTAACAGAGCTTATCAACGGAATCCCCAGTGGAGTTCATCATTAAAATCTCAGCGAAGCATCTCTTCCCACAGAGTATTTCCCCGCAGAGTAATCTCTTCACCAGGTTTATTCCCCAACGGAGTCACTCTCTCCTACCGGTTTATTCTGGCAATCATCTTCGTTCATCATCCCCAGCGGAAACGAAGACTCAACACTATTCTCCAGCAGCTCCGGGATTTATTTTCCCCAGTTAAAACATCACATCTTCATACATTGTGACATGCATACCCATCATACAGCACAAATCTCATTTACGTTGAGAATATCATGACATCATGCATTTCATACATCATGACATTGCATACAGCTAACGCTTTACCTTTTTCAGGAAAAGGCTAATCAAAAGATGATTACCATCAACCTCTCTTAAGTTCCAGATCAACACCTGTAACAGGCCAGGAAATATCTGTGGACAATTGATTGTAGATCTATACCTGTAGCAAGCCAGGAAAGTTATCTACATGAAGAGATTGAAGATCAACACCTGTAACAGGCCAGGAAATTATCTTTCTTTCTGAGGTCAGAGATTAATACCTGAAACCAGCCAGGACAATTATCTCCTCGACCAACCTTTCTTAAGTTCCAGATCAACACCTGTAACTAGCCAGGAAATATTTGTGGACGACTGATTGTAGATCTATACCTGTAACAAGCCAGGAAAGTTATCTACATGAACAGACTGAAGATCAATGCCCGTAACAAGCCAGGAAGACTATTTTTCTTTCTCAGGTCAGAGATTAGTACCTGAAACCAGACAGGACAACTATCTCATTGACCAACCTTAAGTTCCAGTCTAATACCTGTAACTAGCCAGGATAATTCTGTGGACGACGGATTGTAGATTAATACCTGAAACCAGACAGGACAACTATATACTTGACCATCATGAAGCAACCCTACACCGGTCCCTTCTCTTTCAGATGCAGTTTTACACGAACTCATCATCAGGGCAACCCTACACAGGTTCCTTCTTTCAACTTACAAAGTTACAATGCTACAAACTACAGGTATGTAAGTTCTCGCTAAGGAATCTCTTATGCGATCGACACCCCTGGATGGCATCTTTAAGCCCATCTCCACTCATATCCAACAATCTCCAAATGGCATCTGTAAGCCCATTCCCAACATCACATTGTTGATACTACACCATGCGAGTGCAAATTTCTGGGCACTTTAGTGTTCAATCATCTTCCACCTTCGGATCACGAAAGGCACGCAAGCCAATCTACATCCTCAGGTTTAAGAAGATTGAACAGGGGCAACTGTTGTACCCCATAATTTTCCCTCCCATTTCCTCAAGATTTGTCAAAGAATAATCCTCAAATTGTTCAAAATGGCAAGGGTTGTACAGTCAAATCACCTCCTAAGGCAGCCAAAATTAGGGTTTTGTTTCTTTCAAGGAATTTGGGGTTTTCAATGGTTCAATCAAGTATCATAGGCCTATATACATTCTCAAGCACCTACATGCCAAGTTTCAAGACTCACAGTGCCAATTTGCATAGTCAAAAGTCCCATTTGACCTACAGTCAACTACAAGGGCAAAATGGTCATTTTGCAGTCAAAAGTCAGAATTTTTGGTCAACATCTTATTTTGAGTTCACAATCATCATTTGATCAAGTCTTGATCATGACTCCACAAGAATAGCTCAAAAATCATCAAGATGCAAAAAGTTACTATTTTTGGACAGTAGAAAAGTCAACTGTATCTTGACTAGGGCATAACTTTTTCATGGTTTGTCAGAAAAATCCCATCCAATGCTCATTTTGAATAGGATGCAATTTCCTACAATCCATCTTCACACTCCAAGTTCAATAAATTCTCTCACAAGAAGTTACCAATTTTGACATTATAGGTCAATTTCAAAAGTCAACAAAAGTACATTTTAAGTCAAAGGCCATAACTTGAGATTGGTAAATCCAAATGACATGGGACTAAAGGCATTGGTTATAGGACTTCAAGAGCTTTCCAAAATGTCCCAGAACATGTTCATATGATCAAAATTGAGCAAGTTGTGCATTGGAGAAGTTGGGAAATTTTCATGAATTTGCAAAAGTCAACTTTGCTCAAAACACCTTATTTTTGCTAATGGGCCTCAAATCTCTTCTTGAAACTTCACCCATGACCTATGAACGACCCATCAAGCTTAATTCAATTTATTTTCTTATTTTTATTAATTAATTGGATTTTTAATTAATATTAATTCATTTAATTAATTTAAATTGTAGGAAAATACAAGATTTGGTTTTTAAATCTTTTTGTGAAGCAAATAGGACCTAATCATGCTGGCAAATTCGTGCACAAGTCAAAGATTTCAAAAAATCCATAATTGGCAACATTATTCAATCATGAAGAATCAAAAATATTTGATTTCCAATCAAAGATTTAAACTTGAATGCACATGGATTGGATCCAATTTTTTGACCTAATTTGTTTCCTTTATATGCAAGCAAGCAGGCCAGACCTAAGGGACGTGAAAAAGCTGCAGAAACAACCATAGCACATTGAAGAAATTCCAAGAAAATTGAAAACTGATTTTTGCATTCTAGGACGATTCAAGGGTTTTTATTGATTCCAATACATAGCAGGAGGTTCCAAGGACGTTTTGCAATCCAATTCAAGCACTAAAACTCAAGGAATCAAAGAGTACATAACCACAATTTGCTTTTCTTATTCAAAATTGCATTGCCTAATTCATGAGCATTTAAAATGATTTCTTGATTGTTTTGCATTGCTAGGGACCATACGAAGCTAATGGTATGATTTAATTGGATTATAATGCCCTGAATCATAAGATACCATGAACAAAATTCTAGGGTTCTTGAACTTTAAATTGGGTATTTCTAAACCAGAAAAATTGAGACTATTAAGATACATGACTGAATTCGTGAGGACAAGACGAACAAGAATCACACCTCGCGAAATATTTATATGTACTGAGCTTCTATTCGCTATTTTTCGTTGCAATGGTTAGTGGGGGTTAAAAACCCCCGCTATCTGTTTATGTTTTTGCAGGTACAACGAAGAAGATGATGAGGTGTTGATACCTGGTTGGCCGGTTTAAATCTTAAGCGCGCTTTTTTATTTGGCCAGCATATTAATTGATTTATGTATATTATAATTACTTCTTATTATACTAACAATTATCAAGCGCTGGTGGAGTGGTTGAGTGAGCGTCCAATAAGCATTGGGACCTGGGTTCGAATCCCAGGTCCCCCAAACGTTTATTTGTTCTTTTTCTTCAGGCGTTCTTGTGCAAAGCTTGCAAAGGGAGTCTACCATATGCTTTAAATATCAGCATGCCAAGTGGCTCCTGGCCAAATCTGAAGGCCAGGATTGAAGGCCTATCATGCTCCCCAGTCAACAGGCGTGTGGATGATCACCATGGTCAACGTGGCTGAAATGTTAGTGGGCCTGGAAATTGACAAATGCACCTCCAAAGCTGGCCCAAACCCCCTGAGTTTGCCTCTTTATTTTTCTTTCATTATTTTTTATTTTTACTTATCTAATTTTAATTCCTAATTAACTATTAACTAATATTTATCTTTTATAATAAATTCAGAAAACAAAAAATACATAATATTTTTATTTATTTATTAAATTTAATTAATTATTTTTGTAAATAAACACTAACATGATTAATTTAGTTAGTTAGGTTAATTTTAATATTTTCACAATAAATAAAATCAATGTAGAAATTAGGGTTTATGAAAGCTTTTGACTATCTTTTATTTTTATAAAAAAAACTCAAAAAAATATCTTTTATTTAATTAATTAACTAGTTTTAGGTTTAATTTAATTAAATGCAAAAATAACAAAAATCTCTTTCTCCAAAAAAGGGGTCAAAACCCTGGAAAACTCTCCAATCCAATTTTTCTCGCGCACGATTATTTTTGATCCATTATTATGTAATTGCTCTGAGGATGTAATAGCTTTAATTAGGAATTTTTATCGCTTTTATTTATTTTCCACAATTTACTTTTCAAGGGTTTGTTTTTGGCGATGTAAATACCCGACCCCTTGTAATAGCGTAGATTTATTTTCCGCAAACTATTAAACTGCTAGATGTATGTTAATTAGGCTATGCATGACAAGATCTCTCTGAAAATAAAATCAATCGTAGCTCACAATAACATGTACAAAGATAACATAATTGAAACCTGACACACTCACACATGCCACTCCTAGGGTACGCCTCACTTGGTTGCCTCGACGTGGTCATTGAGTATAGGGTGTTTTAGAGGTCGCCCTCCTGTCTAAAAATCAAAGTTGCCTCGAAACGGCTACCTCGATAAAAAACGATCTAAGACATTAGGGTTACCGCTAAGGCGTACTACTATTGCTTTGGTGACCACATGTCCCATTAATCGAATTGACCCAAAAACTCCAACGACGGTGCTACCTACTTCTCAATAGTGGGATAGTACTGTCTAAAGGACGTTTACACAGCTTAATTTCTTTTGAGTAGGTAGAGGTTCTCAGGTACTTGCTCTTTCAAAACAAAAATACTTTTCGCACCTACACTTTTCTGACAAAAGTTTTCAAACAACACTTCATACACTCTTGAGGACTGATACAAGAGTTAAAACGAAGTTTTCAAACGAACTTTTTTTTGAAACCCACAAACACAAGAAAAGCAAAACATTTTTGAAAACATAGTGAGCAAGTACCTAAGAGCCCATGGATAACCACGAATAGAAAGGGTGCTAACACCTTCCCTTTCTATAATCTACCTCCCGAACCAAGAAACATCTCGAAAAGGAATTTTGCTGTGCTTTTGTCCTTTCCTTGTTGGAGAAAATAAAAGACGGTGGCGACTCTTGCTTACCGCGACATTTCGCGAACCAGCATTAAAAACAGTCAGTTCTATTTCCACCGATCACAGTTACCATTTTCAACAATTCTCCCAAGGCTCCCTCGAGAAAGCCTGTCAGAATTACGCCTGTTCAGAAGATTGCACCCATAATCATCACTGTTCCGGGGCCCATCCCCTATACATCCGACAAAGCTGTCCCGTGGCACTATGGGGCAGATGTTTATGTTCTTGGAGTTAAGCAAGAGTTTGACACTAATACCGGCGTCAACAACATTACTAGGCCTGCCAAGGTCACCCGCAGTGGTAGACTTTTCTCGCCTGACATTGCGCCGCCGACTATCCGAAGACCTATTGTCATCACACTTGCAAATGTACCTACTTCCCTTCCGGATCAAGTTCCTATTTCTACCTCTGCCGCTGAGTCATCTGACGCTCGGGGCAAGGGGATAGCCACTGATATGCCTGTCCAGATGGAGGCACCGAAGACCATCAATGTTGAATCTTCCGACTAAGGAAGAAGAAGCAAAAATAGGTTTCTTTTTGGGGTAAATTTCTTTTCCCGTGGCCTGCTTCATTTCTCTATTTTTCCTATCTTATAGCGGGTTGGCTCTAAATAATGAGTTGAACATTATTTATTGCTTTTGCCAGAATATTAGCTCCGGGCTTTCTATGACGTTTGAAAGTGGTCATGAGGGGATACACTTAACAGTCTACCCCCCCTCTTACCTAAGAAGGTAGCTTGTCTCGCCCAGGAGGTGGGAACAGTTGAAAACAAAGTGGCGAACGGGTGAGAGGGCCTTCGATTTTGATTCTTTTTCTTGAGGGGGATTCTGTCTGTCAGAAATAACTGTCTGTCTGGTCTGCATTTATAAAGTGTTCAGTGGACAATTCCTTCTCTTGATATGGAGGTTTTAGGTCTCTGGAAGGGCCTTCGTTCTTTCTGTTAGTTTTCGTTTGTGAATCTTTATCCCATGCATAATTTGTTGGTCAACAACCACAACTCAATAGAATGAATTCTTTAAGACTCCGGACAGAAAGAGAGTCCGGAGGGAATCATTGTTTCTCAATCAAGCATGCCTCAACTGGTTCTGGACAGAAATATAGAGAGTTCTTATTTTTTTTTAATTTTGATCCCCATAGCTGCGGTTATTTTATATTCCCTTTTTAGAGGTGGGCGCCCACCCGTGTTGGGTCTACCCGATCCCAATATTGATCTATCTTTAGCACTTGATGCTTTACATATAGAAATAGAGATTCAACTTGAAACCCTGTTCAAGGAACACTTTGGGCAGTATTATGTATTTCCTGACGGATTAACCTTCTCTGCCGTTGGTGAACATCTGTACTCAAGGGTTGGAACCTTGGCTGGGTTGCAGGATATTCTCGTTGATCTCCTTTTTCTAAGGGAACTGAGCCCTTTTTTTCAGTTTGCTTTGGATTTTGTTATAGAAAGGGTATAGCTGTTATCAAAAAGTGCTTGCATAAAATAAATAAGGTCCATTTTACCACGTAGTTCGTCGGTCAAACCAACGATTCTCTTCTCAAAGTTATAGAGAGATCTTTTTCTAGTTAGACTTCTAAGCGCCAATCTCGATTCTCCTCGCAGTTCTCCCTTTAACCTCTAATCAAAAGTCTAGATGTCTGCCTGTTTGTCGTACTAGGGGCTATATTCTTACCATAAATAAATCTTCTTCTCTTTTCAGAAATCAGTCTCATATCTCCATTTATCTCCTCGCAGTGTCCTTTCTACCCTCAAACCTGACGGCTCGGTCAGTTCACCTCTTAGTAGGACTTGTGATTGGGCAAGTAAGGTCTAATAGCCGCTACTGGAAGTTCTTTGTCCTTTCAGCAAGTCTCCGGGTATTCCGCGTCCCAATGGGCTCTATCTCACCACCTCCTCCCTACTGCCAGTCGCGTAGGAGTAGTCTGGGAACCTTCAAAAACCTTCCCCGATTGACATGAGTCACGGTAGGCCTACCGTGACTCATGTCCCTAAAATGTTCAGATTCCACCTCTTGCGTACGTTTCCAATTTATTGGCACTGGTTGGTCTCCTGCTATATCCGCTTCCTTTAGTCTTCGCCTTTAGATAAGATAACAAAAAGTGTCTGTTTATTTAGGCATCTTAACTATTCAAAAGCTTCGTTCTCCTTGCTATGGTTACGACAATCTTAGGGGTCAAGCTTCACGGTGTACGTCCGTCTAATGCATGCTCAAGCTTCCATTCCTTCTTTAGGAGGGTGGAAATCGAAGTCTCGAATACAGATTCCAATCGTCCAGGCAAGCATGCATCTTAGGCGCCCCTTGTAAAAAAAACCGTACCGAATGAGTCACGAACCGTTGGAAGCGCCTTTCTTTCTATGCCTTCCTTCTTCTTTTGATTCTTTCTTCTTTCTGTTCACCTGAACGGAGACTTTACTTGCTTTCGAGCGCTTGGTCTGGCCTATTTGTTTGCTGTTAGAAGGGAAGCCTGAGCAACGTAGCAGGTAAAGAGAGAGGGATTGCTCGGCAGGGAAGACGGGAGAATATCCAAATCAAAGACAGGCACTCGACTCTATATACAAGAAAATTGTGAACTAAGGGGATCACAACGGCGAAGGGGGCCAATCGAGGAGACTGGAGGAGCTGGATGCAGCGATTCGGAAGTAGTGAATTGTCTTCTTTGCAGTTTTTCAGGGGAGTGGCTATCAAGCTAGCCAAAATTTCCATTATTCGGCTATTCAGATATATTTGTATAGAAAGTTGACTTCTTTCATTCAAGTAAGATAGTTGATCGAGAAAGGTCCTCTTCCACTGAGAAACTAAGGAGCGAAAGCGATGTGCTCCGATGAAAGCCTTGTGGGTCTAACGCGGCCCTTTACTCAATGAATAGGAAATATGACCACACACAATGACAAATCCCCGCGATCTGGGGCATGAAGCAGTTGGCTCTCATTGGGAATTCTCCATAGCATGACTAGTTAAAGCAATCAAATTGATTGAGACAACCAAGCCTCAATCCCGGGTTCCCCATGACGAATCAATTGTGTCGGGCGAAAGAAAAGGCCGGGGCAGGAATGCGGTAGGTGGTGGTCCTATGAATGGGTTGACTAAGATAATAGAAAGTCTACGGTTAGTTCCAACAATATCCAACAAAGACCATAATTACATACATAACATAGTCATAGCGGAAACTATCAAAACGAGTAAGCTAGGTTGCCTATGCCTAAAGCCTGTCTACTCCTAACAAGTCTAAAGATAGAAGTGACTTTATAATAGTATGGCTGGAATCAGGTTCTCCTATGCGGAGGGAGGGTTGGCTTTACGCCTTTTTTTAGTTATCTCAAGAAGTTACCGTCAAAGAGAGAGCCATGGCTGCTCACACATTGTTAGAGCGGGAAGGGTTTATATTAATTCCGCGTTGCATGAACCTGGTTGTTTGGCTATTAGATTCGCACAGACAGGCAGCAAAGAAAGGGCTTCTAGCCTACTAGTTAAGTAACAACAGTTGTGGTTTCTTAGAATCATCCTCAGAGGGAGCCCATTATAGCACCGGGATACATAACATAAAGGCAAATCATTGTAAAGTCTTATCGTCAGGTTTAAGACTAAGATTCGAGCATTTAATCGACAAAATTTGCATTTAAAGCCGACGATAGTGTAAGTGATTCATAACTAATCTTCCCTTCGTCGCTGTAAGTGGAATGCCCTTAAATTATTCCTTAAATAGGGACTCGAAATCTAATACAGCCATTAGGAGAGATCCCGGCATAAGATGCCAACGTCGGGCATTCAAATTAACTAGTCTTCTTCGCTACAAGTATGATTCCTATTGCTTCTAGCTCCATTACATACCTTTGATAGCCATTTCAAATCTATCTATTTGAGACCAAATCCTATGAACACATTCTCCTTTGAGTTCCGATCTGACATTCATTCAGAAAGCGAAGAACTTACTTATTAATCTATAACTGTAGAGTCATAAATCTCGGATTTGATTTGAACCAACGCTCATCAATGGATCACGACGTGAACTGTCAACCGAGCTACCACCGAGCTATCGAGATGGGAGGGAGGGACTGATTGATACATGGAAGCCTATAAAATCAAGTGAGTTCGCTCATAAGAACAGTAAGTCCCTCTTAGTCTCACCATGTGCCCTTATTATGGAAGCTAGGATTTCTTTCTCATATTCGACCATGTCTGGACATTGTGTAAGATGAAACTTATTCTTTCTATAGATAGATAAGGGAATGAATGTAGCTCGTGACGAACCTACTGAAACAGCCCTAGCCCCAGGTGCTAACCAGTGAGACACCTTTCCCGAAACTACAACTTCTCCTAACCCGGCTGAATCCGGGGTAATCCTGACTGCGCCAAAGACTGCAACGACCTTTTCTTACTCATCCATCTACCTTGAGACTGCACTGTCTATAGGCACCTTTCCTGCCTCTTACTGCGGGACAAAGAGCTGCAACCTTAAAAGAAGCGGGAGAGCGATCAATTGTTGGGTTCCTGTGCCCTAGTTTATTCATGTGGTTGGGTTAGGCGTATCCGAAACGTAGGTATTACTCTCTTTCTTAACCCCTTTCGGAAATGTAGACGGGTAAAGCGAATGGAAAGTCTCTCATAGCAACATAGAGATCGAGCTTGGAGGCCTGTCTAACAGGTGATTTGATCGGGCACCCACGGAGGCTGCGAAAGGGAATCGGTTCTACTTGAAACGGGAACAATCATCCCAATGGTCACTCATAAGGTACTATATGTAGGAGATATTCTGAAATATCTCAAAAGGAGAAGGGAACGGCCCCCTTCGATCCTGCCTGCTAAATTGGGGAAGATATAAAAAAGGGGTCCTCTCGCTCAATCCAATATAAATTGTTTCTAGTCTTGTGATGAGCTTGAAAACGGGCCTTGAAGCATGGGCGGGGCTAGGGAAGCTCTTACAACTCAATAAAGCGGGTATTTTAATGCTTAACACGGGGGCTAGAGCTGAGGTAAGTGCATCTGATTCTTCCTTTGCAACCGGGGATGAAAGTAAAGGCTAGCAGGGATTGTCATTCATCCGGATACAATATTATGTTTACAAGTCTTGTTGAAGATGCCTTGACTGTATCCTTCGGTTCTGTTCGCAGATCTGGAACATTCCTTGGCAGCGAGTGAAACGATCGAACAGGCCTTTACTAAAAACAAGAATGATAGCTTCAGGAAACAGCGAGTAGAGGGATTGCAACACCCTTACTTCGGACGCCAAAATGAGGATGAGAGGGAAAGGCACCACGCGGTTAAGAAGCTGACAGATAAGAAACTGAGCATGGACATCCTCACTGTGTTATTCGTCTTCAGAATCCTTGTTGTATCTTCCACCGATGCTATTTCCTATAGCTTGCTGGTATTGGACCTTTCTTCTGAGATTGGGATGAGGAATTTGAGCTGGTAGGGCTTCCTTTCCAAACAGGTCTCAGTCTTCGAAGTGATCCAACAGTTCCATCTCCAGTAAAAGCATAAGAGGTGCATCTGATCGGGTAGCAGTGGGAGAGAGGAAGAAGAGGCACCCACTAGAGAACAAATGATATGGCTCGTTCGTATAGGCAGATCAAAAGTGAATGCCTATGTGCCAAATAGCGTGACTCAAGAGATAATTAAAGGCATTTCAATCAAGGTCCGGATCGAATCGCATTGAGAAGGAAGGGAGACAGATCTCAATGTCATGATAAAAGGAGCAGGGACGAGCGTCAGAGAAAGCTGGTAATCGAAGAAGTAGTGAGTAGTAAGGCTGACGGTGAGTAAAACGAACAAGTTAGGGGATATTGAGCTTGTTGAACCAGTGAATCTTTCGGTCCGGCCTTCCAGTTATGAAGCGGATTGTGTTACACCCTTCTGTTCATCTCATCCCAGTTGTAGTTGATCCAATCGATCCAAAACCTGCGGTAGTTTAACTAGTGAAAGCAAGGCCGGGAAAGAGGAAAGTGATTCCCTTCTTTCGGTAAAGAATTTCTTTGAACTTCTCTTCCAATTCTTATTTTAACTTTATCTACCATACTGGCACGGACCTGCACAGGAAATAGCGATCCTACTAAGCCAATTCTATGGATTCGACTACCACCGGGAGAAAAGGCGCTAAGAAAACAAAGCGCTCCTCTCGGAAGTTTCCAGGAAAGGTCAAATGTTAATTAACGACTGAACTCACGGGCAGCTGTGAAAAAGAAAGAGGAGACCTTCAATCAATGCTTTCGGGTGAAGTCCTTGTCACTGTGTAAAACTGGTACTTTCCTATAGTTGATCAAGGATGCTGCTTTACTTTGCTAGTGAATCAGATCTTTGGCTTTACTGTCTTACTATTCGGAGAATGGACTCTGTTAGGGGTGATATCTCTCTATCTTAAGTCAGTCATTTCTACCGGCTCCGGGTAACTTCCTTTAGGAAGGAAAGCAAGTCCCATCGATTGAGCTGTTGATGGAATGAATGGAATAAGGGCTGCTTTCAAACCTGAAACAGGTCCAGGTCTTGGAATCGGGCTAGGAGCAGCTATTGAATTTGTTTATGGCGGTGTGATAATGCCAGTCGAAAGGGAAAGGCGGTGACTATCTGTTCTTACTCTTTTTCCAAAGGCCCTAGAGTAATAAAAAGAAATCTTCTTTCAGCTCAGCTCTTGTGAAATGGTATTTGTGGTTCGCTTGCCCTTGTGACTATGCTTTCAGTTCTGTGGTGAACGTCGACTCTTCACTCTTCCTTTCCTACTTATCTTAATAATAATTCCGCCGTATTTAACTACGCTCTCAAAATAAGTGCTTTAGTCTACGAGTCTTAGGGGAAGACCAATCCCTAAAAAGGCATGTCTTAGAAGGTCAGTATAAGACAGAGTGGGAAAGATTTATACGCAATAATACCGACAGCAGCTGAAGCTAGCTTTCTTAGAGGATTGAGTAATTCAAACATATGACATATGACGATCGTTTAGAGCACCCACCTCCTGTGGGGGTCTCATCCTCGGGCATATCTGTTCCAGAGAGAGATCAAGAAGGAGAGATTTGCTCCTATGGGAAATTCTTCCCCTGCTTGATTTTCCCCAAACCCAACTATTTGATTTGTTAGGCTTTCCTATCTATGTAGGGTTCCCTCCCACTGGCTATGCAATCTAGAAGGGTCCATTCACTTCAATATCCTTATATGCAAGCTCGGGGAAGGTCAACGACAACAGGCTTCTTTGTCAAAGACATATCGAGTGAAATTTCATTCTTTCGTAACAATTGACTTATGCAATTTACTGATGAAGATTAGGATATTATCCCCACGGGACATCATGACCCACTAGAATGGTGGTCCGCTCGATAGCCTGGAAACGACTCCTCCATTTATTAGTTATTAGCCCGCCACAAGACAGGGAAAGGAAGCTAGCGGATCCACTCGCAGTCATGCTCTTCTCCTCGCTCGTCTAGGAAAATTATCCCGGGTAACCTATTCGATGACTGATGTTTTAAACACTCTCGCCTGCGTATCCTTATCCCTATCCCTTTGTTGATGAATCGCACCTTTCCCTCGTAAACTTGAATTGGAATTCTGCCACTCTCGATAAAATTGGTATCAACCCCTCGAAGACGGATATTTCAAGTGTGCCAGAAAAAAAGCCTCTTTTGGGCCTATTTGCCTAGGTTCTTGTGAATGGGCTCAGGAGATTCATGATCTTAGGTTTGAATGAAAGAGTAGGATTAGGATACGAACGTAGTCGTTGGTACCGTAACTTTAGTTTAGAATGCGAGAAGATATAGACTTTCCCGTTGAGATAGATTCTCATGTTCTTGCAGACGTGGACTATAGAGATTTTACCACCCCCCGGATGCTATTATTTCGTTGTCAAGGGAAGTCTCTCTCTTGGTGTCAGGAACACGACTTCTAATTCCTATACTCTTTGGGAGCCAAGTCGTATAGCTTAGGCCTTTCCATCGTACTCCTCTTGATGCCATCAAGCAAGGCGCTTGGTCTTAATGGTAACTGACCTGGACAATTCTCAATATCATCTAAATGAAAATATAGTTAAAATAATAATATATTAATCAACTATATTTGCTAGAAGAACGTCTCTTTTGGCCCTCCCTATAGATTATGCCTTTTTTCTGGAACTTGAAATAAGGGAATCCAGTGTGAATGCTAGCTCCGCTCCAAGGAATTGCCTTAGGTCTGAGCTTGAGTATGGAGAGTTTTTCTTTCGTAAGGTATTGGGGATATCTTTGACTATATTTACTATACTTATAGTAAAGGTTCGATATTTAACTAAAAAGATAGAAAAGGAGGGTTAATCTGGTCCTCAAGGGTATGACCTATCACTCAAGACCTTCCATTCTCTTTACTCCGACAGGCAAATCACTACTAACATAGACTACCGTACTTTTAAGCCCCTCAGCTTCAATGCTAATAATTCCTTTCCTTCTGCTTCTGCGTGAGAAGATTCCTTACCCTAGCTTTGTAGTCTAGGTCTGTCTATACGGAGTGATTAAGCCTTAAATGCTACGGATTATATTATAAGAGGACCCCCTATCTCTAGCCCAGCACCACAAAGCCTCATAGAGGTTGAAGTTTGGAATGGAAGTCAACTAGCTTTTATTTTTATCATTCACCTTCTTTTGGATGAAGTGACTTGGCGCTTTTATGATAACACGAGCTAAGGTTTCACTAAAGAGAATCGAGGTTTGAAACCATCCCAAAGGGTCTTTTGTCTTGGTGTTCCCGTTGCCTTACCACTTCCATTATCCTTTCTCTATGCAAACCCTGGGTAACCTTCACTGCCTTTCCTCTGTCTTTCTACTTCCTCGGAAGTAGAGCATCTTCCGCTCCTAGCGATTCCGCTTACTCCAGACAAGTTAGCTATTGGACTAAGACTAAGGGATGGCTCATTGATAGTAGCTTGTCGGAATGACTGTACAGGTACTTCGGCGAAAGAACAAGCACTGGATCTTCCATGCTGTCACTATCTGAGAATCATCTTTCCATGGCCGCATGTCTATTGGTATACTGAAATGGAGCAGGTACTTTTTCAGTAACTCTTTCTGAGGAACATAAGAAGAAAGAAATGGATGCCCTCTCCGGCTGTTCATAGTCACGAATCACCACTGGCTTTCATTTGTACCTGATCCTCCTCCCCAATCACACATACTTCTCTACTTCTGCTTGCAGTGATAATATCACATGTGGAAGCGCGCGTACGCTAGAAAGACGTATAAGCAAGCCTTTATTTATGAGTATGAGTCAACCAAGCCGCTTCAAAGAACAAAGGTCTCTGGAATGCCGGCTGAGGTCACTTTGTAGGTCAAAAAGAAGAAATAGGGTGGTGATCGGATTTGACTGGAGGCAGATTCCGGACAACAGCTTCCAGGAAAAATGACATTCCATCTTAAAATAGAGCTCTATCTAAGCTCTAATACACACGAATGAACCCTGGAGACTTTTTCCTCTCCATGTAAACTGAGAGCCTAGGTACCCAAGATCAATGATTTTGCTTTCAATCTTTAAACTTCCCACATCTGAAGAACTTGCTTCCAGAGCCATGCTTTCAGACTCTCCATAGGTTTCGCATAGAGAGCAATCAATAAGAACTCGCTCTTCTTCTCCTGAACTACCTTCATATGAACGAACTGAGAGTCATCCTGAAGGACATCCACTGATATATCTTTGCTCTTCCACAGGACAAAAATCCCACCTTGAGGTTCCAACCAATGCGATGATGGTTTTAACCACTTTCTCGGCCTTCTCACCACTGACCCAAGTTTAAAAAATAAAAGCACAACTCTCTCAGGTGAATTAAGTCCATTCTTACACCATGAAACCTCGGCGGCGATTCCAAACTCAAATCTTGCACACAATAAGGAAAAGACTATACCACCCATGTTGCAGTGGGGCTACCCATCATATGACGAGCAATCCGGCTGCATTTGACTCATCTCTAAAAAAATGATATTGGTAGGACACCTTTGCGATGACCGCCAAAGCTATGCCATCTTTATTCCAACTTCCTCTGTGTTGTCAAGGATCTACACACGCATAATGTTATAGCTATAGGGTGCCGCCCGTAGCCAACCCCTATATGCTTGAGACCCTAATTTTCCTCTTATTTATTTGTGTCTTCTTCATAACAAAGAGCTTACTTATGGCAAATAGGGGCTTTATAGGGGTCCTCTTGTTGTTTGAAAGGTAGGTTTTGTCAGAGATTAAATGGAAAGGAAGGGAAGAGGTAACTCACCAACGAACAGGAGGAGGATATGAAATAGAGCACCAACAACCGTTCTACTCGAGCGGAACTTCTAACTGAAGCTTCTCACATTTTTCAGCAGGGTCTGGGCTACGGGGTCCTTTTCCAACCCCTCTCTTATGCGTTCGGGGATGTCCCCTTTGAGTTGGCTCATGTCTGCTATCTCTTCTAACTTGTTGGATTCCAACTCGGTCTTTCGACTTAGTGCGTCGACAACTTGATTGGTCCTCCCGGGCTTGTACTCGAGGACCATGTCGAATCCCACCAAAAAGTCTTGCCACCGTGCCCGCATGGGGTTGGGCTCTCTTCCGAGTAAGGAAAGAGCTCGTAGCCACGTTATCGGTCTTGATCACGAACCTTGAGCCCAACGAATAAAACTACACTGCGCTCCAGCAATTCAATGATCTCTGTAACTTGGCTATCAAGGTCACTCTCCACGAGCGCTTGCTGCGAAAAGTCGGACTTGATGCAATGGTGGGGGAGATCAAGATCACTAAGCCAGTTGTTTGCCTTGCTCTACGCAAAGCCCCACCCAATAAGGCTGCCATGCTAAACAATCCTGGTATGGAGCGGACTGTAGGCAAATTTGGCAATCGGCCACGTGACTTCACGTACGATGTCTCAAAGGCTGATGAGATCTATGATTGCTTGGAAAAAGTAGGGTTAGTTGGGTCCCCAGAGCATCAAGTCCAGTTAGACGCACTAAAAGGACAGAAACCCATATGCTAGTTTCATGCCAGTAATAGTCACGCCACAGCTGACTGCGTAGCCTTCCGCCGCGCAATACAGGACAAGATTGATGTTTCCCGATAAGGGAAAACGGATGTTGATTGACAAGCAACCATTTCCCAAGACCGCGTAGGCAGCGCCGGTGTATATTCATGACCACTACTTTTATTTGTCGATATAGTCAGTGTGCCGCGAGTGCTTTCTCTCTTTTATCCAACTTGACTTCTCTCTTCCACACAGGCCTCGCTTGCATGCCTTGTGGCAAACTATACTTAAAAATGGTTTATATAAATAAAGAAGAGTCACACTCTTGAAGCCCTAAGAAATAGGCAACATCGGTTCGAATCAGAATTGGGGTGGGGCTCTTTCTCCGGAATTTGAGTCACTTACCCAGAAAAGATGTTGCTAGGCAGGCGGTTATTATAATAGAGGTGCCTTCAAGTAGAAATGAAATTTAGCCGACACAGAAAAACTGAAGAAAAGCTAAAGGCTTTCTCCCTCCATATCATATGGATTACCTATAGCATTCGACCCCTTCCTCTTTGTAGGAATTAAGATCTTTCTACTCCTTTCGCCCTACGACTCCTCATGATGAAAGCTACTTCGCACCTTGAGTCTTCTTTCTATATTAAAAAATAGATCTCCCTTGAGCTTGGACAGTTGGGCAAGCTGAACCATGTACAGTAGAAGTTTCAGCTATTATTGATCCAGTTTCCACCTCTTCACCATGTTTGGATGACACCGGTTCTTTCGAAGCAGATAAGGGAATTTATGGATCGTCTCACTTGCCTGCGAACATAGCAAAAACTATTTAAATTGAGCTGACAGTAAATTAAGCTATGTTAAATAAAGCCTATCTTCTATGGGGCAGCTATTTCCGTACCGGGAAGCAGTTAAGGTGTCAAAGTGCGACACTAATCAATCTCGTCAGCAACGCTAGTCTGGAGATTTTTTCTCAAAAAAGGATCTGACCATATTGGTCAGAATAATATGTATAGGCGGACAGGATTCCTCCCTTTTTTCCTTTATAGAGAAGCGGGGTGACAAGATTTGATAGATGCCAATAATCCACAGTCTGACTGGTCAAGGCATATAACTCTCAAGCTCCCGACCGCAGGCCAAAGAGATCTTCTGACATATTTACAAGCCATCTCAACAAGCGTCCATTTCCCTAATATTAGCCAAGCGAACAAAAAATCTTTATGCTATCCGGTGATATTAAAAGGTTTCTTATTCATCCATATTCCAGGCTCGGAATGCCTCTTTACGTAAGTCTTTATTAGCCAGCTAACAGCTAACGGGGCCACGAAGCGCCCAAGGAATTGCGACTGCTCGATACCGATCGATTCCTGCTTTAATTAAGCTCTGATGGCATGATGCTAGGTCTGTTTACAGCATTGACCGCGGTATCCTGCTTGCACGGACGGCGTGTAGGATTGCCGTAACGTAATATGAATGGTTGAATGAATAAATTTTGATTAGTAATGTTATTTCTTTCATCCTTGTTCGGCGCTTGTTATTGAGTTGGTGTAAAAGAGGGCTAAGCCCAAGACAAGAATTCCAATAGTTCACTTTTTCGTTTTAGCGCTACTTGGATACTTCAAGCCAAGATCAGGACGATGGGTGGGAGATAGGGGCATGCATCCAAGAGCTTATTTTCTCGTTGTTTCTTGTAACATTATTAACGAGAAAAAGTGGCAGGCTCTATTTTCATGCTTAATGTTGTCGCCTTCGAAATCGATGCTTAAGTCGATCCACTTGCATTGGTGGTCTCTCTCTTCCCTCATCGCATGCGCTTCGCTTCGACCAGGGTTTAAGCCTTTGATTGTCCGGTAGAGTAGATTTCATCCCTCGATCTAGTCTTCTGTAACAATCTGATCTTTAACTTTATGAAATCAATTTTATTGGGGATCCTAGGTGGGGAAATAACAAGTCTCTTTTCTGGCTGACTTACAGCCGGGAGGCCAAGGGAGGCGTTTGGTCTGCTTGTCGCATACTACTAACCTAACTGCGAGTCAATCTATCTATCTATGTATTCTTGATGGTACGAAGCCTTTTTTCAAAGCCCTAAGGCAGGCCTTATAACTTTTTTTTAGTTTAGTAACCTAACCCGCCAGATACAAGTTTTGCAAAGTAAAGACATTCTTCAATGAGTGAAATCGAAATAGCCGCACAAGCATACACATAATCAGGAACGGCATATGGATCATCATACGCGGAAGGAATTTTATAATTTTTCTTTCTTATTCTTATTATTTTATTATGTTAAACTGTCACTAGGTTAGGTCAGCCCCCATTTGATCGACGATTTTACCGCTTTAGCCGACATTGATGCTGCCATTTAGAAATAAAGTAATATGGTTACGACTTGGTTGGTGTTCGGTGAGCCGATCAGAGAATAAAAAAAAAGATGTTTTTGGCATTTCTATAAGATCTTAACTTTTACTATTTTCATCTTTGAGCGGATGGATACGCATTCAGTTAGCTTTCTTACAGCATATATGCTCACAGCGGATACGACAAGACCGCTTATTCACTCAGCAACAACAGCGCATTCAATAGCAGCATTCGATTCGATGCTTCTTCCCTATTCTATTTGTAAACAACCGACCGAGGGGAAGTCAGCAGGAAGCCATAACTGCAAGAACCACAACGGACCGGTAGGATTGGCGAAAGAGTCTTGCAACAGTCTGTACAGGCCCCTTTACAAGCAAGCTAACAAGAACGAGGGAATCTCCAAACCAAAGAGCCGAAAAATAGCACGTAACCCGTGGAGGATAAAATAACCTTTTAGTTTAAGAATAATTAGGTCGGGATTAAAACCAATCAAATAAAAAAAGAGATAGGAAGCGAACATAACCGGTGACAGGATAATCAAAGAAATTATTATATTAAGTGGAGAAATTAAGATTTAAGAAAGAAAGACATTCCATGACCTCTAAAATTTCATGACACATTTTCTATTGATGGAGAAAGATATTATTACCTAAGTGCTTGTCTGTTCCTTGACGCGGAAACTTACGGAGAAAACATCTCATTGAAACTGAACCCAATCCTCTCATCTTAACTCTGACACCAATCTTCAAGAGACGGCTCTTGACCAATTCCTTTTGTATCGTACCTGGTCGAGCTCTACCTTGTACTTCCCGCCCGACTTTCAATCTATTTCTTATAAATCTGATTCACATCCAACAGCAGCAGTCTCTGTTGGTCCTCTTTTCCGCGTTAGATCAGAGCAAGACCTGTTAGAATCATCCCTAACATTTCCTTATTTAGTCAGGCCCAGGGTTAACCACAGGAGCAACCTTGGTTTTTCTTTACTCTCTAGCCCTACCTGAAACATTTACATTTCAAGTTCAATCTGAACCCTACTAAACGATTCCTCCCGGAATGAAAAGTACGCTTTATCGTTCCACTTCTTTCTGAACTCAAACAAGATTTCACTCGAGTTCAAGCTTTCGTCACTTAGTCAGAAGGGATCAACTCGGCATGTCAAAGAATCAGCGCTACCAGAACTTGGTCGTCTCCGCTGGGCAGGGCTCACCGCAAACCTACTTCCTCTTGGATCCTTTCCCACTGCCCTTTTCTTTCCAATTTCAACTCCAGTGGCCTGGTTCTTTTCTATGTAATTCTTTGAGTCGTTTTGTGTCTACCGCCTCATTCTCAGCCTCTTCCTACCTAAATAAGGCCCCCCTAGTCCTTCTTATCTATTCCTTAGAAAATGAAAGATTCATTCTTTAGCCAGATCAACATCCTTCTTCCTATTACCTATCTCCAGATCAAGATCCTAACATGATTAAAGCCATAACTCTACTATTGAAGTACTTAGTAATCCTACTTCCAATTCACTATCTACTTCCTTCGTCAGCCCTCCTCCATAGCTACCTTTGAAGGGAAAGCTGGCTAGACCAAGCCTAGTAATTAATTTAATAAGAGGGACAAAGGCCACTCAGGTCTATATCTAGAAAGGAGGCTGGATTGGAAGATTGAGAGACCCGGGACTGTGCAGGTTTGTAGAGAGGCTAGAGCATTACCTTCACAAAAATAGAATAGTAGGTAAGATTCACTAGCTAGAAATTGACTGATAAGGGTAGGGTTTGCAGTAATCGATGAGAGAATGGTAATGCTAAAGGTAGGAAGAAAGAAGGCTCATTCTATGCTGACCACTTACTATGGCTCTTCTCTCATTTGATTTGAGAATCTTATTTAAGCCATAGGCTATCGATTGGGGGAAGAAAGCATGCCTTTGTTGGTCACCATCACCACCATCATTAACATCGGTACACTCCTAAATAAGGCCTACCTCCCTTCCATTCAACCAGAGCAGCGATGAGAACAGAGACTAAATTAGCTAAGCAATGCATCAACGGGAGGATTCTGAAATTATCTTCTCATATGACATTCTACTTTGAGAAAGTCACTTATGCCTATTCCTTGATAGGAGAGGGAAAAGCATTAGGTCGGCCAGTACCAGAATGATGATGAATAAGTCTGAGGTGGGTAGGTGGGAATCCGAGGATTAAACTTCTGTTGATGAATGCATTCATATCATCATCTCTATCCCTTGCTCATTATAGGCCAAGCTCTTCCCTTCTTAAAGTACTTTGCCTTCAGCATCTCACTTGAATTGGAGAATGTATTAAGCATAGGATCATCCAGAGTCTGTAAAGTCTACCTCGCTTAGCTCAACCTTATCCATAGACGATCTCTATCTCTTCATTTCTATGGTACTCTTTGTAGTAGGTAACTTTATATACCTGAGCCACTTTACTAACCCTTAGCTTGTGTTCGATACCTCACGCCTTCACTTAATCCAAAATCTTGGCTTGCTTCGTGTTCCAACTCAGAAATATGAATACCATCGTTAGCAATAACTTCCCCTTCGCCTAATCCCTTTATCCCCTCTCCCAATCCCTTCTTTCAGTTGAATGTTTGCAAAGTCCGATAGAGTGGAAGAGAGAGCGGGATTAAGAGACTTAGAGGACATATGCTACTAAAGTCCTAACATGGGGGCATAGCGTTTTGACTATATCCTTCCTTACTTGTCGGCGTAACGACAACTAATGATTTAATACCTAGCTTATTGATGAATTCAGCGTAAGAAGTTAATACTTCCACTTATTCCCTAGAATAGAAGACATGGAGGCCTTACAACTTTTCAGGATCTATTACCTGCATGACAGGAATATTAAATAGACATGAAATCAACGGGAAGCCTATTCCTACCCTAGTTTATTGGCTCTTAGGTCGGTGAAACTGTCCCTATAGCTAAATTCAAGCCAGGAGTTCGCGTTTTAGTTTGAGTTCAGGACAGGAAAGTATGGGACCTAATTAAATGGAGTACTTGCGCCCACTCTCGATGCCTACTTTATTAAATGAAGGACAGGGCAGGCATACTCTTTGTTAGACAGAAGGAAGGATTGGACTGGTGCTATAGATTTCCCTTTTTCCAGCCATGTAGGTTTTCTTGAAGCACAAGCCATTCTAAGAGCGCCATTCAAGCCTTAGCCTGAAAAAGGCTAAAAACTGTTGGGAGAGTCCTGGGCGGTCCGGCGACCATTGCCCCTTTTCTTTTGGATGTAGCTATTTCCTTACATATAGAGGAATCAAGGAGATTCGTATACGCCCAGAAGCTCGCAAGACCCACAGCGCCTTGCTACAATAACGAGTGGCTAGTTCGTTTGATATCTAGGGGATACCCGTCTACTTCGCTTCACCAAGCAGACCCCACGTACTTTAATTGTCCGTCTTCTACTACGAACCCGACCCATAGGCCCATACCTTTCTCGACCGAAGCCATAAGTAGTAGTTTAACGCTTGATCGAAGCGGCAGTTACCAGGCCCGACCCAACTATCCCAGGGCAGAAGGACGCAAAAAACCCAATGTTACAGGGGCTTGGGATGCCTCACCAGGATGAGGCGGTAGCACTTGGCGTGAGTGCGCTAATAAACCAACCCATTTGATAAGAAACCCTATCGAGTGTACGCTTTCGGTTAAGTGAAGGGATAGACTGAACCAGCTCACTAACGAAATTTAAGATCGGGGAATGTTACCCGAAGCATATCTCGTTGGATGGATGTCGTTGCCGCGAAGTTAGATTTTATGGGACTTTCACAAAGCGGACTACTATCAGTAGTATATGCCTTCCCTGGGAAAAGCGGTAGAACATCCTGATCTCAAAGGAGAGCCTTGCTTTTTCTGTGCTGAGTCTATAAGCAAAGAGGGGGTGCCCAGTACACTTGAGATGCGTCCCAAGGTCGCCAATGACCAGTACTGTAACTGAAAGCCAGGGTATCTTACCCTAAAAGGAAGAGTTGGAAGACTTTCTTGGTTTAAATCTAATAGTAGCTAGAACCAGTGAAAGGGTAGTTCACCAGACCCGCTCACGATAATGCGAATGAAACGGCAGATAAGCCTATTACTGGTTACGGCGATAAGATCCTAACAAACGGCCGGCCGGTTTACATTTACAACAAAAAAAGAAAAGATAAGGCAATTAAGGGATGAAAGATAGCGGCAGACTAAGGAGTAAATACTGACTCTTTCTCTTCTATTCTATGGAACACATTTAAAGACTGACTGACCTACTAGAGGGAATAATTACTCCTATTGACCGAAGGCTAAAGGAATCCTATTCTTTTTTCACAATCGCCAATCAGATGTTAGGAATCGATTGCAGCGAGAAGCCTCTCTTGGCCAAGAAGCAAGAGTTCTGGTGCGGGAGTAAGATTCTTATCCAATCTGTCTATTAGTGGAATCCCCTAAAATAAATCTTAATCTCGTGTAAATGAAGGGAAATTTGATGGCTTAAAGGAGCTTTTAAGCCACTCTTCTAATTCCTCTTGGGTTATTTCCGATCGGGTCTTGCCAGGGGTTAGTGCATTGATGCCGAGAATACGCTGTTTGAAAGGTAACTTGATCTAGATGCGGAGTCTAGTTTGCACTTTATGGTACAACTTTTTATCCTTTAAATAAGAGGAGGTGGTCAAAACCTTAGGCAGCTCGACGCATCTAGTTTCGGTCTTGCTAACGGGCGACAAAAGGATGTTGGCCTTCCCATTTGAAGCGGAGAAGGGGACCCCACAGAGATCTACCTGGCCTCGCCGGCCAGTCTGCTGATTGTCCATATAAAGTATTCTGCAAGCTTCTGGGGCAGGTCGCCTCTTATTTAATCGTATATATATAATGGAATATATAGTTGGGGGTTGATCGCTAGTCTTTTAATCCACAAAAACCTCCTAAATACCTATCTTGGCATCTTTAATTGAAAAATGCGTATGGTAAGTAAGAATAAGAATGAACGGAAGGATGAGTCGATTAGATTAAGAGGAAGGAGGAGTAGGCATCAACCTAGTTAGTCGTTCTGAGTGAAGCTGAGGAGGTTCTTGGACTAGTTTCTCATGTATATAAATAATAAGGCTCCTTCTTTCTAGAAAGGGTAGTTTTTCCTGCCTATCTGTTCCTATGTGTGAAAACGAGTATGTGAACAGAACATCTTTCAAACATCGAGATTGGGTTGGCGGTCAGTAAGGAAAGTCGGGTGTGGCGATCCGATCAATGAAAATAAATCCTGAAATTACATATATAATGATAGAAAGAATCGTTCAGTAGGCTAATCTTGACAGTTTCCATTTTCGATTGAGAAAGCGGCAGGCCCAAAGAGCTCTACAGTAGTGCCTCCTTGCTTGGTCTCAACAATTTGGATTTGACACGGGAATGAAGACTTTTTAGAACAAATATTAAACCTTCACTCTTTACCAAGATAATACGAATGAAGTTATTAGTGCTACCTAGCCCCGTCTAGATGGAGAATCTCTTATATGATATAAGTTGTCGCTTCGCTCGAGTGACTACGTACCTGCCCCTTCGACATAGATGATTGGACTGTCTTTCTTTGGCCTATAAGAATGGCACTTGCCTTTTCTTGGTCGGTTCAAATCTGGCCCAGTCCTAGGTATGCACGTAACAGACGTTCGTATGAACTAGAACCTTTCTTTTGATCAATAGAACAGGAAGAGGAGTCAGCCAAAAAGAAAGAAAACAAAAAGTAATGACCACCAAGATAATTCATATATTATTTAATATATGGCCCATTTTTTCAGATAATTGTTGTTTTTATCTTTCATATCCTTTTTATCTGTAAGTCTGGCTCTTGGTAATATTTTTATCTTAAAAGCAGTATTCGCATACAATTCCGCTTTAGGGCTGCCAGTTGAATTCCGGGCTTCCTGGAATAAAATTTTTGTGAAGGGACTGTATCCCGGTAACTAGGCCCCCCACAAACGGTTCCTGACATATCTGAAACTCTATTATTAAAACAAATCGCGGAGAACTCTTATATCGTTTTATTTCTTACTTTTTTTATAATATTCCTTCTGAGTTGTTCCATTGTTTTTTTTAGTCAGACTTCTAGAACTAGAATAAATCCGACTAAGGAAGAAGAAGCAAAAATAGGTTTCTTTTTGGGGCAAATTTCTTTTCCCGTGGCCTGCTTCATTTCTCTATTTTTCCTATCTTATAGCGGGTTGGCTCTAAAAAATGAGCTGAACATTATTTATTGCTTTTGCCAGAATATTAGCTCCGGGCTTGCTATGACGTTTGAAAGTGGTCATGAGGCGATACACTTAACAGTCTACCCCCCCCCCCCCCCTTACCTAAGAAGGTAGCTTGTCTCGCCCAGGAGGTGGGAACAGTTGAAAACAAAGTGGCAAACGGGTGAGAGGGCCTTCGATTTTGATTCTTTTTCTTGAGGGGGATTATGTCTGTCAGAAATAACTGAGTATGTAGTATCGATTATAAGTTAGGTCTGATGTGAAAAAGATACAACTTTTTTTAATAAAATATACGCAATATTTTACATCGATTATAAGTTAGGTCTGATATAAAAGATATGATTTTACATAGGTGGCCATATTGGTCTGATGTAAGAGATGTGTTTTACATCAGTTGCCTTAATTGTCCGATGTAAAATGTTTGTAATTTTTAGGAAAAAATTGACTATTTTTCAGCGGATTCCCTGTAATTTTTTTGGTACCTAATTTTTCATATTTTCCTAACATTACACAGACTATATTTAGGTAGCTATTTTCATATTTTTTAACCAAACTAATTTCATTCCACCAAATCTATGATGCATTATATTCTTCAAAATAAACAATTGAGTTACAACATGAACAATTGTATTATAAAATTATAAGGAAGTTTACACGATGCACTACAATAACAAAAATACAAAAATATCCAACCATTTATAAGTCTTTTCCCACACTTGAATTACCAATATGAAATCCACAAGTAGATGAGTTGTAGCTTCGGTAGACAACACAAAAATCACATATGCTGACAATAAATAATAATATCAAATCATATATATATATATATATATATATATATATATATATATATATATATATATATATATATATATATATATATATATATATAAAATTTGTAACTAGGGTCACCTACATAAGTCAAAGGATTCTATGATGTTTGATTTTGAATGATATCTAGTATCTATGGGCAAACTTTCTTCGTAACCCAGATAACAAAACTAATTCCCTCATTTTCATTCTATCTGAACAATTTAATAAAAGCATGATAAATACTAAATATGTATGTGATTGCAAATATGAAATCATTCATCCGGTTAATATCGAAGGGGGAATCATCCTCAGCTAAATACATATGTTAAGGCCAATAACCGTCTCCATTATGATTGGAAAGCATTTTATTATGTTATACAAACACAATAATTAAAATAACCCAGGCAACCATGAGTTTTTAGAATAGGTCAAACCAAATTAACAAAGCTTTGTGAGACTTAAAAATCCATTTTCATGTTAACTTACTAACAAAGAGATGGAAGACTCGTTTAACAAGCAATTGTGACAAAGAAAATATGGAATGGAAATGAGTGAAAGTGAAAACAGGAAACATGGAAGAAAGCAGACATTAAAATCTTAAAGAATCATGTTCTATCCAAACCCAAAGCTCACTGTCATTTAAGCAAGTACTACACACACACACACTAAACAATCATCTAACAACAACTACTCTTCCTACAAAAATTATGATACCTCACATGTTTTACTATTTCTTCTTTTCTTTGTTTTTTCAGGTATTCGGTGCGGTAATAACTAGGTATCAGAGCCAATGGAGCTCTAAAAATACTCTCATCCTAATCCTACATACACACACATAATTGTCGTCTACGAAAGCAAAACTAGTTGGAAATACTTCAAGCACCCCAAAACGCAAAATGCCGGCACGTATAACCTATAAAATATAGTACCACTTCACAATTTCAATATCATCAAAATCATATTCCAACAAAATTCAAAACTCATAGAACTTTCAAATCACTACATTATAAGCTCAATCCTACTAATTTATACAAAATCAACAAAAATATGAATCACCGATTCATAGTAACGCTAAAAACACTTCTATTCATGCAAAAATTATTGAAAAATTAAAATGAATATATGAAAAATTAAACTGAATATATGAAAAATTGTTGAACAAAGCAGAAAAAAGAAAATGAAGTGAATCGAGACCAAATAAACATAGAAATGAGAATGAAAAAAATAAAATGAGAAGAAACGACAAAATAGTATATACGATTACGCACCAATGAACAAAGAGCTCTGATCTATCACACATATCTCTCTTTCTCTAATTATTTCTCTGTGTGTGGCTCTGAGAGAGTGTTAGTTTGGGTTTTGAAATAGAACGAAAGAAATGGTGGTGACAGAGTTATTCGCTGGAGAAGCCGCTAGAGAAGTCACATCCAGTCGAGATGAGCTACACCGAAGGTGGTTCGGAGGGCTTACGAAGGCAAGGCGGAGATGGAGGTGAAAAAGATGGAGTTCGTAAGGAGACAGAGACAAAGGCGAGAGAGAAGGTTTGAGAGAATGTAAAAGTGAAAGGACAAAATATTAGGATTAGGGTTTTATGAAAATAAGAGGAGGTTTTTACATCGGTTGGCCAATTGGCCCGATGTAACGACCAATAAAAAATTCACCTTATTTACAAAACTATCACGGTTTTTTTGTTTTTTATTACTGGAAGCTTTTACATCGGTTGGGACAATAACCAATGTAACGTCCAATTTTTTATTTTATAAAAAAAATCCACCTTATTTACAAAAAAACCACCGTGTTTTTATTTTTTATCACTGGAAGCTTTTATATCGCTTGGGACATTAACCCGATGTAACATCCAATTTTTTATTTATCCATCTTATTTACCAAACTACCACCGTGTTATATTTTTCCCTAAATCAAATATTTTTCATATCATTGGAAATAAAGGTCTGATGTAAAATCTTTTGACAAATATTTTTTATATCATATATTTCTATACTTGATATAAAGACCTTTTCTCAAATGTCATATTTTTAGTAGTGAAAGTAGGAGGGGTGGGTGTTCACATGTTAGAGGAGGAAGAGCACCTGACTAAGGAGAGATAAATATCTTTGAAAAATGAGAGGATTTTGTTTGATCCCATTTTTTATTCATGTGTGAAGCACTATACTGAGGGACACGTGTCATCTCCTGTGCCCTTGGATCCCTGGCCCCTGATCATGCGTTGACTCCCTAGTATGCAAAATTGGTGGCTCTGCATGAGTTAACCTTTCCCATTTGACCTTGGATTCGTTGAGCCTCCAGATATGGGCCTCTCCCCTTGTTTTACTTACCCATACCCTCTTATTTATTCATAAAACTAACTAAATAGTTCTCGTTGACTACAATAGATGTGTGGAGTACTAATACCTTCCTTGCACATAATCAACTCAAAAACTTGAATTTGGTTGCGACAATCATATTTTTATTCTTTTAGTATTTTATTGACATTTTCCCTTTCAAAAATAAACTTTGGTAACGACTTTGTTGTATTACGAGCATTTGTACGCTCGAGTATTTTTCGCTCCGCATAAACTATGGAACAACAACCCTTAAAACCATTTTAAATAAAAATGCCAAACATGAAAAAATGTGTCCCGACAATCAGATATTGTTTCTATTTGTCACTTTTGTTTCATAATCGACAAATAATCTTTTATAAAATAAATCTAAAGAATTATATCAATATTGTCTAAACTAAAACAATTAATATAATTTATAGAGAATTGTTGTCCTTACATTATAGTCGTGTATGATTAATGTTATTTGAACATCTAAAAATTGACATTGTATTTTAATAACGTATAAAAAGACACATCATTTATAACTATTAATGTGACATGTGAAAAAAAATTACAAAATTACAAAATAATAAAATAGTATATATTGTATAAATATATGGTGTCCCACACTAACATATTTCTATTTATATTTATGAAAATGAAAGTTGGATGTTTATGTAATTTGAATTTAATAGTGTAAATAAATTTTATAAGGTCGGTTAATCATAACCGTTAAAATTTTAATAATATTTAATTTTTATTTTAATTATTTAAAGAATAACGGTTGTTAATGATTGCGATATGATGGTATAACAAAGCATATGAATTAATCTCATCTAATTTACCTACAAATTACATTAAAATTCTAAAATTAAATTCTTTTAACAAATATAAAATAACAAAACAACACATACTTAAGATTCAACAACTATACTTTTTTCCCACAATATCCTTTTACATAAATAAAACTCTATTTTTATAAAAATACATTAAACTTTCACCATTATTACTTCCCCAATTAGTCTACTAACACGACAGCTAAGCATGATTAGGCAAATTTATCATAAAAAAACAATCTCACACATGACAACACACATAGATACAGTCTCTAGAGTTTCAAGGAACAACACAACAGTACATACATACACACACAGTACTTTTTTTCCTTCCAGTTCAGTTGATAGATAGTAATAACAATTTCACAGATCACCTCTCACCCCATCATCAAATCAAAAAGGAAAAAAATAATTAATTACGTCACATTCATATCAAGCTCTAAGAAAAATCCCAAGAACCTTATTACTACTACCTTACAATTACATTACAGAATTGAATTTATGAAATTTATGTTTTTGTTTGTTTATATACACATATATTCATGCATTGTAAGGTTGTATCTATTACCAACCACTGATAACTCCATCGTTTCTTCTTCTTTTTCTTCTTCTACCTTTTCATCTCCTTCATCACAGTTTTTGTTCTTCTTTACATAGATAGCTCCATCTTATCTTAGATTCATTCATTCATAACCACTCACATTTTCAACTCCTCAAATAGATACTCTTGCTTTTTTCTGACAACTTCCTAGATTTATGCTCTCTTAAAGATCTATAACCGTTTTTGTTTTTGTTTCTTCCTATGTTTGTGTCTCTTCACTTATGAAACTACTGTTTCTGAGATCTGGAATTTCAAGGTTTTTCAGTTGAGGTTTTTTTATTTTTTTAATTATTGTGTTTTATGAATTAGTTATTAATTGATTATTGTATGTTTAGTAGGTTTGGTATTATCTTTGAGAAATGGGTGCTAATTTGAATCCTGAATTGTCTAAGAAGACTGTTTTTGGTGTAAAGGTTTGGGAAGTGATTGCAATTGTTGTTGCTTTGTCAATTATAGTGATTCTGTCTGTGGTTTCAATTTTTTCTTAGTTCAAGGAAGAAATCTAGGAGATCTAGAAACAAGATTCATGTTACTGAGATACCGAATGTGTCGAAAGAAATTAAGGAAGTTAGGGTTGAGCAAGTGTCGACGAATGGATTTGCGCCGCGAGATGGAATACTTTTAACCATTCATGATAAGTCTAGTAATAAGGATTCTGATAAGGTTATGGTTCATTTAGATTTAGGGAAGAAGATGAAGAATGGTGATAGTAGTAGTCATTCGGAGTCGTTTCATCAGTTCATGGAGAAAGATGGTGGTGGGTCGCATTCACAATCCGGTGAAGAGGGTAGTTCTGGGACGGTTAATGTGTATAAGCAGTCATCTTCTTCGTATCCTATAACAGCTCCTTCGCCTCTATCTGGTCTTCCGGAATTCTCGCACCTAGGTTGGGGTCATTGGTTTACTTTGAGGGATCTTGAACTTGCTACAAGCCGTTTCGCGAAAGAAAATGTTCTCGGTGAAGGGGGTTATGGAGTGGTATATAAGGGACATTTGATCAATGGGAGTCCAGTTGCAGTTAAAAAGATACTCAATAATATGTAAGTTCCATTATAATGCTGAACCACCATAATTCTTTTCTTCTTCGAAGTTTTTCGAGTTCACTTATTCGAGTTTATCTGCTAACATAAGCACTTGTGAGACTGCTTGTAAGAGCTTATGGACATGATCATAAGTTTCTTTCAACTTATTTTGTACTCCAAAGTAGTTTAAGAAAACATTTTGACTAAATTTTAGTTTTTGTTAATGAAATAGCTTATACGTAAGTAATTTTATGATAAGTGCTTTTGCGTTCCCTTATTATTATGCTGAAGCTCAACTTTCCATTGTGATTTTGTTGTTGGTATAACAGTGGTCAAGAAGAGAAAGAATTTAGAGTAGAAGTTGAAGCTATTGGCCATGTCAGACACAAAAACTTGGTTCGCCTTTTGGGATTCTGCGTCGAGGTATATCCTTATTCTCAATTACTTCGACTGTATTGAGTATCATCTTGACATATATATGAATATGAATAATCTTCTTAGCTAAATTAATTAATTGCTCACAGCATAAATGGTAATTATGATTCGTAATATGAATTGCTTTGCTATTTCGTTAATGTGCTTACCTTCATTAAAACAAATGTATTTTCAGGATATTAGTCTACGAGTATGTCAATAATGGAAACTTGGAACAATGGCTTCACGGAGCTATGCGTCACCATGGCTATCTTACGTGGGAAGCACGTGTCAAGGTTCTCCTTGGCACAGCCAAAGCGTGAGTCTCTCTGCAACTACACCTTTTGTTTTCTTAGTAATCCTTGTATAAAGCAATGTACTTGTTTCAGGCTTGCGTATTTGCACGAAGCAATTGAGCCAAAGGTGGTACACCGAGATATCAAGTCGAGCAACATATTAACCGACGATGATTTCAATGCTAAGGTTTCTGATTTTGGTCTGGCCAAATTATTGGGTGCCGGAAAGAGCCATGTCACAACCCGAGTTATGGGAATCTTTGGGTCGGTATTTCTATGCTAAGTATTGTTAATACTATTTTTTAGACAAACCAATTCTTATATGCTTTTTCTCTCTAAATATTTCAGATATGTGGCTCCTGAATATGCAAATACTGGCCTTCTAAACGAGAAGAGTGATGTATATAGCTTTGGTGTTTTGCTACTGGAAGGAATTACCGGAAGAGATCCAGTTGATTATGGTCGTCCGACAAATGAAGTGAGTTAACTATTTTTCTTATCTTCCATATCTCGTACCCAGTACCATACCTGCACCTATGCATTCCTAGAAACACGTCCCTTTCAAATTCAAGAAACACGAATAACATTCTCAGCAATGGTAGTAACTATCTTGTCTGTGTGTTTTTCGCCGTCCCTACTCTATTCTATAAGAAATTATTTCTTACTTCTTGGCTTCTTGCTTTACACCATTCAATGTGCACCAGCTAGGCAATGTGGGCCATTGCTGTATTCCTTTTTAACAACACTTTTGAACCTTCTAGGTAAGATGACATATACATCGAATGATGATTACATAGCAATAATTTTCTTTTGTTCTTTTCACTGTTCAACCAAGCACTCTCGTGGAGCAAAATTCATTTCTTCGCACTTTTAAACCTTATCCAGTGCTCTTAAATCATAGACAGTTGTCATCCTCAAGATTTTGGTTTTAAACCTTCTACACGGTAACTTCTTATCGGTGTTTTTTATACCATAACTGTGAAACTGCAATGGTCTCAGGTGAATCTAGTTGATTGGCTGAAGATGATGGTTGGAAGCAGGAGATCAGAAGAAGTGGTGGACCCAAACATTGAGGTGGAACCATCAACCAGAGCTTTGAAACACGCTCTCTTAATTGCTTTACGATGTGTTGATCCAGATTCCGAGAAAAGACCAAAGATGAGCCAAGTTGTACGAATGCTGGAGTCCGAGGAATACCCTTTAGCAAGAGAGGTTAGTATTCTTTTCACTAAAATCTTAGTAATGTTATCATGCAAACCGCTAAGCCAAACTACTGTGGCTTTTCGTAAGTGAAATTTTGAGTTGTGGATGCAATACTAATTCGTTGTTTGGATATCAGGACCGAAGGCAGAGAAGAAGAAATCAAGGAGGTATTGCAGAAATTGAATCGCAGAGGGAATTTTCCGACACGGACAGGAGTGAGATTATGGGTTCTAGAGAAGAGAGCAGAGGGTAGCAAGAACGCATGTAACACGACCCGAAGTCGGAATCTTATGGTTTATTGGGATGTATATAGTGGTAGTTTTTAGCATTTTAGATTCTTGGAATTATGGGCATTGGAAAGGGGTAACACAGTAAGATATGTTTTGTTTTTCCCTTTTATGTGCATGAGTTTTTGGGATTCATAGTCCCCAGATGTAGGTGATATTACACCGAACTGGGTTAACAATTCTTGTGTTGTTTTACTTTTCAGTATTGTGTTGTAAGTTTATACCTTGCCATGTTGTTTTAGTCATAACAGATGTCTCGACATCCTATAGATTATTTGTGATCTGATTTACCAGAATTTCATTTCTATTTTGTAATACTAATAAAATAAATAATATGATTGATTAAAAAATTAAAAGAAAAAAAGATGCAATAAAAATGGAATATCAGAAACCTCTCTCTCTCTCTCTCTCTCTCTCTCTCTCTCTCTCTCTATATATATATATATATATATATATATATATATATATATATATATATATATATATATATATATATATATATAATATATATATATATATATATATATATATATATATATATATATATATATATATATATATATATATATATATATATATATATATAATGCACACATACATACATACATATATCCTCTTTCTTTCTTCTTTTTCATGAAAGAAAAACATTACTCTCCCATTTCAATACCACTCCAACATCAACACGTATGTATTTCATGGTGATCATCTTATTTTGTGCACAAAATACATGGTGGATTTGTGCGTTTTGAAAACACTAAGTATTATATAGTATCTTTTACGTGCTTTTAGTGTCGTTTGCGTTTTGATGTTTTGTCATTTGATTATTTTTTATTTTACTTGATAAATTTGATTTACGAATTTGTAATTTGATTCAACTTTTTCATTGTGCTTGTATCTTTTCATTATATGTAATTGCTTTGGCTATTAAACTTGTACCAATAAGACCCTCTTCATTTAATGAATAATCTATTTTTATCCTTGTTGATATTTTGTTTTTGAGCCTATGAGATTGCTCTCATGTCATTTCCACAGACGTAGCTTGAATCACAAGTTAAAGTTATCAAAATTGAAGTTTCAGTAAATTGATTCAAATCAAGCACAAAGCATGATTCGAATCATGAGTTGTGTGAAACAATGAAAAAGGTGTTGTTGAAAATGATTTGAATCACACAAATACACATAATTCGAATCACAATCTCACATGATTCCAATCAAACACATAATGATTCGAATCAAACCTCCTATTAAAGTTTCATTTTTCCTCTGTTCCAATTGATTTGAATTGTGGTTTTAACTTTATTTGAATCAACAAGTTCAAGAACCAACAATTGATTTAAATCATAGTTTACACTTGATTTAAATAATTGCTTCAAAAATCCATTTTTCATACTTCATATAAGAGTTATGATATATTGGCATCAAAATCATAACACCATATGCTTACAGAGTAGATTACAAGCTTATTTTTAAGTGTGGCACAAATTTCAATTAGAATAAAATAATAATTAAAGAGAAAAAGTAGTTGACACCGTATAAAAATCAGCTTTGCTATTTATACACCAAATACTTACACCAAACACTGTTCACCGTATTTATACGGTGAACAGTGTTTTTTTATTTTAAAAAATATATATTTTAAAAATAAAAAAATGAACAGTGCGTGAACAGTGTTTGAACAATGTCAGTGAACAGTGTTCGTGAACAGTATACGAACAATGACTTTTATTGATAAAATGAAGTTGGTTAATCAAATGCAAAATATTGGTTAATATAGTGATGAAGTTGGTTAATAAAAATTCAAATATTAAAAATGATTTTTAATAGTAAAACAAAGTTGGTTAATGAAATGTAAAAAGTTGGTTAATAGACTGCCCAAATTTTAAGTAATTATGAAGTTGGTTAATAAAATGTAAAAATTTGGCTAATAAAGTTATAAAGTTGGTTAATGAGGTACTTTTATTTTTGTACTCCATCGATCTAAAATAAAAAAAATAAAAAAAAATATTTAATATATATATATATATATATATATATATATATATATATATATATATATATATATATATATATATATATATATATATATATATATATATATATATATATATATATATATATATATATATATATATATATATATATATATATATATATATATATATATTTTAAAATAATATTATTTTATAATATTTTACCGTATAGATGAACAGTGAAATTCGGTGTAGGTGTAGGAAATGGTACATGAATAGCATTTTTCTATAAAAATACAGTGAGTTTGGTGTTGGCATATCATCTCTCTTCATATAAATAATTTTTTTTAATGAAAATAACAAATATCTGAAACCTATGAATTTTCTTTGTCTTCTCTTCTTAATGTACTCACCTTCACACCGTGATATTTTCTCTACTTAATATTTTGCCTTAAAATAAATATATGGTAAAAACTCATAAATTGAACAAAAATGTTAGTATTTTCCATCAAATCTCTAAGCAAACACGTTTGTTTTTTTAAAATCTAAAATATATTACTTTTAATGATTGAAGAGTATTATGATAAAAATATTGAGTATGTAAAGGTGTCAGGATCAATTTATGGGGTGCTAAGTAGATTCTTCCTAACTATGCAAAAAACCCGCATCACAAATTCTAGGATATTTAAGGGCCTAAGAAACTTTATTGATGGTTATTGTTTTGATAAGTAGGTTAGTTTGAATCTCTAAAGGCGTCTAATGGAAATCGGACATGGACACATTTCAGACTTGGAAGATATAAGGATACACTTATTGTCACACAATTATTGCCACTTTGTTAATAAATGTCATTTAAGAAACGTTCAGACATTGCAATAACTCAAAGTTATTTTGCTAAATCAAATTATATGGATTACTCTATAAAGGTGAATTGCATCATGAGTCATGACATGACTAAGAAAATTCAAGCATTTCTTCAGGACCTGTGATATGCATACGTATTATATATTGAAAACAAAATTGAACAATCCAAGCCAAATGCAAGTTAATTGAGGATATCATCTAGGTAGTCACTAATAGGAACATGAAGAAACGAAAGCTTTTACATAATTCAACAGCTAATAGCTGATCACACGTGCAAAGAGAAAAGAACCACCTAAAAATAAACTAAATGAGTACATCCAGATAATTCAGGACCAAGCAACTTAAATATCAACACTATTACTAGGCATTGCCGAAACCACACATATCTCGAAAACTAGAACGATCCTATTGAAAGTTTACAAAAGGGTGAAATCTTTGGACATGAATTTAGTTCATCTAAACATTCCAAGTGGTAAACCGATTCAGCAAACTTTGTATTTTTTACTGTCATAACTTGTAAAAGTTGAGCATTCTGTAAAACATATTCTGCAAATCGAAGCGAATCATCCATGCCTTCATAGGTTAAGGTGCAAGATCTTAGGTGAGATGAAATGCATTTAGGAATAGAATTTGGACTTTCCCAGATTGTGAATGATCTGCTGCCGACTTTCAATGTCCATTCGGGAACTAGGTTTCTAGCGTACTTGGGGAGAATCTGTTTCAAGAAAAATAATGACAAAAGACAACCATATATAAAAATTGAGGTGAGTCGGTTCAAATATATAGAAAACTAGGAAATATGATACAAACATTCAAGTTTTATTATTCTAATTATATTAAAGGGTGGGTGTACATTTGCATACCACAAGTGTCCCTGCTAAAAATATATGTAAATATAAAGATTTATAGAATACACTAAAAAACACACACACAAAATATAGAATAAATTGGACAAACCTCATCCATTAAAAGAGTTTCAAGGTTGGGACAATTCTGAAGCACGTCCATTACGTCATCCCAGCCATAAAAGTAAGTAAATATTAATTTAAGCTGGATCAAGTTTCGAAAAACTGAAGAGTCTTTGAAATATGAAATGATGTTTTCATTGGGAAGCTTGGCCTCTAACTGCAAATTTTCTAAGACAAAAAACAAGATATGAAAATAAATGAAATGAGATAAGCGGTAAGGATTAAAGAAGTGATATTGTATTTGTACCCATAGAAACTGAACGTTATAATATTCTGCTTTAAATAAAACATGATATGGACCCTTATCTACTCGTTGAAGTGGAATACTTGCACTTTCTTTGTAGTCAACCATAATATACAAATCTTCAAGAATCAATGATTTACATATCAACTTCTTGAGATCTTCAGAATTTTGTAAATAAACACTTTTTAAATGAAGGGTTTTAAGCAAAGGAAGATCAACGGACAAAATATTTCCCGCCACACATAACCTCTCGAGTTTGAGAATCACAAGGGTTCGGCAGCTAAATATGTTGTAGGGTGCCACGGAGATGAACTTATCCACCAAGGAATTGGAGCATGACGTGTACATTTTGAAAGCAGTATAGAAATGAAACATGGAGAGTTGGAGATTCTCGACGCCACGCAGTTTTGCAGCTTTAATCCATTCATCATAGTTGAATAGTGATAATTCAGAATGACCACAATTAAGATGAAAGGTTGTAATAGGTAGGTTATTCATGTCTGGGGATAGAATGATTTTGTCAACCCAGTGACGGAAGCATTGCAATTCCTCTTCGCATTTCACGAATTTATCATTAAAATGGAGATCTACCATGTATTTGCATAGTGGTTTCCACCTCTTGGAAAGAAGACGGGTGGTGTAAGAAAAATTAGGAGGATGAAAAGGAAAGTATGCGAATCAGCAACTCATCTGGTAATTCACTAATCCTATCGATATCGACAGTATCTTTGAACTTTGAATTCTTTGCCATAAACTTTCTCTAAATCTTTCTTTCTGCAACGGTAAATGAATTTCAACTTTTAACAAAAACAACACAACAAAATTACTGGAACAATCAAATTTTGTGGTTCAATAAATATGCTATCATTATTATTTTCTCTCATGTATATAATTACGGGAACAATCAAATTTTGTGATAGTTATTATGAATTAACTCTTGGAGTTGAAGATTTTATGATTTCTCAACGAACATATACTCAAATTTCTGATTAGATTTGGATTAGGTTTTGAATAAAAATAGTGAGCATAATAGAGTTGTTATGAATAAGATAAGAGTGCACATAATAAACATGAAGATGATAAAGATGTTACCGGATTTTCAAACTGCCCCTCGGACCACCGCGTCGTCGCCCCTGCTCAACTTGTACTGTGGACTCACAATAAGGGTTTTTGTTTTCTAGCAGGATCTGTCTTTTGTTTTCGCTTAAGGTTCTCGAAATAAATATAGGAAAAACAGTTGCTTTTGGAGATTATTAATTCTTTGAGTCGGCTTGGGATGTTCTTCTAATGACGGCTTATTTTGCTTTGATTAGAATTATTATCTTTATAATTAAATATGATTTAAAATTATATTAAATATCAACATAATTTTAAAAATACGAGAATTCCTAAGTTATTGAATCGAAAACGGGGTGAGCGGAATATTCACGATGGTACCACATGCATGAGTCATATTGCATTATTGTCTCATGAGTTATTAAAGAATGTATGTGTATGTTGGAATTTTGGTAATTAATTATATTGACCATTGAATTGATTGTATCGATGACATTTATGCTATTTGTGATAAATGTGAGTATGTTATACTTGGAAAATTTGTATATCTATATTATTTGGAATATCACATGAAGTGTGTAGAATTCTTGAATAGATGTTGTTTCTATATTGCTTTCAGTTTATATACATTTGGATAATTATGTGAATTCTCACTCTTCTATTGTGATATTGCCTTTATGTGGGTAACCTGCAGGTTTCAAGGATAGCGGTGCTTCGCACAAGACTAGTTGAGAAGTTTATCTAGTTATTCCTTACACTAGGTAGTGAGTCATTGCTCTGGTCATGTAACACTGAGATTATTTGGATTTATACTTCTATGAGATGTTTGTTATGTATTCTCTTATATTCTAGATTTGTATGTTGAGATACTATGTTGATGTGGCCTTGGTGCCGATGTATGAGTTCATATGACTTGATTTATATTATGGATTCATTGTTATTTCATCCAATGGTTATAGTATGGGATGTAATCATTGATAGTATCTGGGATATGAAATACTCCGCTATGAAATGCATAGTTTTGTTTTAGAGCATGAGATTCGAATATGTGTTATGATTTTGACCAAGTTACTATTTTGGTGAACATATAAAGTATGCATATATGTATAATTTGTATTTATGTATATGTAAATTTTAAAATGTGGCATCCATTGTATGTGTGCATTCTATTTTACTCTGATTTATGCCATGATTATCTGGGGTAAGAAAAGGGGTGTTACATTAGTGGTATCAGAGCAATGGTCAGTAAGATTTGGCTAGGTTATTAATTGATTTAATTCCTGTTGTATTTGATTTGTGTATCTGACACGATCAATGTTGTTGTCTGTTGCTGTTGGATGTTATTAGGAAGATGGTTGCGGGAAGGAATTAAAGGCTTAGAAAACACTTAGAAGGGGGGTTGAATCAGTTTTCCCCTTTTAAATTTCTTTTAGTTAACAACAATCTAAACACACAATGATTTTTATCCTGGTTCATTTGAAACTCAAACTACTCCAGTCCACCCGTCAAGGTGATTTTGCCTCTCTCAACAAGGACTTAATCCACTATAATCAAAAGATTACAAGTACGCAACCAAATGTTGTGACTAACAACAATGCACAAGCCAACTGCAAGTGACTAACACCTCTAAGACTCTCTAGTCCTATCCCTCTTGAGAAATCTGACCTAACTGGTCTCTCAAGGAACAATTACACAAGAACTTCTAACAAATTGTAAAGGATGCTTCTAAAAAGCTGTATCACAAAAGTGAATTTTACACAGAAATTTTAAGCTCAAAATTGAAAATAAACTTAACACAATAAGGTTTGATTTTGGCAGCGTAAGTTTTCTTTCAAGCAATTTTTATTTTGCTTCTTTGAGCGTTGCTCTTTATATAGCATCTAACAAATTTGTTGCTTCTGTTGCGTGTCTTGGGTGATGAGAAAAACATAATTAATGTTGCTTTAGTTGCATGTGCTTTGTTTTCTCAATGTGCCTTGGAAGTTTATCCACTCAAGTGATTTAGCCATTTTAGACTTAGTAGAGTAACGATACTATAGCAGACTTTGTCTTAGAAGATGACATACTAATACTTCATGATCTTCTGCAAGCCTTGTTCAAGTATCTTCTAATCAGAGGTTTCCTTGGTGCTTCTATCAGAGGTTGCGTTAGCAAGCTTCCTTCAGAAGTTGCTTTTCAGCGTGCGTGTCCAAAAGTTCTATTCATCATTAGAACTTCTAATAACTTGGTTACTCAGCATAGTTTGATATTTCTTTTATTCTAGAATGCTTGAGACAGAACATTATCTGAAATGGAAACAATACACATCTGAGTATCATATTTATTATACAAAATTTATTTCACTTGTTATCATCAAAACTCTAAGATATGATTAGAACCAAACTATGTTCTAACAATCTCCCCCTTTTTGATGATGACAAAAATATTAGATTTTGATAAAAAAAATTGTATATATGAAAAAACATATCTCCCCCTGAGATAGACAATCTCCCCATGAGATAAATACTTAAGAAAAAACTGAGTATATATTAGAACTTCCCTGAGATGTTCTTTCAGAGCTTTCAGAGATTCTTCTTTTAGAGCTTGTATAATCCTATAAATTTCAGAAGCAGAAAATACACTTGTATATTTGTTGTTAGAAATGTTTGACACTTTTGTTCTAGTAACATGTTATAATTAATCAGATAAAAATATCAATTTTCTCCCCCTTTTTGTCATAATCAAAAATTCAGTTTAAAAACATTGTAAAATAAAGCAAAGTTCTGATAATCATTAACTTGAAAAACACGGTTACAGAAGTTGGACAAAAATAAAATACTGAAACATTGATGCACAAAAGGGTTTAAAATAGAAGGACTAAGTGGGACGAGAAACTAGGGAAAACAGAAGGCTCTTGATTTCATTTGAAGAGTCCTCTTGCTTCTGCATCCAAGACTTGATTTCCTTGTTTGTCTCATCCTGTTTGTCCAGACGTGCACGAATAGTTGCATTTTTCTTCTTTAACTCCTTCAGAGTTTCTAGTACCTCAAAAGTTGAAGCTGTATTTTCAGTAGAAACAACCCTTGATGTAGAACCAGCAGATCTGGGACAGAAGGTACTTGAGAAGAGTGTGTCTACATAAGTGTCAACACCTTTTTACCGGTATCTCTGAGACGAAGAAGAGGTGGTTTATACAAAACCAATGCTGAAGAGTTTGGATCAGCAACTTCTGATTCAGAAGATTCATCATCAGAAATATCCATATAGTCAGCAGGTGGTTGCCACGGAGCATTGTCAAGCTATAGTAGTGGATTTTTGTTCCAGATATTGTAAGCTGCTTGCTTCAGACCATTCAGACACTTAGTGAATTTATCATAAACATGAGAGTAACACAACTCTTTGAGTTTTAGGTATTCAGCATTGAATCTCCTTCTGAATGTTTGCCATAGATCAGCTGATGCATGGGGGCTCATGTTGCTGGCATAATCTTCCTTCAACAATTCTAGCCAATTCAACATTTCTATTTCAAACTTCTGCAAACATATACTAACATCTGTATGCACAACTTTCTTTTTGGTCAGGGAGTTGAGATCAACTATGGTTCTAAGAAATTTTGGGGATTCAAGATTTTGTGGATAGGGAAGTGTTGGAGTGGAGACTAGTGGTAGGTTTTGTGTGGTAGGTGTAGATTCAAAGGTTGGATTGACAATAGTTTCTGGGGAGTGAGAATGTAGAAGTTCTGTAGGTATGGTGTTGTGTTCTGGTGAGGGAGTTGGTGGAAGTTCTGTAGAAATGGTGGTTTGGTCAGATGAGGGAGTTTGTTGAATTTCTGGAGAGGGATGTGGAGGAAGTTCTGTATTCAAGGCATCAAAGTTATCTACATCTAATAAAACTTGAGAAATTTGGGGATTGGTTTCTAGAGCTTATGATGGGACAGAGAGATCTATATCTACGTCTATGGTATCTAGAGTTTGTTTTGTGGTTTGTGATGCTAGGGGAACAACGATTGAAGAGGTTTGTGCAGCAGATGTTACTATATTAGTAGGATTGATAACATAAATGGGATCAGAAGTTGTACATGAGGTTGTCTTCTTTTTCTTCTTCTGAGACTTTGGAGGTCTTGCAGAAGTTCCCTCGCCATCTGCTTTCCTTTTCCTCGTTTTATTAACTGGACTTGGGGAATCTCTTCCTTGCAGCCAAGATGGATCAATTGGAAGTCCTTTTCTTTTGAAGCTTCTTATGTAGTTTTGGATGGTTATCTGGTGATCTTCTGAGTTGAACGCAGGAAGTTCTGCTAGAGGAACTCTTCTATTTGTGACAGTTCCCCAAGCTAATGGAGTAGGTTCAGCCATAAGTTTATCAATTATCTTTCTCTTTACTAGATTCTTTCCAATCCAGACTTTTCCACAAATAGGATCCAACTCTTTCAGCAGTTTGGCATCTTTTAGGTGCGCTATCAGACCATTCTTAGTCAGAATGTTTGAAATCAGCCTTGCCAGAGGAATCCAATTTCTCTTGGCCTTGAGATTTCTGGTTAGTTCTACTTCTCTTGTTTCCTTGACATTCATCTAGAGGTGTCTGAACAAAAGATAAGGCAAATCCACCTTGACATTTGTTCCTACACAATACAACAGATATTGCTGATCTGCATTAATGTAGTGTGGGGAGCTTGTTTTCTTTCTGTGATGGATGCAACCATGAAAAATCTTTTCCCAGATCTTGTAGACATCCTTAAAATCCTTAATCTTTTTTGAAGCTTCTCCAGAAGTGAAGATTTCAGCATTCATAGGATCCACATCAAGCCTTCCTTCTGGGACACCAATTTCACCATCTCCTTCTAGACCCAACAAGTTTCTGATAATGTTTTCAGTGATAGAAATCTCCTTACCCATAACGAATAAGAGAATGGTTTTGGGGGTAACAACAACATGAATCCAAAATTCCTTGACAAGATTTGGAAAAACTGGTCCAACAAGACGATCAAAGAAAGTTCTCCATCCTTGAAATTCCACAACTGGAAACAAATTGAAACCATTGTCTCTGAGATTTTCAAGATCAATTATCAAATCACACACCACTTCTAACTTCTCAACAGGAATCAATGTTGTTCGTTCAGGGATGATGTATCTTCCAGATTGCTGAGGAGTGGGTTGAATGGTGGTTTCTGGGTTGGCAGAAACAAAAATTTCTGGGTTAGTGGTTTTTGGGTTGTTAGGAATGGTGGATTCTGAGCGAGAAGATGAAGAAGCCATTCTTGAATTTCTGGGTTTAGGGTTTTTGAGAAGAGAGAAAAGGAGTCAAAAATGCATAAGCTTGCAGTTGAGAGCGAAAAGAGATAGAAGTATTTGGAAAGAGTATTTCTTGAGATTTAGAGGGATTTCTTGAGATTTGAAGAGATTTCAGCAGTTACCTAGGAACTTTGTGTCAATAGCTAGCACGCGTGTGTGCAACCTATCAGAAGTTATGAACACGTGTTCAACTTCTAGGTTAAAGGCGTTACAGCTGTTTGATATAGAAAACTTCTAAACCATACTTGTAATGAAACATCAAAAAATATTTCAGAACTTTCATGTATGGCTTCTAATTGAACTTCTCTTCTAACTTCTTAAGAGATGTTAATTAGAACCTTCATTAAAAATAGAACTTCTGACTATATTGAAAACAAATAGAAATTTCATTCAGGGCAAACTTCCATACTTATATTTTTTAAAATATATTTAAATCTATCTTCAGAAAGAGGTTTAGTGAAAATATCAGCCCATTGAAGGTCTATATCTACAAAGTTTAGACTCGAAATTCCTTTCTGAATATAGTCCCTTATGAAATGATGTTTTATTTCAATATGTTTTTCCTTAGAATGTAAAATTAGATTCTTAGAGAGGCAAATGGCATAAGTGTTATCACGGAAGATAGGAATCTTACACTCATACAGATGATAGTCTTCTAGTTGACTCTTCATCCAAAGCATTTGAGTGCTACAACCAACAACAACTACATATTTTGCTTCAGTGTTTGAAAGTGAAATTGTGGCTTGCTTCTTGTTGTACCATGAGATCATATTTTCACCAAGAAATTGACAACTTCCAGAGGTGCTTTTTCGTTCTACTCTGTCTCCAGCAAAGTCAGCATCACAATAACCTACTAATTGAAAGTCTTTGGATTTTCTATAACATAGTCAAACATTAGTAGTACCTTTAAGATACCTTAGAATTCTCTTAACAGCAGTTAAGTGAGACTCCCTGGGATCTAACTGAAATCTTGCACATAAACAAATGCTAAATAGAATATCTGGCCTAAATGCAGTTAGATAAAGGAGAGATCCAATCATACCTCTGTAGAGTTTCTGATCTAACTTTTTACTTACCTCATCTTTTCCCAAAATGCAGGTAGCATGCATTGGAGTCTTTGCTTCCTTAATTTCTGATAATTGGAATTTCTTCAGAATTTCTTTAACATACTTAGTTTGATGTATGTATGTACCTACTGAACATTGATTAATTTGAATTCCCATACAGAATTTTAGTTCTCCCATCATACTCATCTCAAATTCTGCCTGCATAGACTTGGCAAATTCTCTTCTAAGAGAGACATTAGAAGTTCCAAAAATAATATCATCTATGTAAATTTGACAGATCAGAATATCCTTTTTAAATGTCTTTCTAAATAAAGTTGTATCCACTTTTCCTCTGGTAAAATTCTTTTCTAATAGAAAATTGCTTAAACGCTCATACCAAGCTCTGGGGAGCTTGTTTTAACCCATATAAAGATTTTTTGAGTTTAAAAACATGTTCTGGAAATTTTGAATCTTCAAAACCAGGAGGTTGACGGACATAAACTTCTTCTTCTATATAGCCATTTAAAAATGCACTCTTAATATCCATTTGATACAAAGTAATATTATTTTGAACAACAAAAGAAATTAATAGTCTAATAGATTCTAACCTGGAGACTGGAGCAAAGATTTCATTATAATCAATACCTTCTTGTTGACTATACCCTTGTACAACCAATCGTGCCTTGTTTCTGACAACTTCTCCTTGCTCATTTAACTTATTTCTAAATACCCACTTTGTTCCAATAATGTTAAATCCTTTAGGCTTAGGAACTAGATCCCACACATCATTTCTTGTGAATTAATTCAATTCTTCTTGCATGGAAATAATTCAATCATTGTCTTGAAGAGCTTCATCTATTGAGTTAGGTTCAACCAGAGACACCAGACCAAACAATGATTTTTCATTGTTTCTTAGAGAAGATCTTGCTCTGATAGGATCATCTTTCTTTCCAATGATAACATCTTCTGAATGTGCTGATGCGATTCTTGGAAATCTTTTTTGTGAGGGTGAAACAACCGGCTGAACATCATCCAATAGCTATATCAATGAAGTCACCATCGAACGTTTTTTATCTCGCAAAAGGAGAAAGGTGAACCCGTCGCGAAAACCTGAAAGGGATAAGACATGGTCTTGTGACCGAGAGATAGGGTAAGGGAGTCTATTACGCGAAGGGAAGGTATTAGCACCCCACACACCCATAGTACTCTACGGTATCCACTTCTATTTTGTAGCTAACGGGTGTGTTTGTATCTATTTACTGCTTAATTGATATATATGTATGCTAAAAGAGGAAACATGTGAGAGAAAGAAAAATAAAGAAAGCACGGGGAAAAGAAGGAAGTATTTACAAAGTTTTGCTCGATCGAGCCCCGTGACCAGATGCCTACGTATTCCCTCGTGCAATAGAAAAGTCAGAGCATCGTAGTTCGGCTCATATGTTTTGGTGTGTTTTGTATTTTTTACTTATGAAAAATATTTTTAAACACAAAAAGAAAATGCACCCGTAGGCGAAAAAGGTTTGTATTGGTTGGTTACTTTTACCTTTGAATCGCTACCTAAGGTAGAGTCGAAGACGAAAAAATAGAGTGGAAAGGTTTATAACCTAAATCTTTGTCCATCTCGAATCGCTACATAAGGTAGAGTCGAAGACAACAAAAGGGATGAAGCAAACAAGTGCTTTGGTAGAAGCACAAAAACAATGCAATGCAAAAAACAAATGTCACACAAGCGCAGGAAAATGAGGAAGTCCCATAGCCTACAACAGCAAGTCGAGGGCCAGAAGCAACCAAGAGCCAACATATTCTGATTCCCGTTAATGGTATCACCGCATGACATGAATTGTCAAGTGGGAATAGTAACTGATGTGAGATATGCAATATATGTGAGCCCCAAGAAAGCGTGGAGAGTCAGAATAGGGAACTCTTGCCACTTTATTATTGACTCGATAAAGGAAGCAACAAGATCCGCGTGTGTGGGCTAACACGAACTAGAACTTTGCGGGAGTCGATTACAGACCCCTTTCTCTTTCCCCATATATCATGACTCGATAGCAGGAAAAATAACAACGCGGGTCTTTGCATAGTGGTGCCACGTCGGGTTGCCTAACCACTTGACTTATGCAACCACAAATGTAAACACTTACTGAGAATTAACTCCCTATGCACGATGGAGGATTTTAAACAAACAACACATAATTATCACATAGAATTGCCCTAAACGGGTCATTAAATAAACCAGAGGGGTTCCTGAACATGCTCCAACTACGGATGCCTCATCATGCATCTCTGTGATATGGCGGGAGAACTGACTTGTTTATTTTTCGTTTTATCGCAAATGTTGCGGATAGTAAGAGTTGCCACCGACTTTTATTTTATCCAATTAAGGGAAGGCGAAAAGAACAAGAAAAGACCTTCATTAGATTCTGAGTACGGGAGGCAGTTATGAAAAGGGAAGGTATTAGCACCCTTTCCATCCGTAGTTATCTACGGGCTCTTAATTACTTAGCTCACTTTATAATTGCTTTCTGTGTGTGTTTGAAAAGATGTTTTGAAAAGGTATTTCTCTTTTACTTCATAATGATTCTCGCTGGAATGTATACGAAGTGTTTGGAAATGTTTTATTTTGGAAAAGTGTTTAACTTTGTAATGATTCACGCTGGAATGTATACAAAGTGTTTGAAAAGTTTTTGAAAATAGTGTGAGGTGTAAAAAGTATTTTTGAATTGATTAGAGCAAGCAAAAGAGTCTTATTACCTACTCAGAATGGTCGTTTCCATGTTATTTTGCTTTCCTTTAGGGTAGCCCTATTTATACCATTAGTTGGTAGGTAACTCTATCCGTTGGATGTAAAGGGACGTTCGTAGGGTCATCGTATGGTCATAGAAGGCAACATGTAAGAATACCTTAGCATATTCGTAGGGACGATCATCACTTTTCATAGGCAACAATCGAGGTACAAGATCATATATTCATAGGCAAAATCGAGGGTCATCGAGGGACTATGATCTTTGTATCGAAGGGACTATGATGATATTATTCGTGAGCGATTGTGCTAAGATATCTCTACGTTTGAAGGACATGACCATGTTATTCGAAAGGCAACAAGAGAGGATACCCTAAGGGGTGTGCAAGTGTGAAGAGGGTGTTTGTATTCAAATATTTATCTTGTATTTAGAAGTGATCTATGTTGTTTTTAATTTTACCATACACGCCTAATTACTAGCAGTTAAATATGTACATAAATTAAATTGCGGAAAGTAAAGTGCGGAAAGTAAATCCTACGCTATTACATGGCTTTGGGGCAGATACATAATAGGAGTGCGGAAAGTAAAGGGAAAAAATGTAAATCTACGCTATTACATGATAAAAATTTGCGACCTATACATCCTTTCTAGAATTGTAAATACGAAATAAGAAATAGATAATCAGAATAATAAGAAAATGTTAGTAAAATGTTTTGGAAATTAGTATAAAAAGGTTTTAGGTTAGTAATCCTAATTATTAGAGAAGAAAATATTTTTTGGGAATTTTCTAGATTAGTTTTAATGGGGAAAAATAATTAAAGGTTAATTTTAATGGTTAATTAACAATTAATTAAAATATGAATGAAAAATATTATTTTTTTATGTTAAAAATTAAATAAGCCTTTTTCTGACCTAAATGAAAAAAGAAAATATTTTTTATGATTTTTGTAGTATTTTAGAAAAACATTTGAAAGCAAATTAAATAGAAAGGAAAATATTGAAAAATAATGAAACTATGAAGAACTTTGTTAGTTTGGAAAAAGACCAAAAATAATATGTAGGGCCAAGGATCGAACCCAGGACCGTTCCCTAGTACGCGAGTGCCTTTGCCACCTGAGCTAGCAAGTTTTTGTGTTAGGAAAATGAAGCAAATAGATTATATAGGAAATAATTTTCTGAATATTGAAATAAAAATGCGCGCCAAGGGGGGGTCATCGTCCCCGATTCAAATTTCCCAGGATTTTACCTATGGATGCTTTCGTTGCTAAAGCCAATAGTGACGGCTTTGTCCATCACTATAACACCTGCAATTTTTCAAAATTCACAATACGCAATATAAATTTATGGTGAAGGCATGGATCGATTTCCTTCAACCTCCTGAACATGAATATGTCCCTGATTTTGGCCAATTTTTCCTAAATCAAAAAGTCCTAATTTAGAGTTACGAACCCTAGCAATGGTGAAAGCTTGTACCTGCACTCAAACCTTAATTGAACCATACAGTAAGCTTCGAAGTAACATCAGGAACAAAAATATATAATCAAATCATGTTAAGAATGCATGTCACTATGAATTCGATTTCAAAATTTTATAGAGCAAACTGTGATATTTGTGAACTTCTTATCATTGACAGATGCCCCTGCGGGATATTCCTGAGCCTCGAGATACCTCTTCACTTTGTAGAACCAAGGTTTCTCTTCTGTTCCTTCGGTATCAAGTTCACAACAATATGTTGGTTCGTCTAGTCTTTCAATAGTAATTTGGGGAGCTTCATTGTCCCATCTGACCTTTAACATAGATGACATGGTAGCTAATATGTCTTCCAACTGATTCTCTTCTCGTGGGATGTGATCAAAAGTGATTTCTTCGAAGTAAGGGACCAGATTCAACACATGCTCTCGATATGAAATGAGATTCGGATGCTTCATATCCCAATCGACTCTAATTTGACTGATCACCAAAGTTGAGTCTCCATACACTTGCAAGAATTTGATTCTTAAGTCAATAGCAGCTTTGATACCCATGATGCATGCTTCGTATTCAGCCATGTTGTTGGTGCAGTCGAAGCATAGTCTGGCGGTGAAAGGCATGTGTCCGCCTGTAGGAGATGTAATGATGGCGCCAATACCATTTCCAAGTGCATTTGAGGCTCCATCAAAGACCATGGTCAATCGGGATCCTGGTTTAGGTCCTTCATCTGGTCCAGGTTCTTCGTAATCAGTGACTAACATAATATCCTCATCTGGAAACTTGGAATGCATAGACTAATAGTCATCTACAGCTTGATGAGCCAAATGATCGGCTACTATACTTCCTTTGATCGCCTTCTAAGTAGTATACTGGATGTCGTATTCGGTCAAGATCATTTGCCATCTTCCTATTATTATAGAGAGAGTAGGATTCTCAAATATGTATTTTATCGGATCTATCTTAGAGATCAAAAAGGTAGTGTGAGTCAACATATACTGTCTTAATCGGTGAGCAGCCCAAGCCAAAGCACTGCAAGTTTTCTCAAGCTGTGAGTATCTTGTTTCACAGTCGGTAAACGTTTTGCTAAGGTAGTATATTGCATACTCTTTTTGACCAAACTCGTCATGTTGCCCCAACACACACCCCATTGAGTTCTCTAATACTGTTAAGTACATGATAATAGGTCTTTCTTTGACTGGTGGTATCAGGATAAGAGGATTTTGTAGGTACTCCTTGATTTTGTCAAAAGCTGTTTGGAAACCGTTGTTCCATTTCACTACTTGATCTTTCTTCAGTAACTTAAAGATTGGCTCACAAGTAGCAGTTAGATGTGCAATGAATCTGGCAATGTAGTTTAGTCGTCCCAAGAAACCTCTGACTTCCTTCTCGGTACGGGGAGCTAGCATATCTTGAATAGCTTTAACCTTGGCAGGGTCAACTTCAATACCTTTATCACTAACAACGTATCCCAGGAGTTTACTGGATCTGGCTCCAAAGGTGCACTTGTTAAGATTAAGTCTTAGTTTGTATTTCTTCAGTCCATCCAACAACTTTCGCAAATGATCGAGATGTTCTTCTTCAGTTTGTGATCGATCTATCATGTCGTCGACGTAGACCTCTATCTCATGATGAATCATGTCATGGAATAAAGCTACCATGGCACGTTGATATATGGCGCCGGTATTCTTCAGTGTGAACGGCATGACTTTGTAACAGAATGTGCCCTACTGTGTAACTAAAGTAGTCTTTTCCATGTCTTCGGGAGCCACTTTGATCTGATTGTAACCGGAGAAACCATCTATGAAGGATAAGACCTTGTGTTAAGCGGTGTTATCAACCAGGACATCAATATGTGGAAGTGGGAAATCGTCTTTCGAACTTTCTTTGTTCAGATCTCAGTAGTCCACACACATACGTACTTTTCCATCCTTCTTAGGTACGGGCACCACGTTCTCAACCCACTGTGGATAAGAAGTAACGGCTAGGAAACCGACATTGAACTGTTTCATAACTTCGGCTTTGATTTTCTCGTACATCTCAGGACTCATACGACGAACCTTCTTCTTCATAGGGAGAAAACCTTCTTTCGTTGGTAGTCATTGTACCACAATGTCAATGTCTAAACCTGGCATGTCTTCGTAGGACCAAGCAAAAATCTCGATATAGTCTCGCAGCATCTGGACCAATCTCTCTTTGACATTGCTCTTAAGACCTGCTCCTATCTTGATTTCCTTTCTGTCTTCGTCAGTACCTAGATTCACAACCTCGACTGGCTCCTTGTGTGGCTGTATAACCTATTCTTCCTATTGTAGTAGCCTGGCCAGTTCTCTTGGAACTTCACAATCTTCCTCACCTTCGTCTTCGGCTTGGTAGATCGGTTTATCGAAGTCATATTTAGAAATAGCAGATTCGTTACCAACGATATTCAGAGTGAATCTGTAGTGTATTATATGGGTGTGTGTAAGAACACAGCTTTTTGAAAGGGTGATAAAGTAAAAAGAAAGACAAAGAGCACAATATTTGAATGCAAAAGTCCAATGATTTGTTGAATGAAAATATGCGAATGACAAATAATAACCCTCACAAATAAGCCGTGGTGCCCCGGGCAAGGCACTAGGCTTAAAGTTTATTGTTCGAAAGCATAAAAGCAGAAAAGCAATTACTCATGTCTAAAGGAGATTGGTATAACATCTTCAGTCTTCCAATTGTTGAGTCTGTCGTCTAGAGTTGGGAAGATCCAATTGTTGGTGTCGAAGTCGCCATCGTCGTCTTCTATAGCATGGACTCCGCTTTCATTAATGTGGAAAGGAAGTTTGATGGCACGTTTGCGGCGTATCATCTTCTGACCTTTGTTAGTGAAGCCTAAACCAGTCATGTTAGATTTGAATGGAAAATCGGGGAGCTGACCCCAAATAGTACATCCTCCTTCTTCAACCACAACTTTGGCATCTTTCAGTGAGGCCATCTTCGATGGAACTCTAGTAACTTCAGGAGTGACAAGAGAGTCAACAAGCATGACTCATGGAATTGCTTCGAAAGCTTGACAGGGGGTTTTGATGAATTCACCTTCCATTTCGATGTATTGGAGCGACTGCAGATGGCTTACTATATATTCTTCTTCACCGCATACTGTAACAATCTTCCCCTTAATTGGGTACTTCAGCTTCTGATGTAGGGTAGAGGTGACAACGCCTGCCCCATGTATCCAAGGGCGTCCGAGTAGTCAAGAATAAGCTGGACGGATGTTCATGACAAAGAAAGTAGATTCAAAAGTCTAGGAACCGACTTTAATTGGCAGGTTGAGCTCTCCAAGTATTGTTCTTCTCGAACCATCAAACGCTCTTACGATTATGTCACTGGGCTTCATGACCACTTCTTCAGCATTAAGTTGGTCGAGAGCGCTCTTCCGCAGAACATTCAGAGCAAAACCAATATCCACCAATACATGAGACAATGTAGTGCCCTTGCATTCAATGGAGATGTGCAAGGCTTTGTTATGTTTCCTTCTGGCATGAGTTAAATCAACATCAGAGAAACCTAAACCATTATTGGCGGTCAGGCTAGAAATACAACCTTCAAATTGATCAAAAGTAGTGTCTTACGGTATGTTTTCATTCTTCAGAAAATTTACTAAGGCTTTAGCATGAGCCTCAGAGCATAATAGCAGAGCTAGCATGGATATCTTGGATGGAGTTTGTCCCAACTGTTCCACAACATTGTAGTCGCTCTTCTTGATGATCTTCAGAATTTCCTCCATTTCTTGCTTGGAGGTATCCTCAGCAACCTCCTTTGGTACTTCTGTCTGAGCAGGATGAGTTACTTTTTCTTTCCTCCTAGCTTCAAGAATTGGTTCGATAGCAGGAATGCGAATTGGTGTAGTAGTGTCTCTCAGAGGATAGATCTCTTGGGAAAATACTCTTCCAGTTCTGGTTACCTTGCTTGATCTGGTGATGTTGTGGATGTCAGGATTGGTAGCTTCAACTGTAATGTCTTCAATGGTCAAAGGTTCTTGCTTGACGCCATGATAGTAAACTTAGACTCCATAATTCCAAGGTATAGCTTTGTTAGAGGAACATGGTATTGGTCTGGGGGAGGAAATAATCAGGGGTGCCACTCTAGGCGCAGGATCGACAGAGGTGATCCTTATTGTGTTCACATCAACATACTCTTCTGGGTAATCGTCTCTCCATCCAGTTGCCTTGATGTCTTCGATTGGAATCTTGTAACTTTCGAGAGAGGTATATTTAACCATGAAACCAAACTTTCCACTTGGCTTCCCCAAGGTATCCCAGACTTCTGGTATGGCTTTGCTTACGTCTTCGATCTTTAGATTTTTAGAAACGTCTTCACACAGATTCTCCACAGATGGAGGTTTCAGAAATAGCACTTCTCGGTTGTCCATCATGCGTTGAATACGCCTCTTCAACCAAGCACATCCATCAGATTTAGATGCACACCAACAAAAGTTATCTAGGCACCCTGGAGATACACCAGATTGCAGCAAATTTTTCTTGACAGTCATCAAAGGAATAGTCAGCTCGTTCACATCATAAACATAGGAGTCATTGTCAATAGCATTGGCACTTTTACCATGGTCAGGAATTGGTGCGTTGATCACATTCGGAGTTTCAACGGGAGGGTCGAATTCAATTTCCCTTGTTTCAATCATGTCTTGAATCTTGTTCTTCAGGGCCCAACAGTTGTTGGTGTCGTGCCCTGGGCTGTTGGAGTGGTATGCACCCCTTGAGTTGGAATTGTACTTTGGAGAGGAAGTGTTGATGTGTTGAGGAGGATCCCTCAAAGTAATCAGATCTGCTTTCAACATGTGTTGTAGTGTTTGAGACAATGTCATGTTGATCTTTGTAAACTGTCTTCTTGGTGCGTTTTGGCTACGCGCGTTGTTTCGTTGAGGTTGCGCTGGTGTGGGATTAGAGATCACGAATGCCCCCACCGATTGAGTGCGATCAGTTTTGTCACGGCTCTTCTGACCATACACAACATTGACTTCTTTCTTACTACCAAAAGATCTCTTCGCAGCATTTGATGATGACTCTACTTGTATTTTTCAGCTCTTGATTCCTACTTCGATACATTTGCTTGTCAATATCATCTCGGTGAATCCAGCTGAAGAGTTTCCAATCAGATGATTGAAGAATGGGCCTGTCAGTGTTCCCATAAACATGTCAACCAACTCCCTATTGGACAAGGGTGGTTGAACTCTGCCTTCTAAATCTCTCCATTTTAGGGCATACTCTTTGAACTTCTCGTCACGATCCATAGACATGCTCTGTAGTTGCATGTGGGTAGGTGCCAATTCAACATTGTACTGGTAATGCTTGTAGAAAGCATCAGCTAAGTCATTCTAGGTATGAATGTGGATACTCTCTAGCTGATAATACCATTCCAACTGAGTTCCAGATAAACTCTCTTGAAAGAAATGGATCCACAATTTCCTTTCTTCAGTATGAGGATGGATCTTCTGAACATAGGACTTCAGATGCAACTTCAGGCAAGAGATGCCATCATACTTGGCAAAGGTAGGGACCTTGAACTTTCGGGGAATTACCACACCAGGAACAAGATGCTTCCATACTGGGAACCGGTTCCCACGTTGAAAAATGCCCAATTTTTGAAAATTTGAACTGGGAACCCGGTTCCTTCCCAGGAGTAACCGGTTCCCACAACCTGCAGAACCCAAAACTGCTATTTTTGACAACATTATGTATCTCAATCCATTCCTTTTTATTCCCATACGAATTATAACATTAGGAATACCAAAATGCAACCAATACACATCAATACAACATCATAAATCATGTTTCCATCATTCCTATTAATTATTTATCACATTAATGGTTCCAATTCCCATAATCCGACACAATTAGGGATAATCCTACAAACCTAGAATTATGTAATTCAAGTTTCCTAACATACCCAATCATTCAATTGTATCCCAAAACCCATAAGGCATATTAACTGAATGAAATCACCCCTTACCTCGTGATGATCCTTCGAATTCACGGCGTTTGGCTTTTTCCTCTCTTCTCTTCTCTTCTCCAATTTCACGTATAATGACTTTTCCAAATAACCTTCTTTTTCTTTTCCTTTTTATCCTCCTTTTTATATTCCTTTTATTATTTGCCAAATAATAGTAATAAATTAGTTATTATTTAGTAGAGCTTTTTACTTCACACACCTCTAATTCAACCTTACACCCCCCGGTCTTCCTTTTTAATTCCATAATTAATTCATCCATTTAATCCAAAATATTATTAATTAAGTCTTTAATTAATTTAATAATTAAATTCCTAATTATTTAACACTTGAATTAATTTGGGGTGTCACAAAACACTCATCTAGAACCAAACACTAAAACATAAAAAGTAGAAACCATATGTCAGAAAAACTTTCTTTCACTAAAATGTTGCTCTTGTTGTTCACCATAATTTTTCTCTATATACAATCGTTCTTATATGTTATGGCTGTCTTCTTTGTATTCAAGTTCACTTCGTTAATTTTCATATATTTTTTTAATATTTTTATTTCTTCTTCAAAAATTTATTCTAGTCTTGTTATAAAATAGTTTTGATGTGTGTTTGAAGTGTGAAATATGATAATTTATGTGTATTTTGTTGTGTTATATTTATTAAGCTTTCCAATCTTTTCCAAAGTTTCTGATTCCAAGTCTAAATTTTAATATTTGATAGTGGAATTATTTCATAATGCAATAGAAATCATGTCAATGTTTCGTATGGATTAAGAACAACTTGTAATTTTGTTTGAAAAATAGAGAATGAAATGAATTACATGATATGTATTATTTTAAAAAGTAATAAAATAAAGTACACCAAAAAACATGATAGTGGAGAATACATTGATGAGTATAACGTTTGAAAAAAATAATGTAAACTGATCAACCAAACCAAACTAAACTGAACCAAGCTGGTTAATTTGTTTTGTTTAATTTTTGAAAAATATTAAAACCGAACCAAATCAAATCGACTGAGATATAATCGTTTATGACCTTTTTTGATCAAAACTAAGTCCAAACCAATCTGATTACACCCCTAAACACACGAACAAACACACACACAAAAACACTCACGAACACACACAAACTTACACGAACACCCACACACACCCACACCCATCCACCCCACACACATACATACAGACCCGCCCACCCACATAGACACCCCCCACACCCACACACAAACCTTTCCAACTTGTACAAAATATTCTCCCCACCTTTTTTATTGAAGATGTTGAGAAAATTTCCTCGAACGTTGCTTTCGAATCTTGAAAAGAATTCAAGTTTCGTCAATCATCGAAATGTACGAATTTTACAAAATAATCCATACTTTAATTAAATGTAACATACTCGAATTATTAAATATTTATTCAATTTAAATATCAATTTGACTATACATTTGTTCATATTTGATAGGTTTGAAAATTTAATGAAAACATAACCTTAATAATATTTTGAATTGAAAAAAATATGGATGTTATAACAATTCTAAAATAGTTTAAAAAAACAAATTAAAATCATATAACTAAAATTTATGTGTTACAACAATTTATCGATAATAAAGAAAATTTCCATCGGAACATTGCTAAACTCAACAAAACTCAAATTTGTAGGACGACAAGAAAGTGATGATGAGGATGCGAGACAAATTGCGATTTTCCGTCTCATTTTTCTGCATCGTTTTTCTATTGTAGTTGTTTGTATTCCTTGTACTAATTATTTACTCCTTTGTATTTTTTTAATGTCCTTTTCAATCATTAATTTACCTTTTAAAAAGTAATTTATTTTTTATTTTTATATTGCTCGTATTATAATAGAGTGACAAATACTTTAAATCAAGTTTTTAAAAATATTAAATAAATTATTACATATTGATCCATTGTTTAATCCTTAACATCAATATTTTTTTATATTTTTTTATGCTAATTTAAATTAATTGTTGACATATTTCAAAGAACATGAGTGTTTGTGTATAAAGAGATATCTATAAATTTCTTGAGTATTAGGAAAAAAAATATGCATATGCATGTTTGATTGAGATTTTTTTATTTTGTGCGACTAAGGATTGAATGTTTTACTATTACATTACCCTAAATTTCGTCATCTATCTTTTTGCATCGTTAATCATGTTCTTTTACATATTAGTGTAGTTATTTAGTCTTTTTATCATAAGACGTAGTTTCTTGCATTAGAAGCTTTATTTTAAGAGGTGAAATAAAAGTTAACATTTGAGTTTCTCAAAAATACAATTTTCCATATATTATACCATGCAATTCAAGTTTCATACACAATTGCTATTACATAATATACCATCACCATTCAATTTGAATTTCATTCACATGCTAAAACAAAAAATGAATAAATTTAAGTCCATCATGTTCATAAACTAAAATAACACATGAACAAGTTTGAATTGACATCCCATTCATTCATACCATATCAATTTGAAAGCACATGTGTATCATAAACTAAAACCAATAAGACAAAATTGAATAGACAAAAGAGAAATGGTAACATCTCAAGTGATATCTGTCTAGAATCATACTAATTGAAATGTTAAAGTGTGGTACTGAAACATAAACAACAATACACACACATACACCCTAAACACACATACACATACGCGCGTGCGCATATATATATATATATATATATATATATATATATATATATATATATATATATATATATATATATATATATATATATATATATATATATATATATATATATATATATATATATATATATATATATATATATATATATATATATATATATATATATATATATATATATATATATATATATATATATATATATATATATATATATATATATATATATATATATATATATATATATTACACGATTACAAGATTTGTACGCATATATCATATATATGTCCAAGATACAATAAAATATATAGAATACACAACTAAACTGAAATATTGGAGTAATAACTTAATCTTCCCGAGTCCAAGCTACTAATCCTCCTATACGAACTGACTTATCTAAAAAAAGAAGAAAAAAGAGGGTTGGGAGAATTACTAAATCTCAGTGAGTCCACTAATCTTATGGATCCATGATAAGTGCTAAAATATAGTTATTTTGTATATATGTTTTGTGGCACTTATCTGTTCTTTTGTTGTTAATATCGGTTGAATAACCCCGCTTTTTGTGTAAATATGATTTATTGTGTTTTGTGTACATATTGTACCGTTTGATTAGTTTTGTACATATTTTGTAGGTATTTGTCTCATTATTGGAGCATTGAAAATAAAGTCCAAATGGAGCTCCAAGATGCATCTTTGATCAATAAAGGAATAAGACAAAAAGAAGAAGCCATAGAAGTTATGCAGGAAAACCAACAAAAGTTGTTGGACTGTCATGGATCGTCGAGCGATGGCCAGGTGAGGGCCATCACGTCTATATCATCGGGAGACGGTAGATATTTGTTACAATTTAAGGATGTGGCACACTCTGGGCCAAGTTTATAAGGTCGTCGCTGGGCGACGCTGCGGAAACAGAATTTTGTTTATATATCCATTTCATTTCATTTTTTGAGTTATGGTTTTTGGGGTGAGGTTTTGCTCCCAAATTCCACCATACACATATAGTTTAAATCTGACATTCACTTAGGGTATCTGATCTTAATGCCTCTGTGTCAGGAGTGTCGGGCTAGACATAGTCGATGCGAGTGATGCAGTTGAATTCTCAATTTGGGTTAGAAATAGCTTGGGTTGTGAGAGGTATGTGATGACACAGACGAGTATCATAGATAGAGTATAACTGGACGGTTGATTTAAGTCTGTGACGGGTAGTGTGCATTTGTTCCGGACAAGCTGTCTATCCTTTATAGTTTTTATTTATTTACTTTTTGTCTTTTCTTTTCAACCATTTAACCCCAAACTCATTAACGATAGAATTTTTGAACGAAGAATCTGAAGGAATATTGCGATCAAAAGCGCAACGGAATTTAAAATTTTCCTTTAGCGATCCTTACGAATGAGCATGGTCAGTGATAGAAATATTTACCTCTTGTGGCGATTCAGACCTTTGATGTTGTGATCACGAGCGTTGATGAAGAACAACGCCTCTACTCAGTCCACACGAACAGATCGCGTCCGGTCACAGTGCTAGCTTATCACGAACGAAAACCTTGAGTGAGAGAGAGAATCAAAAATGAAATTGCATCAAGTGAAATTGCTTCATCACAAGGGATCTATTTATAGAATCACTCGTATGGGCTACAAGATAAAAGCCCAATTAAGGCTATAAGCTAAAAGCCCAATTAAGCTTATGGACATCATACCTTATGATGTACCATATATCACTTATCCACGTGGTACCTTACCACTTTCCGTATTACACTTAGGTGCACCGTACCTTACGGTGTTCCTTATTTATTCTATCTCTCATCAACCTGTCCTTATGTGTGTGACCCTGTAGGTTTTCGCGATGTTGGCAATTATATTAAATCACACATTTAATATAATAAACAGTGAGCGGTATCTAGCAACACATCACTGTTACCCAAGTCACAAAAATGTCATGTGATCTAACCAAACCTTTTCCGTGATAATATTTGTGTTGTACAATTACCCTTTTGCCCTCATGTCTATATTTAACACAAGGAATACACTGTGTCACCCTTGTTCAGTTCAATATTAGGCCCTTAGACATTTATCCTGTTATGCAGGATGAGAAAATTCCATCTAGGTCACTCATGTCCCTTAGCATGCTTTGTGAAGTACCCATCAACCGTCTTTATAGTCATCCAGTTACGGATGACGTTTGATCAGCAATAAAGTACTTGACTCTACATCTAGGGTCCATAGTGGTTTCAGGTCGAAGGGTGGTATACACCATTATCATCATGAGAATAACTTATGACACTTTGCATAACATTCTATGTAGTATTCTCATAGCAGGTCAATCCAATATAAATATTACTCCTAATATTCATACCTATGTCAAGACTTGATAACTCCTTATCTATGATCCATGAGATGTGATCATCAATCTATCTTCATAATAATCTTAATGCTTTAATGTTATCCCACTTCACATTAAAGCTTGACTACGGATACTTTAAGAATAGTTTCTTATGTTTAATGGGATCTCATGATTAAGTCACACTTAACATTTCATTAAACCAATAAACCATTCTAGGGACTTTATTATTTTGGAAAGCAAACATAATAAAGAAATGCCTTTTATTATTAATAAATAATTCGATATAAGTACCAAAAGTATTGGCCTCTAGGGCTTACACCAACAATCTCCCACTAGCACTAGAGCCAATCAGGCATACCCCTAATACCCATAGATCTAGTATGTCCATCATGCTTCAGCTGCGCAAGAGGTTTTTTAATGGGTCAGCAACAATGTCAAGTGTAGGTACTCTGCATATTTTCACATCTCCCTGATTGATTATCTCTCGAATGAGATGATAACGCCTAAGTATGTGTTTGGATCGTTGGTAAGATCTAGGCTCCTTAGCTTGTGAAATAGCACCATTGTTATCACAATAGAGATCAATGGGATCCACAATGCTATGGACTATGCCAAGTTCACTAATGAACTTCTTGATCCAAACAGCTTCCTTTGCTGCAGTTGAGGCAGCAATATACTCAGCCTCGGTTGTAGAATCAGCAACTGTATCTTGCTTTGAACTTTTCCAGCTCACAGCGCCACCATTTAAACAAAACACATAACCAGATTGCGATCTAAAGTCATCCTTATCTGTCTGGAAGCTAGCATCGGTGTATCCAATTACAGCAAGCTCTTCCTGACCTCCATATATCAAGAATGAATCCTTAGTCCTTCTCAAGTACTTAAGGATATTCTTGACAGCTACCCAATGAGCATCACCGGGATTAGACTGGTACCTACTCGTTGCACTTAAAGAATATGAGACATCTGGTCGAGTATATAGCATGGCATACATGATAGATCCTATTGCAGATGTATATGGAATCTTATCCATGCGATCCCTTTCTTCCTTACATGAAGGGGATTGTGTTTTTGACAGACACATGCCATGTTGCATAGGTATGAATCCTTTCTTGGAATCATGCATATTAAAGCGTCTCAACACTTTTTCTATGTATGTACTCTGACTTAGGCCAAGCAGTTTTTGTGACCTATCTCTATAGATCCTTGTTGTACCCCAAAATTTGCCCTCCCATATTCTTCAAGATTTGCCAAGTCAAGCTTCAAAATCTCCCAAAGGGTTGCACAGTTCAAGGGCCTCCTAAGCAGTCAAAATTAGGGTTTTGGTTCTGATCAAGAAAATGAAGTTTTCAAAGGTCCAATAAAGTCCCACATGCCTACAAATATGGTCAAGCATCCTCATATCAAGTTTCAAGGCTTTCAGCACAGAATTGCACAGTCAAAACCCTAATTGCACTACATTCAACTGTAGGGGCAAAATGGTCATTTGACAGTCAAAAGTTCAAATTTTTGATCAACATATCATTTTGAAGCCACAAACATCATTTGATCAATACTTGATCATGATTCTCAAAGCTTGGCTCAAAAATCATCAAGATGCAAAAGTTTCCTTATTTGGACAGCGGAAAAAGTCAACTGTAAATTGACCAGGGCATAACTTTCACATGGATTATCAGAAAAATCCCATCCAAAGCTCATTTTTAAGAGAAAGACATTTCCTACAACTCATCTTCATACTTCAAGTCCAATAAATGCTCTCACAAAAAGTTATCAATTTCAACATTATAGGTCATTTTCAAAAGTCAACAAAAAGGGACTTTAAGTCAAAGGCCATAACTTGAGCTTGGTAAATCAAAATGACATGGGACCAAAGGCATTGGTTATAGTACTCAAATACCTTTCCAAAATGTCAGAGAACATGAGAAAAGCTTAAAAATTGAGCAAGTTATGCCTTGTGGAAGTTGGGAAATTTTTGGATATTTTGAAAAGTCAACATTGATTCAAATGACCTAAAATTGCTAATGGGCCCATTTTTCTTCCACAATTCATCATCCATGGCATGTGCACGACCACTTGGCCCAAAGGGAAGTATTTCTTCATTTTTTATTTATTTATTTGAATTTTTATTAATAATAATTCATTTAAATCAAATTAAATACATGAAAAATATTTAACCTAAGTTTTACAATCTTTTTGTGCATGAAATCTACTCAATAATTCGTGCATAATTAAATAGGGAAAGATTTGAATTGATTGGATCATGATTGGTACAAAATTGCATGAAAAAGATTGGAAAAAATATGATTGAAAATCAAATCTCATAAATCACCAATTCAAAGATTTGGATCAAATTTCTTAACCTAATTCATTCCTACATAAGCATAGAATGAAAACCTAATGCCTGGAACCACTGAGCTGCGCAGGAACTCCATTGACAACCTTGAAATTTTGGTTTAAAAACTCAAAACTGAAAACCTAGTTCTAGGTCGTTTCAAGCCACAAAATCCATCCTATTGCCTTCCAAGGACATCAAGCAATCTTTCTGGATCAAAAGCATCAATCCTAACCTCTTGAATCATTGTACAGAAGCTAACTTTTCTCACTTTTTTTTCATAATCGTGCATCCCAATTCCTGCACATTTAGCCTTTTTTAATGTTTGATTCATGTTCCTCGTGTGATTCTAAAGCTAACCATGTGATTTGATTGAATTATTATGCATTGTATACGATTCTACCATTGTTAATTTTTAGGGTTTACAGGATTCCAAATTAGGGATTTTAAAACAAGGAAAAATTGGAGCATAAGAATTAGACCATTCACTTCAGCATACTCATACGATCATGAACCTATACTCGCGCTCGATTTATGAGCATCATAGGGCTAGTCGCTATTTTCCCAAAACCGGCCTAAGAGAACACCATAAAAAACGTTGCCTAATGTGTTTGTGTTTCAGGAACGAGGAAGAAGATGACCTCGTGGCGTCAGTGGATTGGTTCTTTTAAATTTTCGCGCGAAGAATCAGCACTAACTCTTGTTTTATTTATTATATTTGTTATTCATTATATATTAACACGCGTGAATTGGTTCAGCTGGCAAGCATAGTTGTTGGTAAAGTACATGACCTGGGTTCGAGCCCCAGGTCTTCACCCTTTCAATATTATTTTCCAACTCATGTTCACATGCAGTTCAAGCCTTGAGGATTACAATGCACCTCCTAATCAAGCCAGCCACACGTACGTTGAGAGCGATCCAAGGGCGCTGATTGAAAGAACAATATGGAGCTTGGTCAAACGTGCCACATGTTACTCAAAAAGTCCACCGGGCTTTGCAATAGATGGGCCTGGATTGTTAGAGAAAAACCTCCCATTTGGGGCCTGAACCCCCTAGGTTTGCATACTTTTTACCTTCTTTATTTTTTTATTTTTTTATAAATTGCTTGTTTAATTAATTTAATATTTTCATAAAATCACAAAATACCATAAAAAATCAGAAAAGATCAAAAATTAAATATATTTAATTAGTTAATATTTTGTAAATAAATTTGCATGTAAATTAATTAGTTTTAAATTAGGGCTTAATTTAATATTTTCATAATAAAAAGCTAAAAAACATAGAATTAGGTCTTAATTAAATTTTCATTCTTTTTCTCCCATGATAATTAAATAATTAAATATTTATTTTTATAATTAAAAAGCATGTAAAATAATTAGGGTTAATTTAGGTTAAAATTCAATGTTTTCTTAATAAATTAAAAGCCACTAGAATTAGGGTTAGCATTTATCTTAATTAATTCTTTTTTTTCCCATTAAAATCTTAAATCATAAAATACCAAAAAAACAATTTCTTTCTTTCCTTTTTAAATAATTAATTCATTAATTTAATTTTGCAAAAAGGGTCCAACGCCCTCGTTTCGATTTAATTCTTATTCGCATACTTATTTTATTTCGTTTAAATATTTATGTATCTCTCCCGAAGCCATGTAATTAATTTCTCGCACTTTTTTATTTTCTTTACTTTCTTTATTTTTCTGTCAAATCGGGTCCTGGTTTAATTTTGGCGATGTGGACCCGCGCCTTTTGTAATAGCCTAGAATTTTTATTTCTCGCAATATTTTAACTGTTAAATAATGGCATGAAAGAATGTATGGACAAAAATAAAAACAAGCTTAGAACACCAACCACATGACAAAAGACAAAATAAATGAAAGCGACACACAAATCACACACCACCCCTAGGGTACGCCTCACTGTTGCCTTGCCTCGAAAGGTGATCGTCGAGTAGAGGATGTCTTAGTAAGTCCTCATGATCCAGGAACCTGGCATGAGGGTAGCTTCTAAGGTGTCTTCCCATTACTCCGGTGATCACACTGTTGCCTTGTCCCTCGAAACGTGGCCGTCGACTATAGAACGTCTTAGTGAGTCCTTGTGTCCATTGATCTAGTTGCCTAAAACAAGTTGCCTCGGAATAGTTGCCTCAGAATAAAAGATCAATGGCATAAGGGTAGCTTCTAAGGTGTCTTACCTTTGCTCGGTGACCACAATGTCCCTAAACTCGAATTGACCCGAACACCTCCAACGGTGGTGCTACCTACCTCTCAATGGTGGGATGGCACTACTTTAAAGGACATTTACACAGACGAATTCCTTAGGGTAGGTAGATGACTCTAGATACTTGCTCTAATTTCAAACAAAAATTCAAAAATACTTTTCACACCAACACATTTTCAAAAAGCTTTCGAAAGCAATTTTTCAAACACTCTTGAGGACCGATACAAGAGTCGAACTGGAATTTTCAAAGAAACTTTTTTTAAAACCCACAGTTGAAAAGCAAACAAACCATTTTTGAAAACACAAATGAGCAAGTATCTAAGAGCCCATGGATAACCATGGATAGAAAGGGTGCTAACACCTTCCCTTTCTATAATCTACCTCCCGAACCGAGAGCAATCTCTTTAAGGAATTTTTCTGTGCTTTTGTCCTTTCCATTTGGAGAAAATAAAAGACGGTGGCGACTCTTGCTTCCGCGACATTTCGCGAACCAGCGTTAAACAGTCAGTTCCAGATCCACCGATCACAGAACTGGCGACTCTGCTGGGGACAATCTTATAAAGTGAGGTGTACCTTAGGGCTAGTTCATAACTGTGTTTTCAATTGTTTTCTTTGCTTGCTTTAAATTGTGGGTTGCTTGGGAGTTCTATAGATCCTAACTCGGATCTGGGGGATACCTTCTTAGAAAGTAGCAACAAGGCTGTGAGGGAACTGTGCGGGGTACACCGACATGGTTGAAACAGTCTGCTACGTTGATGTGGCACTTTGCTGTGTACCGGTAACCCTTGAGTTCAGTCAAGGAGAGTACGGGGCCTCCGCGTGGTGTCATGAAGCATCAACAGACCTTAGGAACCTTAATTGAACAATCTTGGCCTCTTTAGGGTAGTGAGATAACTGACTTTGGTGCAGTCCAAGGTTGGTTGATACTCGATACTACACTCAATTGAGGGTTGCTTTCCTGGAATATTTCGGTCGCCAGTTCAGTGGCTAAATCGAAACGATGAACAATGAAAGCAATCCCGTGATATTGGGACCCTTAGAACCCGGTTACTTCTGATAGGACAGGTTGAACCCACCAACTTCAAGAGGGTAATACCCCGACCCCATGCTGGCCTGAACTCTAAGGGTTTCTCTTGTGTGACTTGTGTGCCTTTGTACTTGCCTACTTGCATGCTTGTTAGCTGACACATGAACTTACTTGCAGGTTTTTTTCACAGTCCTTAATTGGGACTCATAACCAGGTTTACCGAGTTTCTTGCAGGGTTTGTTTTAGTCCTTAATTGGGACTCATGACAAGTATACTGAATCTCTTGCAGGGTTTGTTTATAGTCCTTAATTGGGACTCATAACAGGGTTTACCTACATCACCCCATGCATAGCATGACATCATGCCATTGCATACATCCTAACCCATTTCAAGGATCTCAAGGGCTTGTGATGCAGGTCATGATGAATCAAACATCTAGCAAGGGGCAAAGAGGATTTATTTTCCCCTAGCCAAAGTTGTCAGAGGCTATGACCCACTTGATATGGTGAGCTTTGACTCCTGAAGAAGGTTCCCCTAACCAAGGTTGTTTGGGAATCAAAATCAGACATGATGACTGAAGTCAGGGGCTATGACCCACTTGATATGGTGAGCCTTTGACCCTTGGAGAAGGACTCTCAGCAAACATGCAGTTCCTTCAATCAAGCTACCGGACCCAAATTCTGACAAATTTTCTTGTTTATCCCGCGAGATCCTTGAAAACATTGCATGCATACATACATATCATTGCATAACAGGTACCCTTTCTCTACAGGTTGCTTACCTTCTTCGCTGTTTATTTCAGCCGATCGTCATGAATCCTGAATCATCTGCTGAGCAATCCATCAAGGCCCTCCAGGCTCAGAATGCCCAGTTCCAAGAGCTGATCATGAATTTGGCCCAGGGGCAACAAGACCTGAAGACTCTGCCTTTAAAGAAGAAGAAGAGGACGGTGCTGTTCAACCCTAGACGCAAATCTGGGAATGGATCACGAAATGAAGTTGAGCAGACTACCCCATCTATTGGGAAAGACAGTCCCCAAAGAAGGGAGGTTCCTAGTCCAGTGGTCTCCGACAACGAGACCGATTACAATGATGAGCAATACCCTCCAGCTGAGGACCAGTATAAACAGTTGGAAGACCGGCTAAGTGCTATGGAGATACAAAAAGTGTCCGGCCTGGACTTCGAGGATCTAGGTCTGTCTTCTGGGGTAGTAATCCCGCACAAGTTCAAGGCACCTGCTTTTGCAAAGTACGACAGGGCATCCTATCCTAAGCTGCATCTCAGGTCTTACACCAGGAGGATCCAGCCCTACACGGCTGACAAGAATTTGTGGATCCATTTCTTCCAAGAGAGTCTTTCCGGGACTCAGCTCGAGTGGTTCTATCAACTGAATGGAGCCAACATCTGTACCTGGGAAGACTTAGCCACTGCATTTTATAAGCAATACCAGTATAATGACCGACCTTGCTCCCACACGCACTCAGCTCCAGGGAATGTCTATGGGTACAAGCGAGGGCTTTAAAGAGTATGCTCAAAAATGGAGGGACCTTGCTGGAAGGGTACAACCACCTCTAACTAACCGTGAGCTCGTCGACATGTTCTTGGGGACCCTGTCTGGTCCATTCTTCAACCACCTGATTGGGAATTCTGCTGCAGGGTTTACAGATTTGGTCTTGACCGGGGAAAGAATAGAAGCTGGCATCAAGTCAGGGAAAATACAGAATGGTGGCTCCTCGAACACTGAGAAGAAACCATCCAAGAGAGAATCTAGTGCTGTCAACGCAGTAGCTATTGCAAAGCCGGCCAGTGCTCCTCAGCGTCACCATAAACAAAGGGAAGAGAGACCTAAAAGGCAATTTACTCCCCTCGGCGTGACCTTGTCAGAGATTTTGCCACAGTTGCTGGAAACCAAGTTGGTAACTCTCATGGACCCTCCAAAGAATCCCAACAGGACACCATCAAGGTATAACCCCAACGTTCGCTGCGCCTATCATTCTGACAGCCCAGGGCATGCTACAGATGACTGTTGGACTTTGAGAAATAAGGTCCAAGATCTGATCGACACGAGGGAAGTCCAGTTCGACTCTCCAGAGACTCCGAATGTGATCACTGCTCCCCTGCCAAAACATGGCTAGGATTGGAAATTTTTTGTTCATTTGAATTCAAGTTGTAATTTTCTTTGTTCAAACATCTATTCATGTTAAACATTGTTATTTCATTAATGCACTACACATGTCTGTTTTGAAGTAATTAATTTGTATTCACTATATGCAAACTGTTTTCATTTTTTTGTGATGGTCAACTCTCAATTAATAATTCTAAGCCTCTTAAGGGAGGATGACGAAAACGATACCATAATCTACAGTATGCTCTTGAACAGACCCCGCTGATGAGGTACAGGCATTGTTTCAATCCCTAAACACTGGAGTTATAAGGATGATAATCCCTCGTCAACCCCTCTGAGCCAAAGAAGTAGGAGTTTTTCTTTTCAACATTTAAAACCCTTAATCATAACCTGGGGCAGGGTAGTCTCTCAGCTGATCCAAGAGTGCACAATGAATGGCACCAAAGAAGTCCTTACAAAACGAAGAAAGACAGTGATGGTTCCGAATAATCAATAAAGAAAGGCAGTCATTCTTTCAAAAAATAAAAAACCCATTAAGTCAAAACCCATGAAGGAGACTTACAAAATTGGGGCATCCCGCTGACTGTGATTCCAAAAAAGGAAACAGTTCAGGCAAAAAAAAAGAAAGGGATAACAAAAATCAGAAAAGAAAGAGGTCCTACAAACCCTCAACCAAAAAAAGGAATGACTTCCTATTCAAAATAAATCATCAATGTCCGAACCATCACTGATATATCAAGGCAAAGACTCAAACAAGGTCTAATGCACGATTAGCTGAGTTTAGGTTTGAATAACATCACGAAGAACGGGTGGGTACGGATAAAATTTGAGCCTTTATCCTTTGTTTCTTAAACCATGAACCAGGCCACGATATAACCCTCAAAAGTCCTAGCTGAGGCATGGGTTAGTTCGAAAGCATACTGTTACCAAAGGTATCCTGACTCCTTAAGGACTACGGTAAATATGGAGTTAACATCACGTTTTACAAACATTCACTTGTTTTATGAAAAAGAATGCATTTTCAAAATCTTCGAAACAGATATAAGTTTTGCATTTTCAACATAACTTTGTTTGCATATGACTTTTTGTTTGAACAGCATAGAAATTCGCACGACGAATGCCTAATGAACAGAAGCACTTCCAATCGAGGGGCACGGCATGGCTATTGTCCATCATCTGGGGCAGTTCAGTCAAGATTCGGAGAATCTCTCAAAGGCCAAAAAGCCAGGGGCAAATCTCAGCCTGAGTCACTCAGGGCATTCCAACAACGAATCTTGCCTGATCAAATACCTTCTGGTGGCATGACAAAACACTTCTAACAGGGGCAACTCCCTACTTTCTGAGAACGGACATAGTCGAAACATACTACGCATAATCAAAGACCCGCTAGGTTAACACACCTAGGAAAAAATAAGGGCTTCCCGGCGAACCAAAAGGGTTCGGGCAAAATGAAGGGATGAAATGAAAAATCTGTACACCCGACAAGTCGAAAACCTGAAAAGGCGGCTTGGGCAAAAATGGGTATCCCGGTGGACTGAAAACCCGAAAGGGCGGTCCAGGCAAAAATTAGGGATTTAAGCGTACGACTATGTCCTGTCTTCTTGTCACCTGCCTACTAGAAGAAGGTTGTCAATCAACAACTATCAAGCACCTCCACAGGTATCTTCCGCTCCCACATCAGAAACAGGGGCAATAAAGAGTTGTCTAAGCAATCTGATTGTTCTATCCTCCAAAGTATCAGGGTGGATTCCGTTGAAGAACATAACCAATACAGTTCAATACTTCCCCAGGAGAGTCCAATCCGGTTTCCCCAGGAAAGTTGGAATCCATCTCCCCAAGCAGTAAGCTTATCCCCAGTAGATTCTGGAAGCTTATCCTCGCAGAGCATGAACGCGTCTTCCGGTTTTATTCAAAGAAGTTATTTCCCTATTAGGATATAACTGGGTTATCCTCAGCCAAAAGCCACGGAAAGGTCGTAGTCAACACAGTTCTTTCTTATCCCCAGCAAAGTCTATCAACACTTCCAACACACATCAATGGTATCCCCAGCGGAGTCATTTTCAAAACCTCAGCAAAGTACCTCTCTTTCCCCACAGAGTTACCTCCCCGCAGAGTAGTCTATTCGCCAAGATTATTCCCCAACGGAGTTATCTTCTCCTACCGGTATTCTTGCAATCAACATCCCCAGCGGAAGCAAGCTCCACTCCTCAACATCAAGCCCAGGGTTTAACTTCCCGGCACCCCGTCAAGGATTTATTTTCCTAAGACAAAGATACATTCATAAACATCACATTGTTATACATCATGATACATGCATATACGTATCATCTCATACAATCTCATGTGTTGAGAACATCATTGCTTGATTCATATCATGCATTGCATATGACTGACCTTTTACCTTTCAGGAAGGATACAGTTAAATGATCAGCTATGTCAAAAAAGACAAATTCAGTCAAAGTAGACAAATCCAGTCAAAAGAGACCAACCCAGTCAAGAATACAAATCCAGTTAAATCAATGGCTAAAGATCTCTCTGATACAATCCGTCGTTATAGACACTCGTCGTTATAGACACTCGTCGTGATAGACACTCGTCGTTATAGACACTCGTCGTTATAGACACTCGTCGTCATAGACACTCGTCGTTATAGACACTCGTCGTCATAGACACTCGTCGTTATAGACACTCGTCGTCATAGACACTCGTCGTTATAGACACTCGTCGTGATAGACACTCGTCGTTATAGACACTCGTCGTCATAGACACTCGTCGTCATAGACACTCGTCGTCATAGACACTCGTCGTCATAGACACTCGTCGTCATAGACACTCGTCGTCATAGACACTCGTCGTTATAGACACTCGTCGTCATAGACACTCGTCTTCATAGACACTCGTCGTTATAGACACTCGTCGTTATAGACACTCGTCGTTATAGACACTCGTCGTTATAGACACTCGTCGTCATAGACACTCGTCGTCATAGACACTCGTCGTCATAGACACTCGTCGTCATAGACACTCGTCGTTATAGACACTCGTCGTTATAGACACTCGTCGTTATAGACACTCGTCGTTATAGACACTCGTCGTTATAGACACTCGTCGTCATAGACACTCGTCGTCATAGACACTCGTCGTCATAGACACTCGTCGTCATAGACACTCGTCGTTATAGACACTCGTCGTCATAGACACTCGTCGTCATAGACACTCGTCGTCATAGACACTCGTCGTTATAGACACTCGTCGTCATAGACACTCGTCGTCATAGACACTCGTCGTTATAGACACTCGTCGTTATAGACACTCGTCGTTATAGACACTCGTCGTTATAGACACTCGTCGTCATAGACACTCGTCGTCATAGACACTCGTCGTCATAGACACTCGTCGTTATAGACACTCGTCGTGATAGACACTCGTCGTCATAGACACTCGTCGTCATAGACACTCGTCGTCATAGACACTCGTCGTCATAGACACTCGTCGTCATAGACACTTGTCATCATAGACACTCGTCGTTATAGACACTCGTCGTCAGAGACACTCGTCGTCATAGACACTCGTCGTTATAGACACTCGTCGTCACAGACACTCGTCGTTATAGGCACTCGTCGTTAAAGACCACCCGTCTATGGAAATAACCTGTCAGTAGAGACAACTCACCAACCTTACTAATTCCAGATTCGATTCATGTATCTCGCCAGGGTGTGTCTGAAGAGTTCGAGGATCCGATTCCTACATCTTGCCAGGGTGTATCTGTTGAAGACATTTCAAGACCTAGACCGGTTCAGTTAATCAACTCCAGGGATTTCTTACCCAGTCCAAGGCCTTCTCTAGTCCAGCTAAATCGGCCCCAAACAGATTTTCTGATGAAGACTCAGTAGAAGTTATCAAAGGTTTTTCTCAAACGTCCACTTTTGAGATTATAATTTCCTTTGGTTCTCTCTCCGACGGTGTGTGAGATGATAATTCCATTTTAGGTTTTTCTCAAACGTCCGTTTTGAGATTATAATTTCCTTTGGTTCTCTCTCCGACGGTGTGTGAGATGATAATTCCATTTTAGGTTTTTCTCAAACGTCCGTTTTTGAGATTATAATTTCCTTTGGTTCTCTCCCCGACGGTGCGTGAGATGATAACTCCATTCCAGGTTCTTCTCAAACGTCCGCTTTTGAGATTATAATTGCCTATTGGTTCTCTTCCCGATACTGCGAAATGGTAATTCCCACCAAGATTTTCTCAACGAGCGTTGTTGAAGCTAAAGTCACCCAAGGTTCTCTCACCGTTCACGCTGAGGTAGTAACCATCCCTGGTTCATTCATCATCTTGTGAAGCTCCAGATCCAACTCCTGTAACCAGTCAGGACATATCTATACCAAGCATCTGAAAACCAGCTCCTGCAACATGTCAGGTACTCATTTTTCTTTTGCAGGTATGCAGGTTCTCGCTAAGGAATCTCTTACGCGATCAACATCTAGATGGAATCTATAAGCCCATCATCATACTCATCAATCTCTAAATGGCATCTATAAGCCCATTTCTACCATCACTGCTACTATGTGAGCGCAAATTTCTAGGCACTCTAGTGTTCAATCATCTTCCACCCTCGGATTACGAAAGGCACGTTAGCCAATCTGCATCCTCAGGTCTAAGAAGATTGAACAGGGGCAACTGTTGTACCCCAAAATTTGCCCTCCCATATTCTTCAAGATTTGCCAAGTCAAGCTTCAAAATCTCCCCAAGGGTTGCACAGTTCAAGGGCCTCCTAAGCAGTCAAAATTAGGGTTTTGGTTCTGATCAAGAAAATGAAGTTTTCAAAGGTCCAATAAAGTCCCACATGCCTACAAATATGGTCAAGCATCCTCATATCAAGTTTCAAGGCTTTCAGCACAAAATTGCACAGTCAAAACCCTAATTGCACTACATTCAACTATAGGGGCAAAATGGTCATTTGACAGTCAAAAGTTCAAATTTTTGATCAACATATCATTTTGAAGCCACAAACATCATTTGATCAATACTTGATCATGATTCTCAAAGCTTGGCTCAAAAATCATCAAGATGCAAAAGTTTCCTTATTTGGACAGCGGAAAAAGTCAACTGTAAATTGACCAGGGCATAACTTTCACATGGATTATCAGAAAAATCCCATCCAAAGCTCATTTTGAAGATAAAGACATTTCCTACAACTCATCTTCATACTTCAAGTCAAAGAAATGCTCTCACAAAAAGTTGTCAATTTCAACATTATAGGTCATTTTCAAAAGTCAACAAAAAGGGACTTTACGTCAAAGGCCATAACTTGAGATTGGTAAATCAAAATGACATGGGACCAAAGGCATTGGTTAGATGACTCAAAGACCTTTCCAAAATGTCCAAGAACATGAGAAAAGCTTAAAGATTGAGCAAGTTATGCCTTGTGGAAGTTGGGAAAGTTTTGGATATTTTGAAAAGTCAACATTGATTCAAATGACCTAAAATTGCTAATGGGCCCATTTTTCTTCCACAATTCATCATCCATGGCATGTGCAAGACCACTTGGCCCAAAGGGAAGTATTTCTTCATTTTTTATTTATTTATTTGAATTTTTATTAATAATAATTCATTTAAATCAAATTAAATACATGAAAAATATTTAACCTAAGTTTTACAATCTTTTTGTGCATGAAATCTACTCAATAATTCGTGCATAATTAAATAGGGAAAGATTTGAATTGATTGGATCATGATTGGTACAAAATTGCATGAAAAAGATTGGAAAAAATATGATTGAAAATCAAATCTCATAAATCACCAATTCAAAGATTTGGATCAAATTTCTTAACCTAATTCATTCCTACATAAGCATAGAATGAAAACCTAATGCCTGGAACCACTGAGCTGCGCAGGAACTCCATTGACAACCTTGAAATTTTGGTTTAAAAACTCAAAACTGAAAACCTAGTTCTAGGTCATTTCAAGCCACAAAATCCATCCTATTGCCTTCCAAGGACATCAAGCAATCTTTCTGGATCAAAAGCATCAATCCTAACCTCTTGAATCGTTGTACAGAAGCTAACTTTTCTCACTTTTTTTTCATAATCGTGCATCCCAATTCATGCGCATTTAGCCTTTTTTTAATGTTTGATTCATGTTCCTCGTGTGATTCTAAAGCTAACCATGTGATTTGATTGAATTATTATGCATTGTATACGATTCTACCATTGTCAATTTTTAGGGTTTACAGGATTCCAAATTAGGGATTTTAAAACAAGGAAAAATTGGAGCATAAGAATTAGACTATTCACTTCAGCATACTCATACGATCATGAACCTATACTCGCGCTCGATTTATGAGCATCATAGGGCTAGTCGCTATTTTCCCAAAACCGGCCTAAGAGAACACCATAAAAAACATTGCCTAATGTGTTTGTGTTTCAGGAACGAGGAAGAAGATGACCTCGTGGCGTCAGTGAAATGGTTCTTTTAAATTTTCGCGCGAAGAATCAGCACTAACTCTTGTTTTATTTATTATATTTGTTATTCATTATATATTAACACGCGTGAATTGGTTCAGCTGGCAAGCATAGTTGTTGGTAAAGTACATGACCTGGGTTCGAGCCCCAGGTCTTCACCCTTTCAATATTATTTTCCAACTCATGTTCACATGCAGTTCAAGCCTTGAGGATTACAATGCACCTCCTAATCAAGCCAGCCACGCGTACGTTGAGAGCGATCCAAGGGCGCTGATTGAAAGAACAATATGGAGCTTGGTCAAACGTGCCACATGTTACTCAAAAAGTCCACCAGGCTTTGCAATAGATGGGCCTGGATTGCTAGAGAAAAACCTCCCATTTGGGGCCTGAACCCCCTAGGTTTGCATACTTTTTACCTTCTTAATTTTTTTATTTTTTTATAAATTGCTTGTTTAATTAATTTAATATTTTCATAAAATCACAAAATACCATAAAAAATCAGAAAAGATCAAAAATTAAATATATTTAATTAGTTAATATTTTGTAAATAAATTTGCATGTAAATTAATTAGTTTTAAATTAGGGCTTAATTTAATATTTTCATAATAAAAAGCTAAAAAACATAGAATTAGGTCTTAATTAAATTTTCATTCTTTTTCTCCCATGATAATTAAATAATTAAATATTTATTTTTATAATTAAAAAGCATGTAAAATAATTAGGGTTAATTTAGGTTAAAATTCAATGTTTTCTTAATAAATTAAAAGCCACTAGAATTAGGGTTAGCATTTATCTTAATTAATTCTTTTTTTCCCATTAAAATCTTAAATCATAAAATACCAAAAAAACAATTTCTTTCTTTCCTTTTTAAATAATTAATTCATTAATTTAATTTTGCAAAAAGGGTCCAACGCCCTCGTTTCGATTTAATTCTTATTCGCATACTTATTTTATTTCGTTTAAATATTTATGTATCTCTCCCGAAGCCATGTAATTAATTTCTCGCACTTTTTTATTTTCTTTACTTTCTTTATTTTTCTGTCAAATCGGGTCCTGGTTTAATTTTGGCGATGTGGACCCGCGCCTTTTGTAATAGCCTAGAATTTTTATTTCTCGCAATATTTTAACTGTTAAATAATGGCATGAAAGAATGTATGGACAAAAATAAAAACAAGCGTAGAACACCAACAACATGACAAAAGACAAAATAAATGAAAGCGACACACAAATCACACACCACCCCTAGGGTACGCCTCACTGTTGCCTTGCCTCGAAAGGTGATCGTCGAGTAGAGGATGTCTTAGTAAGTCCTCATGATCCGGGAACCTGGCATGAGGGTAGCTTCTAAGGTGTCTTCCCATTACTCCGGTGATCACACTGTTGCCTTGTCCCTCGAAACGTGGTCGTCGACTATAGAACGTCTTAGTGAGTCCTTGTGTCCATTGATCTAGTTGCCTAAAACAAGTTGCCTCGGAATAGTTGCCTCGGAATAAAAGATCAATGGCATAAGGGTAGCTTCTAAGGTGTCTTACCTTTGCTCGGTGACCACAATGTCCCTAAACTCGAATTGACCCGAACACCTCCAACGGTGGTGCTACCTACCTCTCAATGGTGGGATGGCACTACTTTAAAGGACATTTACACAGACGAATTCCTTAGGGTAGGTAGATGACTCTAGATACTTGCTCTAATTTCAAACAAAAATTCAAAAATACTTTTCACACCAACACATTTTCAAAAAGCTTTCGAAAGCAATTTTTCAAACACTCTTGAGGACCGATACAAGAGTCGAACTGGAATTTTCAAAGAAACTTTTTTTAAAACCCACAGTTGAAAAGCAAACAAACCATTTTTGAAAACACAAATGAGCAAGTATCTAAGAGCCCATGGATAACCATGGATAGAAAGGGTGCTAACACCTTCCCTTTCTATAATCTACCTCCCGAACCGAGAGCAATCTCTTTAAGGAATTTTTCTGTGCTTTTGTCCTTTCCATTTGGAGAAAATAAAAGACGGTGGCGACTCTTGCTTCCGCGACATTTCGCGAACCAGCGTTAAACAGTCAGTTCCAGATCCACCGATCACAATCCTGATTCCTAATATATAGGCTGCTTCACCTAGGTCATTCATTGAAAAGCATTTCCCTAACCAAGTCTTCACTTGTTGCAAGGTAGGGACATCGTTTCCAATGATTAATATGTCATCTACATATAATACCAGGAATACGATCATGCTCCCACTAACCTTCTTGTAGACACAAGGCTCATCTTCATTATTGATGAATCCATATTGTTTTACTGTTTCATCAAAACGAAGATTCCAGCTTCTGGAAGCTTGCTTCAATCCATAAATTGATCGCTGTAACTTACATATCTTTTGGGATTCTTCTGGTATGTCAAATCCTTCAGGTTGTGTCATGTACACATCCTCAAGAAGATTCCCATTAAGGAAAGCAGTTTTGACATCCATCTGCCATATTTCATAATCATGATATGCAGCGATAGCAAGTAAAATCCGAACAGATTTAAGCATTGCAACTGGTGAAAAGGTTTCATCATAGTCAACCCCATGAATTTGTTTATAGCCTTTTGCAACCAGTCTTGCCTTATAGATATGTACTTTACCATCCATGTCAGTCTTCTTTTTGAAGACCCACTTGCATCCTATAGGGTTAACTCCTATAGGAGGCTCTACCAAGGTCCAAACCTGGTTTGTGTACATGGAATCCATTTCAGATTTCATGGCTTCTAGCCACTTCTCGGACTCAGGACCAGTTATGGCCTCTTGGTAGGTCACAGGCTCATCTTGATCCATGAGTAATACATCACCCTGATCACTTATGAGATATCCATATCTCTCAGGTTGTTGACGTATCCTGCTTGACCTACGCTGGTCTTGTTCTACTTGAGCAGGTTTCTCTTCCACAACTACTTGTGTTTCCTGCTCTAATTCCTCCATAGGTGTATCAATGCTTTGTGGTTCTTGAATTTCTTCAAGCTTTATTTTCCTCCCACTGATTCTTTTGGAAATAAAATCCTTTTCCATAAAAACTCCAGTTCGAGCGACAAACACTTTGCCCTCAGAAGGATTGTAGAAGTAATACCCTCTTGTTTCTTTAGGATACCCCACAAATAAGCATTTGTCAGATTTGGGCTCAAGCTTAGTTGAAATTTGTCGTTTCACATAAACTTCGCAACCCCAAATCTTCATGTAAGACATATGTGGTTTCTTACCACTCCATATCTCATATGGTGTCTTCTCAAACTTTTTGGATGGAACCCGGTTAAGTGTGTAAGCTGCAGTCAATAGTGCATGTCCCCAAAAGGAGTTCGGAAGATCGGTGTGACTCATCATGGATCGGACCATGTCTAACAAGGTTCGATTTCTTCTCTCAGATACACCATTCCATTGTGGTGTTTCGGGAGGAGTAAGTTGGGATAAAATCCCACATTCCTTTAGATGGTCATCAAACTCTAGGCTTAAATATTCACCGCCTCGATCTGATCGAAGAACTTTAATATTCTTACCTAGTTGGTTTTGTACTTCATTCTTGAATTCCTTGAATTTTTCAAAGGTTTCAGATTTGTGTTTCATTAAATACACATAACCATATCTACTGAAATCATCAGTAAATGTGATGAAGTATTGAAAACCTCCTCTGGCTGGTATGTTTAGTGGTCCACATACATCAGTATGTATGAGGGCCAAAAGATCATTAGCCCTTTCACCTTTTCCTGTGAATGGGGACTTTGTCATCTTTCCAATTAAACAAGATCTGCATGTCTCATATGATTCATAATCAAAAGAGTCCAAGAGTCCATCTTTATGGAGTTTGGAAATGCGTTTCTCATTTATGTGGCCTAAGCGGCAGTGCGAAAGGTAGCTTGGATTTAACTAATTAGGTTTAATCCTTTTAGTATTAATGTTATAAATTGGCATTTCAAGATCAAGGACATATAGTCCATTGTTCATTTGTGCAGAAGCATAGAATATATCATTCAAATAAATAGAGCAACAATTGTTCTTTATTATAAATGAAAAACCAAACTTGTCCAAACAAGAAACGGAAATAATATTCCTACTAATTGCAGGTACATAATAACAGTTCTCTAACTGAATTATTAAACCACTAGGTAAAGTCAAAACATAAGTTCCTATGGCTAAAACAGCAACCTTTGCTCCATTTCCAACTCGTAGGTCAACTTCACCTTTTGCCAAATCTCTACTCCTTTTTAGCCCCTGCACATAAGTACAAATGTGAGAACCGCATCCAGTATCTAATACCCATGATGCAGAAGTAGATTAATTAATTTCAATAACAAAAATACCTGAATTTGAAGTCCCTACTCCATTGTTCTTATCTTCCAGGTACTTTGGGCAGTTTCTCTTCCAATGTCTGGTCTTACCGCAATGGAAGCAGGTGCCCTCCTTTGCTATGCCTCCACTAGGCTTCAAAGCAGGAACAGTAGGTTTAGGCTTGGCAACTTCCTTGCCTTTCCCTTTACCAACCTGCTTGGTAGGCCTCTTGTTCAACTTCTTTCCATTACTGACCATCAGAATGGACTTCCCTTTTGTCTTCATATTCTGCTCAGCAGTTTTCAACATGCTTAGCAATTCTGGAAGACTCTTTCCATGTCATTCATGTTGAAATTCATGACAAACTGATTAAAGCTATCTGGCAACGATTGCAAGATAAAATCAGTTGCAAGTTCCTTTCTGTTGTACCCCAAAATTTTCCCTCCCATATTCTTCAAGATTTGCAAAGAGCATGCTTCAAAATCTCTTAAGAGTTGCACAGTTCAAGGGCCTCATAACAGTCAAAAATTAGGGTTTTGGTTCTAACAAAGAAATTGAAGTTTTCAAGGGTCCAAACTAGTCCCACATGCCTATAAACATTGTCAAGAATCCTCATGTCAAGTTTCAAGACTTACAGCACAAAATTGCACAGTCAAATGCCCTAATTGCTCAGCAGTCAACTGTATGGGTAAAATGGTCATTTGACAGTCAAAAGTTCAAATTTTTGGTCAACATCTCATTTTGGAGCCACAAACATCATTTGATCAATTCTTGATCATGATTCTCAAGGCATGGCTCAAAAAGTCTCAAGATGCAAAAGTTTCCATATTTGGACAGTTGAAAAAGGCAACTGTAACTTGACCAAGGCATAACTTCCACATGGATTATCAGAAAAATTCCATCCAAAGCTCATTTTTAAGAGCATGACATTTCCTACAACTCCTCTTCACACTTCAAGTCCAAGAAATGCTCTCACAAAAAGTTATCAATTTCAACATTATAGGTCATTTTCAAAAGTCAACAAAAAGGGACTTTAAGTCAAAGACCATAACTTGATATTGGTAAATCAAAATGACATGGGACCAAAGGCATTGGTTATAGGACTTCAATACCTTTCCAAAATGTCCAAGAACATGATCAAAGCTTAACAATTGAGCAAGATATGCCTTGTGGAAGTTGGGAAATTTTTGGGAATTTTGAAAAGTCAACTTTGCTTCAAATGCCTCAAAATTGCTAATGGGCCACATTTTCTTCCAAGAATCATCATCCAAGAGCTATGCACGACCATTTGACCCAAAGGGGATTTATTTCATCATTTTTTATTATTTATTTGAATTTTTATCACCATTAATTCATTTAATTAAATAAAATATGACAAAAGTACTCAAGCATGCATTTTAAATCTTTTTATGCAGCTAATAGGTCTATCATAACTCCAAGATTTCGTGCTCACTCAAGATGGAAAGATTTGGCCATGATTGATATCAAAAAGGCATGAAAAAAAGATTGAAAAAATCACATTAAAAATCAAATATTTGATTCATGATTACAAAGGCTTTTGACTTGGATTTTTACCCTAAAACATTCCCATACATAAACAGAATGCAACCCTAATGCTCAGAACCTTCAAGCTGCGCCTCAAACCACATACACACTTTGCATTTTTTTGTGAAAAAGTCAAAACTGAAAACACAGTTCCAGCGCAATTCAAAGCAAAATAACCATTCCAATAGCTTGCCAAGGCATCCAAGAAGCTACTCCAATCAACATCAACCCTCCAAGCGCAAAGAATTGGTAGATAGGAGTCTAACTTTTCTGTAAAAATTTTACAATCGTGTTTGCATTTTCATACGTTATTCATAACTTTTAACATGTGATTTATACTAACGTGATGTTTCTAAAGCCATTGGTACCATTCAATTGAGTTTCGGACGATTGTATGCAAAATTGCCAAGAACACGCATTAGGGCTTCAGAAGCTTAAAAAGAGGGCTTCTTTCATAGGGAAAAATTGAACCACAAGACCAGGACCATTGAACTCAGTGCGTTTGGACGATTCAATTCCATAGGTCGCGCCCTTTTTATATTTGAGTATGGCCTAATCGTTATTTTCCAGGTTTGAGTTAGTGGGGGTTTAAAACCCCCGCTATCCATTCTGTATTTTTCAGGCAAAAAAGCAAGGAAGCAAGGAAGAAGATGGACGTGGCTTTACCTGAGTGGTCCATTTAAACGTTGGCGCGTTTTTGAGTGTTCCAGCATAGTGGACATTATTGTTTTATATATTATTTCTTTTCCACTATAATAACAAACATGCTAAGCAGCTCAGTTGGTGGGACGTGATGTTGGCAAGCCTTGGGACCTGGGTTCGATTCCCAGGTCCCCCACTTTATTCAATATTTTCTTTTCTAACGTGATTCTGTGTAGCATACGCCCAAAGGCCTACCATACAGCCTGGATTCTCAACTTGCCACGCACCCCAACAATTCCAATCCAATGGCCATGATCTGGAGTCCACCACGGGCATCAGTCAAACGTGTCACACACATCCCAGAAAAGTGAAAGGGGCCTTCCTCAAATGGGCCAAATTGCTGGGAATTTACCTCTAAAATTGGGGTCAACACCCCCCATTGGTTTGCATATTATTTTCTTTCCTTTTATTTTTTCTATTTTATTTGTTTTATTTATTTTAGTTAATTCATCAAAATTAATTTTCATAAAATATAAAAAGAAATCAGAAAGACAAAAATAAAAATATATTTTATTTAAATGTTTTGTAAATAAATTTAATAACCAATTAGTGTAATTCTAGGTTTAATTTTAATATTTCTTTAATAAACTAAAAAGGGTAGAAATTAGGGTTTTATACTTTTTTTTTCCTTTTTTTCTTTTTCATCATATTTAATTATTAATTATTTTTGCAAATAAATTTATCATTAAATAATTAGGTTAAAACTAGATCAAAACTTAAATATTTTTAATAATTAAAATGTTTAGAATTAGGGTTTCAATTTTATTTAATTTTCTCATTAAACTCCATAAATATAAAAAACTCCAAAAAAATTCTTTCTTTTATTTAACTTAATTAATTTCATTAATTGTAATTTAATTTCTTTAAAAGGGTCCAACGCCCTCACTTTCGATTATAATTTCATTTCGCGCGCTTATTTTATTTCTTTTTTTATAAATTTAATGTAATTACCCCAAAGCCTTGTAATAGATTAATTAGGACATTTATCTTTCCTCATTTTATTTTATTTCAAATCGGGTCTTGGATTAATTTGGCGATGTAGACCCGCGCCTTTGTAATAACATAGGACTTTTAAATTCCGCACTTTTTAACTGTTAATAATTTGCATGAAAGAATGAATGGCCAAAAATAAAATCAAAGCGTAGATCACCAATGCATGAACAAGACAAATATAACTGAAAATGACACATAAATCACACACCACCCCTAGGGTACGTCTCACTGTTGCCTTGCCCCTCGAAAAGTGGTCGTCGAGTAGAGGATGTTTTAGTAAGTCCTCATGTCCATGAACATGGCATGGGGGTAGCTTCTAAGGTGTCTTCCTATTGCTCTGGTGACCACATTGTCCCGAACACCTCCAACGATGGTGCTACCTACCTCTCAATGGTGGGATGGCACTATCTTAAGGATATTTACACAGACGAATTCCTTAGGGTAGGTAGACGACTCGTAGATACTTGCTCTAATTCAAAACAAAATCAAAAACTTCTTTTCACACCTCACACTTTCAAAAATCTTTCAAAAACAACTTTTCAAACACTCTTGAGGACTGATACAAGAGTCGAACTGAAATTTTCAAAGAAACTTTTTTAAACCCACAGTTGAAAAGCAAACAAACCATTTTGAAAACACAGATGAGCAAGTATCTAAGAGCCCGTGGATAACCATGGATAGAAAGGGTGCTAACACCTTCCCTTTCTATAATCTACCTCCCGAGCCGAGAGCAATCTCTATAAGGAATTTTTCTGTGCTTTTGTCCTTTCCATTTGGAGAAAATAAAAGACGGTGGCGACTCTTGCTTCCGCGACATTTCACGAACCAGCGTTAAACAGTCAGTTCCAGATCCACTGATCACACTTTCCAAGAGGAAACCCTAACCTTTCAAGGTTCTCCACATACCCAATCATTTTGAGTACATGGGGACCTACAGGGTTTCCCTCAGATAACTTGCTGTTAAAAAGGGCCTTTGATACCTGAAACCTCTCATTTCTTGCCTGCTCTTGATAGAGCATTTTCAGATGTCCGATCATATCGAACGCTGACATGTTCTCGTGTTGCTTTTGCAACTCCGAGTTCATAGTAGCTAGCATGAGACAAGCGGCTTCATTAGCATCATCAAGATGCTTCTTATAAGCATCTCTTTCTGCCTTAGGTGCCGAACTAGGCGGTTCCTCTTCAGGAACAGGTGTCTCCAAGACATACAACTTCTTATCGTGTTTGAGGACAATCCTCAGATTTCGGTGCCAATCCAGGAAATTTGTCCCAGACAATTTTTCCTTATCTAGGATTGATCGCAAAATATGGTTGTTTGTTGTCATGGTAATCTACAAAAAAATGAAAATATAAGTATCATTAAAACAACATATTTAATTAGGCCTTTAATCAAATATGCTCCCACTATTTTACTCAAACCAAATGACCCTCATCATTTGATTCGGAAAATCCCGTTGGAAGACTTTCTAGTGGGTCGAGATCCATATTTCACTTCGTTCTAAGTCAGCGTTAGGCTGATTACACAAAACTAGGTTATTTAGGTAGGAACTCCTTCCAATTGTATCTCATACAACTCTCGAATATATTCAGTTGGGTGAATAACTCCTTATTCTAATTCATCATATGAATCATTCCCAACTCTTGCTTCTAAACATGTATAATCTTATTATAATGTGTTTAGTTAAGTTTGACCCATTGTTTTAGCAGTTGGATATTACAATTATCCCATCACACCTTACTAATATAGAACATGCACCTCGCGTAGGCGAAACCTACATTGTTCGATACTAGTCTTGATGAGTGCTAAAACTTGGAAAGCAAGAACTTAATATTTAACTTGAGGGATTTTGTTATTAGTTTGATCTCACCGGCTTAACATGCAATTCGTCTCTCTCATGCATCAACATACAAACACATGCATCAATATACATAAAAGGATACAGTTATGGCCCCTAGCGCAATTGTTCTCCCAAGCCAATGAGAGAACCTAAGCTAACCTAATAACGATCTAAACTTCTCCAAGCAAGATCTCCAAGGTTATCCTCCTTTGATATTGTATTCTTCTCTTTCTTCATAACATTACATTACATAAAAGAAACTCGTTTTACATACGAGGGAGTGAGATGAGAAAAGAAGTTACATCAAGAATTTTAGAGAGAGGCACGACACGCAGGCCGTATTTTACAATCCCAAAACAAAATAAAGGAAAAAAAACTTAAGGCCATAACTGATCACCACAAGACAATCGCAAAATTTTAATGAACAATTCATTTGAAATCGGCGTCATTTTCGCACAACTCTTGTGCATTCACAACCCTAATCGCATAACTCTGCAACAACACAACCCTTGTGCCGTCATGAACCCTAATGCAACAGTTTCATGCTGTCAAACACATCTCGATTGATAATTCAGTATGATTAATCACATGCCATTGCTTCACCATACAAATGTCGATTCCGAAGCATATGAACAGTGATCGGTCAAAGGAATAACAATCATCAAGTGTTTGAATGAAAGAAACAGAAACAGTATATCCCATATACCATCGTTGCATCAGATTTACTTATATCATATATAAAAGTGATCGATCTTATTTGTGTAACCTATGGACGATCGATGTATCGCTGCTTCACCATACTAATGTCGGATTCCGAAGCATAGTCAACATCAATCATCCAAATCGTACACAACAGATGCAAAATTTAATTACTCGTTTATTATTCAATTCATTCTAGTTTTAATCGAATCAAAACAGAAAATATAGAACATAAACAACTATCAGATCCATGGTTTCGTAAGTGGCTCTGATACCACTGAAGGAATATTGCGATCAAAAGCGCATCGGAATTTAAAATTTTCCTTTAGCGATCCTTACGAATGAGCATGGTCAGTGATAGAAATATTTACCTCTTGTGGCGATTCAGACCTTTGATGTTGTGATCACGAGCGTTGATGAAGAACAACGTCTCTACTCAGTCCACACGAACAGATCGCTTCCGGTCACAGTGCTAGCTGATCACGAATGGAAACCTTGAGTGAGAGAGAGAATCAAAAATGAAATTTCATCAAGTGAAATTGCTTCATCACAAGGGATCTATTTATAGAATCACTCGTGTGGGCTACAAGCTAAAAGCCCAATTAAGGCTATAAGCTAAAAGCCCAATTAAGCTTATAGACATCATACCTTATGATGTACCATATATCACTTATCCATGTGGTACCTTACCACTTTCTGTATTACACTTAGGTGCACCGTACCTTACGGTGTTCCTTATTTATTCTATCTCTCATCAACCTGTCCTTATGTGTGTGACCCTGTAGGTTTTCGCGACGTTGGCAATTATATTAAATCACAAATTTAATATAATAAACAGTGAGCGGTATCTAGCAACATATCACTGTTACCCAAGTCACGAAAATGTCATGTGATCTGACCAAACCTTTTCCGTGATAATATTTGTGTTGTACAATTACCCTTTTGCCCTCATGTCTATATTGAACACAAGGCATACACTGTGTCACCCTTGTTCAGTTCAATATTGGGCCCTTAGACATTTATCCTGTTATGCAGGATGAGCAAATTCCATCTAGGTCACTCATGTCCCTTAGCATGCTTTGTGAAGTACCCATCAACCATCTTTATAGTCATCCAGTTACAGATGATGTTTGATCAGCAATAAAGTACTTGACTCTACATCTAGGGTCCATAATGGTTTCAGGTCGAAGGGTGGTATACACCATTATCATCATGAGAATAACTTATGACACTTTGCATAACATTCTATGTAGTATTCTCATAGCGGGTCAATCCAGTATAAATATTACTCCTAATATTCATACCTATGTCAAGACTTGATAACTCCTTATCTATGATCCATGAGATGTGATCATCAATCTATCTTCATAATAATCTTAATGCTTTAATGTTATCCCACTTCACATTAAAGCTTGACTACGGATACTTTAAGAATAGTTTCTTATGTTTAATGGGACCTCATGATTAAGTCACACTTAACATTTCATTAAACCAATAAACCATTCTAGGGACTTTATTATTTTGGAAAGCAAACATAATAAAGAAATGCCTTTTATTATTAATAAATAATTCGATACAAGTACCAAAAGTATTGGCCTCTAGGGCTTACACCAACAGAATCAATAACCAATCTCTGTGGACACGATACAATATAACCTAACCAGAATATATCAGCCGGTAAAAATAAATACTTTACTTTTTGCTTGCCTGTTATACCAGCATTCGAACAAAATGGTGTGGTTGTCGTGGATTGGTTTTATTGTTTATGTATTGCGATAATTTCGTTGTTTTTGAGTTTTGTAATTAATGTATATGTTGTATAGACTTTGTATATGAACTTGTATATTGTTACTTGTACATAATGTGTGTTTACTTTCCATACTTGTGCATATTTGTATTTTTTCTAGTGTTCACGTATTGTTGTGATTTGTTCGGTATCGTAATGTTTGTTGCGTGAATGTTAGGACACTTTCTTTAGGTTTATGCGGTATGACAATACCATGACATGACGAGGGGAGGTTACTAGAGCTTGCACAATAAAGGCGTCGAGCTTACAACGTAAAACAAGCATATGTTGTTTATGTTTGTTTATGTGTATGGTGACATGTGTTTTAACAAGGTGAAATAGGACTTGTTCTTAATTTCAAATCTTCACTTTTCAACTTGTTAATTCATTATCACCCGATTTTCGTATCGTTATTTGTATTTGTTTTGTTGTGTCAAATTGTTATTTCCGCAAGCTTGTCGTGTTTAGCTTGAGGAGTTTTGTTGGTTGTACATATTGTAAATTTTGTAAATTTTGTTTTTCTAATTCTTTTATAGTTGTTTAGACTCCAATGTTGGTCTGGAAGCTTGAGGTTGCATTTTTTTTATTTTCCGAGTTTGAGTGTTTCAACTCGTGGATGTATGGTAATGATAGTTTCAAAGTTGGTACACGTCAGGTACTCATTTATCATTTTCTATAATATAACATGTTTAGGAAATTTGTCATTTGTATAATTACCATGTCATTCATTATTTTTGCATTACTTGCTCATGACTTGAATCACTTTAGTTCCCTTTTTACCCATAAATGCGAGGAAGCTTTCCATTGCTCACAATGCTGGAGGCCACATTCTTGTTTTAACTGGACTTTATTATGCTTAATCTTTTGTTTTGTGTTGATTGTATGAATGCATGAAAATGATCAAGGAATTTTTGTTTGATTTTGATCACAACTACCTTGGCCAAATATTCAATTCACCTTGTGAGTGTATGATCATTTGTTAATCCCTTTGAGCTTTTATCAATATCCATGTTTATTTGAACTTGATGCTTATCTATGAGTGTTTAGTTCACCTTTTTTGTATGGATGATGATTTCTTTGTTTCTTGAACCCTTAACTAGATGTTGTTGTATGCATTTTTACCTTGCCTTAGAAAGTAAGGAGTATTCACATAATGATTTGGTTGAATTCAAGTTGGGGAGAGGAATGTGTATGTGCTTATGTTGTGATTGATATGAGGTTGAGAAAAGAAAAAGAAAAAGACTAGAAAAAGAAAGAAAAAAGAGAAAAGTTTTGAAAAAGAAAAAAAAGAGTATGAATAATGCTGTGTTAATAAGTGAGGTGTTTTGGTTTGACAATTTGTGATGAAGAAGAAGTTTGATTGGAATTTTATTGTTTGGAACTTTGTGAGTTGATTACTCCCTTAGGTTTAGGCAAATTTTTGTTTCGACTAGCTTTAGGACTTATCACTTGTTTGTTGACCAAGCAATATTACAACCTTGAAAAGCCCTTGTGATTCTTGCAATTGTATTTTCAATAAGTTTTTGGATGAATGCATAATTTAGTCTTTTGTTTGCGAGTTTGTGGATGAGTGTTTTTTTTTGTCCCTCACCTTTGTGTGTTCTTCATCTACCGATGAATTTTTTATAGATGTGATTCATGATTGAGCTTTTTTTTGTTTTAGAATGTTTTATATGATTTTTGTACTTAAGATTCGTTTCGTTTATATGCTGTCGTTGTAGGATAATGGTAAGTATGTATTTTGCGTGTATGTTTTGTTTGAACCATACATTTGCTTTCTGTTTTAAAACTTGTTGATTCGTGATTATTTGATTATTACTCTTTGTTTCTTTGAGTTATTTGACTTTTTTTAAGGACAAACAATGTGTCAAGTTGGGGAGAGTTGATAAATGTCAAAATATAGTTATTTTGTATATATGTTTTGTGGCACTTATCTGTTCTTTTGTTGTTAATATCGGTTGAATAGCCCCACTTTTGTGTAAATACATTTTATTGCGTTTTGTGTACATATTGTACTGTTTGATTAGTTTTGTATATATTTTGTAGGTATTTGTCGCATTATTGGAGCATTTAGAATAAAGTTCAAATGGAGCTCCAAGATGCATCTTTGATCAATAAAGGAATAAGGCAAAAAGAAGAAGTCATAGAAGTTATGCATGAAAAGCAACAAAAGTTGTTGGACTGTCATGGATCGTCGGGCGATGGCCAGGCGAGGGCCATTAGGGCCATCACGTATGTGTCGCCGAGCGAAGGTAGATATTTGTTACAAGTTAAGGACATGGCTCACTCTGGGCCATGTTTATAAGGTCATCGTCGGGTGACGCTTTTTGGGCGTCGGACGATGCTGCGGAAACATAATTTTGTTTATATTTCCATTTCATTTAATTTGTTGAGTTATGTTTTTTAGGGGTGAGGTTTTGCTCCCAAATTCCATCAAGCATATAGTTTTTGATAGATTAGCTTAGAAAACAACACTAGGGCTTGCTTATGGATGATTGGATGTGGATTGCTCTTCGATTGACGTTGATAAACCAGTGTATATTTGTTGTTTATCTTTTCTCCTCTCTATGTATTTCTCTATTTGTTGGGTTTGTATGTATATTTACCTTGAACTCATGTATATTTGTATCCCTTGGCATTGTATAAAGTTTGCTTTACGAATCTGTTTTGGTGATTATCTTTGGTTTTTACTCTGTGTTAGGGATTTGAGCTTTGTTAGACATAGATTGTTTAGATTCTTACCTAGGATGGTTATCTGTTAGTTTCTGAATGCTAGAAATGGGTTTAGAGCTGACATTCACTTAGGGTATCTGATCTTAATGCCTTTGTGTCAGGAGAGTCGGGCTAAACATAGTGGATGCGAGTGATGCGGTTGAATTCTCAATGTGGGTTAGAAGTAGCTTGGGTTGTGAGAGGTATGTGATGACACGGACGAGTATAGTAGATAGAGGATAACTGGACGATAGATTTAAGTCTGTGACGAGTAGTGTGCATTCATTTCAGACAAGTTGTTTATCCTTTATAGTTTTTGTTCATTTACTTTTTGTCTTTTCTTTTCAACCATTTAACCTCAAACTCATTAATGATAGAATTGTCAAACGACGAATCAATAACCAATCTCCGTGGCCACAATACAATATAACCTAACCGATATATATCACCCGGTAAAAATAAATACTTTACTTTTTGCTTGCCTGCTATACCAACATTTGAACAGTCCACTTGGCTCTACTGGTAAATTATCTTTAATTTCATCCTACGAGCATTCATAAATACTATCTCATAGGACTCAAGAAATGAAGAATAACACACTTCACAATAATGTATAAGCTAGTAGCTTAAATGTTTGAGCCACGTAGAACAATAGGAGCTACATATTTATCACGTCGAAGTCTTGACAAACCTATAGCCCAACTAGTGTTTTAAATGTATTTGATGATCTACAACCCTATGCCCATCAAGAAAAGGTTTTACAGAAGTTTATGCTACCTTCTATATGATCATGTCCAAAAAGGTGGTTTACAAAATTTATCTGCCACCTTCTCGTTGGACTAAGTCTAGCAAGGCGGTATCCAGAGTTTTCCTACCTTATGTCTAATGAGACTTACTCTTCTATGTTTCTAACTACGTAATGAATAAGTTAGGAAATCCCATTTTTCACTCCCTTAATTATATTATCTCGGAATTGGGGTGTTTCGGTTAATACCGAAGTTATTCCTATCTAACTTTAAAATAGCTCCCAAATTACAAATTATATGATAAAATTATGAAACTTTCCAGTAAGAAAGTACCACAAATAATCTTTTAAACCCAATTTGTTTCATCTGAATCCAATTTTTATATCCTTGGTTACAACTATTTCAAATCAGCCATGTCATATAAGTTTCTGCATAAATTCAAAGACAAAATATCTAACTTTAAAATAGCGCCAAAATTACAAATCACATGATAAAATTATGAAACTTTCTAGTATAAAACTACCACAAATCATATTTCTAACTCAATTGGTTTCATCTCAATCCGAGTTTTCTAGCCTTAGTTACAACTATTTAAATTCAACCACGTCACAACATTTTATGCATAACTCCTAAGGCAAAATATCTAAGTTCACAATAGTACCATAAATTCAACTCACATGGTAAAATTATGAAACTTTACAGTATCATTAATACATGAGTTATATTTATAACATAATTTATACCATCCATTTCCAAGTTTCCAATAAGTACGGTTTATCATAAAAGGCCACACATGTTGCAAAAACAGACGACAATTTTTATCTAACTTGTAACCTATTTTTAGGTTTCAATTATTTGTAAATTGTGATCAAATTTATGTTCAAATATAAGGTAATTGACTCTAGTTTCTAGAAATGAAACACAAATTTAAAAATGATACATATAGAAAAAGTTATGACTAAATACTACATCTATGTCCTTCAAAAATCATACTGACAGCAACATAATTCAACATCATTTTCATGTCTTACAAGCTCAAATACCAATCATTCATACACCAACGCCTACAAACATCATTGATCATACACATTTCGCATATAAGTCAAGGTTCATAGCAACAATTCATTGAGATATCATCATGGTATAAATATAAAACATTCAAGCATATGAACTACAAACCTTATCCTCAATGTATAAAATACTTAATCCACTAAACCCCACATCATATCTAATGGACTCACCTTTAAGAAAAAATTCTAAATTTGATGATGGATATGAAGCAAAGATGACGATGATTCTCTTGGACGATGAAGATTTCTGCAAGCTTCAATGATGGTGGACTTGGAATTTTTCTCCCTTTATCTCTTAATGTTTTCCCTTGTCTCTATATGCCACTCTTTTATTTTACAATTCTAAGTTTTTGAGATATGATTTAAGGTAGAAGTGGAAAATGAGAGAGTATGGAATGATTTAGGTTTATATAAAGCATACTCCAATTACCAAAATACCCTCATCACTTAACCATAATTCCTAATCCATGTCACTTCTAGATTAACTGTTAGATTAAGACTTAACCCTTATTTAATAATCATGCTATATTCATTTAACCAAGTCATTAACTTCCCAATTATACCACTTTCCATATAATCAAGACAATTAACATATTAACCAAGGCCGTTTCTTGCTAACCTTCTCTTTAATCACACTAATATTCCATTTTTATGTTGACCGTTTAATGTATAGAAAGTTGGGGGTATTACACAAATTTTGAATTGCATTCATCCATGGCCATACCATTGCAAAATTACATCATTACATGAGTAAATTTTATCATTTTACATTGTCGTTACATATCATCATCGTTCATGTGAAATTACACAACTTTGCATTACAATTGAAAGAAAAATAAAAATTGAACTTCGTTCATGATTCAACATTACATGCACATATATCACGACATTACAATCGTCAATTTGGTTACACAGTTTCTACACCAATCCCACAAAATCATAAACAAATTCACTCACACACCATCACACATACCTCACCCTCTAACTTACATAGGTTATATCAACAAATATCTCAAATCTCACACACTTTGAATCCTCACACACTCACTTATTTCAAACCTAGAGCTCACGTATAAAGCCTAATTATTTTTACTAAATCAGCAACCAAGAACACACAAATTTGAGAGAGAAAAATGAATCACTAAGCTACCTTCATTATTTCTAAATTTGAGAACCAAGTATCTTTGCATTTGTGTGAAGCTCTTCTAGTTCATGAAGAGATTCTAGTACCTGCATTGAGTAGAATTTGCATACGACTCCATTAATACCCCATCATTGAGCCCTTAAAATCACACAATCCAATCGCACCAGCCACACAAATTCAAGAATAATTTCAGAGGGATAAATTATGAGTTGAGAAGAAGAAGTAGCAAAGGAAGATAAAGTTAAGAAAAATCATGATTACTTGGAAGTTTTACCTCACTGAAAGTTGAAGTTCTTCGTCGGAGAAACTCTTGCTTTGATTTGGTACTTCCCTTATGTTTCAATGCATTATCTTCACCTTTTCTTGGTTCTGCGTATATGTCGAGCATTTCCCCAAAACTAATTGTTGTGAACTGTTGTTAATTCGACCATATTAGATGATTTGATAAGTTAGATTTTATGTTTAATTTGGTGTGTTTTGTTGTTTGTTTGTAAGTTTGGGCTTTGGATTCATATTCAAAAGCTGATTTGTAATAAGTTTTATGTTGATTATTTCTAGATTTGAGGACGTTGTCATGAATTCTAGGTTTGGACACTCATGGTGTTCTTGAGGATATTCATAGATTTTTGGAAAAAAGGTGTTTGATCTTAGAAACACTAGTGCAGAAAAGACTTTTTACATCAGGAAAAAAACACTTTTTACATCGGTTTAGGGTCCGATGTAAAGTCAAGTGAGATGGGAAGTCTGACTGAGATGCCGGAGACTCAGAGCCTGATGTTCCCTCGCCGAGAGGCATCATATGGTTTTGGTATGTGAGCAGCACTCGTAAAGTAAAGTCTACAGTCAAGGCAAGCCCTGCTGAGCAGCCCAACCCTCTTAGAGCAAAGGATAGGGCTCGACCGCCCAGAGAGAACCCAACCTTTGAAAGTAAGGCATGAAAGAAATCCAATTCCTTGAATTGCTGACAAATAAGATAGAAAATACCTAAAAAGGTAGAAATAAATAGAAACTAAGATTGAAGAAAAGGAGTCAAACTCAAGCTCGAACTTATAAAGATAGGCGGATTAAAAGTAGTTAAAGCCCCGCCATGCTTTCGCGTATTTAGGGCCTAACTTTGTAAAGCGTTTTAATGTTGGAATTTGTGTTTCATATGAGGCAAAATAAACATGGGGGGCCGTTTTCTTAGGCAGTTGTTGATTGAGGAAAAACCGTCAGCTCTGTCTTTGCTATTTCGACGGTTTCCTACAACGAAAAGAGACTGGATCTTCAATATAAGTCTTTCTTATGAAAGAATAGGGCAGCATTTGTTTGTGGCTCCCTCACACCACTGCTGGTGACCTTGCAAACTCTAAGGTCCTTTAGGCTGTTGGGTTAGTAAGAACAAGATAGTGGGATTTCCCGTGTAATTTCGACACCTTGGACTTTAGCATCTTTACTTAGGGATACCCTTGGTAAATCATCTTTCTTTTCCCTGCGAGAATAACTCTTCTTCAACTACCGAAGCTTGCAGGTGTGTAGCTGCACCGAGCTTTCTATTTTGAATTCGGGTTCCCACGGTATTGATGAGAGCCTTTTTTCCTCGGATCATGTTGTCTGACGTCCTTCCTGATGAGACCTTTTTCAAAGTCCCTTGTTTTAATTCGACGAAGAGCTTCTTTATCTTACGCAATTTCGAGATCAGGATATTGAAGAATACCTTCGACGTGTAGCTAAGTAGCTTCAGATTCCTTTTCCTTGGTTGTTGATCAAGGTAGAGTCTTCACAGGTGATCAAGTAAAAGAGTTTGCTAATATATCTAGTTTTTGTTGAAATGATTCACTCAACACCTTTGCTCAGGCTAATGGACAAGCCGAGTCTTCCAAAAAAATAAGGTGAACTAGCTTATAAAAAATGATAAAGGATAACCCAAGCAAGGATCTGGCATGAAGTGTAGTCAGAGGCTCTCTAGGCATGTCGGACAAAAAGACCGAGTTTCCATTAGGAGGTGGGACAAGAAGCTTAACCATACTTGGGTTTGGAAAGACTTCTTCTCGACACGTTCAAGCTTTTCCGGGAGGATCTTTTTTAAATATTTTATTCCCAGGTTAAAGACTGGGGCGGGTTTAACTAAATATCCTGACCCCTGACCCATAGTCTTCATGGATCTGATCTTTCCTGCTATTCCTAAGGAAAGGATAGTATTCAAGGCGATCAGAGTCAGCATCGGCATAAGGGAATAAAAAGTGGCAAGGATCATTCCATTCTTCCTCGGCAAGAGCACCCGAATCCGAATTTTGTTTTTGGCCTTGTCAGTATCCCTTTGTGAGTCTTCTGCTGAAGACTTTCTCCTTAGTAGTCTCCCAATGGCCCTTGACCGGTGTGGCTAAGCCAATACATAATCACCATAAATTAGTGACGAGGGTCTCTGCGGCTAAGAATAGAAGGTGGTGTACTAGTTCTCAGTAAGTATTGGAAGAATCCATTGAAATGTTCATCCAAAGAGGGATTTTAGTTAGTGAAAAAAGACCTTCTTTTTCTTGTTACCTCCTGCCCGCAGCCATGCACTTAATAAATAAATATCATAGGAGTATTAGCGCTAAGCGAAGCATCAAAGCAGAAGGAGCTTGACACCATTGAATCAAGTGTTGAAAGACTACGTATGAAAATAGAATCCCCAGATGATAGGGGCCCGGGAACTGAACGATGTTAGCGCAAGGGGCTTAAATTAAAAGGCAGGTAGCATTCAATAAGCAGGCAGGTTTGGGAAACTAGCACCAGGTACTAGGTTGATGGCATGCAGAATACTCCTCATCGGTGGTAAACCATGGGAAAAGCATCACCAACCAGCTCCTTCAAATATTTTAATAGTATCTGAATGAAGAAGAATGTCGAGAGAATAGTTAAATGCGGGCGAATAGCGTAGGAAGTAACCAAGTTTGAATGGTGGAAATCCAGCAAGGGAAAAAGCATTAGTTTCAGCGAAGCTATTCTTTACCCCTTAAGCGTCAGAGAAAAGTACTTTCAGGCAAGGTCGGCTAGCGAACCCCGCTACTCCTTTGTCTTTTAGGAAGGGAAGTCTGAGTCAAAGTCATTGTGAATCCTCAGTTTAAAGGCGATTCACCTTCACCCAGCATCTTTTAAAGTTTTAGTCTGATTATTTCTCATCTGCCTGCGGCTCTGGCCGGCCCATCTTCCTCCATGTCCTCATCCGAGGTTCAAGCAATTGGTCATCATTCCTGGCCTGGACGGCTGGCCGAGGTCGAGTTCCTCCCTTATTTATAATCTATACAGCTTTCTTCGTCTCTATTATTTGATTTATCAATAGCCAAAAACTTGACTTTCAGGTCTGCGAGAGGTCAATGTACTAGAGCTCATGCCCAAAGAGGGGCTTTCTTTTCTCTTGCATGTGACTTCCCTTCCTCCCTCATTCATGAAAATCAAAGGAAGCTTCATCGAGAAGGGATAGGGATGGCGCATTGGCTTGGTTGGCGGCTTGGCTTCGCTATCGCTCATGACTTGGTATAGAGTTCGTGTAGTCGGTGAGTACGAGTACAACCTATGAAACAGGCTTTGAGTTCCATTACATTGCCAAAATGAATTCCCGCCACTCTCCCTTCCAGTGAACCCCACGTGTCTGCCTCCGGCTTCGAAGCAGTGGGGAAGAAAAGGACTCGGCTTAACTTCACTTGGGTTCGGTTTACCTTGTTACTATTGGAATGATGGAAGTAGCTCTTCTTCCTCTTTGCGTTAGCGACTCTGAGCTCATAGGGAGCTTGGAATTAGCTTGGTTAGCTGGAGAAGGGATAGAGTTGAAAGACCGGATTTTTTTAGCGTGCCTTATGCCTGTCCTTTCCTGACTCTGTTGATGGTATGTCTGAGATGGCAGTCTTTCTCCTTGGCTTGTACTCGAGATTCCCTTTTTGTTCGAAATCGATATCTTCGCCTTTGAGAAAGGGAACGAAGGAATTCCGTCTGTTGTCACAAGAATTGTTCAAGTTGAATGCAAATAATCGATTGAATTCGATCTTTGAAGACTTGAAGGACTAGTGTCCAATCCCAGCCGATGTAGAGTAGTCCCTTTTGGGCAGCACTTCCTCGTAGGGAACTACCTATTGTCCTTCTTTCTTGTGGTGGAACCTGGGATTAACCCTCCCAGAAGTTATTATCGCCAAAACAAAAAAAGACATCTTGAATTTCCCACAAGAGTAAAACTATAATAGTATCCGACTAATATGGTGGCGGGGGTTGCGTTCCTCTCTCTTTTTGCTGGATGGGGAGTGCATCGTTCAGATATGTCCCTGGACCTCCTGGCTTCCCTGTCACGTCCGAACGTAATCAGAGAAGACCTGCCCAAGCACCGCACCACCTTGTGATCATAAAGAAGAATATCCAATACAATCACAGGAAAGAGTACCCGAAAAAAAACGTAACGTATCAGGGTCGTATGCCTGGAACATTCGTACAATTTCGACGATTTAAAAAGGAGTATATCCCTCTCCCTTAGTGTCTTTCCACTTCCCTCGTTCAGGAACAGACCCTTCGCCTAATTCTTTTGAGTCCCGGCCTGGTTTTTCTCCATTAACCAATTACGTTACGACCACTGAAGAAACTTGGTTGACGAACATGGTTTATGTGCCGCTAATGTAGCGGCTTGTCGAGCATTTGACAAACTCACACTTTTTTTACTATATGAAATCCACACTTTGACACCTGAGATTCCGTAACGAGTAGATACTTCCGCAAAAGCATAATCGATTTTCTGGTTAAATACATTATGAGATGTTTTTCCATACTTTCCGCATTCAGTTCTAGCTATTTCTGCGCCTTCTGATCGACCTGAACAACATATACGGATCCCCTCAACCCCTTTTTTCATTACTAATGGAATATCCTTAACTATTCTACTAAAAATGGAACGAAATGATCTTGTTTTCTTTCTCAGTTGAAAAGAGATGTCTTGAGCAATCAGAGAAGCACTTTGATAAACAGATTTGATCTTGACCGACTCAATTAAGGTATTAGTGTTTGTTCTATTAGACAACAAAGATCGCATTTTTTCACTTCGTTCAAATAAGAGTTGTACCCGTACGGAATTTTTCTGTTTCTCAATATGATCTCTATCATTATCTCTATTCCCTTTATCCATTCTCCTATCCTACCTAGGTCTATGAATTTATCTATCAATTCCATTACCTTATCCTTACCCATGAGGTTCCAACATTTGATCCTTAATTGACCTAGGAGTGGTTCCCGGGCATCCTCAAAAAAAAGGTTATTATAAATCCCAACTCTATCCCTTGGAAAGAAAAAGGTAGCACCGAAGAAAGGAAAAAGCGAGATGGTGGTTTTTGTTGTTCCCGCGAAGCGAAGATCATTCGCCAAGCGAATTAAGTGGGTCAACCTCTTTTTGGCTTCGGCCAAACACTTTTTCTCGCTGGTCGAGCTTTCTACAAAAAAAGCGATGCGAGAACGTATTCTCTTATCTAAGCTTCTTCCATGCGCATTCGCTCCCCCATCGTAGATGGTTCAGCCACGCCTGGTGCCACGAAATGACTGAGAACTACGACGGGGTCGAAATGCATTTGGTTCTTTCTACAAAAAAAGTATTGCATGACCGAATAATTCAAGGAGGGGCGCACTGCAGGGAGGGTCCTTTGAAATAGATGACTCGTCGGGCCGTCGGAGCGGGACTTCTTGGGGAAAAAGAACTTAAAAACTCCGTTTTTCTGAAGGAGTCGTAATTTTCTATTAGGAATGCTATGTCATTTACAGCCCCGACGTATTTCGAATGCTTGAAGGCCCCGCTGACCCAAAGTGATTTAGAAAGATTCTTCTTTATCGATGGTGATCGGTCATGGTATCCATAGCGTTGCTTCTTTTTCGGCCAAATCCTAATTTCGTTTTGCTTCTCCCGGTCGTCGAGCCTGATCGACTCGACTCTTTTCCCTGCCCTACGGCCTCTCACTTCGTTTCGTTCTTCTTCTTTCTTGTTGCTGGAATGAAGACACCCGATCGGCCCGACTTTCCCAAATGCCCACCACCGGCCCTTCTCCTTTCCGGGTCTGGATTTATCGCGTCGTTTCAGTCGTTGTGGTCGACGGGGAAGAAAGAAATGAATGAATGTTCTTTTGGGAAAATGTATAAGAATACACCTACCGAGACGAAAGCCAAAGGTTAGTCTCGCCGGTGGACGTATCGAACCGAAATAAGATCTCAGATTGACATCTTAATAAACTAATTTACCATAATAATAAATAGAGTCAATGGTGACTCCGCCGTGGGAATAACCGCTTCTTTCTTGCTTGATAGAGGGGCTTCCATTCACCAACGCTGACAAAAAGTGCTCTCCGAACCGTGATGGATAGTCACCCATCACACGGCTCTCAAACCCAACCTGTGGTGAATCCCAAGAGACAATGTCAAAGCGCTTGATCCTTTGCCCCATACTTTGAGATGCTTCTCCCCTCCGATCAAGCAGCGACACTGCTCGTGATAGGCTTAGCTTTAATCCGCTATCATTCGGTTCGAATAAGTAAAGTCCCCTCGGTCGGTTTGCTCAGGTGGTCTTCCTTTATCTTCTCTTCTCTAACATTCAGAGTTGTTCTGGTTTAAAAAAGGAGCACCGGCCGAACACCCTGAATGAATAATAAATGGACAGCAAAGGGAATCAATGATTCTTATTCAATCGAGTTGAAGTTAGCAACATGTCGATTACACACCGGAGGTTGGTAAGAACTGAGGGACAATGCCCCCCTAACCTAAGTGGGCCTACCAGTGAAACAACTGGTACTGGATCGGGGGTAGGGGGTTGGTTTCATGCAAGGCCTTCGCATCAGGAAGAGGCAGTTCTCATTTGAAGGGAAAGGCCCTTTGTGTAGGGTTCCCTACGCACCCTGATTCAACATTTCTATGTTCTTAGTCAAGCCTAAACTTATTGAAAACTAAAGCGCTAACACTATAATAATTATAAAAATAGAAACCTTTCGCCTTATAAACTAAAATAAAACAAGTTTACTTACTTACTATAAAAAAAGAAGAAAGCGGCAACAAGCACCTTCTTTCTCAAAGTAAACTTTCTCGCTTCTTGCTTTAGAAAGATTGCAGCGTTAGCGCTTCTTGACTAAGAACATCATAGAAAGTCAAGGCTCCTCTCCTTTTCTATGAATCTACAACTCTCTTTACTGAGCGAGACTCCATCCATATCCCTACTGGTGGTTATATTAAATATTTTTTATTTTATCATTTGTTTGACAGCCTAAACTAGGCTCCATTTTAGATAGGTTTTCGGTCTTAATAAAAAAAATAGGTCAGGGGCGCGTTGGAACGGTCGGTGGCTGCTTAGTCTCATCCGAGAGTCTAATCTCTTTGTACTTTTTTATTCTTTCTTTTAAAAATAAATAATAAAAATAAGGGGGTCGATTTAGGCTCCTTCCCTTCCACTGCATAGCTGCTCTAGCAGGTACTATGAGCCCTCTGTCCCACGCATCTAACTAGCTCGCGTGGTTCACCGGTTCCACCGAAAACTCTCATTTGTTGAAGCGGAGCATAGTGCGCTTTAGGCGCCGAGCGAGAAAGGTATCTTTCTTCTTTCGTTTTGGTTTATTCACTGATCTGAAACTTAGCACTAGTTTTCTTATTGATTCCAGGGGCGGCGGCATTCTTGAATGAAGTCTATCCGAACCGAATTAGCACTTCTCAGATCAGGCTAGGCCTTTCCAGCTCCGCAGGGCGTTGGGGCCCTGGATGCGCTAGCGATCGGCACATAGGGGGTGCCGGGTTTCTCGGCCTGGTATCTTGCACCTCGCGTTCATGATATCTACATTCAACTGTGCTCCGGAGACACGGTTGAAGCACGCCCGCCCGATGTGCTTCTTTCACGACATGCTCTGGTCCCGGGTCTCTTCCAGTGGTCTTCTAGCGTTAGAAGAAGTCGTGTCCGTCCCGGACATCTGCTACGTCCTCCCATCCCAAGCTTTTTTATTCAACATATATAGGACAAACTGAAGGAAAAGACTGACCCATTCGGTGACTTTCGCGGTCGCCCTCACTGAACCGACTTGAATCTGAACTACGATTCAGATCGAGTCTTACCGAAATCGGATTTCCTTTTCGTGCCATATGCGCCTTATTGTTACTTTCTTTACTTTTTCCCCTTTTTTCTTCCCGATTTAATATTTGTTCTCGAAAGTCTTCGTTTCGCAAACTCTCAAAATTGTTGACCAAGCAAGGTCGCACTGAGACTGTGAGAACACTAACGGAACACTCTCTGACCCCCACTGACCAGCTAGTCTGAACTAGCGACCGACCCGCAAGCTACTCGATTTTTTTTCTTAGCTGCTCTGGATTCGATTCTAGATGCTACTTACTTACATATGATGTTTTCTTTCACAAGGTAGCGCATCTATATAGCATAGCTGAAAGCGGACAAAAAAAGATGTTCCCATAGCGTGACGTAGGCTTAGCCTCTTTCTCTATCTACATTTATATATGATAATCTCACTAGTGGACAACGAACAAAAAGATGCCACACTAAGAAAGCAATCCAATCAGGAACAAGGTAGTTAGGGACATGCGGACTAACTGCTCTAACATTCCTATTTTTTGAAATGAATCTTCGGACCTTCTGCCAGCGCTAACACCATCTGAGCTTGCACTGCCGCTCGAAGAGAGATGCTTGTGAGACCCCCTCATGTTCTATAATTCTAAGGAGGTTCTGAGAATGAAATTCAAACCCCTCGTAACTTACTAGTGAGACGGAAAGCTTAGGGACGCCTCTCGTTCCTCTTCTCCCATTTGACAACCGTATCTCAGAATGTTCGGATGATTCTATGGAACTAATATATGCTTTATTTTTTTTTAAGAATGGGGATATATCGTTGGGAAAAAGCAGAAGAAAAGGATTTAACGGGCAGAAGAAGGGAAGTTTGGAAAAGCCTAGCAGACGGGACTATCAACTCCTTTCTATTACGATCTCGGCACCTTCCTTACCCCCCTACGAAAAATTTACCCCTATTTTGAAGAGGAAAGCTCCCAGGTTCCACATCTTAAAAAAGTGCATGACCAGATTGGAAGAATTCGCAATGGGCCAACTCACCCAGCCATGATGCGCATGACAGAAGAGAGCGAGCACAAAATGGAGTTTCCATCTTGGATGAGGCTCACGTTCGGAAATAATCTTTTTCAAGACTTTCTCCCCTATGTTGAACTTTCTCTATATTACCTGATTTTGGAATGCACTGGAATTATCTGGTAGACTTGGACATGTTCCATGGCGCGAAGTCTCTTCTCATCTAATAGCTCTAATTGCGGGGATATCTAAAAAAGATGCTCCCCCTCTCATCCACATCAAAATATTTGTCAAGCTGGGCCCTGATGAGGGATGGGAATGGTTGAATACGTCTGCCCGTACGCAAGTAAGCAACTGGCCAACAATTGTATCGAGCTACAGGCCCTTCTCATAAGATGTTGTAAGCTACGGGCCAAAAAATGTCCGACGAAGCTTAAAGAAGACATAAAGAGATAACTCAGAAGGGGGCCAACAAGCCCCTTTAAAGCAAATGCCTGTGAGAAGCCTTAGAAGTTACAGGACATAGAAGCAGGCCTAAGTAGCACCTAAGAAGCTGGTCAAGAAGTGGATTGAATCTTTTCCAGTCTAGAGACTGGAGGATTACCCTCGAAAGAAAGGATTCAAATCTTCCTTCTGCTTTGAACAAGATAAGTGGACAGATGAGTTGAATAATACAGGGACAAATAAGCTAGGCGAGGTTCCCCTTTAATATCTCCCAACCTAAAGGTTTATTCAGAGGTGGGTCTTTCAACCGCCTACTCTTTCAATGAAGGGTGCACTACAAGACCATCGGTACTAAAAAGAGAAAATGGGGGGGTTTCGTTGATATTGAGTCGACTATAAACTACTCATCTTGCTTGGAACCGTCGTTGTGTATGGGAAAGAGGGGTTCTACCTATGCTTGGAAAAGGGTGAATGGTCCCAAAAGGGACGGGATAAAACCCACTAGAAAGAACGGGGGGTCATCCACTCCGTCGTTGGGTAGTCAACTTTATCCGTGACTCTGAGTACAAGATTTCCGGGATCAAGAAACTAGCAAACAAATATGCTCGGCTGGAATCTTTTCTCGTATGCCCGGAAAATCAAATTACGGTACAACTCAGCTTGCTGCAAAGCCTTTCTTTCTCGTCCAAACACTCCAAATCTGCACTTCCCTTTTCTCCATAGGGCCGAAGCTTTACTAAGAAGGGCTTTTTTTAGAGAGAGTGTAAGGGGCGATCTATATTGCTTGCCACAGCTCTATTCCCGACTCTAAATCCCTAAAGGACTTTAAGAGAGGATGAACATTCCCGTTCTATAGGTGGCACTGCCCCTATTAGAGAAGGGCGAGGGCCTACTGATTCTCTGCTAGCACTGTTAATTACCTTAGACCTACGCATCAGGAACGATATGGACACCTACTCTACCGGTCGTCTGCTCTCTCGAGGTCGTCCTTCTCTAGGTACAAAAAGGACATTACGGGATATCTAAAAAATTCGATGTACTTCTTAAAGTGTGGGACACATCTCATGTTTGCTGAATCAAAAAACTATCGCCTTTGCATCCTCACAGCGGCTATGATCAGATCCCAGTGTTGGTTCACTTTGGACTTTATCCTCCACAAAATCTTATGATCTCCTGTTCTAAATTATGTTAAACAGCTCCTGATCGCAGCAATCATGCCTTCGAAGGTACGCTTTTTTTAGGGGGCCTTTCCTCTTGAATGAGCTTGTTCAACAATGTGCGCTCCTTCTTCCTATTAAGTCTAAGGAAGGGCGAGTACCCCTTGAAGGACCTTTTGTAAAGGACATCTCCCAAGATCATAAATCGTCGGGCAAGTTCTCCTCCAGGCTCTCCTCTGACCACGAGTGGCGTACTCTGATATGAACCCGTCCTTGAGGTAATTGTAGAAATCATAATACCAAGGTTCCCATCGTCCTCGTAATCTTGACTGGTGATAGTTCATCATGTTCCAACTCTCGATAGTCTTCATCCAAGAATATGAATGAGTCCCGTTCGACGGAAGGGCTCTCTGTGATGTGGCTGGGATGTCCAATCTCCTGATGACAAGCGACTCTTTGCTTCGGTGTACTAGCATGTGTACTAGAGTAGCTGAGTATTTATTCCATAAGGGCTAGCGAGTCAGCCAAGCGATTGTAGACTCACACCGCTCACTTAAGGTTTTATACAGAGGGGGGTTGTATTGAAGGGCCATAAGCTTTGAATCAATATGCGTTGGTTCCAATCCGGATCTCGTAGTTTGGGTCTCGAGATGATATTCAGGAGACAAAAGAGCAGAGCTGATAGAAATGCTTATTATAATGGAGATACTAATTCTTTAATAAATACTTGTGCCCATTGTCCAAGATTCCTTTGTGGGACTGTCTTTTTCTTCTTCTTGACTTGACTCAAAAAACTTCCCATTCAGGACAGAACTCTGAGGGTATCTCTGAAGATTTAAAATACAGAAGAGCGACTTCCAATCAAGACAATATTGAAGCACGCGCCTTAGGACCGATCCCAGTTAAATATGAAAATGAATCCGCGCGCTCCAGTAAGATAAGGGTTTCCTTAATCGATCGGAACAAAACTAGCAAAAGAAAGAGGGAGTTGCGCTATACATAATACTAAGGGACCCAGGCTCTGCCCGAATGATACGATCGGCAACTTCTAGTATCCAAGCTATGTGATCAATAACTATTCTCCTAGAGGCGAATCCCTCTGGGCGCCCTAAGAAACCGAAGGGTAGAGAAGATGAAGAATAAGGGTAATTTAAGCATGCGCCACCAAAAGGAAAGAAAGGACCGATTGATACTAATAGCAAGATACACATTTGTTTTTTTAGACTCCGAGGGGTGAGAATAGTTGAAGATCAGAAGATTGGCCTTAATAGATTAAGTGCAAACTTTTTTTTTATATTATATATTATATATATGAGTAAGCCCCTTCCCTTAGGAACAGAAGGATTCAATTACATCGGCTGTCTATATGCTTTACACATCGTCTTATGTGCTACCTTCGGTCATGGTTTCCCTTCTCTTCTGCGGCATCAGAATCAAAGGACAAATTTATCGTAACATCCGAATCAGGGGTGACTATTGGCTTTATTCAGACTGTTAGCCCTGAACTTATTCAATTAAGTGTTTGATAATTCATTCATTCATTTAACAAATAAGGGTTTGTGTATTTTTTAAAATAAGACTTCTTCTTAAGTAGAATTAAACTTTTTTCGTATTCTAACACATAAAGAAAAGATATCTCCTCAGAAGACGATTACGCGCATCTAGGAATTAATAGCAAGCACAGAAGCAGGAAAGCTAGCCACCGTGGAGTAGCATGAAATATGCACTGAATCGTCTCTTTGCAGCAAATCGTCTGTTATTGAATTGACTGCTTGATAGAATAGGCGGTTATCTTTCTGTTAACAAGAATCCGCTGTTAGAGAATACGCTTGAACTAATAGACGGATGGGATTGATTGATTCTAAATCCGCCGAAAGTCTTTTAGTCAACAAGTACGGATTTATAGACTGGCATATTATCTTAGAATAAAGGTTTAAGAATCCAGATCAAGAATAGAAGTAGAAGCATGCTAGCACAGAAAGAAGTCCCGAGTGAAAACGACTTTCCTTAGGATGAGATTTTAGGGTAAAGTCTAAGGAGCTTATTCGTCGATAACAAGCCTTTATTCAAAAAAGGAATAGAACCGGAAAGCTTTGAAGGCTAAGGTCGTAGAGACAGATCCATATGCATATGTTTATAGGAGTGAGACCAAAAAATTTGATGGTATTACAGGAAGCTCGGCCATACGGGTTGAAAAATCTTCATTCGTACCATACCGAAAAGACCGCTGGTAGATTTTGGTAAGTAAATCAGAATCTAGTGAACATCCTTGCACCTCTCCATATGTATGTGCTTTAGCCCTGATGCCATTACAAGCCGGGATTAGACAGTCCAGACAGACAATACAATCTGTGACGAAATCATACGGCTATGCCAGGGCGAGCAGTGTTGCTGCTCGGCAGTCACCCGCTTGGATCCTGCCTTGTTAGTCATCCGTAGAGCTCAAGAAAATTTTCTTTAGCCTTAAGTCATTCCCACACACCGACCAGGTTAGGGTGGCTGTTCAGTAACTCCTAGCCCTACTAGAAAGATAAGATAAATTGCTTGCGCGTTTCGTCAAGTGAGAGAGCCACTTAATTAGAAATAATGAGAGAGTGCTTTTATCTCATATGAGAAAGCGACCGGATAGGGTTAGTTTGAAAGGGCTACAACAGGGGAATGATTTTAAGTCCTAAGAATAAGATCTTCTCGGACAATTTAGTTTGAAAACCTTGCCTTGCCTTTAGTTGAACTTCGCGAGTGGGAGATCAGTTGCAGGAGTTCATTCAGGGGATGAGGAAGGTGACCATGCAACTTATGTGGGTCAGAAGCAGAGGGTTCTCAACTAACTAGTCGCTTCCCGGGAAGAGCCTTTGGTTCAGTCTGTTCTGCAGTTCTAGTTTCAATCTTGTTGTAACTGACTCCCATCCCTACTATAGCTATGGATTCCCGCCTAAGCGGTGGGTGACCACTTCTTAAGTATTATTGCTTGTTTAGTGTCGTTTTCTTGCTTGCTTTCTCTTGCTGTAAAACGTCTAGAATCATTCAAGTGGTGGATATGCCAATTGTAGCTAGCCTGAAGTGAAGGAAGTTTTTCCGGTACCGCTAGCTCCCTTTCACGAGAAGAGAGGCACACTTTAGACTTGACTTTCAAATAAGCTAAAACCGTAGCCTCTGGCACACCCACATCGGATAGGACCACTTCCCCTTCCCCCCCAGCCCAAGTTCACCCTCCTATGCTATGATACTTGGACTAGGGGCCTCCTCCCCTTGTGCTTTTATACACATGGAAGTACCTTTAATTATCAATTCACCTTAACATAGTAAAATTTATTTGGGTTTGGTGACTACTATTTTAGTCCCTCTCGTCCCAAACTTCCCTTTTTTCCACAGAAGCCCTCCCCCCACTTTATTGTTCTGCATGCTTCATGAGTGGGAAGAAAGCGGAATCTTTCTTATCCAATACCAATCCGGGAATACTAGGCTAATCATGTAGCCTAGCCGCTTCACTCGTCAAAAACAGGCTTATAAGAATGGTACTAACTAAGAATGCTATTGGATGAGGATATTTATACTCAGGAAGACCTGGTAAAACTGAACTACTTTCGGCGGTTCCTTCTATTATCTCCTTCACGCTACCCAATCTGAACTCATGAGTGCCTGTAGCAGCATTGAGTGATCCCCTTCTCCGACATCGATACCCTAGGGATTACAAATCGTGCCAACTTCCCTCTGTTGCGTCGCTCTACAACTGGATACTGCATCTTTCTTTGCACCAGTCGAATTTATTGGAACCCTAAGAAGGAATCTACTATCTCTCGCTTGACTTTATCGGTAAAGCATTTCTTGCTAGATTGAATTGAGGGTGACTTCTTCCCTTCCGCTGACTAAGGCGCTTCGCTTGTGCGTTTTCAACATCCATAGCTTCTGACTATGTCGGTGAAAAAGGTCCCTATTTTCTATTTCAAAGAACTACTTATGATCTGAGACTCTCTATCTATTGTCTTACTTTCGGCATCTTTATTTACGAGGAATTGCTAAGTAGGCGTACTGGTTGTCTCTTCTTGAAATGCTTTCCCTTGGCATCAGTGCCAGCTAGGACTGGTAGCATGTTCTTCTCTTAGGCTTTCTCTTGGTGTCAACATAGGAATGAGAGCTGTTTGAATGTATGCCTTTTTCCCCTGATCTTATAATACGAAACGCAATCGATTGAGAAGCCGGAATATTTACTAATCGGTCGGGTGAAGGCAAGAAAATAGTTTCATTTGCGCACCACGGGAAAGCTTGAAGATCAGAGAAGCACCCTTTGGAATAGAAAACACTTTACTCTGGCCACGGGGAAGACATTTCTTCAATTAACATTCTGGTGACCAAGCTTTAATATTAATAGAAAAGAACGCAATGGATATTTTGAATTGAAGAAATTCCATCCATCTTTGATTCCCTTCTCCATGTGTAAAATGAATCAACAATTCTCATTGCTTCACTCGCAGGCGCATCCACGGGACACCCATACCACAACTTCAGATTCATTGAGTAGGAGTCAAAAGCAGCACGGGAGCTATTAGCCTTAGGTTCAGAAATAAAAGTATTAATTCATATTAAACGGTAGCTTACGCTAATATGAGAAAAGGTTAGGGAATGAATAAAGAAGAACTACATTCATAGGTAAACCCCCTCTTTCTATTCGTTTATTATTTTTTGTTGATTAGGTTCTGCCCTTTTCGTGCTGGCTAAGATTGATAATACGACTCAAACTCCTAAGCCACCATACTGATTGCTTTGATCGAAGCTTAAACAGGGCTTATGCTATCAGAGTGCTTTACTTTTTCCGATCGGTTTATCTTGTTTCGGTTGTCGATTGCTTTATTCTATGCGTAGATTGGTTGGACCCCGCTTTGACCCAGTCGTGAGACGAGCCGCAGGAAACAACTAGGTGTCAGCGGAAAGTAAGTCCTTGAAAGTTGGTAGATCGGCATGGGCGGTTAAACTAAAACTATTAGCTCCTCCGGTCACTCTTACAAAGCCTTATCCTTCATGTCTATCTTCCATGACAAGATGAATCTATTGCCTCCTCGCCTCACTTCCACTATAAGTTATTCTGTATGGGACAAATGCCAGTCACGCTCGTCATTGTCCACCGCACCACTAGTCACCCGACTTCGAATCCCATTTTAGAGATCGTTCCTACCTCTCACTGCAATCAAACTAAAGCCCTAACGCTATAAAGCCTATAGCCTGCCTTAGTCTCGCGCATACATTTTCTTGCTCGGTGAGGGCTTTAAGACCCTATTCACATAGCGTTCCTGACTTATAACATTTGAATTTAGGAAAAAAATTTAATTTGAAACGGGTATGGCTTTAACTTCATTCATTTTGACAAGGATAAAATCAATGGGAAGAGGTGATTCATGTTCAAGAGAGCTGCTTTGTAGGGAAATATTTAAATTATATATGGAATCCCATAATTTCCATTGAGCGGGTATATGAAATAAAAAAAGAAGACTAAAATTTAGAAAAGGTTTTCCAATAAACTCCCCAGACTATAGTAAAATGGAGGGAGATGAAGCTCAAGAACAAGCACTCAAACGAGGGATCCATGTAAAGCAGACCGGCAGCCAGAGATTCCAATAGGCAAGAATGGTCCACACCAGTATGGGCGCACGGGAGTACTCTCCCCTCAAAGTACGCCACCGGTTAGGTTTAACGTAAGATGGCTTTGTGTTGTGCGAGAGTGGCAAGAATCAGGTCAGATTTCACCGAGATGCAGCTCGATTGCCTTTCGTGCAGAGGAACCTTCGAATAGGGTTGGTACGATGCCCAAAACCTTACAGTCCACAAGAGCTATTTCGAACAGCACTCTACGAGAATTGTTGGAGAATTGGATGTAACTCTATAAACTCCTATATTATCTCCTATCGTAGAATACCTAGTTTGAAATCCTACTCGAAATCGAAAGAAGGGAAGGTTAGTGGCACTTCTTTTTCACGCTTGAACTACGGGACAGACTAGCGGAAAAAAAGTTACATCCATACGGGAATAACCCCTGTAAGTCAACCCAGTTGTCTTAGGCTCAAATCCGCACTTTCGGGAATAGAATGCTTCTTTGACAGAGCTTTAAGCAATTGGACAAAAAGGTTATGCACGTGAATCAGTCTGGCTTTATCTCAGGATGTGGGATTACCGATGTCACGATTGGAATTAGGAAAGGAAGCCTCTGTCCCAACTTTCTTTCCAGACTTGTAAAAAAGGAAATTCCCACGGCTTCCGCGGAGAGACTCGGCTTGTGAGCTCCTTCTCCAATGGAACCTACTGTGTATACTCTTGCTTCACTGGAAGACTTGCTCGCTCTGTTGGTGTAGGTCTTACCTTTATAGAAAGGGAAGGTGTTAGCACCCTTTCTATCCGTGGTTATCCACGGGCTCTTAGGTACTTGCTCACTATGTTTTCAAAAATGTTTTGCTTTTCTTGTGTATATGGGTTTTGAAAAAAAAGTTTGTTTGAAAACTTCGTTTGACTCTTGTATCAGTCCTCAAGAGTGTATGAAGTGTTTGTTTGAAAACTTTTGTTTGAAAGTGTAAGTGCGAAAAGTTGTTTTTGTTTTTTGAAAGAGCAAGTACCCAGGAGAAATCTACCTACTCAAAAGAAATTAAGATGTGTAAATGTCCTTTAGACAGTACTATCCCACTATTGAGAAGTAGGTAGCACCGTCGTCGGAGTTATTCGGGTCAATTCGATTATAAGGACATGTGGTCACCAAAGCAATAGTAGGACGCCTTAGCGGTAACCCTAATGTCCTAGATCCTTTTTTATCCGAGGCAACCGTTTCGAGGCAACTTGGATCTTTAGACAGGAGGGCGACCTCTAAAACACCCTATACTTAATGACAACGTCGAGGCAACCAAGTGAGGCGTACCCTAGGAGTGGCATGTGAAAGTGTGCCAGGTTTCATGTTAAGTTATCTTTGTACATGTTATGGTGAGCTACGGGTTGATTTTAATTTCAGAGATAAGTCTTGTCATGCATAGCCTAGTTAACATACATCTAACAGTTAATAGTTGTGCGGAAAGTAAATCTATGCTATTACAAGGCGTCGGGTATTTACATCGCCAAAAACATAACCCTTGAAAAGTAAATTGCGGGAAATTAAAGGAAAGCGATAAAAAGTCCTAATTAACGCTATTACATTCTTTGAGCAATTACATAAATATGACCAAAAATAATATGCGCGAATAGAAAATTGAAACGGAGAAAGTATTTAGGGTTTTGACCCTTTTTGAGAAAGAAAGAAGTTTTTGGTTATTTTGCATTTAATTAAATTAATCCTAAAACTAATTAATTAATTACAAGAAAGGTTTTTTAAGTTTTTTATGTTTTTAATGAAAATAAAATAAAATAGTTAAATATATTAATTAACCTAATTCTACATGGATTTTATTTATTGTGAAACAAAAAGTTAAAATTGCCCTAATTAACTAAATTAATCTATGTTAATATTTATTTACAAAAATAATGAAGGGTGAAATTAATAAATAATAATAATAATAAATATATTATATGTTTTCTGATTTTATTATGAAAATAATTAATTTGGTTAATAATAATAATAATAATAATTAGTAAAATAATTAAATAAAGAAGAAAAAAAGAATTAAAAGAAGAATAAACCAAGGAGGGGTGCTGGCCCATTAAGGAGGTTAATCTGGAAATTTGAAGGCCCATTTGTTCCAGCCACGTTTGACTTTCTTGATTGTCCAGGGTGTTGGTTGACTGGGAGTAACATGGTCAGCATCTCATGGCCATTGGATTTGTGCATGTAGACATCTGGCACTTGGAAAGATGAAGTACATGGTAGACCTCTTTTGGAATTCTGCACACAACTATGTTAAGAAAAATAATATAAGTGTTTTGGGTGGACCTGGGATTCGAACCCAGGTCCCAATGCCTATTGAACGCTTGGCCAACCACTCCAACTGCACGCTTTAGTCGTTAATAGAATAATAAACAATTAATATATTAACAAATTAATCCATATGCTGTAAAAGACAAAAACACGTGCCCTTTTTAAAACCAACCAACCACGTATCAACACGTCCTCGTCTTCTTCCTTGTGCCTGTAATTATAACATTAGATAGCGGGGGTTTTTAACCCCCACAATATGCAATGACGAATAATAGCGATTAGGGCTACATGCTGCATAAATATTTCGCGATGGTGGCTTTGGATTCGTCTTGACCTAACAAATTCAGTCATGGGTCTTATGAGGCTTAATTTTTCTTGTATTGCAAAGCCCCAAATCCAAAGCTCAGGAACCCTAGAATTCGTCAATGGTAACTTGTGATTCTGTGCATTATAAGTCAATTAACTTATACCATTAGCTTCACATGGATTCAAGCAATGCAAAACAAACAATAAATCATGTTAAATATGCATGATTTGAGCAATACGATTATGGACAAAATATGCAAACCGTGAAACTGTTCTTGATGATTCTTTGAGCTTCAACGCTTGGTTTTGATTCCTACACGTTCCTGGGGACTCCTGCAATGTGTTAGAATCAATAAAAAGCTTTGAATTGGCCTGGAATGTGAAAATCAGTTTCAAGTTTTCTTGGAAATTTCTTGAATTGGTTATGGCTTTTTCTACAGAAATATCACGTGTGCATGATTAGGGTTGGCTTGTGTATATATAGGAGAATGAAATTAGGTCAGAATCTTGCAAAGAAATCCATGGAATGATGATTTGAATATTTAATTGGAAATCATATATTTTTGAATCTTCATTATTGGAAAAAGTTGCCAAATTTGGAGATTTTTGCATCCTTGTTTGGTACATGAAATTGCCAGCCTTTTTAGGTCATTCTTGCTTCACAAAAAGATTGAAAAATCAAATCTTTGTATTTTCCTACAATTTAAATTAATTAAATGAATTAATATTGATTAAAAATCCAATTAATTAATAAAAAATAAGAAAATAATTCAATTAAGCTTGATGGGTCGTGCATAGGCCATGGATGAAGTTTCAAGAAGAAATTTGAGGCCCATTAGCAAAAACAAGGTGTTTTGAGCAAAGTTGACTTTTGCAAATTCATGAAAATTTCCCAACTTCTCCAATGCATATCTTGCTCAATTTTGATCATATAAACATGTTCTTGGACATTTTGGAAAGGTCCTGAAGTCCTCTAACCAATGCCTTTGGTCCCATGTCATTTGGATTTACCAATCTCAAGCTATGGTCTTTGACTTAAAGTGCATTTTTGTTGACTTTTGAAATTGACCTATAATGTAGAAATTGATAACTTTTTATGAGAGAATTTCTTGGACTTGGAGTGTGAAGATGGTTTGTAGGAAATGTCATCCCCTTCAAAATGAGCATTGGATGGGATTTTTCTGATGAACCATGAAAAAGTTATGCCCTAGTCAAGATACAGTTGGCTTTTCTACTGTCCAAAAATAATAACTTTTGCATCCTTGATGATTTTTGAGCCATCCTTGTGGAATCATGATCAAGACTTGATCAAATGATGATTGTGAACTCAAAATAAGAAGTTGACTAAAAATTATGACCTTTGACTGCAAAATGACCATTTTACCCCTGCAATTGATTGTGGATCAAATGGAGCTTTTGACTGTGCAAATGGACACTATGAGCCTTGAAACTTGGCATGTAGATGCTTGAGGATGTATATGGGCCTATGAGACTTGATTGAGCCATTGAAAACCTCAAATTCCTTGAAAGAACCAAAACCCTAATTTCAGTTGTCTTAAGAGATGGTTTGACTGTGCAATCTCTTGAGTAAACTTGAACCATTTGAGGATGATTCTTGACAAACCTTGAAGAATATGGGAGGGCAAATTTTGGGGTACAACAGTTGCCCCTGTTCAATCTTCTTGAACCTGAGGATGTAGATTGGCTTGCGTGCCATTCGTGATCCGAAGGTGGAAGATGATTGAACACTAAAGTGCCCAGAAATTTGCACTCGCATGGTGTAGTATCAGCAATGTGATGTCGGGAATGGGCTTACAGATGCCATTTGGAGAGATGATGGATAGGAGAATGGGATTACAGATGCCATCTAGAGATGTGATAGAATCTTGTCGGGGATGGGCTTATAGATGCCATCTGGAAATGTAATGGATAGTTGTGGAGATGGGCTTAAAGATGCCATCCAGGAGTGATTGCTGAATTGTTTGAGCTGGTCGAGTAGATAGTTGTCCTGTCTGGTTTCAGGTATTAATCTACAATCGGTCGTCCACAGATATTTCCTGGCCTGTTACAGGTGTTGATCTGGAACTTGAAAAAGGTTGGCAGGTGAGATAGTTGTCCTGGCTGGCTTCAGGTATTAATCTCTGATTTGAGAAAGAAATATAGCTTTCCTGTCTGGTTTCAGGTATAGATCTTCAGTCTCTTCAATGTAGATAACTTTCCTGTCTGGTTTCAGGTATAGATCTACAATCCATCGTCCACAGATACTTCCTGGCTAGTTACAGGTATTGATCCGGAACTTAAGAAAAAGTTGGTCGAGATATCTTTCCTGTCTGGTTTCAGGTATAGATCTCTGACCTGAGAAATAAAGATAGTCTTCCTGGATTGCTACAGGTATTGATCTTTAATCTCTTCAATGTAGATAACTTTCCTGTCTGGTTTCAGGTATAGATCTACAATACATCGTCCACAGATACTTCCTGGCTAGTTACAGGTATTGATCCGGAACTTAAGAAAGGTTGGTCAAGATAGCTTTCCTAGCTGGATACAGGTGTAGATCTACAATCCATCATCCACAGATACTTCCTGGCTAGTTACAGGTATTAATCTCTGACTGGAGAAAGAAAGATGGTTTCCTGGCTTGCTACAGGTATTGATCTTCAATCTCTTCAATGTAGATAACTTTCCTGTCTGGTTTCAGGTATAGATCTACAATCAGTCGTCCACAGATATTTCCTGGCTAGTTACAGGTGTTGATCTGGAACTTAAGAGAGGTGGGTCAAGGAGATAGTTGTCCTGGCTGGTTTCAGGTATTAATCTCTGACTGGAGAAAGAAAGATAGTTTCCTGGCCTGTTACAGGTGTTGATCTAGGACTTAAGAGAGGTTTTTTGATAATGATGTGATGAAGGAATCTGGGGCGATTACTATCTCAGCAGGATGATGAAGGAATCTGGGAATATTACTACCTCAGAAGGATGATGAAGGAATCTGGGACGATTACTACTTCAGCAGGATGATGAAGGAATCTGGGACGATTACTACCTCAACAGGATGATGAAGGAATCTGGGACGATTACTACCTCAGCAGGATGATGAAGGAATCTGGGACGATTACTACCTCAACAGGATGATGAAGGAATCTTGGGCGACTTCTACCTCAACAGGATGATGAAGGAATCTTGAACGACTTCTACCTCAACGGGATGATGAAGGAATCTTGGACGATTACTACCTCAACGGGATGATGAAGGAATCTTGGACGACTTCTACCTCAACAGGATGATGAAGGAATCTGGGATGACTTCTACCTCAACAGGATGATGAAGGAATCTTGAACGATTACTACCTCAGCAGGATGATGAAGGAATCTTGGGCGACTTCTACCTCAACAGGATGATGAAGGAATCTTGGGCGACTTCTACCTCAACAGGATGATGAAGGAATCTCGAACGACTTCTACCTCAACAGGAATGATGAAGGAATCTTGGACGACTGCTACTCCAAAAGGTAATGACTTTTATCTGTCGATCGATCTTTTCCTGAAAAAGGTAAAGAGTTAGTTGTATGCAATGTCATGATGTATGCATTGTGTAATGATGTTCTCAAAGTAAATGAGATTTATGATATGATGCATATGTGCATGTATCATGATGTATGAAAAGGTGATGTTTTAGCTGGGGAAAATAGATCCCGGAGCTGCTGGAGAATAGTGTTGAGTTCTTCGTTTCCGTTAGGGATGATGAACGAAGATGATTGTGTGAATAAACCTGTAGGAGAAGATGAATCCGTTGGGGGATAAACTTGATGAAGAGATTACTCTGTGGGGAATTACTCTGTGGGGAGAGATGCTTCGCTGAGATTTTAACGATAACTCCGCTGGGGACTCCGTTGATAAGCTCTGTTGGGGATTTTGATGAACTTCGCTCGGGGATAGAAAGAACTTTGCTGGGGATGATCTTTCCGTTGCAACTTGCTGAGGATAACCCAGTTAGACTCTGGTGGGGGATAATCTCTGAATATGGCTGGGGAGAGATATTTGTACTCTGCAGGGGACAAGCTTCCAGAATCTACTGGGTAAGATGATTCAATTCTCCTGGGGAAGCTTTTGAGGAAATGGCTCCACTGGGGGTATCTTGTATTCCGCCGGGGAATAATCTTATATTTCTGTCGAGGAATATTAAGACTGTCGGGGATGCTTGTTGAGGAATGTCTGTATACTCTGCTAGGGAATATTAAGATCTCCTGGGGATACCCAACTTTTCCAGGACTGATGGTAGACCCATTCTGCTTGGGAGAGAGTATTGCTGACTTGCTGGGGATACTGTGCCTTTTTAAGGCTGATGGAAGACCAACTCTGTTTGGGGAGAGTATTGCTGATTCTTGTCTTACCCTGCGGAGAGTGAAGGTATCTTGGTCATATTCTTAAGCCGAAGCTACCTTGGTACCTTGGTGGACAGAGCAACTTGTACAGTTCGGAAAATTCTTATTGCCCTAGTTTCTGCGGGAGAAAGAAGGCCTCTGAGGTGCTTGATAACCGCCGATTGACAAATCTTCTTCTGTTAGGCAAGTGACAAGATGACGGGACATAGTCGTATGCTTTGATCCCTAACTTTTTCCTGGACCACCCTTTCGGGTTTTCAGTCCATCGGGATACCCATTTTTGCCCAAGCCGCCTTTTCAGGTTTTCGACTTGCCTGGTGTACATATTTTTTTCATTTTTATCCCTCATTTTGCCCGAACCCTTTTGGTTTGCCAGGAAGCCCTTATTTTTGCCTAGGCCAGTCGACCTAGCGGGTCTTTGATTATGCATAGTATTTTTTGACTATGCCCACGTTCTCAGAGTGCAGGGAGTTGTCACTGTCAATAGGGTTGTGTCGCCATACTACCAGAAGATCCTCATTTGATCATGCCAGATTCAATGCTGGAATTCCTGTCCAATGCCCCAAGTGACTCAGGCGGAGATTTGCCCCTGGCTATTTGGCATTTTGAGAGATTCCTTGAATCTTGACTTAACTGCCCCAGATGATGGACAATGATCATGCCGTGCCCCTTGATTGGAAGTTCTTTTGTTCACTAGATATTCTTCGTGCGTATCTCTCTGCTGTTCGAACAAATAGTCATATGCAAACAATGTTATTTTAAGAATGCAAAGCTTATGTCTGTCTTGAAATTTTTGAAAATGCAGTTTTCAATAAAACAAGTGAATTTTTGTAAAATGTGATGTCAACTCAGTATTTTACAGCAAGCCTTAAGGAGTCAGGATACCTTTTGTAACAATATGCTTTTGAACTAACCCATGCTTCAGCTAGGACTTTTAAGGGTTATAACGTGGCCTGGTTCACGATTTAAGAAACAAAGGATAAAGGCTCAAATTTTATTTGTACCCACCCGCTCTTCGTGATGTTCTTCAATCCTAACCTCAGCTAATCGTGCGTTAGATCTTGTTTGAGTCTTTGCCATGATATTCCGGTGATGGTTCAGATACTGGCGATTTATTTTGAACAGGCAGTCATTTTGTAACATTTTTCATGTTGTTGAGGACTTGTAGCGACCTCGTTCTTTTGATTTGTGTTATCCCTGTCTTTTTGCCTGAACTGTTTTTTTTTTGTAATTACAGTCAGTGGGATACCCTAGTTTTGTAAGTCTCCTTCATAGGTTTTGACTTATCGGGCTTTTGTTTTTGAAAGACAACGACTGCCTGTCTTGACTATTATAGGGAACCATCACTGTCTTTTTGTCTCGGAAGGACTTCTTTGATGCCATTCATTGTGCACCTGGATCAACTGAGAAAACTACCATGCCCCAGGTTATAATTAAGGGTTTTAATGTGTGAAAAGAAAAACTCCAACTTCCTTGGCTCAAAGGGGTTGACTAGGGGTTATCTCCCTTATAACTCCACTGTTTAGGATTTGAAACAATGCATGTACTTCATCAGTGGGGTCTGTTCAAAAGCATACTGTAAAGATCGGGGTATCGTTTTCGTCATCCTCCCTCAAAAGCCTTAGAATTTTTTAATCGAGAGTTTGAACATCAAAAAAAATGAAAGCAATTTGAATATAATGAATACGAATGGATTGTGTTGTACCCCAAAATTTGCCCTCCCATATTCTTCGAGTTTGACAAGCATCATCTCAATTTGCTCAAGTCTACTCAAGGGTTGCACAGTCAAATCATCCTCCTAAGCCAGTCAAAATTAGGGTTTTGGTTCTTGCAAGGAAGTTGAGGTTTTCAAGGGCTCAATCAAGTCCCATATGCTCATACACATTGTCAAGCATCCATATGCCAAGTTTCAAGGCTCACAAGGTCAAGTTGCACAGTCAAAAGCCCTAGTTGCTCCACAACCAACTGCAGGGGTAAAATGATCATTTGGCAGTCAAAAGTAGAAATTTTTGGTCAACATCTTATTTTGAAGCCACAATCATCATTTGATCAGGTCTTTATCATGATTCCACAAGCATGGCTCAAAAATCATCAAGATACAAAAGTTTCCATTTTTGGACAGCTGAAAAGTCAACTGTAACTTGACCAAGGCATAACTTTTTCATGGTTCATCAGAAAAATCCCATCCAATGCTCATCTTGAAGGGGAGGACATTTCCTACAACTCATATTCACATTCCAAGTCCAAGAAATACTCTCACAAAAAGTTATCAATTTCAACATTATAGGTCATTTTCAAAAGTCAACAAAAAGGCATTTTAAGTCAAAGCCCATAACTTGAGATTGGTACCTAGAAATGACATGGGACCAAAGGCATTGGTTAGAGGACTTCAAGACCTTTCCAAAATGTCCAAGAACATGTTCATATGATCAAAATTGAGCAAGATATGCATTGGAGAAGTTGGGAAATTTTTGTGAAATGGCAAAAGTCAACTATCCTTGAAACTTCAATTTTTGACAAAAGGGCCCACTTTTTTCCACCTAATTCAGCCTTGTCATGCCACCCACGTGTCCCATGATCAATTTCAAGACCAAATAATTATTTTTCTATTTTTATTTAATTTTTATGGATTTAATTCATTTTAATCCATAATAATTCAAGTAAATCTAAAAAAATTAATTAAATGGTATCTTATGGTTTGAATAGCCTCCATGAAGCATTTGCAACCTACCAATTTCGTGCTAAGTTCATTTAGGCATGAAAATTCAAATTTTGAACAAGCTTTGAAAGGCCTTTAATGGTGGTTAAGACAAAATCCAAAGCTTAATTGTAATGGTTAAAGGCTCCTAAATGTGACTTATTCTCACTCATTACTACATATGCAAGCCTTCCCAACCTCATTCAAAAAACGAAAAAGTGCACAAACGGCCGGAGCAAAGTTCAAAATTTGTCAAAAAAAGTGTGAGATCAAAAGGAGTTTTACAAGCATTTTCAGGCCAAAAGGAGAACGTGACTCTCTTCTTTACCATACCCTGAAGCTAAAGCAACCCTTGCCACGTCCTAAGGTCCATTATCAAGCACTGTAAGTATTCCCAGGTTCCCCCAAAATTCAATATTGTTTTTCCTAATGCGTTCCCATGCAGCATTTGTCCAGAAGTTCACCATATGACCTCATAAATCCACATGCCATGTGGCCTCAAAGATCGATCCAAAGGCCAGAAAATGATGAGCACCATGCTCATGAGTCAACACGTCTCCAGGCAATTTCAAAAGTCAATACAGGCATGAGCTTAGTGGGCCAAAAAACTGCAATTCACACCTCCTTTGGGCCATCAACACCCCCTTGGTTTTGTTATTTCTTTTATTTTTCTTTTCTCTTATATTCCTTTTTTTTAATTATTAGTTTTATTATTATTTAATTAACATAATTAATATTTTTCATAAAAAAAAAACATTTTATCATTTATTAACTTGTCTTGTAAATAAAGTATAATTAATGAATTAGTTTAAAATAGGCAACTTGAATTTTTTTTTAACAACTAAAATAAATTTAGAACTGGGTTTTTTTTTCTTCTTTTAATTTTAATTCCTTTTGTTTTATTTTCATTAAAAACATCAAAATACAAAAATATCATTTTCTTAATTAATTAATTAATTAGCTATTAGTTTTAATTCAAAAAAGGACAAAAATTCAATTCTTTTCTTAAAAGGGTCTACACCCTTAGGACGTCCCAATTTAATTCTTTCGTGCGCGGTTTATTTTAATTCAATATTTTATATTTTTGTAACTGCTCAGAAATGTAATAGTTAATTAGGACCTCCTTTATCGCTTTATTTATTTTCTCGCAGTTTATTTTTTCCAAACGGGTTTGTTTTTGGCGATGTATATACCCGCGCCTTGTAATAGCTAGAATTTATCTTTCTGTAATTTATTTTCCGCACCCCTAACTGCTAATATGCCTGCAAGAATGTATGGAAAGTAAAACCAATCCGTAGCTCACAAAATAACATGCAAAGACAAACATTAACTGGGAAACAACACACATGCACATGCCACCCCCTAGGGTACGCCTCACTGGTTGCCTCGAACGTGGTCATCAAGTATAGGGTATCTTAGAGGTCGCCCTCATGTCTCAGATCCAGTTGCCTCGAAACGGTTGCCTCGGATAAAAAAAAGGATCTAGGACATTAGGGTTACTTCTAAGATGTCCTACCATTGCTTTGGTGACCACACTGTCCCTTAATCGAATTGACCCGAAAACTCCAACGATGGTGCTACCTACCTCTCAATGGTGGGATAGCACTATCTAAAGGACTCTTACACAGCCTAATTCCTTAGAGTAGGTAGATTTCTCTTAAGTACTTGCTCTTTTCAAAACAAACAAAAACAACTTTTTGCACCCCACACTTTCAAAAAGTTTTCAAACAAATTTTTCATACACTCTTGAGGACTGATACAAGAGTTACTTAGAAATTTTTCAAACGAAACTTTTTCAAAACCCACACAAACTTGAAAAGCAAACAATTTTTGAAAACATAAGAGCAAGTACCTAAGAGCCCGTGGATAACCACGGATATAAAGGGTGCTAACACCTTCCCTTTCTATAAATCTACCTCCCGAACCGAGAGACATCTCGAATAAGGAATTTTGCTGTGCTTTTGTCCTTTCCATGTTGGAGAACATAAAAGACGGTGGCGACTCTTGCTTACCGCGACACTTTACGAACCAGCTAAAAAACAATCAGTTTTATTTCCACCGATCACAGATTGATTCAAAATAGACATATGAAATGCATTGATAAAATAACAAAGTTTGACATGAATAAATGTTTGAAAAATCAAAAGAAAATTACAAATTGAAAATTCTAATGCACAAAAGACATTCTCAATGATTTGGTGTAGGATCAGTGATCAAACTTAATCTCCTTGGCATCAATCAAGTCTTGGATCTTATTCTTCAAACTCCAACTGTCGTCGGTGTCATGTCCAGGACTGTCAGAATGGTAGGCACATCTCACACTCAGGTTATACTTGGAAGAGGAAGTATCAGGATTTTGAAGAGGATCCTTTAGTGTGATCAGTTTCACCTTCAGCAATTTTTGTAACGCTTGAGACAAAGGCATGTTGATGTCAGTATACTGCCTTTCTTGATATCTTACCCTACGCCTATTGCTCTGTATTTTTTGAACAGGCGTGGGGTCGGAGATGTGGGTTGCCCCTACCTGTTGATCATGACGACTCTTTTTACCATACACAACATTGGACTCTTTTTTTCCATTGTAGGGATTTTTCTAAGTATCAGAAGGTGTAGCTTCTTGAATCTTCCCGCTTTTGATGCCAGCTTCAATTCTCTCCCCAATCAAAATAAGGTCTGCAAACCCGGCTGAAGAGTTTCCAATCAGATGATTAAAGAATGGACCAGACAGGGTCCCTAGAAACATATCGACGAGTTCACGATTAGTTAAAGGTGGCTGCACCCTTCCGGCAAGGTCTCTCAACTTTTGGGCATATTCCTTAAATCCTTCACCCGTCCCTATAGACATACCCTGGAGTTGGGTACGCGTAGGAGCAAGGTCGGAATTATACTGATACTGCTTATAGAACGCAGTAGCCAAATCCTCCCAGTTATAGATACTGGCCCCATCCAGCTGATAGAACCACTCGAGTTGGGTCCCTGAAAGACTGTCCTGAAAGAAGTGAATACACAAATTCTTGTCAGCTGTGTAAGGCTGGATTTTCCTTACATACGACCGGAGGTGCAGCTTTGGACAAGAAGCTCCGTCATACTTGGCAAAATCAGGCGCCTTGAATTTATGGGGAATCACCACCCCAGAGGATAGACCTAGATCTTCGAATTCCAGACTGGGCACCTTCTATATCTCCATAGCGCTCAAACGGTCTTCCAGCTGTTTGTACTTATCCTCAGCTGGAGGGTACTGTTCTTCATCATAATCTGTCTCGTTGTCCGAGACCATGGGACTAGGGACCCTTTCCTATTGTGGATTGCCTTTCCTTACAGATGGGGTAGTAAGCTCAACCTCATTCTGCAGTCCATTCCTACACCTGCGTCCAACGTTGAACAAGACGGTCCTCTTCTTCTTCTTCCTCTCTTTCAGAATCAGAGTCTTCAAATCCTGTTGACCTTGGGCTAGGCTCATAACCAACTCTTGGAACTGGGAATTCTGGGCCTGGAGGGCCTTGATAGCTTGTTTAGTGGAAGGTTCGGTAGACATGATGATTGCTGAAATAAACAGCGAAGAAGATAAGTGACCTGTAATGGTACCTGTAATGCAATGATATGTACGATATATGTATGCAATGTTTTCAAGGATCTCGCGGGGTAAACAAGAAACTGTTAGCATTTGAATTTTGTAGCTTGATTGAAGGAGCTTCCTGTTATTAAGAGTCCTTCTTCAAGAGTCAGGCTCACCATATCGAGTGGGTCATAGCCCCTGACTCAAGTCATCATGTTTTGATCTCCGAACAACCTTGGCTAGAGGAAAATAAATCCCCTTTGCCCCTTGCTAGATATTTTGTTCATCATGACCTGCATCACAAATCCTTGAGATCCTTGAAATGGGTTAGTCCTTATGCAGGATGTATGCAATGTTATGATGTTATGATGTTATGATGTTATGATGTTATGATGTTATGATAAAGGCACACCACAAGTATTCACAAAAGGCAAACATGATAAGGCACACAAGTCACACAAAAGAGCCCTTAGAGTTCAGGCTGGCATGAAGTTTAGGTACTACCCTCTTTCAGTTTCAGTTGGTTAAGACCTGTCCTAAAAATAGTAACCGGGTTCTAGAGGATCTCAATATCACTGACTACCCTCAATCGGTCATAACTCCAGCTTAGCAACCTTTTCTTGCGGCCGGAACCATCGCGAGAGTTTAGCCTCAATGAGTGTAGTATACTGCTACTGTTCTATGGCCAAGTTGGTCAATTTAAGGTTCTAAGGTCAGTTGGTGCTTAATGACTCCTCAGAAGACCAATATTCTCCTCGTTCCAACATAAGGGATATCGGTACAGACCAAGGTGTCACACCAACGTAGCTACTGCTTCACCCGTGTCGGTCTACGCCGGACATGTCCCTCACAGTTTATTGCTACTTACCTAAACAAGGGTGCCCCAGATCCGGGTTAGGATCTATAAAACTCCGATACAATGCCCACAAAGTTAAAGCACACAAAGCATACAATTGAAAACAAGAGTCATCTAATCCTAAGGTACACCTCACTTATAAGAGTCCCCAACAGAGTCGCCAGTTCTGTGATCGGTGGAAATAGAACTGACTGTTTGGAATGCTGGTTCGCGAAATGTCGCGGTAAGGAAGAGTCGCCACCGTCTTTTATTTTCTCCAACAAGGAAAGGACAAAAGCACAGCAAAATTCCTTTTCGAGATGTTTCTCAGTTTGGGAGGTAGATTATAGAAAGGGAAGGTGTTAGCACCCTTTCTATCTGTGGTTATCCACGGGCTCTTAGGTACTTGCTCACTATGTTTTCAAAAATGTTTTGCTTTTCTTGTGTATGTGGGTTTTGAAAAAAAAGTTTGTTTGAAAACTTCGTTTGACTCTTGTATCAGTCCTCAAGAGTGTATGAAGTGTTTGTTTGAAAACTTTTGTTTGAAAGTGTAAGTGCGAAAAATTGTTTTTGTTTTTTGAAAGAGCAAGTACCCAGGAGAAATCTACCTACTCAAAAGAAATTAAGCTGTGTAAATGTCCTTTAGACAGTATTATCCCACTATTGAGAAGTAGGTAGCACCGTCGTCGGAGTTATTCGGGTCAATTCGATTATAGGGACATGTGGTCACCAAAGCAATAGTAGGACGCCTTAGCGGTAACCCTAATGTCCTAGATCCTTTTTTATCCGAGGCAACCGTTTCGAGGCAACTTGGATCTTTAGACAGGAGGGCGACCTCTAAAACACCCTATACTCAATGACCACGTCGAGGCAACCAAGTGAGGCGTACCCTAGGAGTGGCATGTGCGAGTGTGCCAGGTTTCATGTTAAGTTATCTTTGTACATGTTATGGTGAGCTACAGGTTGATTTTAATTTCAGAGATAAGTCTTGTCATGCATAGCCTAGTTAACATACATCTAACAGTTAATAGTTGTGCGGAAAGTAAATCTACGCTATTACAAGGCGTCGGGTATTTACATTGCCAAAAACATAACCCTTGAAAAGTAAATTGCGGGAAATTAAAGGAAAGCGATAAAAAGTCCTAATTAACGCTATTACATTCTCGGAGCAATTACATAAATATGATCAAAAATAATATGCGCGAATAGAAAATTGAATCGGAGAAAGTCTTTAGGGTTTTGACCCTTTTTGAGAAAGAAAGAAGTTTTTGGTTATTTTGCATTTAATTAAATTAATCCTAAAACTAATTAATTAATTAAAAGAAAGGTTTTTTAAGTTTTTTATGTTTTTAATGAAAATAAAATATAATAGTTAAATATATTAATTAACCTAATTCTACATGGATTTTATTTATTGTGAAACAAAAAGTTAAAATTGCCCTAATTAACTAAATTAATCTATGTTAATATTTATTTACAAAAATAATGAAGGGTGAAATTAATAAATAATAATAATAATAAATATATTATATGTTTTCTGATTTTATTATGAAAATAATTAATTTGGTTAATAATAATAATTATAATAATAATTAGTAAAATAATTAAATAAAGAAGAAAAAAAAGAATTAAAAGAAGAATAAACCAAGGAGGGGTGCTGGCCCATTAAGGAGGTTAATCTGGAAATTTGAAGGCCCATTTGTTCCAGCCACGTTTGACTTTCTTGATTGTCCAGGGCGTTGGTTGACTGGGAGTACCATGGTCAGCATCTCATGGCCATTGGATTTGTGCATGTAGACATCTGGCACTTGGAAAGATGAAGTACATGGTAGACCTCTTTTGGAATTCTGCACACAACTATGTTAAGAAAAATAATATAAGTGTTTTGGGTGGACCTGGGATTCGAACCCAGGTCCCAAATTAATCCATATGCTGTAAAAGACAAAAACACGCGCCCTTTTTCAAACCAACCAACCACGTATCAACACGTCCTCGTCTTCTTCCTTGTGCCTGCAATTATAACATTAGATAGCGGGGGGTTTTAACCCCCACAATATGCAATGACGAATAATAGCGATTAGGGCTACATGCTGCATAAATATTTCGCGATGGTGGCTTTGGATTCGTCTTGACCTAACGAATTCAGTCATGGGTCTTATGAGGCTCAATTTTTCTTGTATTGCAAAGCCCCAAATCCAAAGCTCAGGAACCCTAGAATTCGTCAATGGTAACTTGTGATTCTGTGCATTATAAGTCAATTAACTTATACCATTAGCTTCACATGGATTCAAGCAATGCAAAACAAACAATAAATCATGTTAAATATGCATGATTTGAGCAATACGATTATGGACAAAATATGCAAACCGTGAAACTGTTCTTGATGATTCTTTGAGCTTCAACGCTTGGTTTTGATTCCTACACGTTCCTGGGGACTCCTGCAATGTGTTAGAATCAATAAAAAGCTTTGAATTGGCCTGGAATGTGAAAATCAGTTTCAAGTTTTCTTGGAAATTTCTTGAATTGGTTATGGCTTTTTCTGTAGAAATTTCACGTGTGCATGATTAGGGTTGGCTTGTGTATATATAGGAGAATGAAATTAGGTCAGAATCTTGCAAAGAAATCCATGGAATGATGATTTGAATATTTGATTGGAAATCATATATTTTTGAATCTTCATGATTGGAAAAAGTTGCCAAATTTGGAGATTTTTGCATCCTTGATTGGTACACGAAATTGCCAGCCTTTTTAGGTCATTCTTGCTTCACAAAAAGATTGAAAAATCAAATCTTTGTATTTTCCTACAATTTAAATTAATTAAATGAATTAATATTGATTAAAAATCCAATTAATTAATAAAAAATAAGAAAATAATTCAATTAAGCTTGATGGGTCGTGCATAGGCCATGGATGAAGTTTCAAGAAGAAATTTGAGGCCCATTAGCAAAAACAAGGTGTTTTGAGCAAAGTTGACTTTTGCAAATTCATGAAACTTTCCCAACTTCTCCAATGCATATCTTGCTCAATTTTGATCATATGAACATGTTCTTGGACATTTTGGAAAGGTATTGAAGTCCTCTAACCAATGCCTTTGGTCCCATGTCATTTGGATTTACCAATCTCAAGTTATGGTCTTTGACTTAAAGTGCATTTTTGTTGACTTTTGAAATTGACCTATAATGTAGAAATTGATAACTTTTTATGAGATCATTTATTGGACTTGGAGTGTGAATATGGTTTGTAGGAAATGTAATCCCCTTCAAAATGAGCATTGGATGGGATTTTTACGATGAACCATGAAAAAGTTATGCCCTGGTCAAGATACAGTTGACTTTTCTAATGTCCAAAAATAGTAACTTTTGCATCCTAGATGATTTTTGAGCCATCCTTGTGGAATCATGATCAAGACTTGATCAAATGATGATTGTGAACTCAAAATAATAAGTTGACCAAAAATTCTGACCTTTGACTGCAAAATGACCATTTTACCCCTGCAGTTGACTGTGGATCAAATGGAGCTTTTGACTGTGCAAATGGACACTGTGAGCCTTGAAACTTGGCATGTAGATGCTCGAGGATGTATATGGGCCTATGAGATTTTATTGAGACATTGAAAACCTCAAATTCCTTGAAAGAACCAAAACCCTAATTTCAGTTGTCTTAGGAGATGGTTTGATTGTGCAATCTCCTTAGTAAACTTGAACCATTTGAGGATGATTCTTGATAAACCTTGAAGAATATGGGAGGGAAAATTTTGGGGTACAACAGATACCAAGATAACCCTTCAGATACCGTCCGATGTGCTTGATCTCTAGTCTGATCTTCCATCACTTGACAATGGGGATGGGTCCTAAGTAAGCCCCCGAGGAGATCATCACGCTACGTAAAGGGCTGTGAAAAGGAATTTCGCCTCTTCTTTCTGCCTTTCCCTTTCCTTTATGATTCTCTTTGTTTATTCTAACTTTTTACTTTTTGGCCTAGAATGTACGGTATCTAACTAGCATTTGATGTGGCTGGTTTCCGTATTTGCGCTAAAGACAAGAATGATAGCTTCAGGAAACAGCGAGTAGAGGGATTGCAACACCCTTACTTCGGTTGCCAAAAAGAGGATGAGAGGGAAAGGCACCACGCGGTTAAGAAGCTGACAGAAAAGCAACTGAGCATGGACATCCTCACTGTTTTATTCGTCTTCAGAATCCTTGCTGTATCTTCCACCGATGCTATTTCCTATAGCTTGCTGGTATTGGACCTTTCTTCTGAGATTGGGATGAGGAATTAGAGCTGGTAGGGCTTCCTTTCCAAACAGGTCTCAGTCTTCGAAGTGATCCAACAGTTCCATCTCCAGTAAAAGCATAAGAGGTGCATCTGATCGGGTAGCAGTGGGAGAGAGGAAGAAGAGGCACCCACTAGAGAACAAATGATATGGCTCGTTCGTATAGGCAGATCAAAAGTGAATGCCTATGTGCCAAATAGCGTGACTCAAGAGATAATTGCAGCATGTCAATCAAGGTCCGGATCGAATCGCATTGAGAAGGAAGGGATACAGATCTCAATGTCATGATAAAAGGAGCGGGGACAGGCGTCAGAGAAAGCTGGTAATCGAAGAAGTAGTGAGTAGTAAGGCTGACGGTGAGTAAAACGAACAAGTTGGGGGCTATTGAGCTTGTTGAACCAGTGAATCTTTCGGTCCGGCCTTCCAGTTACGAAGCGGATTGTGTTACACCCTTCTGTTCATCTTATCCCAGTTGTAGTTGATCCAATCGATCCAGAACCTGCGGTAGTTTAACTAGTGAAAGCAAGGCCGGGAAAGAGGAAAGCAATTCCCTTGTTTAGGTAAAGAATTTATTTGAACTTCTCTTCCAATTCTTATTTTAACTTTATCTACCATACTGGCACGGACCTGCACAAGAAATAGCGATCCTACTAAGCCAATTCTATGGATTCGACTACCACCGGGAGAAAAGGCGCTAAGAAAACAAAGCGCTCCTCTCGAAAGTTTCCAGGAAAGGTCGAATGTTAACTAACGACTGAACTCACGGGCAGCTGTGAAAAAGAAAGAGGAGACCTTCAATCAATGCTTTTGGGCGAAGTCCTTGTCACTGTGTAAAACTGGTACTTTCCTATAGTTGATCACGGCTGCTGCTTTACTTTGCTAGTGAATCAGATCTTTGGCTTTACCGTCTTACTATTCGAAGAATGGACTCTGTTAGGGGTGATATCTCTCTATCTTAAGTCATTCATTTCTACCGGCTCTGGGTAACTTCCTTTAGGAAGGAAAGCAAGTCCCATCGATTGAGCTGTTGATGGAATGAATGGAATAAGGGCTGCTTTCAAACCTGAAACAGGTCCAGGTCTTGGAATCGGGCTAGGAGCAGCTATTGAATTTGTTTATGGCGGTGTGATAATGCCAGTCGAAAGGGAAAGGCGATGACTATCTGTTCTTACTCTTTTTCCAAAGGCCCTAGAGTAATAAAAAGAACTCTTCTTTCAGCTCAGCTCTTGTGAAATGGTCTCTGTGGTTCGCTTGCCCTTGTGACTATGCTTTTAGTTCTGTGGTGAATGTCGACTCTTCACTCTTGCTTTCCTACTTATCTTAATAATAATTCTACTGTATTTAACTATGCTCTCAAAATAAGTGCTTTAGTCTACGAGTCTTAGGGGAAGACCAATCCCTAAAAAGGCATGTCTTAGAAGGTCAGTATAAGACAGAGTGGGAAAGATTTATACGCAACAATACCAACAGCAGCTGAAGCTAGCTTTCTTAGCGGATTGACTAATTCAAACATATGACATATGACGACCGTTTAGAGCACCCACCTCCTGTGGGGGTCTCATCCTCGGGCATATCTGTTCTAGAGAGAGATCAAGAAGGAGAGATTTGCTCCTATGGGAAATTCTTCCCCTGCTTGATTTTCCCCAAACCCAACTATTTGATTTGTTAGGCTTTCCTATCTATGTAGGGTTCCCTCCCACTGACTATGCAATCTAGAAGGGTCCATTCACTTCAATATCCTTATATGCAAGCTCGGGGAAAGGTCAACGACAGCAGGCTTCTTTGTCAAATACATATCGAGTGAAATTTCATTCTTTCGTAACAATTGACTTATGCCATTTACTGATGAAGGTTAGGATATTATCCCCACGGGACATCATGACCCACTAGAATGGTGGTCCGCTCGATAGCCTGGAAACGACTCCTCCATTTATTAGTTATTAGCCCGCCACAAGACAGGGAAAGGAAGCTAGCGGATCCACTCGCAGTCATGCTCTTCTCCTCGCTCGTCTAGGAAAATGATCCCGGGTAACCTATTCAATGACTGATGTTTTAAACACTCTCGCCTGTGTATCCTTATCCCTATCCCTTTGTTGATGAATCGCACCTTTCCCTCGTAAAATTGAATTGGAATTCTGCCACTCTCGATAAAATTGGTATCAACCCCTCGAAGACAGACATTTCAAGTGTGCCGAAAAAAAAAGCCTCTTTTGGGCCTATTTGCCTAGGTTCTTGTGAATGGGCTCAGGAGATTCATGATCTTAGGTTTGAATGAAAGAGTAGGATCAGGATACGAACGTAGTTGTTGGTACCGTAACTTTAGTTTAGAATGCGAGAAGATATAGACTTTCCCGCTGAGATAGATTCTCATGTTCTTGCAGACATGGACTATAGAGATTTTACCACCCCCCGGATGTTATTATTTCGTTGTCAAGGGAAGTCTCTCTCTTGGTGTCAGGAACACGGCTTCCAATTCCTATACTCTTTGGGAGCCAAGTCGTATAGCTTAGGCCTTTCCATCGTACTCCTCTTGATGCCATCAAGCAAGGCGCTTGGTCTTAATGGTAACTGACCTGGACAATTCTCAATATCATCTAAATGGATATATAGTTAAAATAATAATATATTAATCAACTCTATTTTCTAGAAGAACGTCTCTTTTGGCCCTCCCTATAGATTATGCCTTTCCCTTGGAACTTGAAATAAGGGAATCCAGTGTGAATGCTAGCTCCGCTCCAAGGAATTGCCTTAGGTATGAGCTTGAGTATGGAGAGTTTTTATTTCGTAAGGTACTGGGGATATCTTTGACTATATTTATTATCCTTATAGTAAAGGTTCGATATTTAACTAAAAAGATAGAAAAGGAGGGTTAATCTGGTCCTCAAGGGTATGACCTATCACTCAAGACCTGCCATTCTCTTTACTTCGATAAGCAAATCACTACTAACGTAGACTACCGTACTTTTAAGCCCCTCAACTTCAATGCTAATAATTCCTTTCCTTCTGCTTCTGCGTGAGAAGATTCCTTACCCTAGCTTCGTAGTCTAGGTGTGTCTATACGGAGTGATTAAGCCTTAAATGCTACGGATTATATTATAAGAGGACCCCCTATCTCCAGCCCAACACCACAAAGCCTCATAGAGGTTGAAGTTTGGAATGGAAGTCAACTAGCTTTTCTTTTTATCATTCACCTTCTTTTGGATGAAGTGACTTGGCGCTTTTATGATAACACGAGATAAGGTTTCACTAAAGAGAATTGAGGTTTGAAACCATCCCAAAGGGTCTTTTGTCTTGGTGTTCCCGTTGCCTTACCACTTCCATTATCCTTTCTCTATGCAAACCATGGGTAACCTTCACTGCCTTTCCTCTGTCTTTCTACTTCCTCGGAAGTAGAGCATCTTCCGCTCCTGGCGATTCCGCTTACTCCAGCCAAGTTAGCTATTGGACTAAGACTAAGGGATGGCTCATTGATAGTAGCTTGTCAGAATGACTGTACAGGTACTTCGGCGAAGGGACAAGCACTGGATCTTCCATGCCGTCACTATCTGAGAATCATCTTTCCATGCCCGCATGTCTATTGGTATACTGAAATGGAGTAGGTACTTTTTCAGTAACTCTTTCTGAGGAACATAAGAAGAAAGAAATGGATGCCCTCTCCGGCTGTTCATAGTCACGAATCACCACTGGCTTTCATTCCTACCTGATCCTCCTCCCCAATCACATATACTTCTCTACTTCTGCTTGCAGTGATAATATCACATGCGGAAGCGCGCGTACGCTAGAAAGACGTATAAGCAAGCCTTTCTTTATGAGTATGAGTCAACCAAGCCGCTTCAAAGAACAAAGGTCTCTGGAATGCCGACTGAGGTCACTTTGCAGGTCAAAAAGAAGAAAGAGGGTGGTGATCGGATTTGACTGGAGGCAGATTCCGGACAGCAGCTTCTGGGAAAAATGACATTCCATCTTAAACAGAGCTCTATCTAAGCTCTAATACACACGACTGAACCCTGGAGACTTTTGCCTCGCCATGTAAACTGAGAGCCTAGGTACCCAAGATCAATGATTTTGCTTTCAATCTTTAAACTTCCCACATATGAAGAACTTGCTTCCAGAGCCAGGCTTTCAGACTCTCCATAGGTTTCGCATAGAGAGCAATCAATAAGCCCTCGCTCTTCTTCTCCTGAACTACCTTCATATGAACGAACTGAGAGTCATCCTGAAGGACATCCACTGATATATCTTTGCTCTTCCACAGGACAAAAATTCCACCTTGAGGTTCCAACCGATGCGATGACGGTTTTAAGCACTTTCTCGGCCTTCTCACCACTGACCCAAGTTTAAAAAATAAAAGCACAACTCTCTCAGGTGAATTAAGTCCATTCTTACACCATGAAACCTCAGTGGCGATTCCAAACTAGAATCTTCCACACAATAAGGAAAAGACTATACCACCCATGTTGATGTGGGGCTACCCATCATATGACGAGCAATTCGGCTGCATTTGTCTCATCTCTAAAAAAATGATATTGGTAGGACACCTTTGCGATGACCGCCAAAGCTATGCCATCTTTATTCCAACTTCCTCTGTGTTGTCAAGGATCTACACACGCATAATGTTATAGCTATAGGGTGCCGCCCGTAGCCAACCCCTATATGCTTGAGACCCTAATTTTCCTCTTATTTATTTGTGGCTTCTTCATAACAAAGAGCTTCCTTATGGCAACTAGGGGCTTTATAGGGATCCTCTTGTTGTTTGAAAGGTAGGTTTTGTCAGAGATTAAATGGAAATGAAGGGAAGAGGTAACTCACCAACCAACAGGAGGAGGATATGAAATATAGCACCAATAACTGTTCTACTCGAGCGGAACTTCTAACTGAAGCTTCTCACGTTTTTCAGCAGGGTCTGGGCTACGGGGTCCTTTTCCAACCCCTCTCTTATGCGTTCGGGGATGGCCCCTTTGAGTTGGCTCATGTCTGCTATCTCTTCTAACTTGTTGGATGCCAACTCGGCCTTTCGACTTAGTGCGTCAGCAACTTGATTGGTCCTCTCGGGCTTGTACTCGAGGACCATGTCGAACCCCACCAGAAAGTCTTTCCACCGTGCCCGCTTGGGGTTGGGCTCTCTTCTGAGTAAGGAAAGAGCTCGTAGCCACGTTATCGGTCTTGATCACGAACCTTGAGCCCAGCGAATAAAACTACACTGCGCTCCAGCAATTCAATGATCTCTGTGACTTGGCTATCAAGGTCACTCGCCACGAGTGCTTGCTGCAAAAAGTCGGACTTGATGCAATGGGGTGACAAGATTTGATAGATGCCAATAATCCACAGTCTGACTGGTCAAGGCATATAACTCTCAAGCTCCCGACCGCAGGCCAAAGAGATCTTCTGACATATTTACAAGACATCTCAGCAGGCGTCCATTTCCCTTATATTAGCCAAGCGAACAAAAAATCTTTCTGCTATCCGGTGATATTAAAAGGTTTCTTATTCATCCATATTCCAGGCTCGAAATGCCTCTTTACGTAAGTCTTTATTAGCCAGCTAACAGCTAACGGGGCCACGAAGCGCCCAAGGAATTGCGACTGCTCGATACCGGCCGATTCCTGCTTTAATTGAGCTCTGGTGGCATGATGCTAGGTCTGTTTACAGCATTGACCGCGGTATCCTGCTTGCACGGACGGCGTGTAGGATTGCCGTAACGTAATATGAATGGTTGAATGAATAAATTTTGATTAGTAATGTTATTTCTTTCATCCTTGTTCGGCGCTTGTTATTGAGTTGGTGTAAAAGAGGGCTAAGCCCAAGACAAGAATTCCAATAGTTCGCTTTTTCGTTTTAGCGCTACTTGGATACTTCAAGCCAAGATCAGGACGATGGGTGGGAGATAGGGGCATGCATCCAAGAGCTTATTTTCTAGTTGTTGCTTGTAACATTATTAACGAGAAAAAGTGGCAGGCTCTATTTTCATGCTTAATGTTGTCGCCTTCGAAATCGATGCTTAAGTCGATCCACTTGCATTGGTGGTCTCTCTCTTCCCTCATCGCATGCGCTTCGCTTCGACCAGGGTTTAAGCCTTTGATTATCCGGTAGAGTAGATTTCATCCCTCGATCTGGTCTTTTGTAACAATCTGATCTTTAACTTTATGAAAGCTATTTTATTGGGGATCCTAGGTGGGGAAATAACAAGTCTCTTTTCTGGCTGAATTACAGACAGGAGGCCAAGGGAGGCGTTTGGTCTGCTTGTCGCATACTACTAACCTAACCGCGAGTCAATCTACCTATCTATATATTCTTGATGGTACGAAGCCTTTTTTCAAAGCCCTAAGGCGGGCCTTATAACTTTTTTTTTAGTTTAGTAACCTAACCCGCCAGATACAAGTTTTGCAAAGTAAAGACATTCTTCAATGAGTGAAATCGAAACAGCCGCACAAGCATACGCATAATCAGGCACGGCATATGCATCATCAGACGCGGAAGGAATTTTATAATTTTTCTTTCTTATTCTTATTATTTTATTACGTTAAACTGTCACTAGGTTAGGTCAGCCCCTCATTTGATCGACGGTTTTACCGCTTTAGCTGACACTGATGCTGCCATTTAGAAATAAAGTAATATGGTTACGACTTGGTTGGTGTTCGGTGAGCCGATCGGAGAATAAAAAAAGATGTTTTTGGCATTTCTATAAGATCTTGACTTTTACTATTTTCATCTTTGAGCGGATGGATACGCATTCAGTTAGCTTTCTTACAGCATATATGCACACAGCGGATACGACAAGACCGCTTATTCACTCAGCAACAACAACACATTCAATAGCAGCATTCGATTCAATGCTTCATCCCTATTCTATTTGTAAACAACCGACCGAGGGGAAGTCAGCAGGAAGCCATAACTGCAAGAACCACAACGGACCGGTAGGATTGGCGAAAGAGTCTTGCAACAGTCTGTACAGGCCCCTTTACAAGCAAGCTAACAAGAACGAGGGATCTCCAAACCAAAGAGCCGAAAAATAGCACGTAACCCGTGGAGGATAAAATAACCTTTTAGTTTAAGAATAATTAGGTCGGGATTAAAACCAATCAAATAAAAAAAGAGATAGGCAACGAACATAACCGGTGACAGGATAATCAAAGAAATTATTATATTAAGTGGCAAAATTAAGATTTAAGAAAGAAAGACATTCCACGACCTCTAAAATTTCATGACACATTTTCTATTGATGGAGAAAGAGATTATTACCTAAGTGCTTGTCTGTTCCTTGACGCGGAAACTTACGGAGAACACATCTCACTGAAACCGAACCCAATCCTCTCATCTTAACTCTGACACCAATCTTCACGAGACGGCTCTTGACCAATTCCTTTTGTATCGTACTTGGTCGAGCTCTACCTTGTACTTCCCGCCCGACTTTCAATCTATTTCTTATAAACCTGATCCACATCCAACAGCAGCAGTCTCTATTGGTCCTCTTTTCCGTGTTAGATCAGAGCAAGACCTGTTAGAATCATCCCTAACATTTCCTTATTTAGTCAGGCCCAGGGTTAACCACAGGAGCAACCTTGGTTTTTCTTTACTCTCTAGCTCTACCTGAAACATTTACATTTCAAGTTAAATCTGAACCCTACTAAACGATTCCTCCCGGAATGAAAAGTACGCTTTATCGTTCCACTTCTTTCTGAACTCAGACAAGATTTCACTCGAGTTCAAGCTTTCGTCACTTAGTCAGAAGGGATCACCTCGGCATGTCAAAGAACCGGAGCTACCAGACCTTGGTCGTCTCCGTTGGGCGGGGCTCACCGCAAACCTACTTCCTCTTGGATCCTTTCCCACTGCCCTTTTCTTTCCAATTTCAACTCCAGTGGCCTGGTTCTTTTCTATGTAATTCTTTGAGTCGTTTTGTGTCTACCGCCTCATTCTCATCCTCTTCCTACCTAAATAAGGCCCCCTAGTCCTTCTTATCTATTCCTTAGAAAATGAAAGATTCATTTTTAGCCAGATTAACATCCTTCTTCCTATTACCTATCTCCAAATCAAGATCCTAACATGATTAAAGCCATAACTCTACCATTGAAGTACTTAGTAATCCTACTTCCAATTCACTATCTACTTCCTTCGTCCTCCCTCCTCCATAGCTACCTTTGAAGGGAAAGCTAGCTAGACCAAGCCTAGTAATTAATTTAATAAGAGGGACAAAGGCCACTCAGGTCTATATCTAGAAAGGAGGCTGGATTGGAAGATTGAGAGACCCGGGATTGTGCAGGTTTGAAGAGAGGCTAGAGCATTCCCTTCATAAAAATAGAATAGTAGGTAAGATTCACTAGCTAGAAGTTGACTGATAAGGGTAGAGTTTGCAGTAATCGATGAGAGAATGGTAATGCTAAAGGTAGGAAGAAAGAAGGCTCATTCTATGTTGACCACTTACTATGGCTCTTCTCTCATTTGATTTGAGAATCTTATTTAAGCCATAGGCTATTGATTGGGGGAAGAAAGCATGCCTTTGTTGGTCACCATCACCACCATCGTTAACATCGGTACACTCCTAAATAAGGCCTACCTCCCTTCCATTCAACCAGAGCAGCGATGAGAACAGAGACTAAATTAGCTAAGCAATGCATCAACGGGAGGATTCTGAAATTATCTTCTCATATGACATTCTACTTTGAGCAAGTCACTTATGCCTATTCTTTGATAGGAGAGGGAAAAGCATTAGGCCGGCCAGTACCAGAACGATAATGAATAAGTCTGAGGTGGGTAGGTGGGAATCCGAGGATTAAACTTCTGTTGATGAATGCATTCATACCATCATCTCTATCCCTTGCTCATTATAGGCCAAGCTCTTCCCTTCTTAAAGTACTTTGCCTTCGGCATCTCACTTGAATTGGAGAATGTATTAAGCATAGGATCATCCAGAGTCTGTAAAGTCTACCTCGCTTAGCTCAACCTTATCCATAGACGATCTCTATCTCTTCATTGCTATGGTACTCTTTGTAGTAGGTAACTTTCTATACCTGAGCCACTTTACTAACCCTTAGCTTGTGTTCGGTACCTCACGCCTTCACTTAATCCAAAAGCTTGGCTTGCTTTGTGTTCCAACTCAGCGATATGAATACCATCGTTAGCAATAACTTCCCCTTCGCCTAATCCCTTTATCCCCTCTCCCAATCCCTTCTTTCAGTTGAATGTTTGCAAAGTCCGATAGAGTGGAAGAGAGAGCGGGATTAAGAGACTTAGAGGACATATGCTACTAAAGTCCTAACATGGGGGCATAGCGTTTTGACTATATCCTTCCTTACTTGTCGGTGTAACGACAACTAATGATTTAATACCTAGCTTATTGATGAATTCGGCGTAAGAAGTTAATACTTCCACTTATTCCCTAGAATAGAAGACATGGAGGCCTTACAACTTTTCAGGATCTATTACCTGCATGACAGGAATATTAAATAGACATGAAATCAACGGGAAGCCTATTCCTACCCTAGTTTATTGGCTCCTAGGTCGGTGAAACTGTCCCTATAGCTAAAGTCAAGCCAGGAGTTCACGTTTTAGTTTGAGTTCAGGACAGGAAAGTATGGGACCTAATTAAATGGAGTACTTGCGCCCACTCTCGACGCCTACTTTATTAAACGAAGGACATGGCAGGCATACTCTTCGACAGACAGAAGGAAGGATTGGACTGGTGCTATGGCTTTCCCTTTTTCCAGCCATGTAGGTTTTCTTGAAGCACAAGCCATTCTAAGAGCACCATTCAAGCCTTAGCCTGAAAAAGGCTAAAGACTGTTGGGAGAGTCCTGGGCGGTCCGGTGACCATTGCCCCTTTTCTTTTGGATGTAGCTATTTCCTTACATATAGAGGAATCGAGGAGATTCGTATACGCCAAAAAGCTCGCAAGACCCACGGCGCCTTGCTACAATAACGAGTGGTTAGTTCGTTCGATATCTAGGGGATACCTGTCTACTTCGCTTCACCAAGCAGACCCCACGTACTTTAATTGTCCGTCTGCTACTACGAAACTGACCCATAGGCCCATACCTTTCTCGACCGAAGCCATAAGTAGTAGTTTAACGCTTGATCGAAGCGGCAGTTACCAGGCCCGACCCAACTATCCCAGGGCAGAAGGACACAAAAATCCCAATGTTACAGGGGCTTGGGATGCCTCGCCAGGATGAGGCGGTAGCACTTGGCGTGAGTGCGCTAATAAACCAACCCATTTGATAAGAAACCCTATCGAGTGTACGCTTTCGGTTAAGTGAAGGGATAGACTGAACTAGCTCACTAACGAAATTTAAGATCGGGGAATGTTACCCGAAGCATATCTCGCTGGATGGATGTCGTTGCCGCGAAGTTAGCTTTTATGGGACTTTCACAAAGCGGACTACTATCAGTAGTATATTCCTTCCCTGGGAAAAGTGGTAGAACATCCTGATCTCAAAGGAGAGCCTTGCTTTTTCTGTGTTGAGTCTATAAGCAAAGAGGGGGTGCCCAGTACACTTGAGATGCGTCCCAAGGTCTCCAATGACCAGTACTGCAACTGAAAGCCAGGGTATCTTACCCTAAAAGGCAGAGTTGGAAGACTTTCTTGGTTTAAATCTAATAGTAGCTAGAACCAGTGAAAGGGTAGTTCACCAGACCCGCTCACGATAATGCGAATGAAACGGCAGATAAGCCTATTACTGGTTATGGCGATAAGATCCTAACAAACGGCCGGCCGATTTACATTTACAATAGGAAAAGAAAAGATAAGGCAATTAAGGGATGAAAGATAGCGGCAGACTAAGGAGTAAAGACAGACTCTTTCTCTTCTATTCTATGGAACACATTTAAAGACTGACTGACCTACTAGAGGGAATAATTACTCCTATTGACCGAAGGCTAAAGGACTCCTATTCTTTTTTCACAATCGCCAATCAGATGTTAGGAATCGATTGCAGCGAGAAGCCTCTCTTGGCCATGAAGCAAGAGTTCTGGTGCGGGAGTAAGATTCTTATCCAATCTGTCTATTAGTGGAATCCCCTAAAATAAATCTTAATCTCGTGTAAATGAAGGGAAATTTGATGGCTTAAAGGAGCTTTTAAGCCACTCTTCTAATTCCTCTTGGGTTATTTCCGATCGGGTCTTTCCAGGGGTTGGTGCATTGATGTCGAGAATACGTTGTTTGAAAGGTAACTTGATCTAGATGCGGAGTCTAGTTTGCACTTTATGGTACAACTTTTTATCCTTTAAATAAGAGGAGGTGGTCAAGACCTTAGGCAGCTCGACGCATCTAGTTTCGGTCTTGCTAACGGGCGACAAAAGGATGTTGGCCTTCCCATTTGAAGCGGAGAAGGGGACCCCACAGAGATCTACCTGGCCTCGCCAGCCAGTCTACTGATTGTCCATATAAAGTATTCTGCAAGCTTCTGGGGCAGGTCGCCTCTTATTTAATCGTATATATATATATATAATGGAATATATAGTTGGGGGTTGATCGCTAGTCTTTTAATCCACAAAAACCTCCTAAATACCTATGTTGGCATCTTTAATTGAAAAATGCGTATGGTAAGTAAGAATAAGAATGAACAGAAGGATGAGTCGATTAGATCAAGAGGAAGGAGGAGTAGGCATCAACCTAGTTAGTCGTTCTGAGTGAAGCTGAGGAGGTTCTTGGACTAGTTTCTCATGTATATAAATAATAAGGCTCCTTCTTTCTAGAAAGGGTAGTTTTTCCTGCCTATCTGTTCCTATGTGTGAAAACGAGTATGTGAACAGAACATCTTTCAAACATTGAGATTGGGTTAGCAGTCAGTAAGGAAAGCCGGGTGTGGCGATCCGATCAACGAAAATAAATCCTGAAATTACATATATAATGATAGAAAGAATCATTCAGTAGGCTAATCTTGACAGTTTCCATTTTCGATTGAGAAAGCGGCAGGCCCAAAGAGCTCTACAGTAGTGCTTCCTTGCTTGGTCTCAACAATTTGGCTTTGACACGGGAACGAATAGTTTCTAGAACAAATATTAAACCTTCACTCTTTGCCAAGATAGTACGAATGAAGTTATTAGTGCTACCTAGCCCCGTCTAGATGGAGAATCTCTTATATGATATAAGTTGTCGCTTCGCTCGAGTGACTATGTACCTGCCCCTTCGACATAGATGATTGGACTGTCTTTCTTTGGCCTATAAGAATGGAACTTGCCTTTTCTTGGTCGGTTCGAATCCGGCCCAGTCCTAGGTACGCACGTAACAGACGTTCGTATGAACTAGAACCTTTCTTTTGATCAATAGAACAGGAAGAGGAGTCAGCCAAAAATAAAGAAAACAAAAAGTAATGACCACCAAGATAATGCATATATTATTTAATATATGGCCCATTTTTTCAGATAATTGTTGTTTTTATCTTTCATATCCTTTTTATCTGTAAGTCTGGCTCTTGGTAATATTTTTATCTTAAAAGCAGTATTCGCGTACAATTCTGCTTTAGGGCTGCCAGTTGAATTCCGGGTGTTGTACCCCAAAATTTGCCCTCCCATATTCCTCAAGATTTGTCAAGAATGACCTTCAAATGGTTCAAGATTGCTCAAGGGTCATACAGTCAAATCACCTCCTAAGACAGCTGAAATTAGGGTTTTGGTTCTTTCAAGGAATCTGAGGTTCTCAATGGTTCAATAAAGTCCCATAGACCTATATACATTCTCAAGCACCTACATGCCAAGTCTCAAGACTCACAGTGCCAATTTGCACAGTCAAAAGCTCCATTTGATCCACAGTCAACTGCAAGGGCAAAATGGTCATTTTGCAGTCAAAAGTCAGAATTTTGGGTCAACATTCTTATTTTGAGTTCACAATCATCATTTGATCAAGTCTTGATCATGATTCCACAAGAATAGCTCAAAAATCATCAAGATGCAAAAGTTACTATTTTTGGACAGTAGAAAAGTCAACTGTACTTTGACAAGGGCATAACTTTTTCATGGTTTATCATAAAAATCCCATCCAATGCTCATTTTGAAGAGGATGCAATCTCCTACAATCCATCTTCACACTCCAAGATCTAGAAATGCTCTCACAAGAAGTTACCAATTTTTACATTATAGGTCAATTTCAAAAGTCAACAAAAGTACACTTTGAGTCAAAGGCCATAACTTGAAATTGGTAAATCCAAATGACATGGGACCAAAGGCATTGGTTAGAGGACTTCAAGGGCTTTCCAAAATGTCCAAGAACATGGTCATATGATCAAAATTGAGAAAGTTGTGCATTGGAGAAGTTGGGAAAGTTTCATGAATTTGCAAAAGTCAATTTTGCTCAAAACACCTTCTTTTTGCTAATGGGCCTCAAATCTCTTCTTGAAACTTCACCCATGACCTATGCACGACCCACCAAGCTTAATTGGATTTATTTTCTTATTTTTATTGATTAAATGGATTTTTAATACATAATAATTCATTTAATTAATTTAAATCATAAGAAAATAGAAGATTTGATTTTTAAATCAATTTGTGAACCAAATATGATCAAAACATGCTGGCAAATTCGTGCACAAGTCAAAGATACAGAAAAATCCAATTTTGGCAAGTTTGTTCAATCATGAAAATCAAGAATATTTTATTTTTCAATCAAGGATTCAATCATCAATGCATATGGATTTTTGCCCAGCTTTTGACCTAATTCAATTGCCTTATATGTATGCAAGCTAACCCTGACCTAATACACGCCTAAGGACTGCACAAAACGGCCAGACCAAATTTGGAAAAAGCTTAAAAAACCTTGAAACCGAAATCATACATAGAGGTCAATTCAACCCAAAACCTTGACACTAGTCTCTTCCTTGCCATTCACTGAAGCTAAAGCGATCAAAAGCACGTCCAGAAACCCCCTGAAACGCACTGTAAGTTGTCACGATTTTGGCTCTGAACATGAAATCCAAACCTTGGATTCTTGCATCCTCTCACTAAAATCTTTGCATATTTGTGTTTGTCGCTTCATTTAGAACATTTTTGCAATACTCAAATTTGTTTTCATGGCCTGTGTTGTAATGCCCGAATCTAGGGTTTCTTTGCTTGGTTTTTAGGCATTTTGTTTTCAGGGAAAATTAGAGCAAATCAAGGGCATGAATGGACTCAGTGAGAGAAGACGAGCATGTTGATGCTCTTAGGGTTTGTTTTCATGACCTAAGGAAGATTTTTGGAACGACCTACGGATCTTCCTGCGGATAAAAATCCGCAGGTAAAAAACCAGTGCTCAACGAAGAAGACGCTGACGCGTCTCCCTCCCATTCGCCCCTTTTAAAAATTGCGCGCTTTTATTTTTTTCAGGCATATTTGTTGGTTTACTAATATATTAATTACTATTTGTTATAATATTAATTGGAGCGAATGGCTCAGTGGCTAGGGCGAACAAGCATTGAGCACCAGGGCCTGGGTTCGAGTCCCAGGTCCCCTAACATATTGTTATTATTTTCTTGCAGCTGATCTAGCGTCTCTCATGCCTTGAGGTTCACCATACACCTCCAATTCCCAAGCGCCAGATGTCTCCACACCCAAATCTAATGGCCAAAGCTGAGTCCTCACCATACTCCCTGGTCAACATATGCATGGATAACTGGAAAGGTCAACGTGGCTGGAATATTGTTGGGCCTGAATACACCTCCTGATTTGGGCCAGTACCCCCTGGGTTTAGTTCTTCTTCTCCTTTTATTTTTATTTAATTTGTTTTTTATTAATGTTTAATTAACTACTAACTAAAACAATTAACATTTTTTTAATAAATTCAGAAAACATAAAAAATATAATATTTTTATTTATTAAATTTAATTAGTTATTTTGTAAATAAATACTAACATAATTAATTTAGTTTTTAATTAGGTTAATTTTAATATTTTCAATAAATAAAATTAATATAGAATTAGGGTTTTTGATAAACTTTTAATCATTTTATTTTTTTATTTATTTCCTTGAAACATTAAAAAACCAAAAATATTTTATTAATTAATTAGTCTAGGTTTAATTTAATGCAAAATGATAAAAAATCTCTTTGTTTCTCAAAAAAGGGTCAAAACCCTAAAAAACTCTCCAATTCAATTTTGCTCGCGCGTATGTTTATTTTTTTCATGTTTTTATCCATATTATGTATTTGCTCCGAGGATGTAATAGCTTTAATTAGGACTTCTTTTTTATCGCTTTTATTTAAATTCCCGCAATTTACTTTTCAAGGGTTTGTTTTTGGCGATGTAAATACCCGACGCCTTGTAATAGCTTAGTTTTCTTTTCCGCAACCATTAACTGCTAGATGTATGCTAACTAGGCTATGCATGACAAGATCTCTCTTAAAATAAAATCAACTGTAGCTCACCATAACATGTACAAATATAACATAATTGAAACCTGACACATTCGCACATGCCACTCTTAGGGTACGCCTCACTTGGTTGCCTCGACGTGGTCATTGAGTATAGGGTGTTTTAGAGGTCGCCCTCCTGTCTAAAGATCAAAGTTGCCTCGAAACGGTTGCCTCGATAAAAAACAATCTAAGACATTAGGGTTACCGCTAAGGCGTCCTACCATTGCTTTAGTGACCACATGTCCCTTTATCGAATTGACCCAAAAACTCCAACGACGGTGCTACCCACTCCTCAATAGTGGGATAGCACTGTCTAAATGACATTTACACAACTTAATTTCTTTTGAGTAGGTAGAAATTCTCAGGTACTTGCTCTTTCAAAACAAAAATACTTTTCACACTTACACTTTTTGAACAAAGTTTTCAAACAAATACTTCATACACTCTTGAGGACAGATACAAGAGTTAAATCGAAGTTTTCAAACAAAACTCTTTTTCAAAACCCACAAACACAAGAAAAGCAAAACTTTTTGAAAACATAGTGAGCAAGTACCTAAGAGCCCGTGGATAACCACGGATAGAAAGGGTGCTAACACCTTCCCTTTCTATAATCTACCTCCTGAACCCGAGAAACATCTCGAAAAGGAATTTTGTTGTGCTTTTGTCCTTTCCTTGTTGGAGAAAATAAAAGACGGTGGCGACTCTTGCTTACCGCGACATTTCGCGGACAAGCATTCAAAACAGTCAGTTATATTTCCACCGATCACAGAACTGGCGACTCTGCTGGGGATACTTATAAGTGAGGTGTACCTTAGGTTTAGATCACCTATGTTTTCAATTGTATGCTTTGTATGCTTTAACTTTGTGGGCTTGTATCAGAGTTTTATAGATCCTAACCCGGATTTGGGGGTACCCCTTTTTAGGTAAGTAGCAATAAACTGTGAGGGACCTGGCCGACTTAGACCGACACGGGTGAAGCAGTAGCTACGTTGGTGTGACACCTTGGTCTGTACTGATATCCCTTGTGTTGGAACGACGAGAATATGGGTCTTCTGAGGAGTCATTAAGCACCAACTGACCTTAGAACCTTAAATTGACCAACTTGGCCATAGAACAGTAGCAGTATGCTACACTCATTGAGACTAAACTCTCGCGATGGTTCTGGCCGCAAGAAAAGGTTGCCAAACTGGAATTATGACTGATTGAGGGTAGTCAGTGATATTGAGATCCTCTAGAACCCGGTTACTATTTTTTAGGACAGGTCTTAACCAACTGAAACTGAAAGAGGGTAGTACCTAAACTTCATGCCAACCTGAAATCTAAGGGCTCTTTTGTGTGACTTGTGTGCCTTTACCATGTTTGCCTTTTGTGAATACTTGTGGTGTGCCTTTACCATGACATCATAACATCATAACATTGCATACATCTTGCATAAGGACTAACCCATTTCAAGGATCTCAAGGGTTTGTGATGCAGGTCATGATGAACCAAATGTCTAGCAAGGGGCAAAGGCGATTTATTTTCCTCTAGCTAAGGTTGTCTGGAAATCCAAGCACGATAACTTGAGTCAGGGGCTATGACCTGTTGTACCCCAAATTTTGACCTAAGATACCATCTCCCATCTGCATCATTACATTGCAAGCGTTTTGATCTATTGATTTTTAAAAATTCATAACTTTTTCAGGTCGAGAGCTGTTTATTTCTGAACGCTGAATTTATTAATTGATCAATGATCAAACAATGTTTATTAATTATTTATTATCTTAAATTTAAATAATTGGAATCTATTTTCGGTTATTATATAATTTAAAGATTTATGAATAATGAAATAAACATTTGAAAAGAGGTTTATTAATTGGTCAACAATGATTATTTAATTATTTATCATTCTAAGTTAAATAATTGAAATTCTATTTTTAATTATTATAATTTAGAGAATTATGAATAATGAATTAAATAATTAATTGATCAATGATGTTTATTTATTTGTTTATTATTCTGAATTTAAGTAATTGAAATTGATTTTCAGTTATTATACAATTTAAAGAATTATAAATGATAAATAAATAATTGGAAAGAAAAAGAATTAATTGGGAAATAATAGAATTTTATTCACTCCATTCTATTTATTACAATTGTTATTTAAATATTGTATTATTTACAAAATATTTATAATGACAATTACATAAAAAGTTTAAAGTAAAATAAAAACTATTTTTTCTAAGATTCTAATTCTTCATCTTCTATCCAATGCTTCTTTGTCTGCTCATTTAATTTTACCTGCAAAACAATTAAAAGAAAAAGTCAGAAATAAAGAAATAATTAAAAGCAAAAAATTATTTTTAGTGTTCATCATTAAAAGCAAACGGCTGGAATCAGTTTTTACCTTTTTTGCAAATCGCGGGATTTCTCCCGGTTCACAAAAAGGGATGGATTTTTATTTTCAAAAATGAATGCACAATTTAAAGATGCACAAATTCATTTTTGTTTTCAAAACTGCATAATTAAAATCAATTGCATTTTCAAAAAGTCCACTGCATATTTCAAACAGCATATGCATCAATTCAATTGTTTGTCAAAATAGCATACAAAGAATTAACATCATATGCATAGCAACAGCATATGCAAGTCCCATATGCAATGTACACAAAGAAAGCCAACGTAAACATGCAACAACATAGGAAGAAGTCAAAAACTTAGGCTCCCATGCAGTAGACAAAAGAAGTGTGCAATTTTAAAAACAATTTGCAAGCAAAGTAATATTCCACATTTCATCATTTTCCAGCATTTTTACTTTTTCAGAATCGTTAAAGTATACAACATTTTAGTGTTTCATTGTACTAAGAGAGAGAAGAGAGATAGAAGTTTGGTTTTACAGGTTTTGGTTTAGGCAGAAGGAGTTACAAAACAAATCAGGAGTATTGCAATAAGAAATAAGAAAGCATGAAAAAGGAATACAAACAAACTGTTGGAGCAGTATGGTGCAGAGTATCAAAAAAGATACCAAGATATACAACCTGTAACGTAAACAAAGGAAAGCAAGTTGTTATAACAAGCAAACCCCTTTCAAAAAACATAAGAGAGTTCAACCTGCCAAAAGCATTAAAAAAAAAACTCAAATACTACAACATAAACCAGATACTAAACCTGCATAAACCAATTTCCATCAATCTTAAAACCAGTAAAACCATAGCCTACTGCATTAAAACCAGTAAAACACATGGCCCAAAACCATTAACCTGCATAACCATTACCGAAACCTTCCACCTATTGTCAAATAAACACCATCACCATTTCAAAACCAACATATAGCATAAACCATCAGATAACATGGCCTAAAACCATTAACCTGCATAATACCACCAAACCTGCTACCATAACCATTTTCAAAACCATCACAAATATGGCCTAAACCATTAACCTGCATAATACCACCAAACCTGCCACCATAACCATTTTCAAAACCGTCATACCATATGGCCTAAAGACCATAAAACCTGCTAAACTAGTAAAACCAAAAGCATGGCCTAAACCATAAAGAACCTACCGTCCAAATACCATCCAACCTCAGATTGTATCATCATTGGCCAACCAAAAAAACATTGAAGCATACAGTAGTAAAGGCAAGAAGAAGAAAAGAACTAGTCAAAACAAAAATTATTTCAACAGTAGCAACAAGGCAACTATCAAGCATCAGAGCATTCATCATAGGACAAATTCAAGGCAACTGATATAGGAAAAGTTTTCAAAGTCAACAGAAGCAACAAAATCACAGTAAGAGGAGAAGAGAGAAAATTATTCAAAGACAGCAAAACATCAACACTGTCAAATCATTTCACCATGTTTCAAGGTAACAAGTAAGCAAAACAAGGCAAAGGCAGAAGAGAAGAATATATTGCACCAAGGGTTTCAAGTTATCATCAACTTAAGCATTAAGAAGACAAACTAGGCAACTGAAGCAAGCCCACAATGTCAACTTCCTCGTCCCGGCCTCCTACGCACTCAACCCTCCTCCTCCATCTCCAGGTAACGATCATCTTTCCTTTCTTTCAATACTTCAAAATAATCATGTGAAAAATGAATAAGAATCAGAATAGGCGAAAACCACAACATGCAGTATTTGAAACCTAGCGAAACAAAAACGAAATTACCGAATCCGCCGCCCCCTAATGTTTTGCTGGAGGGAAGAGGAAGGCAGAAGATACTGGTGGCCGTTGGGACAGAGGAACACTCAGAGGCTCAGAAGCGAACGCGTAAACGAAGAAGACGAAGAAGACAAGAGCGAAGGGCACCGTCGCTGTTAGACCAAAACCTAATCCCTAATTCAATTAACACTTATGTTTTAACCCTAAACAAATTAGTAAATGTATGGGCCTTAACCCTGTTTACCTCCCCTAAGCCCAACGACCTGCTTATACACCCCCCTTCCCTGTCTCTTTGTCTTGGGCCTCCCTTAAGCCGTTGGCCCATTTTCTTTGTCTCTATCTTTACCCCCCTTTTATTTCTTGACTTCTATTTGTTTTCTTTAGTTTTTTTAGTTAATTAGTAAAACTTAATTAAATAATAGATAATTTAATGAAAGCATTTTAATATTTGATCAATTTTATTAGTTTAACATTAGGTTTAATCTAGTAATTTTAGTATCTTTTTAGGTTTAGTTAAATAACTTTTAAAGTTTAATATAGTTTAGATCTATTTACTAAATAAATACTTTATATTAAAACTAATACAAAAATATAAAAAAATAGAAATTTTAAGAACTAAAAAAAACATTTTTATTTTTTTTAGATAATTCTCTTGCTTTATCCATATTAAAAATACATATAATAAAAAACTTAATAAAAAACATTTTTATTAATTCTCTTGCGTTATTAAACAAAAAATATAAAAAGTGCATATTTATACCACTTAGTATTTTATTTAATTGTTATACCTCATTATCCGCATAATTTTTCTGTTTATTTATTTTGTCGTTACTTGTTTATTCCGTTTACTTTTTAAATCCAAATGAAAAAACGATTAAATTTATTGACTTCATGTCCTAAAGGCTAATCGCGCGAACATTCGCATTTCATTAAAACTTAGGATAATTTTTCCTCAAATATTCAATCTTTTCAAAACTTATACCTTTTAAGCAAAAACTTCGACATTAGGTCGTCGTCTCTTCAAAAAACCCGTCCGTACCCCTTTTTCGGCCAAAACAATTTATTTTTCAATCAAGCGAACAATTTTAATAAAACAGATATTTCAAAATGTTCCAATAGAGTACTATAGATACATTGGGTGCTGATACCTTCCCACTGTATAACCAACCCCCGAACCATAGATCTCTTTTCAAAAACGCCTTGTATTTTTATTACTTTTAAAAGTATTATTTACATTGCATATTTAGGGTTTTATTTCGCTCTTTCCCCTTTCCCTTGGAAACAATAAAGCGCGGTGGCGACTCTTGCTTTTGCGAGACGAATTAATCAATAATTCGATCTCCGATTTACCCCGCTACATTTTTTATCGCTACAGAATTGGCGAATCTGCTGGGGACAGATTGACCTCTTGCTGGTCCATCCCTAAGTGGGTTAAGCCTAATTTGTTTTATCTGTTTTATTATTATTTGATTTGCTTGATTATGTGTTTAAATTGGGGTGTTTGGGTTTTTTGCAAAGGACGAATCCTATACCCGGATTAAGTTACACTTAAGGAATAGGAAGGGAGATACAGTCATGTTAACTTTGAGGGAGTAATCCCAAAGAAGGAGGCATGAGATCCCCCACTCAATGGAAGGCCCTCTTGAACTTAATATTTGTTTACCGAGTAATCGGGAAGACATTATTATTTTCGACCTAGGAGCCCGAGAAGTTGAGGACCGTAGAACCCTAACCCATCTTGGCCTTTTTAGGTGTAGCGCGGAAACTATCACGGAGTAATTCAGAAGTAGTTGTTACGCGATGCTACGCTCGGACGAGTTTCTCTTGAGAATATTGCTAATTATTGAGTAATCAAGACGTGGGTAATATCCGAAGGAGGAATGTAGACTCTGGTAACTCTTAGAACCTTGTCCTACAGGTGTGATTGAACCATTAGTACATACCTTGGGGTGGGCTTTATCCTCGACTCCATGCTGAACGTTGAACCTTTGAACCCCATGTTTGTGAACTTGTGTGTGACTGTTGCATTATCATTCATCCATGCATTCATCAACATTTTTGTAAAAAACTTGTTTTTCAAGGAACTTCGTAATGATTTTTGCAGACATCTCAGGTTATTATGGAATTTGGAAGGAGAAACACTCGAAGCTTTAGTTTTAAGGAGCCCGAGATCGAAGAACTGAAGAGTTTGATTCCGAAGATCGAGAACCCGACGTATTTTCAGAGAAAGTATGGGTCCATTATACCTCTCATGAAGCGCAAGATGAAGGAAGGCATCCTCAATACGTTGGTTCAATTCTACGATCCTTTGTACCGATGTTTCACCTTTCCGGATTACCAGTTGATGCCCACCTTAGAAGAGTATTCCTACATACTTGGTTTGCCGATCACCGACCGTGTTCCTTTTTCTGGCTTAGAAGAGAAACCCAAATCTCATGAGATAGCGACCATCACCCACTTGAAGAAGTCAGAGATAGAGGAGAACATGACTACAAAAGGGGGAATCCGAGGTTTGTCTGCGCAATTTTTGTTGAGGAAAGCTCGTCATTTCGCTGAGATGAGAGATACTATTGCCTTTGAAGACGTCTTTGCTTTACTCGCTTATGGTCTATTCTTGTTCCCTAACGTTGATAAGTTTGTGGATATCAACGCCATCAGAATTTTCTTGATTGGAAATCCGGTCCCTACGCTGCTAGGAGATACTTACTACTTCATCCATCTTCGAAACTCTTATCAAGGAGGGATGATTATTTGTTGTGCACCATTGCTGTATCAGTGGTATGTTTCGCATCTACCTGGGTCTGATATTTTCTGGGATCTCGAGAAGGAGCCGCGTTGGGCGCCAAAGATTATGGCTCTCACTCATTTCGACATTGATTGGTATAATCGAGTTTACTATGACGTGAAGATCATCGATAGCTGTGGTGCTTTTCCTAACGTGCCTCTTCTTGGTACGAGAGGTGGAATCAACTATAACCCTGTTCTCGCGTGCCGTCGGTTTGGGTACCCGGTGAGAGATAAGCCAAACAACATCCTTGTGAGTGGTTTCTTTCTACAGGAAGGACAAGATCATCAGGCAGCCAAGAGGGAGATCGAAGGAGCTTGGCGCCACATCCATAGGAAAGGAAGAGATATGTTAGGACACAGAGGTGCCGTTTCTTTGGATCCTTACCTACAATGGGTCCGTGCTAGGGCTTGTGCTCTTAAGATGCCCTATAAACTTGAGAAACCTTTATTCCCTACCGTTGCATCATCATCTGTTATTATCCCTATCGCGAATATAGGAGAATACCAAGGAAATATGGCTAGGATGAAGTCCGAGAGAGATGCTTGGAAAGAAAAGTATAATATGTCTGAATATGAGAATCGAGTCCTAACTCGACAGCTAAAGGAAAAGGAGGATTTACTCTTTATTCAAGATGGCTGGTTCATTGATCATGATGAGAAGCTTCGTCAAAAGGATGCTTTACTGAAGAAGTATGCTAGTGAAAGGAAGAGAAAGAAGGAAGGTTCGGTAAGCGTTGCTCTTGTTCCTAAGCCACAAAAAGAAATCATTGATCGACTGGTAGTTGAGAAGAAAGAGATGGAAGACTTTTATGAGGAGAAGATCAAGAAGCTCCGTTTACAGTTGGTGTTTGGTCCTTCATCCGATGTTTCAGAGTGATCTTTAGCTTTTAGTTTTATTAATGTCATTTCGTAAAACTTTGTAAAAGGGCTTCATGTTCCGAAGTTGTAATTTATTGCTTTATTATGAACTTCATGTTCCAAAGTGTAATTTGCTGCTTTTATTAAGGGCTTCATGCTCCGAAGTTGTAATTTATTGCTTTATTATGGACTTCATGTTTCAAAGTTGTAATTTATTGCTTTATTATGGACTTCTTGTTCCAAAGTTGTAGTTTACTGCTTTTATTATTGGGTTGTTATCCCAAAGTTGTAATTTATTGTTTTGTTATTCCAAAATTGTAAGTTGTAATTTACTGTTTTTGATTAATGGATTGAGTTTTTGTTGTTCCAAATTCCTTACCATTGATGTGTGCAAAATTATCGAAGTTCCTAGAAAAACTATTAAAATGAATCGTCATTTGCATCGCACATCATGCATCATCCGACATTCCACTTCACATGTTTTCTAGAGTCTTATCCTTGTTTCTTTTTCCACTCTAAAAGGTTGTCAAGCTGTCTCATCGATACGACACTCGAGCCAATCGTCAGAGAAAGATGGAAGATCTGGAACAGGAAAATCATGAGCTTCGTGGGGAAGTTGCTACCCTTCGTATCGAGATGGAAAAGTTAACTGCGTTAGTGGAAAGTTTGGTGGCTGTTCAGAATCAGCCATCGACTACAATTGCTGAGATTCAGATTTCAACTCCAGTGGTTTCCGAGGTTGTCACCATTCCTACATCTGTGACTCAAATCAACTCTCCGCTTCAACATCAGATGCCGAAAGGTTTTCCGTGGGGAATGCCTTACAACTTTGTGCCAGAGGGATATCAGCTGTCGTACAACCTTTGTTTCAACCTGCTTTGTCTCCTCCTCAACCAGAGACAACTGCCATGCTGCCAGTAATCCCGTCCGTAACGCCGTTTCCGCAACCGGTAATGACAATTGTCGCTCCTGTGGTTCATTCCGTGCCATACTTGAATGAACCTACTTACCCTGCCGAGCCTGCTGAAAGTTTGGGTCTTTTGAGAGAATGGAAGAATTTCAGGATCAGTTCCAAGAAATGCAGAAGGAGCTTAGAGCGTTAAAGGGGAAGGATTTGTTTGGGAAGAACACGCATGACCTTTGTTTAGTTCCGAATGTCAAGATTCCAGCAAAATTCAAAGTGCCAGACTTTGAAAGATATAAGGGTGATTCGTGTCCTAGAAGTCATTTGACAATGTACGTGAGAAAGATGTCTACGTATTCCGATGATCATGACTTGTTGATTCATTATTTTCAAGATAGTTTGACGGGTGCTGCTCTAAAGTGGTATATGGGTTTAGACAGCATTCGGATCCACAACTTTAACGATCTTAGCGAAGCCTTTGTTCACCAGTATAAGTATAACGTTGACATGGCGCCGGACAGGGATCAACTCCGAGCGATGTCGCAAAGAGACCGAGAATCTTTTAAGGAGTACGCCCAGAGGTGGCGTGAAATTGCTGCTCAAATCTATCCACCTCTTGAGGAGAAAGAGATGACTAAGATATTTTTGAAGACTTTAGGTTCCTTTTACTATGAAAGAATGATCGCCAGTGCACCCAGTGACTTCACCGAAATGGTAAGCATGGGCATGCGGTTAGAGGAAGGGATCCGAGAAGGGCGTTTGGTTAAAGAAGGAAGTCCGTCTAGCAGTACTAAGAAGTTTGGAAGTGTTTTCCCGAAAAGAAAAGAACAGGATGTCAGCGCTTTATTCCCAGGTAGACCAAGGAGAGGTTACTCTCACGTTGCGGCAGTCACTCCGGCTGTCCGCCCAGCTTTGATGACCCCAGCTCATCAAACCCCACCAACTCAACAACGGCCATTTCAGCAGCAGCCTCGAAAATAGGCTTATCCATTCAACAATCAGAACCGTTCACCCAGAAAACCGCAGTTCGATGCCATTCCTATGACTTATACTGAATTGTTCCCTGCTCTTATCAGAAAGAATCTCATAACGACAAAGCCTCCTCCTGTCGCACCAAATAGTACTTCTCCATGGTACAAGGCGGATCAGTTTTGTGAATATCATCAAGGGTCGCCGGGGCACAACCTTGAGAATTGCTTTGCTCTGAAGGCGGACGTGCAGAGATTGATTAAGAATGGTATCTTGTCTTTCAAGGATGTTAATCCGAATGTTAGAGACAATCCTTTGCCTCGACATGGGGCAGCTTCAGTGAATATGGTGGAAGGTTGTCTGGGAAAGTTTCGGGTTTTTCAAGTTGAACACATAAGAGAGTCGTTGATTAGGTTACACCAGAGTTTGAGAAGACTTGCCTTTGTTAGGCATCAGCATGATTATGATGGTTGTGAATTTTGTTCAAGAGAGGTTGATTGTCCCATTGTGAAGGAGGATATTCAGAAGCTGTTAGACCAGAGAGTTATCACTATTATGTATGACAAAAATCCGGAGGATGAAGTGAATGTTATAATTCCACAATTCAATTTGCCCGAATCAGTAGAAATCGTTTACGACAGTCAGACTGCACCTGTTGATCCTTTGATTATTTACCCACCTGGTCATGTGCCTTACAACTCGGACCAAGCTGTACCGTATAAGTATAATGCTACAATGATTGAGAATGGGGTAGAAGTCCCTATACCGACAAGACCGTCTTTTGTTAACATTGCTGATGTGAGTAGAGTTACGAGAAGTGGACGTGTTTTTGCAGCAGTACCTTTGAAGAGACCAGAAGTTCAAGTCAGGAGGCCCATACCGGCTGAAATTCCAGCGAGAAATGTTGAACCAATGGTTGAGATAGGCCGATCCAGTGAACCTATCCCTCACCCTGAGGATGATGAGATTCTGAAGCTTATCAAGAGAAGTGAATATAAGATTGTGGACCAACTTTTGCAAACTCCTTCCAAGATTTCTTTGCTTGCTTTACTGAGAGATTTTGGTGCCCATAGAGAAGCTTTGATGAAGGTCTTGGACCAGGCGTTCGTGGATCATGATGTGACGGTTGACCAATTTGATGGAATTGTGGGAAATATTACTTCGTGTAACAATCTTGGTTTCAGTGATGAAGAACTCCCGGAGGAGGGGAGAAACCATAATATGGCTTTGCATATCTCAGTAAGTTGTGCAAATGATACCTTATCAAGTGTGTTGGTGGATACAGGTTCGTCGTTGAATGTGATGCCCAAGACTACATTATCTCGGCTCTCATATCCAGGTGCTCCTATGAGACCTAGTGGAGTAATTGTCAAAGCATTTGATGGTTCTAGGAAGACTGTCATTGGTGAAGTGGATCTTCCTATAGTAATTGGTCCTCATACTTTTCAAATCACTTTCCAAGTAATGGATATTCGTGCTGCCTACAGTTTCTTATTGGGTCGTCCATGGATCCATGATGCAGGGGCAGTCACCTCCACGCTCCATCAGAGACTGAAGTTTGTGAGGCATAGGAAGCTAGTGATGATTGGGGGAGAGCTGGCTATGGTGGTAAGCCATTTATCATCCTTCTCTTTTATTGATGCTGATGAGGATGTTGGAACCCAGTTCCAAGGTCTATCTGTTGCCAAGAATGAAGTGAAGAAGCAAGGGCCCTCCATTTCCTCTTTTGAGGATGCGCGAAGAGTGGTGGAAAGTGGTTCGGCCGAAGGATGGGGCTAGGTGTTGACTTTGCCCGAGAACAAATCTGGAGAAGGTCTTGGTTTTCGTCCCGTGTCTGCGAGAGTCAAGCAAGAGGTGGTCGTTCGTCCGATTCAAGAGGTTTTCCGAAGTGCGGGTTTTATACATCCTGAGGTTGATGCTATCATAGAGGATGATTCCGAGGAGGATTTACCCGATTTTGTGACGCCTGGATTGGCTTGCCAAAACTGGATAGCTGTTGATGTTCCTATTGTTATGCACATTTCTGAGTAATGTTTTGTTTTGTTTTTCTTTGAAAAATTCGCTCTGCCCAAGGCGAAAAGTATTTTGTGTCGGGCTATGAAAAATAATTCCTTTTGCTCTGCCCAAGGCAAAAGAGAAATGTCTGGGCTCTTTGTTTCAAGTATTTCCCTTCAATGAATAAAAATGTTATTTTGTCCACTACTGTTTTATTTTTTCACTTTTTCTGGGAAATAGTAATGAAAATTAATTGGTAGTAATAGGAAATATAATAACCTTTTGTTTTATTTGCATAAATCGATTTCTAAAATAAAGCATAATCATATGTGCAGATTAATCCATGACTTAACCATCGAAAACAATGATCCTATGCCCTCTCCCAACTTTGAATTCCCTGTGTTCAGAGCCGAAGAAGAGGATAGTGAAGAGATTCCTGTTTAAATTTCCCTTTTGCTTGAGCATGATGAAAAGATTATCCAGCCATTTGAAGAACCTGTAGAGTTAGTCAATTTGGGTGATGAAGAAGATAGAAAGGAAGTCAAAGTTGGAGCATTGCTTGTCCCGGAAGTTAAAGAGAAAATGTTGGAGCTTCTCAAAGAGTATGTTGATGTGTTTGCTTGGTCCTACCAAGATATGTCAGGTTTGGACAACGATATTGTGGAGCATCGTTTACCGCTGAGACCTGAATGTCGGCCGATTAAGCAGAAGTTGAGAAGGACTCGTCCCGATATGGCTGACAAGATCAAAGAGGAAGTTCAGAAGCAGATTAATGCAGGTTTCCTTGTTACATCGGTCTATCCTTAGTGGTTAGCCAATATAGTGCCTGTTGCTAAGAAGGATGGCAAGGTTCGGATGTGTGTAGACTATCGAGATCTGAATAGAGCTATTCCGAAGGATGACTTCCCATTACCGCACATTGACGTTTTGGTCGACAGCACCGCCAAGTTCAAAGTCTTTTCTTTCATGGATGGTTTCTCTGGTTACAATCAAATCAATATGGCACCATAAGATATGGAGAAGACAGCTTTCATTACACTGTGGGGAACTTTTTGCTAACGGGTTATGCTGTTTGGTTTGAGGAATGCTGGCGCAACATACCAAAGAGTCATGACTGCCTTGTTCCATGACATGATGCATAAGGAGATCGAAGTGTATGTGGATGACATGATTGCAAAATCACAGACTGAGGAAGATCACTTGGAGCATTTGTTAAAGTTATTCCAGCGTTTGAGAAAGTATAAACTCCGTATGAATCCCAACAAGTGCACTTTTGGTGTTCGTTCTGGAAGACTTCTGGGTTTCATTGTCAGTCAGAAAGGTATTGAAGTAGATCCTGATAAAGTCAAAGCTATTCGAGAAATGCCCGCACCCAAGACGGAAAAACAAGTAAGAGGATTCCTTGGGAGACTGAATTATATCTCCAGATTTATATCTCATATGACTGCTACCTGTGGGCCGATTTTCAAGCTTCTCCGAAAGAACCAAGGATGTGTGTGGACAGAAGATTGTCAGAGAGCTTTTGATAGCATCAAAGAATATTTGCTTGAACCTCCCATTTTGATTCCTCCGGTGGAAGGAAGACCTTTGATTATGTACCTGACTATATTGGAAGATTCCATGGGATGTGTGCTTGGTCAACAAGATGAGACTGGAAGAAAGGAACATGCTGTATATTATCTGAGTAAGAAATTCACAGACTGTGAGTCTCGATACTCATTGCTTGAGAAAACCTGTTGTGCTTTAGCTTGGGCTGCTCGCCGTCTGCGCCAGTTCAATGATTAACCACACCACTTGGTTGATCTCCAAAATGGATCCGATCAAGTATATCTTTGAGAAGCCCGCCTTATCTGGAAGAATAGCCCGTTGGCAGATGTTGTTATCTGAATATGACATTGAATATCACACTCAGAAAGCAATCAAAGGTAGTATTTTAGCCGATCATTTGGCTCACCAACCAATTGACGATTATCAATCCATCAAGTTTGATTTCCCAGACGAAGATGTTATGTACTTGAAAGCTAAAGATTGTGAAGAGCCGTTACCTGAAGAAGGACCTGATCCCGAATCCCGTTGGGGTTTGATATTTGACGGAGCTGTGAATTCCTATGGAAATGGAATTGGGGCAATCATCGTCACTCCCCGAGGCACTCATATCCCGTTCACGGCAAGATTGAAGTTTGACTGCACGAATAACATGGCTGAATATGAGGCATGTATTATGGGTCTCGAAGAAGCAGTGGATCAGAGGATTAAGATCCTAGATATTTACGGAGATTCGGCATTGGTGATTAATCAAATCAAAGGAGAATGGGAGACTCGTCATCTTGGTTTGATCCCTTACAGAGACTATGCTAGAAGATTGTTAACTTTCTTCAACAAAGTGGAATTACATCATATCCCTAGAGACGAGAACCAGATGGATGATGCTTTAGCTACTTTGTCTTCAATGTTTCAAGTGAATGGTTGGAACGATGTGCCTACAATTCGGGTTATGCGCCTCGACATACCTGCTCATGTGTTCTCAGTAGAAGAGGTTACCGACGACAAACCATGGTTCTATGACATTAAACATGTTCTTCAAACTCAAGAGTACCCGCCTGGGGCATCCAATAAAGATAGGAAGGCGTTGAGGAGATTGGAAAGCAGTTTCTTCCTCAATGAAGAAGTTTTGTATAAGAGGAATTATGACATGGTCTTGCTCAGATGCGTAGACAGACGTGAAGCAGACATGCTGATGCAAGAAGTACATGAAGGATCCTTTGGCACACATGCCAATGGACATGCAATGGCTAGAAAGATGTTGAGAGCTGGTTACTATTGGATGACAATGGAATCTGATTGCTGCAAATATTTGAAGAAATGCCATAAATGCCAGATTTATGCGGACAAGATACATGTGCCACCGACCCTCCTCAACGTTATCTCTTCACCTTGGCCTTTCTCTATGTGGGGCATTGATATGATTGGAATGATTGAACCCAAAGCTTCAAATGGTCATCGTTTCATCTTGGTAGCGATCGATTATTTTACTAAATGGGTGGAAGCAGCATCTTATGCTAATGTAACCAGACAGGTGGTAGTCAGATTTATCAAGAATCAGATCATTTGTCGATACGGCATCCCGAGCAAGATCATTACTGATAATGGTTCGAATTTGAATAACAAGATGATGAAAGAGCTTTGTGAGGAGTTCAAGATCGAACATCATAATTCTTCTCCTTACAGGACGAAGATGAATGGGGCTGTTGAAGCTGCTAACAAGAATATCAAGAAGATTGTCCAGAAGATGGTGGTAACTTATAAAGATTGGCATGAAATGCTTCCGTTTGCTTTGCATGGATATCGTACTTCAGTTCGAACTTCAACGGGTGCAACCCCATTTTCCCTAGTTTACGGTATGGAAGTCGTACTCCCCGTGGAGGTTGAGATTCCGTCTCTGAGAGTGTTGATGGAAGCTAAACTTTCTAAGGCTGAATGGTGTCAAAGTAGATATGATCAGTTGAATTTAATTGAAGAAAAGAGATTGACAGCTTTGTGTCACGGTCAGTTGTATCAGCAGAGAATGAAGAAGGCTTTTGATAAGAAGGTTCGACCATGCGAGTTCAGAGAAGGTGACCTTGTGCTCAAGAAGATATTATCTTTCCAACCTGATTCTAGGGGCAAGTGGGCTCCGAATTATGAAGGACCGTATGTCGTTAAGAAAGTTTACTCTGGAGGTGCCTTGATTCTCACCAATATGGACGGTGATGAGCTCCCGCGTCCCTTGAACGCCGATGCAGTTAAGAAGTATTTCGCTTAGGTTTGAGTTGACAGTTTGCTAAGTTGAAAACCTGAAGGGGCGACTTAGGCAGGCTTTTGGTCAGACCAGTCCCGGCACTTGAGCACATTTCGGAATTCGAAGTTGTTAGGGAGAATAGTGATCATGGTTTTTTGTGTAACCTTTTTATTTCATGTACTATTTCCCAAACTTTTGTAAACCGTTGGAGTCGCATTGTTAGCGAACTACCATATTATTAATGAAATTTGAGCATTAACCTTTTGTGGGCAAAATTTTAATTTTTATGGAAATACTTGAAACAAATTTACTTAAAGTATTCTTATTTTAAAAATGTGTCATGAATAATGAAAGGAATATTAACAGTTGTTCCGAGGATGGTCAATCCATGAAATGCAAAACAATACAGTAATTTATCCTTGCATGATGAACATGTTTCGTTTCAAAATCATCATGAGGTGTTAGTTGTGTAAGCTCGTGTTTCTGGTGGTACTAAGTTTGGTGACTCCACAAGTGTTCCAGTTAAGATTTGTTTCAGTTATCTTTATTTGGGAGATTTCGGAAGTGTGGTACGCTTTGTCTCTTGCCAGTGGTCTATTGGTTTTGTAAGATTGGATTTGATTACTTTTCTGCACAGAAGACTTGAACCTTGTGGCGTGTTACGCTCCGACGTTGTTGTGTGGTTCCAGTTCCAGTTATTTTCCGTCTTTTTTCAAGATTGGCCGAGTATCTATCTTTTTGTGACATCTTATCGTCTTCAGGACATTCCTTCTGGTCGTTTTGTCAGTATAACATTCATTTATTCATTCACACTTATATCACGCACGCATATTCACATTTGTCGTTGACTTTTGTGTGGTACTTTGTTTATTCAAATAACGTACATGTTTCTTTCCAAGTAGAAGATTAGCTTAGGCAGAAAATGTGCTTCCTTTCTAAATTCGCCAACTGATCTAATCCTCATGGATGATTTTTGATTTAGCTCACCTTGTCCATTTCTGGATAGGATGAATTCCCCAATCGAGTTGCTTTCTCATTGGGTGGAGTCTTGTTTGACTGTTATCTCTCTAGTTATCCCTGGATGAAGTTGTTGTCTCTTGCGTAGGCTATCTCATGATTTTCCCCAGTGAAGCCGCGACCTAGGCGTATGGTGCATTTATTTTGCACATTTAAGTATGTGATCTCCTCGGGAAGGATTGATTCATGTTTCTCCTTGATGAAGATTTTATTCTCTGCCAGTGTCATCGCAATTTCCTTCTGAGTTTATTTCGGAAAACGACAAGCGGCAGCTCTTCACGAGCAACTTGTGCGTTATTATTATTTTTGGAAAACGACAAGCGGCAGCTCTTCACGAGCAACTTGTATGTTATAGACATCGTTGGAAAACGACAAGCGGCAACTCTTCACGAGCAACTTGTACGTCATTATTATCTTGTGGAAAACGACAAGCGGCGGCTCTTCACGAGCAACTTGTGCGTTATTATTTTTGGAAAACGACAAGCGGCAGCTCTTCACGAGCAACTTGTGCGTTATTATTATTTTCGGAAAATGACAAGCGGCAGTCTCTTTACTTGAGCAACTTGTGCGTTATTATTTTTCTGGGAGACAGCAAGTGGCAGCTTCTTTATTTGAGCAGCTTGTATGTTATTGATATTTTCTTTGGAAAACAGCAAGTGGCGGCTTCTTTATTTGAGCAGCTTGTGTGTTATTGACACCCCTGGACGACAGCAAGCGGCAGCTTCTTTATTTGAGCAGCTTGTATGTCATAATATTTTCTCGGAAAACAGCAAGTGACAGCTTCTTTATTGGAGCGACTTGCGCATCTACAACCATATTATCTCAGCATTAATGAGTATATCTCGGGAAATCTCGCAGAGAAAGTTTGTTATGGCTTATGCAAGATGCCTTCTTTGTCAGGGTCGGAGGTCGTATTCCCTCAATTTTATTCGCCGTCAAGAGTCCCTTACTTGAAATCGATGGCTCGTTTCCCCAGTAGTGTATAATCCACGTCTCTGTGTTTTGTTGGTGTTTGATTCCTCCAGCATTGTCTTGTTTCATACAATATCTTTCTCTGTGAATTCAGTCATTACATTCATATCAAACATAATGGCGGTATCTTAGGGCAAAAATTTGCGTATTATGTATTTAAGTACCTTCAATCCCGTCGAAACGAAGATTTTAATCTTCATATCTCCGGATAGAAGAAACTTAAATAGGGGCAGTTGTTGTACCCCAAATTTTGACCTAAGATACCATCTCCCATCTGCATCATTACATTGCAAGCGTTTTGATCTATTGATTTTTAAAAATTCATAACTTTTTCAGGTCGAGAGCTGTTTATTTCTGAACGCTGAATTTATTAATCGATCAATGATCAAACAATGTTTATTAATTATTTATTATCTTAAATTTAAATAATTGGAATCTATTTTCGGTTATTATATAATTTAAAGATTTATGAATAATGAAATAAACATTTGAAAAGAGGTTTATTAATTGGTCAACAATGATTATTTAATTATTTATCATTCTAAGTTAAATAATTGAAATTCTATTTTTAATTATTATAATTTAGAGAATTATGAATAATGAATTAAATAATTAATTGATCAATGATGTTTATTTATTTGTTTATTATTCTGAATTTAAGTAATTGAAATTGATTTTCAGTTATTATACAATTTAAAGAATTATAAACGATAAATAAATAATTGGAAAGAAAAAGAATTAATTGGGAAATAATAGAATTTTATTCACTCCATTCTATTTATTACAATTGTTATTTAAATATTGTATTATTTACAAAATATTTATAATGACAATTACATAAAAAGTTTAAAGTAAAATAAAAACTATTTTTTCTAAGATTATAATTCTTCATCTTCTATCCAATGCTTCTTTGTCTGCTCATTTAATTTTACCTGCAAAACAATTAAAAGAAAAAGTCAGAAATAAAGAAATAATTAAAAGCAGAAAATTATTTTTAGTGTTCATCATTAAAAGCAAACGGCTGGAATCAGTTTTTACCCTTTTTGCAAATCGCGGGATTTCTCCCGGTTCACAAAAAGGGATGGATTTTTATTTTAAAAAATGAATGCACAATTTAAAGATGCACAAATTCATTTTTGTTTTCAAAACTGCATAATTAAAATCAATTGCATTTTCAAAAAGTCCACTGCATATTTCAAACAGCATATGCATCAATTCAATTGTTTGTCAAAATAGCATACAAAGAATTAACATCATATGCATAGCAACAGCATATGCAATTCCCATATGCAATGTACACAAAGAAAGCCAACGTAAACATGCAACAACATAGGAAGAAGTCAAAAACTTAGGCTCCCATGCAGTAGACAAAAGAAGTGTGCAATCTTAAAAACAATTTGCATGCAAAGTAATATTCCACATTTCATCATTTCCAGCATTTTTACTTTTTCAGAACAGTTAAAGTACACAACATTTTAGTGTTTCATTGTACTAAGAGAGAGAAGAGAGATAGAAGTTTGGTTTTACAGGTTTTGGTTTAGGCAGAAGGAGTTACAAAACAAATCAGCAGTATTGCAATAAGAAATAAGAAAGCATGAAAAAGGAATACAAACAAACTGTTGGAGCAGTATGGTGCAGAGTATCAAGAAAGATACCAAGATATACAACCTGTAACGTAAACAAAGGAAAGCAAGTTGTTATAACAAGCAAACCCCTTTCAAAAAACATAAGAGAGTTTAACCTGCCAAAAGCATTCAAAAAAAAACTCAAATACTACAACATAAACCAGATACTAAACCTGCATAAACCAATTTCCATCAATCTTAAAACCAGTAAAACCATAGCCTACTGCATTAAAACCAGTAAAACACATGGCCCAAAACCATTAACCTGCATAACCATTACCGAAACCTTCCACCTACTGTCAAATAAACACCATCACCATTTCAAAACCAACATATAGCATAAACCATCAGATAACATGGCCTAAAACCATTAACCTGCATAATACCACCAAACCTGCTACCATAACCATTTTCAAAACCATCACAAATATGGCCTAAACCATTAACCTGCATAATACCACCAAACCTGCCACCATAACCATTTTCAAAACCGTCATACCATATGGCCTAAAGACCATAAAACCTGCTAAACCAGTAAAACCAAAAGCATGGCCTAAACCATAAAGAACCTACCGTCCAAATACCATCCAACCTAAGATTGTATCATCATTGGCCAACCAAAAAAACATTGAAGCATACAGTAGTAAAGGCAAGAAGAAGAAAAGAACTAGTCAAAACAAAAATTATTTCAACAGTAGCAACAAGGCAACTATCAAGCATCAGAGCATTCATCATAGGAAAAATTCAAGGCAACTGATATAGGAAAAGTTTTCAAAGTCAACAGAAGCAACAAAATCACAGTAAGAGGAGAAGAGAGAAAATTATTCAAAGACAGCAAAACATCAACACTTTCAAACCATTTCACCATGTTTCAAGGCAACAAGTAAGCAAAACAAGGCAAAGGCAGAAGAGAAGAATATATTGCACCAAGGGTTTCAAGTTATCATCAACTTAAGCATTAAGAAGACAAACCAGGCAACTGAAGCAAGCCCACAACGTCAACTTCCTCGTCCCAGCCTCCTACGCACTCAACCCTCCTCCTCCATCTCCAGGTAACGATCATCTTTCCTTTCTTTCAATACTTCAAAATAATCATGTGAAAAATGAATAAGAATCAGAATAGGCGAAAACCACAACATGCAGTATTTGAAACCTAGCGAAACGAAAACGAACTTACCGAATCCGTCGCCCCCTAATGTTTTGCTGGAGGGAAGAGGAAGGCAGAAGATATTGGTGGCCGTTGGGACAGAGGAACACTCAGAGGCTCAGAAGCGAACGCGTAAACGAAGAAGACGAAGAAGACAAGAGCGAATGGCGCCGTCGCTGTTAGACCAAAACCTAATCCCTAATTCAATTAACACTTATGTTTTAACCCTAAACAAATTAGTAAATGTATGGGCCTTAACCCTGTTTACCTCCCCTAAGCCCAACGACCTGCTTATACACCCCCTTCCCTGTCTCTTTGTCTTGGGCCTCCCTTAAGCCTTTGGCCCATTTGCTTTGTCTCTATCTTTACCCCCCTTTTATTTCTTGACTTCTATTTGTTTTCTTTAGTTTTTTTAGTTAATTAGTAAAACTTAATTAAATAATAGATAATTTAATGAAAGCATTTTAATATTTGATCAATTTTATTAGTTTAACATTAGGTTTAATCTAGTAATTTTAGTATCTTTTTAGGTTTAGTTAAATAACTTTTAAAGTTTAATATAGTTTAGATCTATTTACTAAATAAATACTTTATATTAATACTAATACAAAAATATAAAAAAATAGAAATTTTAAGAACTAAAAAAAACATTTTTATTTTTTTTAGATAATTCTCTTGCTTTATCCATATTAAAAATACATATAATAAAAAACTTAATAAAAAACATTTTTATTAATTCTCTTGCGTTATTAAACAAAAAAATATAAAAAGTGTATATTTATACCACTTAGTCTTTTATTTAATTGTTATACCTCATTATCCGCATAATTTTTCTGTTTATTTATTTTGTCGTTACTTGTTTATTCCGTTTACTTTTTAAATCCAAGGGAAAAAACGATTAAATTTATTGACTTCATGTCCTCAAGGCTAATCGCGCGAACATTCTCATTTCATTAAAACTTAGGATAATTTTTCCTCAAATATTCAATCTTTTCAAAACTTATACCTTTTAAGCAAAAACTTCGACATTAGGTCGTCGTCTCTTCAAAAAACCCGTCTGTACCCCTTTTTCGGCCAAAACAATTTATTTTTCAATCAAACGAACAATTTTAATAAAACAGATATTTCAAAAGGTTCCTATAGAGTACTATAGATACATTGGGTGCTGATACCTTCCCACTGTATAACCAACCCCCGAACCATAGATCTCTTTTCAAAAACGCCTTGTATTTTTATTACTTTTAAAAGTATTATTTACATTGCATATTTAGGGTTTTATTTCGCTCTTTCCCCTTTCCCTTGGAAACAATAAAGCGCGGTGGCGACTCTTGCTTTTGTGAGACGAATTAATCAATAATTCGATCTCCGATTTACCCCGCTACATTTTTTATCGCTACATGACCCACTCGATATGGTGAGCTTGACTCTTGAAGAAGGACTCTCAGCAACATGAAGTTCCTTCAATCAAGCTGCAAAATTCAAATTCTAACAAGTTTCTTTGTTTACCCCATGAGACCCTTGAAAACATTGCATACGTATATCATACATATCATTGCATAACAGGTACTCTTTTACAAGTCACTTATCTTCTTCGCTGTTTATTTAAGCAATCATCATGTCTACTGAACCTTCCACCGAACAAGCTATCAAGGCCCTCCAAGCCCAGAATGCCCAGTTCCAAGAGTTGGTTATGAGCCTAGCCCAGGGTCAACATGATTTGAAGACTCTGATTCTGAAAGAGAGGAAGAAGAAGAAGAAGAGGACCGTCTTGTTCAACACTGGACGCAGATTTGGGAATGGAGTGCAGAATGAGGTTGATCTGACCACTTCATCTATAGGGAAAGACAGTCCACAAGAGAGAAGGGTTCCTAGTCCCGTGGTCTCCGACAACGAGACGGATTATGATGAAGAACAGTACCCTCCTGCTGAGGATAGGTATAAACAGTTGGAGGACCGCTTGAGCGCTATGGAGATACAGAATGTGCCAGGGTTGGACTTCAGAGACCTAGGCTTATCCTCTGGGGTGGTGATTCCCCATAAATTCAAGGCACCTGCTTTTTCCAAATATGACGGAGCTTCCTGTCCAAAGATGCACCTCCGGTCATATGTAAGGAAGATCCAGCCTTACACAGCTGACAAGAATTTGTGGATCCATTTCTTTCAGGACAATATTTCAGGGAATTAACTCAAATGGTTCTATCAGCTGGATGGGGCCAGTATCCGTACCTGGGAAGATTTGGCTACTGCATTTTATAAGCAGTATCAATATAATTCTGACCTCGCTCCTACGCGTACCCAACTCCAGGGTATGTCACTAGGGACGGGTGAAGGATTTAAAGAGTACGCCCAAAAATGGAGAGACCTTACCGGAAGGGTGCAACCACCTTTGACTGATCGTGAGCTGGTTGATATGCTTCTGGGGACCCTGTCTGGTCCGTTCTTCAACCATTTGATTGGAAATTCTTCAGTCGGGTTTACAGACCTTATCTTGACTGGTGAGAGAATTGAAGCTGGTATCAAGTCTGGGAAGATACAGAAGGGTGCCTGTGATCGGTGGATCTGGAACTGACTGTTTTAAAGCTGGTTCGCGAAATGTCGCGGTAAGCAAGAGTCGCCACCGTCTTTTATTTTCTCCAAATGGAAAGGACAAAAGCACAGAAAAATTCCTTATAGAGATTGCTCTCGGTTCGGGAGGTAGGTTATAGAAAGGGAAGGTGTTAGCACCCTTTCTATCCATGGTTATCCATGGGCTCTTAGATACTTGCTCATTTGTGTTTTCAAAATGGTTTGTTTGCTTTTCAACTGTGGGTTTTAAAAAAAGGTTTCTTTGAAAATTTCAGTTCGACTCTTGTATCGGTCCTCAAGAGTGTTTGAAAAATTGCTTTCGAAAGCTTTTTGAAAAGGTGTCGGTGTGAAAAGTATTTTTGATTTGTTTTGAAATTAGAGCAAGTATCTAAGAGCCCATGGATAACCATGGATAGAAAGGGTGCTAACACCTTCCCTTTCTATAACCTACCTCCCGAACCGAGAGCAATCTCTATAAGGAATTTTTCTGTGCTTTTGTCCTTTCCATTTGGAGAAAATAAAAGATGGTGGTGAATCTTGCTTACCGCGACATTTCGCGAACCAGCTTTAAAACAGTCAGTTCCAGATCCACCGATCACAGAACTGGCGACTCTGCTGGGGACATTTTTAAAGTGAGGTGTACCTTAGGGTTAGTTCATAACTGTGTTTTCAATTGTATTGACTTGTCTGCTTTAAATTTGTGGGTTGCATGGGAGTTACATAGATCCTAACCCGGATCTGGGGATACCCTGTTTAGGTAGCATAAGCTGTGAGGGACCTGTCCGGCGTAGACCGACACGGGTGAAACAGTGGCTACGTTGGTGTGGCACCTTGGTCTGTACCGATATCCCTTGTGTTGCAACGAGGAGAATATGGGTCTTCTGAGGAGTCATTAAGCACCAACAACCTTAGAACCTTAAATGACACAACTTGGCCATTAGAACAGTAGCAGTATGCTACGCCCATTGAGGCTAAACTCTCGTGATGGTTCTGGCTGCAAGAAAAGATTGCGATGCTGGAGTTATGACCGATTGAGGGTAGTCAATGATATTGGGATCCTCTAAGAACCCGGTTACTTTGATAGGACAGGTATGAACCAACAAACTGAAAGAGGGTAGTACCTAGACCTCATGCTGGCCTAAAATTTAGGGGCTTGCCTTGTGTGACTTGTGTGCCTTACCATGTTTTCCTTTGTATCTATTTGTGGTGTGCTTTATCATAACATCATAGCATCATGAGCATTGCATGCATCCTGCATAAGGACTGACCATTTCAAAGACAAGAGGGTTTCACCTTTGCTCTGTTTTGTAGGACATCATGATACTTGTGAGAAGGAATACTATCCGGTTCAACTTCGTTCACTCACCTGAGTTGCTTGAAGAGTTGGTTAGCAGAATTCCAAATACCACTTCCTTCATTCAGAGGCATGGTTCTCTTCTCAGTTTAGTCACTGCAAAGCGGGATCAACAGTTGATGAGTGTTCTGACCCAGTTCTATGACCCTCTGTACCAGTGCTTCACCTTTCAAGACTTCCAGCTGGTCCCTACCCTGGAAGAGTTCTCTGATTTACTTGGTATCCCTATCTTGGATCAGACTCCCTTTACTGGTTGGGAAAAGACCCTCAGGCTTGAGGATGTTGCTGCAGCTCTTCCCTTGACCCATCAAGAGGTAATGGACAATTGGGTAACTAGAAGCGGAGTTAAGGGTTTCTTGGCCAAGTTTCTGATTGGTAAAGCTAACTATTTCTGGAATGACCTGGACTTTAGGGCATATGAAGACATCTTGGCTCTCTTAATCTATGGGTTAGTCTTGTTTCCTAATCCTGACAACTTCATCAATGTCACTGCCATAAGGATCTTTATGTCTCAGAATCCTGTGCCCACTCTCTTGGGTGACATCTTGCAACAACTTCATGCTCGTACTACCCGAAGACGAGGAACCCTATGGTGTTGTATCCCTTTGTTGGTGAGGTGGTTTATTTCGCACCTCCCTAAGTTCGTACTGAAGAACCAAGAAGGAAGAGGTTGGGCTCATAGGTTAATGTCTCTCACCGATAAAGACATCATTTGGACTTGCAGAGGTTTGGATGAGATAGCTATTATTGATCGATGCGGGGAATACCCTAATGTTCCTCTGATTGGTACCCAAGGAGGGATCTCTTATAATCCATGCCTAGCTCTCCGTCAGTTTGGAAGAGCCAGAAGAGCAGGCCCCCATGAGATGTTGGTGCCTCACATCAGTTTTGAGTTTTAGGTGGATAGTGACGAGCTGCGTCGTAGGTTCATCAAGGCTTGGGACAAAGTTCATAAAGCTGACCCACAGGAGTTAGGGCCAAAGACTTCTTTACCTATGGAAGCCTACTGCAAATGGGTTCGCATCCGTGCTCAGAAGTTAGGTATGCCGTATGAAGCTGTCAGACCTGTCATTCTTGAGTGTCCTGACAAAGATGGTGTTCCTCCAACTGTCTTGCCTCCTCAGATACCTACTGATTATGAGACATTAAAGAGATCTTGGTCGCAACTGCGAGAAGAACGGGATTCTTACCGGGAAAAGTTCAACGAGCAGGAATTGAAGATCCAAAAGCTGATGAAGCAGTTGGAGAATGAGCGAGCTCTGAATGCTTACATCCGTACTGAGAAGAGGAGACCATGGGATCAATAAGGAGCTCTGGATATTATTTTACAGTTTTATTTCCCTTTTCAGTATTTCCTTTCATGTAACGCCTAAGGGCAACCTATTGAATAATTTCAGTTTCAAAGTTGAATCTAATGAAGTGTGTTCCTTTTGTTTACAAAGTTGATTCCCGATTGTCTTTGAAAACATAAATCATACGCATTCCATTCATCATGTGCATAGCAGGTTTTCCTCTTTTCAGGTTGCTTACCGTTCTTCGCTGTTTATTTCAGCATCATGAACCCCGACTCGTCATCAACTGAGATGTCTATCAAAGCTCTTCAGGCGCAGAATGCGCAATTTCAGGAACTAATCATGGGTTTGGCTCAGGGCCAAGAAGAGCTGAAGGCTCTGCTCCTGAAGAAGGAAAAGAAGAAGAAGAGAAGAACTGTTCTGTTCAACTCGGGGCGAAGGTTTGGCAACACTTTTCAAAATGAAGAGGCTGGTTCTTCCATTGGCAAGGGTACTCCTCAAGCGGAAAAAGGTCCTAGTCCGGTAGTCTCTAACAACGAGACTGATTTTGATGAAGAGCAATATCCTCCTGCAGAAGACAGATACAAGCAGTTGGAAGACAGGCTGAATGCTATGGAGATACAACAGGTGCCTGGGCTGGATTTTGGAGATCTGGGTTTATCTATTGGTGTGATCATTCCTCGCAAGTTCAAAGCACCATCTTTCACTAAGTACGACGGGACGTCTTGTCCCAAGCTACATCTCAGGTCCTATGTTCGGAAGATTCAACCGTACTCAGTGGACAAAAATTTGTGGATCCACTTCTTCCAGGAGAGTCTTTCAGGGACTCATCTCGAATGGTTCTATCAGCTGGATGGGACCAAGGTTCATAACTGGGAGGAGTTGGTACTGCTTCCTATAAGCAGTATCAATATAATGCCGACCTTGCCCCTACTTGTACCCAACTCCAGGGTATGTCGTTAGGTTCAAGCGAAGGTTTTAAAGAGTACGCTCAGAAGTGGAGGGATTTGGCTGGCAGGGTGCAGCCTCCGTTGACTGATCGGGAGTTGGTGGACATGTTCTTGGGGACCCTATCTGGGCCATTTTTCAACCATCTTATCGGGAATTCGTCTGCAGGGTTCACTGATCTTATTCTGACTGGAGAGAGAATTGAGGCTGGGTTGAAGTCTGGTAAGATTCCGAAGGGTGCATCGTCTAGTTCTGAGAAGAAACCCTTCAAGAAGGAGGCTAGTGCTGTATATGGCTCTAGAAGACAAGAGAAATCTGAGCGCCGCCAATCTGTCAGTGCGGTGATGATTGCTAAGCCTGCTGCCGCTCCTCGGCCAACCAATCCTCAAAGGGCTGAAAGACCCCGGAGAGAGTTTACCCGTTTGAGCATGACCTTATCGTAGATCTTGCCACAGTTGCTGTCCACCAATCTAGTGACTGTCAGAGAGGCCCCAAAAGCTGTGAACACTGCCTCCCCCAAATACAACCCAAATGCTCGTTGTGCTTATCATTCTGATAGCCCGGGGCATTCCACTGATGACTGTTGGGCATTAAGGAATAAGGTGCAAGACCTTATTGACGCAAAGGAGATATAGTTTGAAGCGCCTGAGAGGCCGAATGTGGTTACTGCTCCTATGCCTCAGCATGGGGTAAATGCTGTTGATGAAGAGGTGTACGCTGTTTCTGTGGATGATCTAGCCACTCCCTTAATAACTGTCAAGAAGAACCTACTGCTGGCCGGTTTATTTCCTGGTTGCAGTGAGGGTTTCCTGTTCTGTGTTGTTTCCCTATCTGGTTGTCCCTTGCTGAAGTTAGGCATCCAAAGCCTGATGGACAGTAAGGAGATTCTGTTCAAGAAGTTTGTTGTTCAGTTGGTTCCGGTAGAAGAAGTTTCTGTGGTTACCATCTTCAATAATCCAATCAAGGCTCTCCCGAAGAAGCCTGTCCAAATCATGACTGTCGCACTTGTTGTTATCACTGTTCCGGGGCCTCTTCCCTATGTATCTGATAAAGCTGTCCCCTGGCATTATGGGGCAGACGTATATGTGAATGGAATCAAACAAGAATTCAACACTGGCGCCAGTATCTGCGATATCACTGGTCCAACCAAGGTTACCCGCAGTGGCAGGCTCTTCTCGCCTGACATTGCACCGCCCGCTACTCGAAGACCCCTCCTTATAACACCTACAAGTGTACCTGTTCCTGTTGCTGATCAATTTGTTTCCCCTGCCGCTGAGTCGTCTAATGCTCGGGGCAAAGGGATTGAAGTTGAGCCTGCCCGGATGGAGGCATCAGTACCTATAACTGCTGAGGCCTCCTAACAAGAGATGGAGGAAATCCTGAAAATAATAAAGAAGAGTGACTTCAATGTTGTGGAACAGCTGGGGCATATGCCCTCCAAAATCTCCATGCTCTCCTTATTGCTGTGCTCCGAGGCCCATGCTAAGGCCTTAATCTCATTTCTCAAGATGGCCCATGTGCCACAGGAGACATCTGCAGTCCAGTTCACTGATTGCGTAGCAAATCTGACAGCGGACAATGGCTTGGGTTTCTCAGATGCTGACCTGACTGCGAAGGGAAGAGACCACAATGATGCCCTGCATGTCTCTATTGAATGCAGGGGCACTACTCTGGCGCACGTATTGGTGGATACTGGCTCTTCCTTGAATGTGCTACCAAAGAAGGCCTTAGACCGTTTGGATTGTGAAGGCCTGGAACTAAAACCTAGCAATATCATCGTCAGAGCCTTTGACGGTTCCAAGAGGATGGTTCATGGAGAGGTTGACATTCCTATTCGTGTGGGCTCTCAGGTGTTTGACTCTACTTTTTATGTGATGGATATCCGTCCATCGTACTCTTGTCTACTGGGTCGACCTTGGATCCATAAAGCTGGGGCAGTGACCTCTACCTTGCACCAGAAGCTGAAGTACCCCGTCAGAGGGAAGATCGTCACTGTGCAAGGAGAGGAGGAGTATATGGTGAGCCATTTGAATTCCTTCAGATACATTGAGATGGACGGGGAGTTTATTGAAACCCCCTTTCAGCATTTCGAGGAGGTGCTTCCAATTTCAGCAGCAGCAGAAACAGCGGTCGAAGAGGATGTTCCCTTGAAGATGGCTTCCCTGAAGGATGCTCGGGCTGTAGTTCAAAAAGGTGAATATGCTAACTGGGGCAGGCTCCCCGACTTTACACAGAAAACCGACAAATTTGGGCTGGGTTTTACTGCAGAGGGTCAGAAAGCTATGCGGAAGGCAAAGACCAGAAGACCTCCTGTGCTCATTACAAATCTAGGAGTGAATGCTGTGGGGGAGGACAATGAAGTAGATGAAGCAGAGTTCAATAGTTGGATCTACCCGACAACTGATGGCGGATTGATCAATTGGATTGCCAAAGACCATACTCCTGTTACTTTTGTTACGCAGTAATAAACTTCTTTGTTTCGTTATTTGTAATAAACAATAAATTGAACTCTATGGCCCGGTGTCTTACCCGAGTCACCGTGGTTTTATTTGTGAGGGCATATAAATTGTCATTTCATATATCATAAATGAAAATCCTGGACGTTTTCTCGCATTTCAAATCTTATGCTCCTTTTCTGTCTTTCCTTCCTTTATACATATTTCAAAACAGCTGTATTTACACACACTCACTCATACAGGTTTCAATCAACTCTGGATCTCACTGGTAACGACTCTGCTACTGCCAGTTATGACTTCGAAAATCCGATCAACTTAGCCGAAGACGAAGGTGAAGATGATTGCGAAGTGCCTGGCGAGCTTGCAAGACTGTTACTCCAGGAGGAGAGGGCAATTCAACCACATGAGGAGCCAGTGGAGACAATAAATCTGGGTACTGAGGCAGATAGAAAGGAGGTAAAGATTGGTGCCAACCTAGAGCTCAGCGTGAAGCAACGGTTGACTAAGATGCTACATGATTATATGGAGATCTTTGCCTGGTCCTACGAAGACATGCCTGGGTTGGACACCGATATTGTGGTCCATCACTTGCCTACCAAGGAAGACTGCCCTCCGGTTAAGCAAAAGGTCCGCCGTATGCGTCCAGAGATGTCTAAGAAGATTAAAGCCGAGGTTATGAAACAGTTTGATGTCGGGTTCCTTGCAGTGACTTCTTACCCGCAGTGGGTTGCTAATGTGGTGCCAGTACCAAAGAAAGACGGTAAGGTCAGAATGTGTGTCGACTACAGGGATCTGAACAGGGCCAGCCCCAAAGATGACTTCCCTCTACCTCACATTGATGTCCTTGTTGACAATACAGCTCAGCATAAGGTGTTCTCTTTCATGGATGGCTTTTCAGGTTACAATCAGATCAAGATGGCACCTGAAGACATGGAGAAGACTACCTTTGTTACTCAGTGGGGTACCTTCTGCTACAAGGTCATGCCTTTCGGACTAAAAAACGCTGGGGCAACCTACCAACGTGCCATGGTTGCTTTATTCCATGACATGATCCATCATGAGATAGAAGTGTATGTTGACGACATGATCGCAAGGTCCCAAACTGAGGAAGAGCACCTAGATCATCTGCAGAAATTGTTTGACCGTCTGAAGTTGTACAAGCTGAGGTTGAACCCGAACAAGTTCACCTTCGGGGTAAGATCTGGGAAATTGCTAGGCTTCGTTGTAAGCGATAAGGGTATTCAAGTGTACCCTGCCAAGGTTAAAGCTATTCAAGAGATGCCAGTTCCTAAGACAGATAAGGAAGTCAGAGGCTTTTTAGGACGCCTGAATTACATTGCTCGGTTCATCTCACACCTGACCGCTACCTGTGAGCCAATCTTCAAGCTGCTGAAGAAAGATCAGGTAGTACGTTGGAACGATGAATGTCAGGCTGCTTTTGACAGAATCAAAGAGTATCTCCAAGAACCACCCATCCTTATGCCACTGGTTGAAGGGAGACCTCTGATACTATACCTGACAGTACTTGACAACTCAATGGGGTGTGTGCTGGGGAAACATGACGAGTCAGGCCGAAAAGAGCATGCCATTTATTACCTTAGCAAAAAGTTTACCGACTGTAAGACCCGATACTCACTGCTTGAGAAAACTTGCTGCGCTTTGGTATGGGCTGCTCGCCGGCTGAGACAGTATATGCTGACTCACACTACCTTATTGATCTCAAAGATGGATCCAATAAAGTACATATTTGAAAAGCCTGCTCTATCTGGGAGAATAACAAGATGGCAGATGATCTTGACAGAATACGACATTCAGTACACGACCCAGAAAGACATCAAGGGAAGTGTATTGGCTGACCACTTGGCACATCAGGCCGTAGATGACTATCAGTCAATGAACTTCGAGTTTCCGGACGAAAGCATCATGATAGTGACTGATTGTGAAGTACCTGGACCGGATGAAGGACCTGAGGAAGGATCCCGATGGTCTATGCACTTTGACGGAGCCTCCAATGCTTTGGGTAACGGTATCGGCGCGGTAATCGTATCACCTCAAGGCACTCATACTCCACTCACTGCCCGACTATGTTTCAACTGTACCAACAACATGGCGGAGTATGAGGCGTGCATCATGGGTCTCCAAGCTGCAATCGACTTAAGGATCAAGTTTCTGAGTGTCTTCGGAGATTCCGCTCTTGTGATCAATCAGATCAAAGGAGAGTGGGATACGAAACATCCGAATCTTATTCCTTACAGAGAATGTGTGTTGACTTTGATCCCCCACTTCACGAAGATAACCTTTGAGCACTTTCCAAGAGAAGAGAATCAGTTGGCGGACGCGTTAGCTACAATGTCTTCTATGTTCAAGGTCAAATGGGATAATGAGGCTCCCCGGATCATCATCTGGAAACTGGACGAACCGGCATACTATTGTGATCTCGAGACTGAGTTGGTAACTGAGAAGCCTTGGTACCATGAAGTGAAGAGATATTTGGAAGCTCAGGAATACCCTGAAGGTGCCTCTGTCAATGATAAGAAGTTCCTGAGAAGGTTCGCGAAAAAGTTCTTCCTTAGCAACGGCATCTTGTACAAGCGAAACCATGATTCAACCTTACTGCGTTGTGTGGATAAGACTGAAGCAGAAAGGATCATGGAAGAGCTACATGAAGGGACCTTTGGTACACATTCCAGTGGACATACAATGGAAAAGAAGATCCTTCAGGCAGGGTATTACTGGTCCACAATGGAAGCTGACTGCTACCAACATTCCAGGACATGCCATAAGTGCCAGATTTATGCAGACAAGGTGCATGTTCCTCCAGTTCCTCTGAATGTTCTGACTGCGCCTTGGCCGTTTGCAATGTGGGGCATAGACATGATCGGTGAGATTAAACCTACGGCATTTAATGGGCATCGCTTCATCCTAGTGGCGATTGATTATTTTACAAAGTGGGTTGAAGCAGCTTCCTACGCTACGGTAACCAAGACTGTTGTGGCACGGTTCATTCGGCATAATCTGATCTGTTGGTACGGCGTCCCAGAGAGGATCATTACAGACAACGGTACCAATCTGAATAATAAGATGATCACTGAGCTCTGCGAGCAGTTCAAAATACAGCACCACAATTCTTCTCCTTACAGACCGAAGATGAATGGGGCTGTAGAAGCAGCAAATAAAAATATCAAGAAAATCGTGCAGAAGATGACAGTGACTTATAAAGATTGGCACGAGATGTTACCGTTCGCTCTACATGGGTACCGTACCTCAGCCAGGACGTCAACCGGGGCAACTCCTTTCTCTTTGGTTTATGGTATGGAGGCAGTCTTACCGATCGAAGTGCAAATACCCTCTCTCCGGATAATGAAGGATGCAAATCTGAACGAAGATGATTGGATCCAGACACGACTTGATCAGTTAAACCTTATTGATGAAAAGAGGCTTGCTGCTATCTGTCATGGTCAGACGTATCAGAAACTAATGATCAGGGCATTTAACAAAAAGGTCAGACCACAAGAATATCAAGTTGGGGATCTGGTAATCAAGCGAATCATCCTTCCTCAGAGTGATCCAAGGGGCAAATGGACCCCTACGTACGAAGGGCCATTTGTGGTTAAACATGTGTTCTCAGGAGGAGCCATGATTCTAACCAATATGGATGGTGACGACCTTCCTCACCCCGCCAATGCAGACATAGTAAAAAGATACTACGCATAAAAAAAAAGACCCGCTAGGCTGACATGCCTAGGCAAAAATTAAGGCTTCCCGGCGAACCAAAAGGGTTCGGGCAAAATGAAGGGATGAAATGAAAAAAAATCTGTACACCCGGCAATTTGAAAACCTGAAAGGGCGGCTTGGGCAAAAATGGGTATCCCGGTGGACTGAAAACCCGAAAGGGCGGTCCAGGCAAAAATTAGGGATGAAGTGTAATAATATGTCTCATTGGATCACTTTGCATCCAGAATCCGGTATCTACATCAAGTTCAAACGGCATCGATCAGTCAGCTTCATCTTCGACCAAGGTCATCAAGTGATGAGACGCTCGGAGATATAAAGGCAATAGCAGAGTTGAAACCCAGTGGGATCATTCATTTCACACAGCTGTTTTATTTTCTCTTGTACAAAATTTGTATAAACTCTCTTGTTCGGCGGCGTTCTCTTACTAGGACGTCAGCCTCTTGTACATAAAACGCCTATTTTCAGGCAAATTCAAAATCAATACAAAAATCACTTTTCAGTTAAAATTTGCCAATTGTTTTTCCTTTTTCTGTTTTGTTTTGCGAAGAACGTCCAAGGTTCAATTTGTGATATATGCATTGACAATAATTTGCTAACTCATGAATATTTGCGTACGAAACAAAGGATTAATTACAGGTAACATTAGAAACAGGGGCAATAAAGAGTTGTCTAAACAATCTAATTGTTCTATCCTCCAAGGTACCAAGGTAGGTTCAGCTAAAGAACATAGCCAGATATCCTAATTCCCCAGAGAGTGAGCCAGCCAGTCAGAGCACTCTCAGGAAAAGCTATTGTCAAACCTTAAGGAAGTTGGGTATACTCCCGCAGATCTCAACCTTCCCCAGCAGCATACAGTCTTAACAAGCATCCCCGGCAATCTTGGTCTCAAGATTGTTTCCCGGCGGTATACCAAACGTTCAAATGGAGCTACTTCTCAATACAGTTCAAAACTTCCCCAAGAGAGTCCAATCTAAGTCCCCAGGAAAGCTGAAATCCATCTCCTCAAGCAGTAAGCTTATCCCCAGTAGATTCTGGAAGCTTATCCCTCGCAGAACACGAACGCGTCTCCCGGCTTTATTCAAAGAGTTATTTCCTTACCAGGATATAACTGGGTTATCCTCAGCCAAAAGCCACGGAAAGATCGTCCTCGACGCAGTCTTCTTATCCCCAGCGAAGTCTATCAACACTTCCAACACAACAAGGGTATCCCCAACAAGTTATTACCAACACTCCAGCAAAGTACCTCTCTTCCCACAGAGTATTGCTCCCCGGCAAGATCACTAGGGTACTTTTCTCCCCGCAGAGTTATCCATTCGCCAAGTTTATTCCCCAACGGAGTTATCTTCTCCTACCGGTATTCTTGCAACTATCATCCCCAGCGGAGGCAAAAAATCTACTCTCCAACATCAGCCCAGGAGTGACTTCCCGGCACCCGTCGAGGATTTACTTTCCTAGACGAAAAACATACATTCGTAAACATCGTATACATCATTATAGCATGCATGTACGCATCATATCTTACAAATCTCATTTATGTTGAGAACATCATTGCTTAATCCATATTATGCATTGCATATGACTGACCTTTACCTTTCAGGAAAAGATTCAGTTAAGTTCTCAACTATTTTAAGACCTACACCGGTTCAGTTAAATCGACTCCAAAGATTTCTCTATTTCTTATCCAGTCAAAGGCCTTCTCTGGTTCAGTCAGATCGACCCTAAGATCTCCCTGTTTCTTATCCAGTTGAAGACATTTCAAGACCTAGACCGGTTCAGTTAATCGACCCTAAGATTTTCTGTTTCTTATCCAGTCCAAGGCCTTCTCTAGTCCAGCTAAATCGACCCCAAATAGATTTTCCTGATAAGGACTCAGTAGAAGTTATCCAAGATTCTCTCAATGATTGCTGTTGAGGTTGTAGTCGCCTATGGTTCTCTCCCCGATACTACGGAGGTGGTAATCCCAAGATTCGCTCAACGATTGCTGTTGAAGTTGAAGTTATCCAAGATTCTCTCAATGATTGCTATTGAGGTTGTAGTCGCCTATGGTTCTCTCCCCGATACTGCGGAGGTGGTAATCCCAAGATTCGCTCAACGATTGCTGTTGAAGTTGAAGTTATCCAAGATTTTCTCAATGATTGCTATTGAGGTTGTAGTCGCCTATGGTTCTCTCCCCGATACTGCGGAGGTGGTAATCCCAAGATTCGCTCAACGATTGATGTTGAAGTTGAAGTTATCCAAGATTCTCTCAATGATTGCTATTGAGGTTGTAGTCGCCTGTGGTTCTCTCCCCGATACTGCGGAGGTGGTAATCCCAAGATTCGCTCAACGATTGCTGTTGAAGTTGAAGTTATCCAAGATTCTCTCAATGATTGCTATTGAGGTTGTAGTCGCCTATGGTTCTCTCCCCGATCCTGCGGAGGTAGTAATCATCCCAAGATTCGCTCAACGATTGCTGTTGAAGTTGAAATTATCCAAGATTCTCTCAATGATTGCTGTTGAGGTTGTAGTCGCCTATGGTTCTCTCCCCGATACTGCGGAGGTGGTAATCCCAAGATTTTCTCAACGATTGCTGTTGAGGTTAAAGTCATCCAAGGTTCTCTCACCGTTCCTGTTGAGGTAGTAACCATCCCTGGTTCATTCATCACCGTTTGAAGCTCTAAGATCCAGCTCCTGTAACCAGTCAGGACACATCTACACAAAGAATTTGAAGACCAGCTCCCGTAACAGGTCAGGTAATCATTTTTCTTTTTTGCAGGTATGCAAGTTCTCGCTAAGGAATCTCTTACGCGATCAACATCCAGATGGCATCTATAAGCCCATCCACCTTCCATCATCTCTTAGCATGGCATCTATAAGCCCATCATCCTATCCATCAATCTCCAAATGGCATCTATAAGCCCATTCCCATCATCCCACTACTATGTGAGCGCAAATTTCTGGGCACTCTAGTGTTCAATCACCTTCCACCTTCGGATTACGAAAGGCACGTCAGCCAATCTGCATCCTCAGGTCTAAGAAGATTGAACAGGGGCAACTGTTGTACCCCAAAATTTGCCCTCCATTATTCTTCAAAATTTGCCAAGTCAAAGCTTCAAACATCTCCCCAAGGGTTGCACAGTTCAAGGGCCTCCTAATAGTCAAAAATTAGGGTTTTGGTTCTGACAAAGAAAATGAAGTTTCCAAGGGTCCAATCAAGTCCCATATGCTTATAAACATGGTCAAGCATCCTCATACCAAGTTTCAAGACTCACAGCACAAAATTGCACAGTCAAAAACCCTAATTGCACTGCAGTCAATTGCAGGGGCAAAATGGTCATTTGACAGTCAAAAGTTCAAATTTTTGATCAATACTTCATTTTGAAGCCACAAACATCATTTGATCAATTCTTGATCATGATTCTCAAAGCTTGGCTCAAAAATCATCAAGATGCAAAAGTTTCCATATTTGGACAGGTGAAAAAGTCAACTGTAAATTGACCAGGGCATAACTTTCACATGGATTATCATAAAAATTCCATCCAAAGCTCATTTTGAAGATAAATACATTTCCTACAACTCCTCTTCACACTTCAAGTCCAAGAAATGCTCTCACAAAAAGTTATCAATTTCAACATTATAGGTCATTTTCAAAAGTCAACAAAAAGGGACTTTAAGTCAAAGGCCATAACTTGAGATTGGTAAATCAAAATGACATGGGACCAAAGGAATTGGTTAGAGGACTCAAATACCTTTTCAAAATGTCCAAGAACATGAGCAAAGCTTAAAAATTGAGCAAGATATGCCTTGTGGAAGTTGGGAAATTTTTGGATATTTTGAAAAGTCAACATTGCTTCAAATGACCTAAAAATGCTAATGGGCCTCTTTTTCTTCCACAATTCATCATCCAAGGAATGTGCACGACCATTTGGCCCAAAGGGAAGTTTTTATCATTTTTATTTTATTTATTTGGATTCTTAATTATCAATAATTCATTTAATTAAAATAAATAGGTGAAAAATACTAAACCTAATTTTCTAAATCTTTGTGCATAGAATAGGCTTAAGATTTCGTGTACAATCAAATATGGAAGGAATTATGGTGATTGGATATGATTGAGACCAAAAATGCTTGAAAAAGATTGGAAAAATTATGGCTTGAAAATCAAATATCCTTTTCATCAATTCATGGATTTTCTGATCAAATTCTTTGACCTAATCGTTCACATATACATACCAATGCAAACCCTATTCCAAAAGAGGTCCAAGCTGCGCAGAAAGATAAAAGAGAACTTTGCAATTTTGATCAAAAAATTCAAAACTGAAATCGTGATTCTAAAGCATTTCAAGGAAAAGTAATCAGTCCATTGCCTTCCTGAGACATCAGGGAAACTTCCTGGATCAAAAGCACGACCTCTAACGCCCAGAATTGGTGAATAGGATTCACACTTTTTCATATTTTTTTCATAATCGTGTTTTAAGATTTAGGCATTTTCATTGCATTTCTTTGATGGATTCATACTAATTGATGTGTTCTGAAGCTAACCCCATGTTTTAATTGAATTTTTATGTACCATACACGAATCTGCCATTATTATTTTTTAGGGTTTTCCAAGCTTTGAATTGGGTACTTTTAAATACTGTAAAATTGGAAGCTCTCAAGGCCATAACCATACTCAGCGTGCTTGGACGAAAAGAACAGAACCCTCGCGCCTAATTTATACTCAAAGATGGCTTAATCGCTATTATCCAAAACTGCTTATTTTGGGGGGGTTCAAAACCCCCGCTAACCATTCTCTATTTTCAGGAAATAAACAAGCCAAGGAAGAAGAAGGGTATGTGGTCAGCGTGGATTGGTCCATTCAAATTTTCGCGCGGAAATTCCACTAACCATTACTTTCTCTTATAATATTTGTTTACTATTACATATACAAGATGCGCGTTTGGAGTAGTTGGTAAGGCGTAAGACTGGTAATCTCTAGGACCTGGGTTCGAACCCCAGGTCCCTCACCCTTTCCATATTATTTTTCAATTAATGCTTATGTGTAGTTTCAATGCTAGCGTCCATCATGCATCCACATTATCAAGCCGTCCACGCGTACAATCATACCAATCCAAGGGACCAGATCTGAAGACCATGGTGAACCTCAGTCAACACACATGCACGCTAGCTAAAAAGTCAAAGAGGCCAAAGGTTAATGGGCCTAAAATGCTGGATCATACCTCTCATTTGGGGACAGAACCCCCCTAGGTTTGCAAGCTTTTTACATTTTTTTTCATTCTTTTTATTTATTTCAATTATTGTTTTTAATTAATTTAATTATTTTTCATAAAAAACATAAAAAACAATATAAAATCAGAAAAAGACAAAAATAAATATTTTGTTTAATTAATATATTTTTTGTAAATAAATATTATACATTAATTTTAGCTATTAAATTAGGTTTAATTCAAGCATTTTCTTAATTAACTCAAAATTGTAGAAATTAGGTTTAATTATTTTAATTACTTTTATTCTTTTTTTTCCACCATTATTAACAATTAAATATTATTTATTTTTGCAATTAAATTACCATGTAATTAATTAGGTTAATTTAGGTTTAACTTTAATATTTTTTTCTTAATAAATAAAAAAACTAGAATTAGGGTTAATTTCTCAATTTAATTCAATTTCATTAAAGTCATAAAATACAAAAATACCAAAAATAATCCCCTTTCATTTTAATTTTAATTAATTTAATCATTTAATTTAATTTCGTTAAAAGGGTCCAACCAAAAGAAATAAATTCACTCGTCTCAGTATGACCTTGTCCCAGATATTGCCGCAGTTACTGACAACCAATCTGGTGACTCTAAAAGAAGCTCCGAAGATTGTAAATACAACATCCCCAAAGTACAATCCTAACGCCCGTTGTGCTTATCACTCTGACAGCCCGGGGCATAATACGGATGATTGTTGGGCTTTGAAGAATAAGGTTCAGGACCTAATAGATGCTATGGAGATTGAGTTTGAGGCGCCTGAGAGGCCTAACATTGTGACTGCACCCATGCCCAAGCATGGAGTGAATGCTGTAGTGGAAGACTTATTTGTAGCCTCTGTGGATGACATTGTTACCCTGCTGATGACCGTCAAGAAGAACCTGTTGCTAGCCGGTTTATTTCCGGGATGTAGTGAAGGTTGCCATCTATGTTCTGTTTCACCTACTGATTGCCCATCTTTGAAGTCAGGTATCCAAAACCTGATGGATAATAAAGAAATCCTGTTTGAGAAGATTGTTGTTCCTGCCACCCCTACTGAAGAAGTTTCCATTGTTACTGTTGTACCCCAAAATTTTCCCTCCCATTTCCTCAAGATTTGTCAAAGAATAATCCTCAAATTGTTCAAAATGGCTCAAGGGTTGTACAGTTAAATCACCTCCTAAGGCAGCCAAAATTAGGGTTTTGTTTCTTTCAATGAATTTGGGGTTTTCAATGGTTCAATCAAGTCTCATAGGCCTATATACATTCTCAAGCACCTACATGCCAAGTTTCAAGACTCATAGTGCCAATTTGCACAGTCAAAAGTCCCATTTGACCTACAGTCAACTGCAAGGGCAAAATGGTCATTTTGCAGTCAAAAGTCAGAATTTTTGGTCAACATCTTATTTTGAGTTCACAATCATCATTTGATCAAGTCTTGATCATGACTCCACAAGAATAGCTCAAAAATCATCAAGATGCAAAAAGTTACTATTTTTGAACAACAGAAAAGTCAAATGTATCTTGACCAGGGCATAACTTTTTCATGGTTTTTCAGAAAAATCCCATCCAATGCTCATTTTGAAGAGGATGAAATTTCATACAATCCATCTTCACACTCCAAGTTCAAGAAATGCTCTCACAAGAAGTTACCAATTTTGACATTATAGGTCAATTTGAAAAGTCAACAAAAGTACACTTTAAGTCAAAGGCCATAACTTGAGATTGGTATATGCAAATGACATGGGACCAAAGGCATTGGTTATAGGACTTCAAGAGCTTTCCAAAATGTCTAAGAACATGTTCATATGATCAAAATTGAGCAAGTTGTGCATTGGAGAAGTTGGGAAATTTTCATGAATTTGCAAAAGTCAACTTTGCTCAAAACACCTTATTTTTGCTAATGGGCCTCAAATCTCTTCTTGAAACTTCACCCATGACCTATGAACGACCCATCAAGCTTAATTGAATTTATTTTCTTATTTTTATTAATTAATTGGATTTTTAATTAATATTAATTCATTTAATTAATTTAAATTGTAGGAAAATACAAGATTTGGTTTTTAAATATTTTTGTGAAGCAAATAGGACCTAATCATGCTGGCAAATTCGTGCACAAGTCAAAGATATCAAAAAATCCATAATTGGCAACATTATTCAATCATGAAGAATCAAAAATATTTGATTTCCAATCAAAGATTTAAACTTGAATGCACATGGATTGGATCCAATTTTTTGACCTAATTTATTTCCTTTATATGCTGCAGAAACAACCATAGCACATTGAAGAAATTCCAAGAAAATTGAAAACTGATTTTTGCATTCTAGGACGATTCAAGGGTTTTTATTGATTCTAATACATAGGAGGAGGTTCCAGGGACATTTTGCAATCCAATTCAAGCACTAAAACTCAAGGAATCAAAGAATACATAACCACGGTTTGCTTTTCTTATTCAAAATCGCATTGCCTAATTCATGAGCATTTAACATGATTTCTTGATTGTTTTGCATTGCTAGGGACCATACGAAGCTAATGGTATGATTTAATTGGATTATAATGCCCTGAATCATAAGATACCAGGAACACAATTCTAGGGTTCTTGAACTTTAAATTGGGGATTTCTAAACCAGGAAAAATTGAGACTTTTAAGATACATGACTGAATTCGTGAGGACAAGACGAACAAGAATCACACCTCGCGAAATATTTATACGTACTGAGCTTTTATTCGCTATTTTTCATTGCAATGGTTAGTGGGGGTTAAAAACCCCCGCTATCTGTTTATGTTTTTGCAGGTACAATGAAGAAGATGATGAGGTGTTGATACCTGGTTGGCCGGTTTAAATCTTAAGCGCGCTTTTTTATTTGGCCAGCATATTAATTGATTTATGTATATTATATTTACTTCTTATTATACTAACAATTATCAAGCGCTGGTGGAGTGGTTGAGTGAGCGTCCAATAAGCATTGGGACCTGGGTTCGAATCCCAGGTCCCCCAAACGTTTATTTGTTATTTTTCTTCAGGCGTTCTTGTGCAAAGCTTGCAAAGGGAGTCTACCATATGCTTTAAATATCAGCATGCCAAGTGGCTCCTGGCCAAATCTGAAGGCCAGGATTGAAGGCCTATCATGATCCCCAGTCAACAGGCGTGTGGATGATCACCATGGTCAACGTGGCTGAAATGTTAGTGGGCCTGGAAATTGACAAATGCACCTCCAAAGCTGGCCCAAACCCCCTGAGTTTGCCTCTTTATTTTTATTTCATTATTTTTTATTTTTACTTATCTAATTTTAATTCCTAATTAACTATTAACTAATATTTATCTTTTATAATAAATTCAGAAAACAAAAAATACATAATATTTTTATTTATTTATTAAATTTAATTAATTATTTTTGTAAATAAACACTAACATGATTAATTTAGTTAGTTAGGTTAATTTTAATATTTTCACAATAAATAAAATCAATGTAGAAATTAGGGTTTATGACAGCTTTTGACTATCTTTTATTTTTATAAAAAAAACTCAAAAAAATATTTGTTATTTAATTTATTAACTAGTTTTAGGTTTAATTTAATTAAATGCAAAAATAACAAAAATCTCTTTCTCCAAAAAAGGGGTCAAAACCCTGGAAAACTCTATGATCAAATTTTTCTCGCGCACGATTATTTTTGATCCATTATTATGTAATTGCTCCGAGGATGTAATAGCTTTAATTAGGACTTTTTATCGCTTTTATTTATTTTCCGCAATTTACTTTTCAAGGGTTTGTTTTTGGCGATGTAAATACCTGACGCCTTGTAATAGCGTAGATTTATTTTCCGCAAACTATTAAACTGCTAGATGTATGTTAATTAGGCTATGCATGACAAGATCTCTCTGAAAATAAAATCAATCGTAGCTCACCATAACATGTACAAAGATAACATAATTGAAACCTGACACACTCGCACATGCCACTCCTAGGGTACGCCTCACTTGGTTGCCTCGACGTGGTCATTGAGTATAGGGTGTTTTAGAGGTCGCCCTCCTGTCTAAAGATCAAAGTTGCCTCGAAAAGGTTGCCTCGATAAAAAACGATCAAAGACATTAGGGTTACCGCTAAGGCGTCCTACTATTGCTTTGGTGACCACATGTCCCATTAATCGAATTGACCCAAAAACTCCAACGACGGTGCTACCTACTTCTCAATAGTGGGATAGTACTATCTAAAGGACGTTTACACAGCTTAATTTCTTTTGAGTAGGTAGAGGTTCTCGGGTACTTGCTCTTTCAAAACAAAAATACTTTTCGCACCTACACTTTTCTGACAAAAGTTTTCAAACAACACTTCATACACTCTTGAGGACTGATACAAGAGTTAAAACGAAGTTTTCAAACGAACTTTTTTTCGAAACCCACAAACACAAGAAAAGCAAAACATTTTTGAAAACATAGTGAGCAAGTACCTAAGATCCCGTGGATAACCACGGATAGAAAGGGTGCTAACACCTTCCCTTTCTATAATCTACCTCTCGAACCGAGAAACATCTCGAAAAGGAATTTTGCTGTGCTTTTTTCCTTTCCTTGTTGGAGAAAATAAAAGACGGTGGCGACTCTTGCTTACCCCGACATTTCGCGAACCAGCATTAAAAACAGTCAGTTATATTTCCAACGATCACAGAACTGGCGACTCTGCTGGGGAATGAATAAGTGAGGTGTACCTTAGGACTAGATCGCCATGTTTTCAATTGTATGCCTTGTTTGCTTTAAATTTGTGGGCTTGTATCGGAGTTTCATAGATCCTAACCCGGATCTGGGGAATACCCTTTAGGTAAGTAGCAATAAACTGTGAGGGACCTGTCCGGCGTAGACCGACACGGGTGAAGTAGTAGTTATGTTGGTGTGACACATTGGTCTGTACCGATATCCCTTGTGTTGGAACAAGGAGAATATGGGTCTTCTGAGGAGTCATTAAGCACCAACTGACCTTAGAACCTTAAATTGACCAACTTGGCCATAGAACAGTAGCAATATGCTACACTCATTGAGGCTAAACTCTCGCGATGGTTCCGGCGCAAATAAAGGTTGCCAAACTGGAATTATGACCGATTGAGGCTAGTCAGTGATATTGAGATCCTCTAGAACCCGATTACTATTTTTAGGACAGGTCTTAACCAACTGAAACTGAAAGAGGGTAGTACCTAAACTTCATGCCAGCCTGAAATCTAAGGGCTCTCTTGTGTGACTTGTGTGCCTTTATCATGTTCGCCTTTTGTGAATACTTGTGGTGTGCCTTTATCATAACATCATACCATCATAACATTGCATGCATCCTGCATAAGGACTAACCCATTTCAAAGACAAGAGGGTTTCATCTTTGCTCTGTTTTGTAGGACATCATGATGCCCATGCGTAGGAATACTATCCGGCTCAACTTTGTTCAACCACCTATTTTGCTCAAAGAGTTGATTGACAGGATTCCAGACACTACTTCCTTCATCAGGAGGCATGGTTCTCTTCTCGATTTAGTCACCTCAAAGTGGGACCAACAGTTGATGAGTGTCCTGACCCAGTTTTATGATCCGCTATACCATTTCTTCACCTTTCAAGACTTCCAGCTGGTCCCTACCCTGGAAGAATTCTCTGATTTGCTTGGTATCCCTGTTTTGGAGCAGACTCCATTCACTGGTTGGGAAAAGACTCTTAGGCCTAAAGAGATTGCTGCAGCCCTTCACTTGACCAAAGAGGAAGTAATGGCTAACTGGGAGACAAGAAGTGGAGTTAAGGGCTTTTTGGCTAAGTTTCTGGTTGGCAAAGCTAATGGTTTCTGGAATGACTTAGACTTCAGGGCGTACGAAGACATTCTAGATCTCTTAATCTATGGTCTGGTATTGTTTCCAAATCCCGACACCTTTGTTGATGTTAATGCTATAAGGATCTTCATCTCTCGGAACCCTGTACCCACTCTCTTGGGTGATGTCCTTTATCAGCTCTATGCTCGTACTGCTCGAAGACGGGGAACTTTATGGTGTTGTGCTCCTTTATTGGTGAGGTGGTTTATTTCGCACCTCCCTAAGTTCATGCTGAAAAACAAAGAAGGAAGGGGCTGGGCTCATAGGATAATGTCTCTTGCTGATAAAGACATCATTTGGACTCTCAGAGGCTTAGATGAGGTGGCCGTCATTGATCGTTGTGGAGAGTATCCTAATGTTCCATTGATCGGAATTCGTGGAGGAATCTCTTATAACCCATGTTTAGCTCTCCGTCAGTTTGGAAGATCCAGAAGGAAAGGGCCTCATGAGATGTTGATACCTCATATTGTCTTTGATTTTCAGGTAGATAGTGACGAGCTGCGTCGTAGGTTCATCAGAGCTTGGGATAGAGTCCACAAAGCTGACCCACATGAGTTGGGACCAAAAACTTCTCTGCCTATGGAATCATATTTCAGATGGGTCCGCATCCGTGCCCAGAAGTTAGGTATGCCATACGAAGATGTCAGGCCTATTACTCTTGAAGTTGCTGATAAAGACGGGGTTCCTCCAACTGTTCTCCATCCTCATACACCCACTGATGTTAGCACACTGAAGAGGTCTTGGGCGCAATTGCAGGAAGAACGGGATTCTTATCGGGAAAGGTTCAATGAGAAAGAACAGAAGATCCAGAAGCTGACTAAGCAACTGGAGAATGAGCACATCCTGAATGATTATATCCGCACCGAGAAGAAGAGGCCATGGGAACATTGATGAACTTTTGAGGATTTCTTTTATGGTTTCATTTACTTTTCCGTATTTTCATTCTTGTAATGCCTAAGGGCAATTTGTTGAACAAGTTTAAACTCTAAAGTTAAATCTAATAAAGTGTGTTACCTTTTTGTCTACAAAGTTGAATCCCGATTGTCTTTGAAAACATAAATCATACGCATTTCATTTCATCATATGCATAACAGGTACCCTTTTTACAGGTCACTTATCTTCTTCACTGTTTATTTCAGCAATCATCATGTCTACTGAACCTTCCGCTGAACAAGCTATCAAGGCCCTCCAGGCCCAGAATGCCCAGTTACAAGAGTTGGTTGTGAGCCTAGCCAAGGGTTAACAGGAGTTGAAGACCCTGATTTTGAAGAAGAAGAAGAAGAGGACCGTCTTGTTCAACACTGGACGCAGATTTGGGAATGGATTACAGAATGAGGTTGAGCTGACTACCTCATCAGTAGGTAAAGACAACCCACAAGAGAGAAGGGTTCCTAGTCCCGTGGTCTCCGACAATGAGACGGATTATGATGAGGAACAGTATCCTCCTGCTCGGGATAGGTATAAATAGTTGGAGGACCGCTTGAGCGCCATGGAGATACAAAATGTGCCCGGGTTGAACTTTGGAGACCTGGGCTTATCCTCTGGGGTGGTGATTCCCCATAAGTTCAAGGCACCTGCTTTTGCCAAATATGACGGAGCCTCCTGCCCAAAGCTGCACCTCTGGTCGTATGTAAGGAAGATCCAACCTTACACTGTTGACAAGAATTTGTGGATCCATTTTTTCCAGGACAGTCTTTCAGGGACTCAACTCGAGTGGTTCTATCAGCTGGATGGGGCCAGTATCCATACCTGGGAAGATTTGGCTACTGCGTTCTATAAGCAGTATCAATATAATTCTGACCTCGCTCCTACGCGTACCCAACTCCAGGGTATGTCACTAGGGACGGGTGAAGGATTTAAAGAGTACGCCCAAAAGTGGAGAGACCTTGCCGGAAGGGTGCAGACACCTTTGAATGATCGTGAGTTGGTTGATATGTTTCTGGGGACCCTGTCTGGTTCGTTCTTCAACCATTTGATTGGAAATTCTTCAGCCGGGTTTACAGACCTTATCTTGACTGGTGAGAGAATTGAAGCTGGTATCAAGTCTGGGAAGATACAGAAAGGTGGCTCCTCGAGCACTGAGAAGAAACCATTCAAGAAGGAATCTAGTGTTGTCTATGGTTCAAGGAGACAGAATAAGCCGGAATGCCGCCAAGCTGTCAATGCAGTGGTCATTTCAAAACCTGCTGCTGCTCCTCAGCATCACAACCAACAAAGGGGTGAGAGACCTAGAAGGCAGTTCACTCGACTCAGCATGACATTATCCCAGATATTGCCACAGTTACTGACAACTAATCTGGTGACTATAAAAGAAGCTCCGAAGATTGTGAATACGACATCCCCAAAGTACAATCCTAACGCCCGCTGCGCTTATCATTCTGACAGCCCGGGGCATACTACAGATGATTGTTGGGCTCTGAAGAATAAGGTTCAGGACCTAATCGATGATAAGGAGATAGAGTTCGAGGCGCCCGAAAGGCCCAATGTTGTGACTGCTCCCATGCCCAATCATGGAGTAAATGCTGTAGAGGAAGACCTGTTTGTAGCCTCTATGGATGATATTGTTACTCCGCTGTTGACTGTCAAGAGGAACCTATTACTAGTCGGTTTATTTCCGGGATGTAGTAAAGGTTTCCATCTATGTTCTGTTTCACCTACTGGTTGTCCATCTTTGAAGTCAGGTATCCAGAACCTGATGGATAATAAGGAAATCCTGTTCGAGAAGATTGTTGTTCCTGCTACCCCTACTGAAGAAGTGTCCATTGTTACTATTTTCAACAATTCTCCCAAGGCTCCCTCGAGGAAACCTGTCAAAATTATGCCTTCTCAGAAGATTGCACCCATAATCATTACCGTTCCGGGGCCTATCCCCTATACATCCAACAAAGCGGTCCCTTGGCACTATGGGGCAGATGTTTATGTTCTTGGGGTTAAGCAAGAGTTTGATACTAGTACTGGCGTCAGCAACATCACCGGGCCTGCCAAAGTCACCCGCAGTGGAAGACTTTTCTCACCAGATATTGCGCCACCAACTATCCAGAGACCTATTGTCATCACACCTACAAGTGTGCCTACTTCCCTTCCTGACCAAGTTCCTATTTCTACCCCTGCGGCCGAGTCATCTGATGCTCGGGGAAAAGGGATAGCCACTGATATGCCTGCCCAAATGGAGGCACCGAAGACCATCAATGTTGAAGCTCCCAAACAGGAGACAGAAGAGATTCTTAAGATTATCAAGAAGAGTGATTATAATGTAGTAGAGCAGCTGGGGCAAACCCCATCCAAGGTTTCGATGTTATCATTGTTGTTGTGTTCAGAAGCCCATGCCAAGGCTTTGATTACTTTCCTGAAGACGGCCCACGTGCCACAAGAGACGTGAGCTGATCAATTTACCGATTGTGTGGCCAACTTAACTACTGATAATGGTTTAGGTTTCTCCGACGCCGATCTGACTGCTAAAGGGAAGAACCACAACGATGCCCTGCATGTCTCTATTGAATGCAGGGGCACTACTCTTGCGCATATGTTGGTTGAAACTGGTTCATCATTGAACGTCTTGCCCAAGAAAGCTCTAGACAGGTTTGATTAGGAAGGGTTGGAGCTAAAGCCAAGTAACATTGTTGTCCGGGCCTTTGACGGGTCTAAGAGGATGGTACATGGTGAATTCGATATTCCAATCAGAGTCGGTTCGCAGGTCTTCAATTCTACATTCTACGTGATGGACATCTGACCATCCTATTCTTGTTTGCTGGGTCGTCCATGGATTCATAAGGCTGGAGTTGTGACCTCCACACTACTCAGAAGCTGAAGTACCTGGTCAGAGGGAAAATTATGACAGTTCAGGGGGAGGAAGAATACATGGTCAGCCACCTCAACTCGTTCCGGTACATAGAGATGGATGGGGAGTTCATTGAGACCCCCTTTCAACACTTTGAAGAGGTCCCTCAGACACTGGCATCAGTTGAGACTGTGATTGAAGATTCTCCTTTGAAGATGGCTTCCTTAAAGGATGTCTGGGCTGTTATTGAGAAGGGTGAGTGTGCAAACTGGGGCCGACTTCCTGGTTTCACCCAGAAGACTGACAAGTTTGGTTTGGGTTTCACTGCAGAAGCTCAGAAGGCTGTTCGTAGGGAAAGGATTGGAAGACCTCATGTGTTCATCAGCAACTCGGGAGTAAATGCCATTGAAGATGACGTGGAGGAATCTGAATTCGACAGCTGGATCTACCCAACGACCAACGGAGGACCAAACAACTGGAAAGCGAAAGACTTCATCCCTATTACTTTTGTTACTCAGTAATGAACTCCTTTGTTTTGAATTTGTAACAAACAATATTGTGAAACTTTATGGCCCAGTGTCTTACCCGGGGCGCCGTGGCTTCATTTGTGAGGGCTTTTGTGTGTCATTTTCATATATCATTAATAAAAGCATTGGACGTCTTTTGCATTTCAAATCTTGCGCTCCTTGTCTTTCTTTACTATATATTGCAAAACAACTATTTACACACACTCACATATACAGGTCTCAATCCACTCTGGATCTCACTGGTAACGACTCTGCTACTGCCAGTTATGACTTCGAAAATCCGATCAACTTAGCCGAAGACGAAGGTGAAGATGATTGTGAAGTGCCTGGTGAGCTTGCAAGACTGCTACTTCAGGAGGAGAGGGCCATTCAGCCACATGAAGAGCCAGTGGAAACAGTAAATCTGGGTACAGAGACAGACAAGAAGGAAGTCAAGATCGGTGCAAATCTGGAGCTCAGTGTGAAACAACGGTTGATTCAGATGCTGCATGACTATGTGGAAATCTTTGCTTGGTCTTACAAAGATATGCCTGGGTTGGACACCAACATTGTGGTTCATCACCTGCCTACCAAGGAAGACTGCCCTCCGGTAAAGCAGAAGGTCCGCCGTATGCGTCCAGAGATGTCTGAGAAAATCAAGGCTGAGGTTATGAAACAGTTTGACGCCGATTTTCTAAAAGTAACTTCTTACCCTCAGTGGGTTGCCAATGTGGTTCCGGTACCGAAGAAAGATGGCAAGGTCGGAATGTGTGTTGATAACCTGGATTTGAACAGGGCGAGCCCAAAGGATGACTTCCCTCTGCCTCACATCGACGTTCTGGTTGACAACACTGCTCAGCATAAGGTATTCTCTTTCATGGACGGTTTCTCCAGTTATAATCAAATCAAGATGGCTCCTGAAGATATGGAGAAGACCACTTTTGTTACTCAGTGGGGCACCTTTTGCTACAAGGTCATGCCGTTTGGGTTGAAAAATGCTGGGGCAACATACCAACGTGCCATGGGTGCCTTGTTTCATGATATGATCCTTCATAAGATTGAAGTATATGTCGACGATATGATCGCAAGATCCCAAACTGAGGAGGAACGCCTTGACCATCTACAGAAGCTGTTTGACCGGTTGAAGTTGTACAAGCTAAGATTAAACCCGAACAAGTGCACCTTCGGGGTGAGATCTGGAAAACTACTAGGTTTTGTCGTGAGCGACAAAGGTATTCAAGTGGACCCTGCCAAAGTGAAAGCCATACAAGAGATGTCAGTTCCCAAGACAGAGAAAGAAGTCAGAGGCTTTCTAGCACGGCTGAATTACATTGCCCGGTTCATCTCGCACCTAACTGCTACTTGTGAGCCAATCTTCAAGCTGCTGAAGAAAGATCAAATAGTACGTTGGAACAATGAATGTCAGGCCGCTTTCGAAAGAATCAAAGAGAATCTCCAAGAGCCACCCATTCTTATGCCACCGGTTGAAGGAAGACCTCTAATCTTATACTTGACAGTACTGGACAATTCAATGGGGTATATGCTGGGGCAGCATGACGAGTCTGGCCGAAAAGAGCATGCCATTTATTACCTTAGCAAAAAGTTTACCGACTGTAAGACCCGATACTCACTGCTCGAGAAAACTTGCTGCGCTTTGGTATGGGCTTCTCGCCGGCTAAGACAGTATATGTTGACTCACACTACTCTATTGATTTAAAAAATGGATCCAATCAAATATATCTTCGAAAAGCCTGCCTTGTCTGGAAGAATAGCAAGATGGCAGATGATCTTGACTGAATATGACATCCAGTACACGACTCAAAAAGCAATCAAGGGAAGTTTGTTGGCAGACCATTTGGCACATCAGGCAGTGGACGATTATCAGTCTATGAATTTTGAATTTCCAGACGAGAATATCATGGTAGTGACTAATTGCGAAATACCTGGACCGGATGAAGGACCTGAGGAAGGATCCCGATGGTCTATGCACTTTGATGGAGCTTCAAACGCTTTGGGCAACGGTATTGGCGCTGTGATCATATCTCCCAAAGGCTCTCATACTCCGCTCACCGCTCGACTGTGTTTCAACTGCACCAACAACATGGCGGAGTATGAAGCATGCATCATGGGTCTTCGAGCTGCAATTGACCTAAGGATCAAGTTTCTGAGTGTCATCGGAGATTCTGCTCTCGTGATCAGTCAGATCAAAGGCGAGTGGGATACAAAACACCCAAATCTTATTCCTTACAAGGAGTATGTGTTGACGTTGATTCCCCACTTCGAGGAGATAACCTTTGAACATTTTCCAAGAGAGGAGAATCAGTTGGCGGACGCTCTAGCTACGATGTCTTCTATGTTCAAAGTCAAATGGGACAACGAGGCCCCCCAGATCATTATTTGGAAATTGGATGAACCTGCACATTGTTGTGATCTCGAGACCGAAGAGGTAACAAAAAATCCTTGGTATCATGAAGTGAAGAGGTACCTTGAAGCTCAAGAATACCCCGAGGGTGCATCCGTTAATGACAAGAAGTTTCTGAGAAGGTTCGCGGAAAAGTTCTTCCTCAGCAATGACATTCTTTACAAACGAAACCATGATTCAACCTTACTGCGTTGTGTGGATAAGACTGAAGCAGAATTTGCCCTCCCATATTCTTCAAGATTTGCCAAGTCAAGCTTCAAAATCTCCCCAAGGGTTGCACAGTTCAAGGGCCTCCTGAGCAGTCAAAATTAGGGTTTTGGTTCTGATCAAGAAAATGAAGTTTTCAAAGGTCCAATAAAGTCCCACATGCCTACAAATATGGTCAAGCATCCTCATATCAAGTTTCAAGGCTTTCAGCACAAAATTGCACAGTCAAAACCCTAATTGCACTACATTCAACTGTAGGGGCAAAATGGTCATTTGACAGTCAAAAGTTCAAATTTTTGATCAAAATATCATTTTGAAGCCACAAACATCATTTGATCAATACTTGATCATGATTCTCAAAGCTTGGCTCAAAAATCATCAAGATGCAAAAGTTTCCTTATTTGGACAGCGGAAAAAGTCAACTGTAAACTGACCAGGGCATAACTTTCACATGGATTATCAGAAAAATCCCATCCAAAGCTCATTTTGAAGAGAAAGACATTTCCTACAACTCATCTTCATACTTCAAGTCCAAGAAATGCTCTCAAAAAAAGTTATCAATTTCAACATTATAGGTCATTTTCAAAAGTCAACAAAAAGGGACTTTGAGTCAAAGGCCATAACTTGAGATTGGTAAATCAAAATGACATGGGACCAAAGGCATTGGTTAGAGTACTCAAAGACCTTTCCAAAATGTCCAAGAACATGAGAAAAGCTTAAAAATTGAGCAAGTTATGCCTTGTGGAAGTTGGGAAATTTTTGGATATTTTGAAAAGTCAACATTGATTCAAATGACCTAAAATTGCTAATGGGCCCATTTTTCTTCCACAATTCATCATCCATGGCATGTGCACGACCACTTGGCCCAAAGGGAAGTATTTCTTCATTTTTTATTTATTTATTTGAATTTTTATTAATAATAATTCATTTAAATCAAATTAAATACATGAAAAATATTTAACCTAAGTTTTACAATCTTTTTGTGCATGAAATCTACTCAATAATTCGTGCATAATTAAATAGGGAAAGATTTGAATTGATTGGATCATGATTGGTACAAAATTGCATGAAAAAGATTGGAAAAAATATGATTGAAAATCAAATCTCATAAATCACCAATTCAAAGATTTGGATCAAATTTCTTAACCTAATTCATTCCTACATAAGCATAGAATGAAAACCTAATGCCTGGAACCACTGAGCTGCGCAGGAACTCCATTAACAACCTTGAAATTTTGGTTTAAAAACTCAAAACTGAAAACCTAGTTCTAGGTCGTTTCAAGCCACAAAATCCATCCTATTACCTTCCAAGGACATCAAGCAATCTTTCTGGATCAAAAGCATCAATCCTAACCTCTTGAATCATTGTACAGAAGCTAACTTTTCTCACTTTTTTTTCATAATCGTGCATCCCAATTCATGCGCATTTAGCCTTTTTTAATGTTTGATTCATGTTCCTCGTGTGATTCTAAAGCTAACCATGTGATTTGATTGAATTATTATGCATTGTATACGATTCTACCATTGTCAATTTTTAGGGTTTACAGGATTCCAAATTAGGGATTTTAAAACAAGGAAAAATTGGAGCATAAGAATTAGACCATTCACTTCAGCATACTCATACGATCATGAACCTATACTCGCGCTCGATTTATGAGCATCATAGGGCTAGTCGCTATTTTCCCAAAACCGGCCTAAGAGAACACCATAAAAAACGTTGCCTAATGTGTTTGTGTTTCAGGAACGAGGAAGAAGATGACCTCGTGGCGTCAGTGGATTGGTTCTTTTAAATTTTCGCGCGAAGAATCAGCACTAACTCTTGTTTTATTTATTATATTTATTATTCATTATATATTAACACGCGTGAATTGGTTCAGCTGGCAAGCATAGTTGTTGGTAAAGTACATGACCTGGGTTCGAGCCCCAGGTCTTCACCCTTTCAATATTATTTTCCAACTCATGTTCACATGCAGTTTAAGCCTTGAGGATTATAATGCACCTCCTAATCAAGCCAGCCACGCGTACGTTGAGAGCGATCCAAGGGCGCTGATTGAAAGAACAATATGGAGCTTGGTCAAACGTGCCACATGTTACTCAAAAAGTCCACCAGGCTTTGCAATAGATGGGCCTGGATTGCTAGAGAAAAACCTCCCATTTGGGGCCTGAACCCCCTAGGTTTGCATACTTTTTACCTTCTTTATTTTTTTATTTTTTTATAAATTGCTTGTTTAATTAATTTAATATTTTCATAAAATCACAAAATACCATAAAAAATCAGAAAAGATCAAAAATTAAATATATTTAATTAGTTAATATTTTGTAAATAAATTTGCATGTAAATTAATTAGTTTTAAATTAGGGCTTAATTTAATATTTTCATAATAAAAAGCTAAAAAACATAGAATTAGGTCTTAATTAAATTTTCATTCTTTTTCTCCCATGATAATTAAATAATTAAATATTTATTTTTATAATTAAAAAGCATGTAAAATAATTAGGGTTAATTTAGGTTAAAATTCAATGTTTTCTTAATAAATTAAAAGCCACTAGAATTAGGGTTAGCATTTATCTTAATTAATTCTTTTTTTCCCATTAAAATCTTAAATCATAAAATACCAAAAAAACAATTTCTTTCTTTCCTTTTTAAATAATTAATTCATTAATTTAATTTTGCAAAAAGGGTCCAACGCCCTCGTTTCGATTTAATTCTTATTCGCATACTTATTTTATTTCGTTTAAATATTTATGTATCTCTCCCGAAGCCATGTAATTAATTTCTCGCACTTTTTTATTTTCTTTACTTTCTTTATTTTTCTGTCAAATCGGGTCCTGGTTTAATTTTGGCGATGTGGACCCGCGCCTTTTGTAATAGCCTAGAATTTTTATTTCTCGCAATATTTTAACTGTTAAATAATGGCATGAAAGAATGTATGGACAAAAATAAAAACAAGCGTAGAACACCAACAACATGACAAAAGACAAAATAAATGAAAGCGACACACAAATCACACACCACCCCTAGGGTAAGCCTCACTGTTGCCTTGCCTCGAAAGGTGATCGTCGAGTAGAGGATGTCTTAGTAAGTCCTCATGATCCGGGAACCTGGCATGAGGGTAGCTTCTAAGGTGTCTTCCCATTACTCCGGTGATCACACTGTTGCCTTGTCCCTCAAAACGTGGCCGTCGACTATAGAACGTCTTAGTGAGTCCTTGTGTCCATTGATCTAGTTGCCTAAAACAAGTTGCCTCGGAATAGTTGCCTCGGAATAAAAGATCAATGGCATAAGGGTAGCTTCTAAGGTGTCTTACCTTTGCTCGGTGACCACAATGTCCCTAAACTCGAATTGACCCGAACACCTCCAACGGTGGTGCTACCTACCTCTCAATGGTGGGATGGCACTACTTTAAAGGACATTTACACAGACGAATTCCTTAGGGTAGGTAGATGACTCTAGATACTTGCTCTAATTTCAAACAAAAATTCAAAAATACTTTTCACACCAACACATTTTCAAAAAGCTTTCGAAAGCAATTTTTCAAACACTCTTGAGGACCGATACAAGAGTCGAACTGGAATTTTCAAAGAAACTTTTTTTAAAACCCACAGTTGAAAAGCAAACAAACCATTTTTGAAAACACAAATGAGCAAGTATCTAAGAGCCCATGGATAACCATGGATAGAAAGGGTGCTAACACCTTCCCTTTCTATAATCTACCTCCCGAACCGAGAGCAATCTCTTTAAGGAATTTTTCTGTGATTTTGTCCTTTCCATTTGGAGAAAATAAAAGACGGTGGCGACTCTTGCTTCCGCGACATTTCGCGAACCAGCGTTAAACAGTCAGTTCCAGATCCACCGATCACAGAACTGGCGACTCTGCTGGGGACAATCTTATAAAGTGAGGTGTACCTTAGGGCTAGTTCATAACTGTGGTTTCAATTGTTTTCTTTGCTTGCTTTAAATTGTGGGTTGCTTGGGAGTTCTATAGATCCTAACCCGGATCTGGGGGATACCTTCTTAGAAAGTAGCAACAAGGTTGTGAGGGAACTGTGCGGGGTATACCGACATGGTTGAAACAGTCTGCTACGTTGATGTGGCACTTTGGTGTGTACCGGTAACCCTTGAGTTCAGTCAAGGAGAGTACGGGGCCTCCGCGTGGTGTCATGAAGCATCAACAGACCTTAGGAACCTTAATTGAACAATCTTGGCCTCTTTAGGGTAGTGAGATAACTGACTTTGGTGCAGTCCGAGGTTGGTTGATACTCGATACTGCACTCAATTGAGGGTTGCTTTCCTGGAATATTTCGGTCGCCAGTTCAGTGGCTAAATCGAAACGATGAACAATGAAAGCAATCCCGTGATATTGGGACCCTTAGAACCCGGTTACTTCTAATAGGACAGGTTGAACCCACCAACTTCAAGAGGGTAATACCCTGACCCCATGCTGGCCTGAACTCTAAGGGTTTCTCTTGTGTGACTTGTGTGCCTTTGTACTTGCCTACTTGCATGCTTGTTAGCTGACACATGAACTTACTTGCAGGTTTTTTTCACAGTCCTTAATTGGGACTCATAACCAGGTTTACCGAGTTTCTTGCAGGGTTTGTTTTAGTCCTTAATTGGGACTCATGACAAGTATACTGAATCTCTTGCAGGGTTTGTTTATAGTCCTTAATTGGGACTCATAACAGGGTTTACCTATATCACCCCATGCATAGCATGACATCATGCCATTGCATACATCCTAACCCATTTCAAGGATCTCAAGGGCTTGTGATGCAGGTCATGATGAATCAAACATCTAGCAAGGGGCAAAGAGGATTTATTTTCCCCTAGCCAAAGTTGTCAGAGGCTATGACCCACTTGATATGGTGAGCTTTGACTCCTGAAGAAGGTTCCCCTAACCAAGGTTGTTTGGGAATCAAAACCAGACATGATGACTGAAGTCAGGGGCTATGACCCACTTGATATGGTGAGCCTTTGACCCTTGGAGAAGGACTCTCAGCAAACATGCAGTTCCTTCAATCAAGCTACCGGACCCAAATTCTGACAAATTTTCTTGTTTATCCCGCGAGATCCTTGAAAACATTGCATGCATACATACATATCATTGCATAACAGGTACCCTTTCTCTACATGTTGCTTACCTTCTTCGCTGTTTATTTCAGCCGATCGTCATGAATCCTGAATCATCTGCTGAGCAATCCATCAAGGCCCTCCAGGCTCAGAATGCCCAGTTCCAAGAGCTGATCATGAATTTGGCCCAGGGGCAATAAGACCTGAAGACTCTGCCTTTAAAGAAGAAGAAGAGGACGGTGCTGTTCAACCCTAGACGCAAATTTGGGAATGGATCACGAAATGAAGTTGAGCAGACTACCCCATCTATTGGGAAAGACAGTCCCCAAAGAAGGGAGGTTCCTAGTCCAGTGGTCTCCGACAACGAGACCGATTACAATGATGAGCAATACCCTCCAGCTGAGGACCGGTATAAACAGTTGGAAGACCGGCTAAGTGCTATGGAGATACAAAAAGTGCCCGGCCTGGACTTCGGGGATCTAGGTCTGTCTTCTGGGGTAGTAATCCCGCACAAGTTCAAGGCACCTGCTTTTGCAAAGTACGACGGGGCATCCTGTCCTAAGCTGCATCTCAGGTCTTACACCAGGAGGATCCAGCCCTACACGGCTGACAAGAATTTGTGGATCCATTTCTTCCAAGAGAGTCTTTCCGGGACTCAACTCGAGTGGTTCTATCAACTGAATGGAGCCAACATCCGTACCTGGGAAGACTTAGCCACTGCATTTTATAAGCAATACCAGTATAATGACCGACCTTGCTCCCACACGCACTCAGCTCCAGGGAATGTCTATGGGTACAAGCGAGGGCTTTAAAGAGTATGCTCAAAAATGGAGGGACCTTGCTGGAAGGGTACAACCACCTCTAACTGACCGTGAGCTCGTCGACATGTTCTTGGGGACCCTGTCTGGTCCATTCTTCAACCACCTGATTGGGAATTCTGCTGCAGGGTTTACAGATTTGGTCTTGACCGGGGAAAGAATAGAAGCTGGCATCAAGTCAGGGAAAATACAGAATGGTGGCTCCTCGAACACTGAGAAGAAACCATCCAAGAGAGAATCTAGTGCTGTCAACGCAGTAGCTATTGCAAAGCCGGCCAGTGCTCCTCAGCGTCACCATAAACAAAGGGAAGAGAGACCTAAAAGGCAATTTACTCCCCTCGGTGTGACCTTGTCACAGATTTTGCCACAGTTGCTGGAAACCAAGTTGGTAACTCTCATGGACCCTCCAAAGAATCCCAACAGGACACCGTCAAGGTATAACCCCAACGTTCGCTGCGCCTATCATTCTGACAGCCCAGGGCATGCTAGAGATGACTGTTGGACTTTGAGAAATAAGGTCCAAGATCTGATCGACACGAGGGAAGTCCAGTTCGACTCTCCAGAGACTCCGAATGTGATCACTGCTCCCCTGCCAAAACATGGCTAGGATTGGAAATTTTTTGTTCATTCGAATTCAAGTTGTAATTTTCTTTGTTCAAACATCTATTCATGTTAAACATTGTTATTTCATTAATGCACTACACATGTCTGTTTTGAAGTAATTAATTCGTATTCACTATATGCAAACTGTTTTCATTTTTTTGTGATGGTCAACTCTCAATTAATAATTCTAAGCCTCTTAAGGGAGGATGACGAAAACGATACCATAATCTATAGTATGCTCTTGAACAGACCCCGCTGATGAGGTACAGGCATTGTTTCAATCCCTAAACACTGGAGTTATAAGGATGATAATCCCTCGTCAACCCCTCTGAGCCAAAGAAGTAGGAGTTTTTCTTTTCGAAATTTAAAACCCTTAATCATAACCTGGGGCAGGGTAGTCTCTCAGCTGATCCAAGAGTGCACAATGAATGGCACCAAAGAAGTCCTTACAAAACGAAGAAAGACAGTGATGGTTCCGAATAATCAATAAATAAAGGCAGTCATTCTTTCAAAAAATAAAAAACCCATTAAGTCAAAACCCATGAAGGAGACTTACAAAATTGGGGCATCCCGCTGACTGTGATTCCAAAAAAGGAAACAGTTCAGGCAAAAAAAAAGAAAGGGATAACAAAAATCAGAAAAGAAAGAGGTCCTACAAACCCTCAACCAAAAAAAGGAATGACTTCCTATTCAAAATAAATCATCAATGTCCGAACCATCACTGATATATCAAGGCAAAGACTCAAACAAGGTCTAATGCACGATTAGCTGAGTTTAGGTTTGAAGAACATCACGAAGAACGGGTGGGTACGGATAAAATTTGAGCCTTTATCCTTTGTTTCTTAAACCATGAACCAGGCCACGATATAACCCTCAAAAGTCCTAGCTGAGGCATGGGTTAGTTCGAAAGCATACTGTTACCAAAGGTATCCTGACTCCTTAAGGACTACGGTAAATATGGAGTTAACATCATGTTTTATAAACATTCACTTGTTTTATGAAAAAGAATGCATTTTCAAAATCTTCGAAACAGATATAAGTTTTGCATTTTCAACATAACTTTGTTTGCATATGACTTTTTGTTTGAACAGCATAGAAATTCGTACGACGAATGCCTAATGAACAGAAGCACTTCCAATCGAGGGGCACGGCATGGCTATTGTCCATCATCTGGGGCAGTTCAGTCAAGATTCGGAGAATCTCTCAAAGGCCAAAAAGCCTGGGGCAAATCTCAGCCTGAGTCACTCAGGGCATTCCAACAACGAATCTTGCCTGATCAAATACCTTCTGGTGGCATGACAAAACACTTCTAACAGGGGCAACTCCCTACTTTCTGAGAACGGACATAGTCGAAACATACTACGCATAATCAAAGACCCGCTAGGTTAACACACCTAGGCAAAAATAAGGGCTTCCCGGCGAACCAAAAGGGTTCGGGCAAAATGAAGGGATGAAATGAAAAATCTGTACACCCGACAAGTCGAAAACCTGAAAAGGCGGCTTGGGCAAAAATGGGTATCCCGGTGGACTGAAAACCCGAAAGGGCGGTCCAGGCAAAAATTAGGGATTTAAGCGTACGACTATGTCCTGTCTTCTTGTCACCTGCCTACTAGAAGAAGGTTGTCAATCAACAACTATCAAGCACCTCCACAGGTATCTTCCGCTCCCACATCAGAAACAGGGGCAATAAAGAGTTGTCTAAGCAATCTGATTGTTCTATCCTCCAAAGTATCAGGGTGGATTCCGTTGAAGAACATAACCAATACAGTTCAATACTTCCCCAGGAGAGTCCAATCCGGTTTCCCCAGGAAAGTTGGAATCCATCTCCCCAAGCAGTAAGCTTATCCCCAGTAGATTCTGGAAGCTTATCCTCGCAGAGCATGAACGCGTCTTCCGGTTTTATTCAAAGAAGTTATTTCCCTATTAGGATATAACTGGGTTATCCTCAGCCAAAAGCCACGGAAAGGTCGTCGTCAACACAGTTCTTTCTTATCCCTAGCAAAGTCTATCAACACTTCCAACACACATCAATGGTATCCCCAGCGGAGTCATTTTCAAAACCTCAGCAAAGTACCTCTCTTTCCCCACAGAGTTACCTCCCCGCAGAGTAGTCTATTCGCCAAGATTATTCCCCAACGGAGTTATCTTCTCCTACCGGTATTCTTGCAATCAACATCCCCAGCGGAAGCAAGCTCCACTCCTCAACATCAAGCCCAGGGTTTAACTTCCCGGCACCCCGTCAAGGATTTATTTTCCTAAGACAAAGATACATTCATAAACATCACATTGTTATACATCATGATACATGCATATACGTATCATCTCATACAATCTCATGTGTTGAGAACATCATTGCTTGATTCATATCATGCATTGCATATGACTAACCTTTTACCTTTCAGGAAGGATACAGTTAAATGATCAGCTATGTCAAAAAAGACAAATTCAGTCAAAGTAGACAAATCCAGTCAAAAGAGACCAACCCAGTCAAGAATACAAATCCAGTTAAATCAATGCCTAAAGATCTCTCTGATACAATCCGTCGTTATAGACACTCGTCGTTATAGACACTCGTCGTTATAGACACTCGTCGTTATAGACACTCGTCGTCATAGACACTCGTCGTTATAGACACTCGTCGTCATAGACACTCGTCGTTATAGACACTCGTCGTTATAGACACTCGTCGTTATAGACACTCGTCGTTGTAGACACTCGTCGTTATAGACACTCGTCGTTATAGACACTCGTCGTTATAGACACTCGTCGTCATAGACACTCGTCGTCATAGACACTCGTCGTCATAGACACTCGTCGTCATAGACACTCGTCGTCATAGACACTCGTCGTCATAGACACTCGTCGTCATAGACACTCGTCGTCATAGACACTCGTCGTTATAGACACTCGTCGTCATAGACACTCGTCGTCATAGACACTCGTCGTTATAGACACTCGTCGTTATAGACACTCGTCGTTATAGACACTCGTCGTTATAGACACTCGTCGTTATAGACACTCGTCGTCATAGACACTCGTCGTCATAGACACTCGTCGTCATAGACACTCGTCGTTATAGACACTCGTCGTTATAGACACTCGTTGTCATAGACACTCGTCGTCATAGACACTCGTCGTCATAGACACTCGTCGTCATAGACACTCGTCGTCATAGACACTTGTCGTCATAGACACTCGTCGTTATAGACACTCGTCGTCAGAGACACTCGTCGTCATAGACACTCGTCGTTATAGACACTCGTCGTCACAGACACTCGTCGTTATAGGCACTCGTCGTTAAAGACCACTCGTCTATGGAAATAATCTGTCAGTAGAGACAACTCACCAACCTTACTAATTCCAGATTCGATTCATGTATCTCGCCAGGGTGTGTCTGAAGAGTTCGAGGATCCGATTCCTACATCTTGCCAGGGTGTATCTGTTGAAGACATTTCAAGACCTAGACCGGTTCAGTTAATCAACTCCAGGGATTTCTTACCCAGTCCAAGGCCTTCTCTAGTCCAGCTAAATCGGCCCCAAACAGATTTTCTGATGAAGACTCAGTAGAAGTTATCAAAGGTTTTTCTCAAACGTCCGCTTTTGAGATTATAATTTCCTTTGGTTCTCTCTCCGACGGTGTGTGAGATGATAATTCCATTTTAGGTTTTTCTCAAACGTCCGTTTTGAGATTATAATTTCCTTTGGTTCTCTCTCCGACGGTGTGTGAGATGATAATTCCATTTTAGGTTTTTCTCAAACGTCCGTTTTTGAGATTATAATTTCCTTTGGTTCTCTCCCCGACGGTGCATGAGATGATAACTCCATTCCAGGTTCTTCTCAAACGTCCGCTTTTGAGATTATAATTGCCTATTGGTTCTCTTCCCGATACTGCGAAGATGGTAATTCCCACCAAGATTTTCTCAACGAGCGTTGTTGAAGCTAAAGTCACCCAAGGTTCTCTCACCGTTCATGCTGAGGTAGTAACCATCCCTGGTTCATTCATCATCTTGTGAAGCTCCAGATCCAACTCCTGTAACCAGTCAGGACATATCTATACCAAGCATCTGAAAACCAGCTCCTGCAACATGTCAGGTACTCATTTTTCTTTTGCAGGTATGCAGGTTCTCGCTAAGGAATCTCTTACGCGATCAACATCTAGATGGCATCTATAAGCCCATCATCCTACTCATCAATCTCTAAATGGCATCTATAAGCCCATTTCTACCATCACTGCTACTATGTGAGCGCAAATTTCTGGGCACTCTAGTGTTCAATCATCTTCCACCCTCGGATTACGAAAGGCACGTCAGCCAATCTGCATCCTCAGGTCTAAGAAGATTGAATAGGGGCAACTGTTGTACCCCAAAATTTGCCCTCCCATATTCTTCAAGATTTGCCAAGTCAAGCTTCAAAATCTCCCCAAGGGTTGCACAGTTCAAGGGCCTCCTAAGCAGTCAAAATTAGGGTTTTGGTTCTGATCAAGAAAATGAAGTTTTCAAAGGTCCAATAAAGTCCCACATGCCTACAAATATGGTCAAGCATCCTCATATCAAGTTTCAAGGCTTTCAGCACAAAATTGCACAGTCAAAACCCAAATTGCACTACATTCAACTGTAGGGGCAAAATGGTTATTTGACAGTCAAAAGTTCAAATTTTTGATCAACATATCATTTTGAAGCCACAAACATCATTTGATCAATACTTGATCATGATTCTCAAAGCTTGGCTCAAAAATCATCAAGATGCAAAAGTTTCCTTATTTGGACAGCAGAAAAAGTCAACTGTAAATTGACCAGGGCATAACTTTCACATGGATTATCAGAAAAATCCCATCCAAAGCTAATTTTTAAGAGAAAGACATTTCCTACAACTCATCTTCATACTTCAAGTCAAAGAAATGCTCTCACAAAAAGTTATCAATTTCAACATTATAGGTCATTTTCAAAAGTCAACAAAAAGGGACTTTACGTCAAAGGCCATAACTTGAGATTGGTAAATCAAAATGACATGGGACCAAAGGCATTGGTTAGAGGACTCAAAGACCTTTCCAAAATGTCCAAGAACACGAGAAAAGCTTAAAAATTGAGCAAGTTATGCCTTGTGGAAGTTGGGAAATTTTTGGATATTTTGAAAAGTCAACATTGATTAAAATGACCTAAAATTGCTAATGGGCCCATTTTTCTTCCACAATTCATCATCCATGGCATGTGCACGACCACTTGGCCCAAAGGGAAGTATTTCTTCATTTTTTATTTATTTATTTGAATTTTTATTAATAATAATTCATTTAAATCAAATTAAATACATGAAAAATATTTAACCTAAGTTTTACAATCTTTTTGTGCATGAAATCTACTCTATAATTCGTGCATAATTAAATAGGGAAAGATTTGAATTGATTGGATCATGATTGGTACAAAATTGCATGAAAAAGATTGGAAAAAATATGATTGAAAATCAAATCTCATAAATCACCAATTCAAAGATTTGGATCAAATTTCTTAACCTAATTCATTCCTACATAAGCATAGAATGAAAACCTAATGCCTGGAACCACTGAGCTGCGCAGGAACTCCATTGACAACCTTGAAATTTTGGTTTAAAAACTCAAAACTGAAAACCTAGTTCTAGGTCGTTTCAAGCCACAAAATCCATCCTATTTCCTTCCAAGGACATCAAGCAATCTTTCTGGATCAAAAGCATCAATCCTAACCTCTTGAATCGTTGTACAGAAGCTAACTTTTCTAACTTTTTTTTCATAATCGTGCATCCCAATTCATGCGCATTTAGCCTTTTTTAATGTTTGATTCATGTTCCTCGTGTGATTCTAAAGCTAACCATGTGATTTGATTGAATTATTATGCATTGTATACGATTCTACCATTGTCAATTTTTAGGGTTTACAGGATTCCAAATTAGGGATTTTAAAACAAGGAAAAATTGGAGCATAAGAATTAGACCATTCACTTCAGCATACTCATACGATCATGAACCTATACTCGCGCTCGATTTATGAGCATCATAGGGCTAGTCGCTATTTTCCCAAAACCGGCCTAAGAGAACACCATAAAAAACGTTGCCTAATGTGTTTGTGTTTCAGGAACGAGGAAGAAGATGACCTTGTGGCGTCAGTGGATTGGTTCTTTTAAATTTTCGCGCGAAGAATCAGCACTAACTCTTGTTTTATTTATTATATTTATTATTCATTATATATTAACACGCGTGAATTGGTTCAGCTGGCAAGCATAGTTGTTGGTAAAGTACATGACCTGGGTTCGAGCCCCAGGTCTTCACCCTTTCAATATTATTTTCCAACTCATGTTCACATGCAGTTCAAGCCTTGAGGATTACAATGCACCTCCTAATTAAGCCAGCCACGCGTACGTTGAGAGCGATCCAAGGGCGCTGATTGAAAGAACAATATGGAGCTTGGTCAAACGTGCCACATGTTACTCAAAAAGTCCACCAGGCTTTGCAATAGATGGGCCTGGATTGCTAGAGAAAAACCTCCCATTTGGGGCCTGAACCCCCTAGGTTTGCATACTTTTTACCTTCTTTATTTTTTTATTTTTTTATAAATTGCTTGTTTAATTAATTTAATATTTTCATAAAATCACAAAATACCATAAAAAATCAGAAAAGATCAAAAATTAAATATATTTAATTAGTTAATATTTTGTAAATAAATTTGCATGTAAATTAATTAGTTTTAAATTAGGGCTTAATTTAATATTTTCATAATAAAAAGCTAAAAAACATAGAATTAGGTCTTAATTAAATTTTCATTCTTTTTCTCCCATGATAATTAAATAATTAAATATTTATTTTTATAATTAAAAAGCATGTAAAATAATTAGGGTTAATTTAGGTTAAAATTCAATGTTTTCTTAATAAATTAAAAGCCACTAGAATTAGGGTTAGCATTTATCTTAATTAATTCTTTTTTTCCCATTAAAATCTTAAATCATAAAATACCAAAAAAACAATTTCTTTCTTTCCTTTTTAAATAATTAATTCATTAATTTAATTTTGCAAAAAGGGTCCAACGCCCTCGTTTCGATTTAATTCTTATTCGCATACTTATTTTATTTCGTTTAAATATTTATGTATCTCTCCCGAAGCCATGTAATTAATTTCTCGCACTTTTTTATTTTCTTTACTTTCTTTAATTTTCTGTCAAATCGGGTCCTGGTTTAATTTTGGCGATGTGGACCCGCGCCTTTTGTAATAGCCTAGAATTTTTATTTCTCGCAATATTTTAACTGTTAAATAATAGCATGAAAGAATGTATGGACAAAAATAAAAACAAGCGTAGAACACCAACAACATGACAAAAGACAAAATAAATGAAAGCGACACACAAATCACACACCACCCCTAGGGTAAGCCTCACTGTTGCCTTGCCTCGAAAGGTGATCTTCGAGTAGAGGATGTCTTAGTAAGTCCTCATGATCCGGGAACCTGGCATGAGGGTAGCTTCTAAGGTGTCTTCCCATTACTCCGGTGATCACACTGTTGCCTTGTCCCTCGAAACGTGGCCGTCGACTATAGAACGTCTTAGTGAGTCCTTGTGTCCATTGATCTAGTTGCCTAAAACAAGTTGCCTCGGAATAGTTGCCTCGGAATAAAAGATCAATGGCATAAGGGTAGCTTCTAAGGTGTCTTACCTTTGCTCGGTGACCACAATGTCCCTAAACTCGAATTGACCCGAACACCTCCAACGGTGGTGCTACCTACCTCTCAATGGTGGGATGGCACTACTTTAAAGGACATTTACACAGACGAATTCCTTAGGGTAGGTAGATGACTCTAGATACTTGCTCTAATTTCAAACAAAAATTCAAAAATACTTTTCACACCAACACATTTTCAAAAAGCTTTCGAAAGCAATTTTTCAAACACTCTTGAGGACCGATACAAGAGTCGAACTGGAATTTTCAAAGAAACTTTTTTTAAAACCCACAGTTGAAAAGCAAATAAACCATTTTTGAAAACACAAATGAGCAAGTATCTAATAGCCCATGGATAACCATGGATAGAAAGGGTGCTAACACCTTCCCTTTCTATAATCTACCTCCCGAACCGAGAGCAATCTCTTTAAGGAATTTTTCTGTGCTTTTGTCCTTTCCATTTGGAGAAAATAAAAGACGGTGGCGACTCTTGCTTCCGCGACATTTCGCGAACCAGCGTTAAACAGTCAGTTCCAGATCCACCGATCACAATCCTGATTCCTAATATATAGGCTGCTTCACCTAGGTCATTCATTGAAAAGCATTTCCCTAACCAAGTCTTCACTTGTTGCAAGGTAGGGACATCGTTTCCAATGATTAATATGTCATCTACATATAATACCAGGAATACGATCATGCTCCCACTAACTTTCTTGTAGACACAAGGCTCATCTTCATTATTGATGAATCCATATTGTTTTACTGTTTCATCAAAACGAAGATTCCAGCTTCTGGAAGCTTGCTTCAATCCATAAATTGATCGCTGTAACTTACATATCTTTTGGGATTCTTCTGGTATGTCAAATCCTTCAGGTTGTGTCATGTACACATCCTCAAGAAGATTCCCATTAAGGAAAGCAGTTTTGACATCCATCTGCCATATTTCATAATCATGATATGCAGCGATAGCAAGTAAAATCCGAACAGATTTAAGCATTGCAACTGGTGAAAAGGTTTCATCATAGTCAACCCCATGAATTTGTTTATAGCCTTTTGCAACCAGTCTTGCCTTATAGGTATGTACCTTACCATCCATGTCAGTCTTCTTTTTGAAGACCCACTTGCATCCTATAGGGTTAACTCCTATAGGAGGCTCTACCAAGGTCCAAACCTGGTTTGTGTACATGGAATCCATTTCAGATTTCATGGCTTCTAGCCACTTCTCGGACTCAGGACCAGTTATGGCCTCTTGGTAGGTCACAGGCTCATCTTGATCCATGAGTAATACATCACCCTGATCACTTATGAGATATCCATATCTCTCAGGTTGTTGACGTATCCTGCTTGACCTACGTTGGTCTTGTTCTACTTGAGCAGGTTTCTCTTCCACAACTACTTGTGTTTCCTGCTCTAATTCCTCCATAGGTGTATCAATGCTTTGTGGTTCTTGAATTTCTTCAAGCTCTATTTTCCTCCCACTGATTCTTTTGGAAATAAAATCCTTTTCCAGAAAAACTCCAGTTCGAGCGACAAACACTTTGCCCTCAGAAGGATTGTAGAAGTAATACCCTCTTGTTTCTTTAGGATACCCCACAAATAAGCATTTGTCAGATTTGGGCTCAAGCTTAGTTGAAATTTGTCGTTTCACATAAACTTCGCAACCCCAAATCTTCATGTAAGACATATGTGGTTTCTTACCACTCCATATCTCATATGGTGTCTTCTCAACCTTTTTGGATGGAACCCGGTTAAGTGTGTAAGCTGCAGTCAATAGTGCATGTCCCCAAAAGGAGTTCGGAAGATCGGCGTGACTCATCATGGATCGGACCATGTCTAACAAGGTTCGATTTCTTCTCTCAGATACACCATTCCATTGTGGTGTTCCGGGATGAGTAAGTTGGGATAAAATCCCACATTCCTTTAGATGGTCATCAAACTCTAGGCTTAAATATTCACCGCCTCGATCTGATCGAAGAACTTTAATATTCTTACCTAGTTGGTTTTGTACTTCATTCTTGAATTCCTTGAATTTTTCAAAGGTTTCAGATTTGTGTTTCATTAAATACACATAACCATATCTACTGAAATCATCAGTAAATGTGATGAAGTATTGAAAACCTCCTCTGGCTGGTATGTTTAGTGGTCCACATACATCAGTATGTATGAGGGCCAAAAGATCATTAGCCCTTTCACCTTTTCCTGTGAATGGGGACTTTGTCATCTTTCCAATTAAACAAGATTTGCATGTCTCATATGGTTCATAATCAAAAGAGTCCAAGAGTCCATCTTTATGGAGTTTGGAAATGCGTTTCTCATTTATGTGGCCTAAGCGACAGTGCGAAAGGTAGCTTGGATTTAACTAATTATGTTTAATCCTTTTAGTATTAATGTTATAAATTGGCATTTCAAGATCAAGGACATATAGTCCATTGTTCATTTCTGCAGAAGCATAGAATATATCATTCAAATAAATAGAGCAACAATTGTTCTTTATTATAAATGAAAAACCAAACTTGTCCAAACAAGAAACAGAAATAATATTCCTACTAATTGCAGGTACATAATAACAGTTCTCTAACTGAATTATTAAACCACTAGGTAAAGTCAAAACATAAGTTCCTATGGCTAAAACAGCAACCTTTGCTCCATTTCCAACTCGTAGGTCAACTTCACCTTTTGCCAAATCTCTACTCCTTTTTAGCCCCTGCACATTAGTACAAATGTGAGAACCGCATCCAGTATCTAATACCCATGATGCAGAAGTAGATTAATTAATTTCAATAACAAAAATACCTGAATTTGAAGTCCCTACTCCATTGTTCTTATCTTCCAGGTACTTTGGACAGTTTCTCTTCCAATGTCTGGTCTTACCGCAATGGAAGCAGGTGCCCTCCTTTGCTATGCCTCCACTAGGCTTCAAAGCAGGAACAATAGGTTTAGGCTTGGCAACTTCCTTGCCTTTCCCTTTACCAACCTGCTTGGTAGGCCTCTTGTTCAACTTCTTTCCATTACTGACCATCAGAATGGACTTCCCTTTTGTCTTCATATTCTGCTCAGCAGTTTTCAACATGCTTAGCAATTCTGGAAGACTCTTTCCATGTCATTCATGTTGAAATTCATGACAAACTGATTAAAGCTATCTGGCAACAATTGCAAGATAAAATCAGTTGCAAGTTCCTTTCTGTTGTACCCCAAAATTTTCCCTCCCATATTCTTCAAGATTTGCAAAGAGCATGCTTCAAAATCTCTTAAGAGTTGCACAGTTCAAGGGCCTCATAACAGTCAAAAATTAGGGTTTTGGTTCTAACAAAGAAATTGAAGTTTTCAAGGGTCCAAACTAGTCCCACATGCCTATAAACATTGTCAAGAATCCTCATGTCAAGTTTCAAGACTTACAGCACAAAATTGCACAGTCAAATGCCCTAATTGCTCAGCAGTCAACTGTATGGGTAAAATGGTCATTTGACAGTCAAAAGTTCAAATTTTTGGTCAACATCTCATTTTGGAGCCACAAACATCATTTGATCAATTCTTTATCATGATTCTCAAGGCATGTCTCAAAAAGTCTCAAGATGCAAAAGTTTCCATATTTGGACAGTTGAAAAAGTCAACTGTAACTTGACCAAGGCATAACTTCCACATGGATTATCAGAAAAATTCCATCCAAAGCTCATTTTGAAGAGAATGACATTTCCTACAACTCCTCTTCACACTTCAAGTCCAAGAAATGCTCTCACAAAAAGTTATCAATTTCAACATTATAGGTCATTTTCAAAAGTCAACAAAAAGGGACTTTAAGTCAAAGACCATAACTTGATATTGGTAAATCAAAATGACATGGGACCAAAGGCATTGGTTCTAGGACTTCAATACCTTTCCAAAATGTCCAAGAACATGATCAAAGCTTAAAAATTGAGCAAGATATGCCTTGTGGAAGTTGGGAAAGTTTTGGGAATTTTGAAAAGTCAACTTTGCTTCAAATGCCTCAAAATTGCTAATGGGCCACATTTTCTTCCAAGAATCATCATCCAAGAGCTATGCACGACCATTTGACCCAAAGGGGATTTATTTCATCATTTTTTATTATTTATTTGAATTTTTATCACCATTAATTCATTTAATTAAATAAAATATGACAAAAGTACTCAAGCATGCATTTTAAATCTTTTTATGCAGCTAATAGGTCTATCATAACTCCAAGATTTCGTGCTCACTCAAGATGGAAAGATTTGGCCATGATTGATATCAAAAAGGCATGAAAAAAAGATTGAAAAAATCACATTAAAAATCAAATATTTGATTCATGATTACAAAGGCTTTTGACTTGGATTTTTACCCTAAAACATTCCCATACATAAACAGAATGCAACCCTAATGCTCAGAACCTTCAAGCTGCGCCTCAAACCACATACACACTTTGCATTTTTTTGTGAAAAAGTCAAAACTGAAAACACAGTTCCAGCGCAATTCAAAGCAAAATAACCATTCCAATAGCTTGCCAAGGCATCCAGGAAGCTACTCCAATCAACATCAACCCTCCAAGCGCAAAGAATTGGTAGATAGGAGTCTAACTTTTCTGTAAAAATTTTACAATCGTGTTTGCATTTTCATACGTTATTCATAACTTTTAACATGTGATTTATACTAACGTGATGTTTCTAAAGCCATTGGTACCATTCAATTGAGTTTCGGACGATTGTATGCAAAATTGCCAAGAACACGCATTAGGGCTTCAGAAGCTTAAAAAGAGGGCTTCTTTCATAGGGAAAAATTGAACCACAAGACTAGGACCATTGAACTCAGTGCGTTTGGACGATTCAATTCCATAGGTCGCACCCTTTTTATATTTGAGTATGGCCTAATCGTTATTTTCCAGGTTTGAGTTAGTGGGGGTTTAAAAACCCCGCTATCCATTCTGTATTTTTCAGGCAAAAAAGCAAGGAAGCAAGGAAGATGATGGACGTGGCTTTACCTGAGTGGTCCATTTAAACGTTGGCGCGTTTTTGAGTGTTCCAGCATAGTGGACATTATTGTTTTATATATTATTTCCTTTCCACTATAATAACAAACATGCTAAGCAGCTTAGTTGGTGGGACGTGATGTTGGCAAGCCTTGGGACCTGGGTTCGATTCCCAGGTCCCCCACTTTATTCAATATTTTCTTTTCTAACGTGATTTTGTGTAGCATACGCCCAAAGGCCTACCATACAGCCTGGATTCTCAACTTGCCACGCACCCCAACAATTCCAATCCAATGGCCATGATCTGGAGTCCACCATGGGCATCAGTCAAACGTGCCACACACATCCCAGAAAAGTGAAAGGGGCCTTCCTCAAATGGGCCAAATTGCTGGGAATTTACCTCCAAAATTGGGGTCAACACCCCCCATTGGTTTGCATATTATTTTCTTTCCTTTTATTTTTTCTATTTTATTTGTTTTATTTATTTTAGTTAATTCATCAAAATTAATTTTCATAAAATATAAAAAGAAATCAGAAAGACAAAAATAAAAATATATTTTATTTAAATGTTTTGTAAATAAATTTAATAACCAATTAGTGTAATTCTAGGTTTAATTTTAATATTTCTTTAATAAACTAAAAAGGGTAGAAATTAGGGTTTTATACTTTTTTTTCCTTTTTTTTTTTTCATCATATTTAATTATTAATTATTTTTGCAAATAAATTTATCATTAAATAATTAGGTTAAAACTAGATCAAAACTTAAATATTTTTAATAATTAAAATGTTTAGAATTAGGGTTTCAATTTTATTTAATTTTCTCATTAAACTCCATAAATATAAAAAACTCCAAAAAAATTCTTTCTTTTATTTAACTTAATTAATTTCATTAATTGTAATTTAATTTCTTTAAAAGGGTCCAACGCCCTCACTTTCGATTATAATTTCATTTCGCGCGCTTATTTTATTTCTTTTTTTATAAATTTAATGTAATTACCCCAAAGCCTTGTAATAGATTAATTAGGACATTTATCTTTCCGCATTTTATTTTATTTCAAATCGGGTCTTGGATTAATTTGGCGATGTAGACCCGCGCCTTTGTAATAACATAGGACTTTTAAATTCCGCACTTTTTAACTGTTAATAATTTGCATGAAAGAATGAATGGCCAAAAATAAAATCAAAGCGTAGATCACCAATGCATGAACAAGACAAATATAACTGAAAACGACACACAAATCACACACCACCCCTAGGGTACGTCTCACTGTTGCCTTGCCCCTCGAAAAGTGGTCGTCGAGTAGAGGATGTTTTAGTAAGTCCTCATGTCCATGAACATGGCATGGGGGTAGCTTCTAAGGTGTCTTCCTATTGCTCTGGTGACCACATTGTCCCGAACCCTCGAATTGACCCGAACACCTCCAACGATGGTGCTACCTACCTCTCAATGGTGGGATGGCACTATCTTAAGGATATTTACACAGACGAATTCCTTAGGGTAGGTAGACGACTCGTAGATACTTGCTCTAATTCAAAACAAAATCAAAAACTTCTTTTCACACCTCACACTTTCAAAAATCTTTCAAAAATAACTTTTCAAACACTCTTGAGGACTGATACAAGAGTCGAACTGAAATTTTCAAAGAAACTTTTTTAAACCCACAGTTGAAAAGCAAACAAACCATTTTGAAAACACAGATGAGCAAGTATCTAAGAGCCCGTGGATAACCATGGATAGAAAGGGTGCTAACACCTTCCCTTTCTATAATCTACCTCCCGAGCCGAGAGCAATCTCTATAAGGAATTTTTCTGTGCTTTTGTCCTTTCCATTTGGAGAAAATAAAAGACGGTGGCGACTCTTGCTTCCGCGACATTTCGTGAACCAGCGTTAAACAGTCAGTTCCAGATCCACTGATCACACTTTCCAAGCGGAAACCCTAACCTTTCAAGGTTCTCCACATGCCCAATCATTTTGAGTACATGGGGACCTACAGGGTTTCCCTCAGATAACTTGCTGTTAAAAAGGGCCTTTGATACCTGAAACCTCTCATTTCTTGCCTGCTCTTGATAGAGCATTTTCAGATGTCCGATCATATCGAACGCTGACATGTTCTCGTGTTGCTTTTGCAACTCCGAGTTCATAGTAGCTAGCATAAGACAAGTGGCTTCATTAGCATCATCAAGATGCTTCTTATAAGCATCTCTTTCTGCCTTAGGTGCCGAACTAGGCGGTTCCTCTTCAGGAACAGGTGTCTCCAAGACATACAGCTTCTTATCGTGTTTGAGGATAATCCTCAGATTTTGGTGCCAATCCAGGAAATTTGTCCCAGACAATTTTTCCTTATCTAGGATTGATCGCAAAATATGGTTGTTTGTTGTCATGGTAATCTACAAAAAAATGAAAATATAAGTATCATTAAAACAACATATTTAATTAGGCCTTTAATCAAATATGCTCCCACTATTTTACTCAAACCAAATGACCCTCATCATTTGATTCGGAAAATCCCGTTGGAAGACTTTCTAGTGGGTCGAGATCCATATTTCACTTCGTTCTAAGTCAGCGTTAGGCTGATTACACAAAACTAGGTTATTTAGGTAGGAACTCCTTCCAATTGTATCTCATACAACTCTCGAATATATTCAGTTGGGTGAATAACTCCTTATTCTAATTCATCATATGAATCATTCCCAACTCTTGCTTCTAAACATGTATAATCTTATTATAATGTGTTTAGTTAAGTTTGACCCATTGTTTTAGCAGTTGGATATTACAATTATCCCATCGCACCTTACTAATATAGAACATGCACCTCGCGTAGGCGAAACCTACATTGTTCGATACTAGTCTTGATGAGTGCTAAAACTTGGAAAGCAAGAACTTAATATTTAACTTGAGGGATTTTATTATTAGTTTGATCTCACCGGCTTAACATGCAATTCGTCTCTCTCATGCATCAACATACAAACACATGCATCAATATACATAAAAGGATACAGTTATGGCCCCTAGCGCAATTGTTCTCCCAAGCCAATGAGAGAACCTAAGCTAACCTAATAACGATCTAAACTTATCCAAGCAAGATCTCCAAGGTTATCCTCCTTTGATATTGTATTCTTCTCTTTCTTCATAACATTACATTACATAAAAGAAACTCGTTTTACATACGAGGGAGTGAGATGAGAAAAGAAGTTACATCAAGAATTTTAGAGAGAGGCACGACACGCAGGCCGTATTTTACATTCCCAAAACAAAATAAAGGAAAAAAAACTTAAGGCCATAACTGATCACCACAAGACAATCGCAAAATTTTAATGAACAATTCATTTGAAATCGGCGTCATTTTCGCACAACTCTTGTGCATTCACAACCCTAATCGCATAACTCTGCAACAACACAACCCTTGTGCCGTCATGAACCCTAATGTAACAGTTTCATGCTGTCAAACACATCTCGATTGATAATTCAGTATGATTAATCACATGCCATTGCTTCACCATACAAATGTCGATTCCGAAGCATATGAACAGTGATCGGTCAAAGGAATAACAATCATCAAGTGTTTGAATGAAAGAAACAGAAACAGTATATCCCATATACCATCGTTGCATCAGATTTACTTATATCATATATAAAAGTGATCGATCTTATTTGTGTAACCTATGGACGATCGATGTATCGCTGCTTCACCATACTAATGTCGGATTCCGAAGCATAGTCAACATCAATCATCCAAATCGTACATAACAGATGCAAAATTTAATTACTCGTTTATTATTCAATTCATTCTAGTTTTAATCGAATCAAAACAGAAAATATAGAACATAAACAACTATCAGATCCATGGTTTCGTAAGTGGCTCTGATACCACTGAAGGAATATTGCGATCAAAAGCGCATCGGAATTTAAAATTTTCCTTTAGCGATCCTTACGAATGAGCATGGTCAGTGATAGAAATATTTACCTCTTGTGGCGATTCAGACCTTTGATGTTGTGATCACGAGCGTTGATGAAGAACAACGTCTCTACTCAGTCCACACGAACAGATCGCTTCCGGTCACAGTGCTAGCTGATCACGAATGGAAACCTTGAGTGAGAGAGAGAATCAAAAATGAAATTTCATCAAGTGAAATTGCTTCATCACAAGGGATCTATTTATAGAATCACTCGTGTGGGCTACAAGCTAAAAGCCCAATTAAGGCTATAAGCTAAAAGCCCAATTAAGCTTATAGACATCATACCTTATGATGTACCATATATCACTTATCCATGTGGTACCTTACCACTTTCTGTATTACACTTAGGTGCACCGTACCTTACGGTGTTCCTTATTTATTCTATCTCTCATCAACCTGTCCTTATGTGTGTGACCCTGTAGGTTTTCGCGACGTTGGCAATTATATTAAATCACACATTTAATATAATAAACAGTGAGCGGTATCTAGCAACATATCACTGTTACCCAAGTCACGAAAATGTCATGTGATATGACCAAACCTTTTCCGTGATAATATTTGTGTTGTACAATTACCCTTTTGCCCTCATGTCTATATTGAACACAAGGCATACACTGTGTCACCCTTGTTCAGTTCAATATTGGGCCCTTAGACATTTATCCTGTTATGCAGGATGAGCAAATTCCATCTAGGTCACTCATGTCCCTTAGCATGCTTTGTGAAGTACCCATCAACCATCTTTATAGTCATCCAGTTACAGATGATGTTTGATCAGCAATAAAGTACTTGACTCTACATCTAGGGTTCATAATGGTTTCAGGTCGAAGGGTGGTATACACCATTATCATCATGAGAATAACTTATGACACTTTGCATAACATTCTATGTAGTATTCTCATAGCGGGTCAATCCAGTATAAATATTACTCCTAATATTCATACCTATGTCAAGACTTGATAACTCCTTATCTATGATCCATGAGATGTGATCATCAATCTATCTTCATAATAATCTTAATGCTTTAATGTTATCCCACTTCACATTAAAGCTTGACTACGGATACTTTAAGAATAGTTTCTTATGTTTAATGGGACCTCATGATTAAGTCACACTTAACATTTCATTAAACCAATAAACCATTCTAGGGACTTTATTATTTTCGAAAGCAAACATAATAAAGAAATGCCTTTTATTATTAATAAATAATTCGATACAAGTACCAAAAGTATTGGCCTCTAGGGCTTACACCAACAGAATCAATAACCAATCTCTGTGGACACGATACAATATAACCTAACCAGAATATATCAGCCGGTAAAAATAAATACTTTACTTTTTGCTTGCCTGTTATACCAGCATTCGAACAAAATGGTGTGGTTGTCATGGATTGGTTTTATTGTTTATGTATTGCGATAATTTCGTTGTTTTTGAGTTTTGTAATTAATGTATATGTTGTATAGACTTTGTATATGAACTTGTATATTGTTACTTGTACATAATGTGTGTTTACTTTCCATACTTGTGCATATTTGTATTTTTTCTAGTGTTCACGTATTGTTGTGATTTGTTCGGTATCGTAACGTTTGTTGCGTGAATGTTAGGACACTTTCTTTAGGTTTATGCGGTATGACAATACCATGACATGACGAGGGGAGGTTACTAGAGCTTGCACAATAAAGGCGTCGAGCTTACAACGTAAAACAAGCATATGTTGTTTATGTTTGTTTATGTGTATGGTGACATGTGTTTTAACAAGGTGAAATAGGACTTGTTCTTAATTTCAAACCTTCACTTTTCAACTTGTTAATTCATTATCACCCGATTTTCGTATCGTTATTTGTATTTGTTTTGTTGTGTCAAATTGTTATTTCCGCAAGCTTGTCGTGTTTAGCTTGAGGAGTTTTGTTGGTTGTACATATTGTATATTTTGTAAATTTTGTTTTTCTAATTCTTTAATAGTTGTTTAGACTCCAATGTTGGTCTGGAAGCTTGAGGTTGCATTTTTTTTATTTTCCGAGTTTGAGTGTTTCAACTCGTGGATGTATGGTAATGATAGTTTCAAAGTTGGTACACGTCAAGTACTCATTTATCATTTTCTATAATATAACATGTTTAGGAAATTTGTCATTTGTATAATTACCATGTCATTCATTATTTTTGCATTACTTGCTCATGACTTGAATCACTTTAGTTCCCTTTTTACCCATAAATGTGAGGAAGCTTTCCATTGCTCACAATGCTGGAGGCCACATTCTTGTTTTAACTGGACTTTATTATGCTTAATCTTTTGTTTTGTGTTGATTGTATGAATGCATGAAAATGATCAAGGAATTTTTGTTTGATTTTGATCACAACTACCTTGGCCAAATATTCAATTCACCTTGTGAGTGTATGATCATTTGTTAATCCCTTTGAGCTTTTATCAATATCCATGTTTATTTGAACTTGATGCTTATCTATGAGTGTTTAGTTCACCTTTTTTGTATGGATGATGATTTCTTTGTTTCTTGAACCCTTAACTAGATGTTGTTGTATGCATTTTTACCTTGCCTTAGAAAGTAAGGAGTATTCACATAATGATTTGGTTGAATTCAAGTTGGGGAGAGGAATGTGTATGTGCTTATGTTGTGATTGATATGAGGTTGAGAAAAGAAAAAGAAAAAGACTAGAAAAAGAAAGAAAAAAGAGAAAAGTTTTGAAAAAGAAAAAAAAGAGTATGAATAATGCTGTGTTAATAAGTGAGGTGTTTTGGTTTGACAATTTGTGATGAAGAAGAAGTTTGATTGGAATTTTATTGTTTGGAACTTTGTGAGTTGATTACTCCCTTAGGTTTAGGCAAATTTTTGTTTCGACTAGCTTTAGGACTTATCACTTGTTTGTTGACCAAGCAATATTACAACCTTGAAAAGCCCTTGTGATTCTTGCAATTGTATTTTCAATAAGTTTTTGGATGAATGCATAATTTAGTCTTTTGTTTACGAGTTTGTGGATGAGTGTTTTTTTTTGTCCCTCACCTTTGTGTGTTCTTCATCTACCGATGAATTTTTTATAGATGTGATTCATGATTGAGCTTTTTTTGTTTTAGAGTGTTTTGTATGATTTTTGTACTTAAGATTCGTTTCGTTTATATGTTGTCGTTGTAGGATAATGGTAAGTATGTATTTTGCGTGTATGTTTTGTTTGAACCATACATTTGCTTTCTGTTTTAAAACTTGTTGATTCGTGATTATTTGATTATTACTCTTTGTTTCTTTGAGTTATTTGACTTTGTTTGAGGACAAACAATGTGTCAAGTTGGGGAGAGTTGATAAATGTCAAAATATAGTTATTTTGTATATATGTTTTGTGGCACTTATCTGTTCTTTTGTTGTTAATATCGGTTGAATAGCCCCACTTTTGTGTAAATACATTTTATTGCGTTTTGTGTACATATTGTACTGTTTGATTAGTTTTGTATATATTTTGTAGGTATTTGTCGCATTATTGGAGCATTTAGAATAAAGTTCAAATGGAGCTCCAAGATGCATCTTTGATCAATAAAGGAATAAGGCAAAAAGAATAAGTCATAGAAGTTATGCATGAAAAGCAACAAAAGTTGTTGGACTGTCATGGATCGTCGGGCGATGGCCAGGCGAGGGCCATTAGGGCCATCACGTATGTGTCGCCGAGCGAAGGTAGATATTTGTTACAAGTTAAGGACATGGCTCACTCTGGGCCATGTTTATAAGGTCATCGTCGGGTGACGCTTTTTGGGCGTCGGACGATGCTGCGGAAACATAATTTTGTTTATATTTCCATTTCATTTAATTTGTTGAGTTATGTTTTTTAGGGGTGAGGTTTTGCTCCCAAATTCCATCAAGCATATAGTTTTTGATAGATTAGCTTAGAAAACAACACTAGGGCTTGCTTATGGATGATTGGATATGGATTGCTCTTCGATTGACGTTGATAAACCAGTGTAGATTTGTTGTTTATCTTTTCTCCTCTCTATGTATTTCTCTATTTGTTGGGTTTGTATGTATATTTACCTTGAACTCATGTATATTTGTATCCCTTGGCATTGTATAAAGTTTGCTTTACGAATCTGTTTTGGTGATTATCTTTGGTTTTTACTCTGTGTTAGGGATTTGAGCTTTGTTAGACATAAATTGTTTAGATTCTTACCTAGGATGGTTATCTGTTAGTTTCTGAATGCTAGAAATGGGTTTAGAGCTGACATTCACTTAGGGTATCTGATCTTAATGCCTTTATGTCAGGAGAGTCGGGCTAAACATAGTGGATGCGAGTGATGCGGTTGAATTCTCAATGTGGGTTAGAAGTAGCTTGGGTTGTGAGAGGTATGTGATGACACGGATGAGTATAGTAGATAGAGGATAACTGGACGATAGATTTAAGTCTGTGACGAGTAGTGTGCATTCATTTCAGACAAGTTGTTTATCCTTTATAGTTTTTGTTCATTTACTTTTTGTCTTTTCTTTTCAACCATTTAACCTCAAACTCATTAATGATAGAATTGTCAAACGAAGAATCAATAACCAATCTCCGTGGCCACAATACAATATAACCTAACCGATATATATCACCCGGTAAAAATAAATACTTTACTTTTTGCTTGCCTGCTATACCAACATTCGAACAGTCCACTTGGCTCTACTGGTAAATTATCTTTAATTTCATCCTACGAGCATTCATAAATACTATCTCATAGGACTCAAGAAATGAAGAATAACACACTTCACAATAATGTATAAGCTAGTAGCTTAAATGTTTGAGCCACGTAGAACAATAGGAGCTACATATTTATCACGTCGAAGTCTTGACAAACCTATAGCCCAACTAGTGTTTTAAATGTATTTGATGATCTACAACCCTATGCCCATCAAGAAAAGGTTTTACAGAAGTTTATGCTACCTTCTATATGATCATGTCCAAAAAGGTGGTTTACAAAATTTATCTGCCACCTTCTCGTTGGACTAAGTCTAGCAAGGCGGTATCCAGAGTTTTCCTACCTTATGTCTAATGAGACTTACTCTTCTATGTTTCTAACTACGTAATGAATAAGTTAGGAAATCCCATTTTTCACTCCCTTAATTATATTATCTCGGAATTGGGGTGTTTCGGTTAATACCGAAGTTATTCCTATCTAACTTTAAAATAGCTCCCAAATTACAAATTATATGATAAAATTATGAAACTTTCCAGTAAGAAAGTACCACAAATAATCTTTTAAACCCAATTTGTTTCATCTGAATCCAATTTTTATATCCTTGGTTACAACTATTTCAAATCAGCCATGTCATATAAGTTTCTGCATAAATTCAAAGACAAAATATCTAACTTTAAAATAGCGCCAAAATTACAAATCACATGATAAAATTATGAAACTTTCTAGTATAAAACTACCACAAATCATATTTCTAACTCAATTGGTTTCATCTCAATCCGAGTTTTCTAGCCTTAGTTACAACTATTTAAATTCAACCACGTCACAACATTTTATGCATAACTCCTAAGGCAAAATATCTAAGTTCACAATAGTACCATAAATTCAACTCACATGGTAAAATTATGAAACTTTACAGTATCATTAATACATGAGTTATATTTATAACATAATTTATACCATCCATTTCCAAGTTTCCAATAAGTACGGTTTATCATAAAAGGCCACACATGTTGCAAAAACAGACGACAATTTTTATCTAACTTGTAACCTATTTTTAGGTTTCAATTATTTGTAAACTGTGATCAAATTTATGTTCAAATATAAGGTAATTGACTCTAGTTTCTAGAAATGAAACACAAATTTAAAAATGATACATATAGAAAAAGTTATGACTAAATACTACATCTATGTCCTTCAAAAATCATACTGACAGCAACATAATTCAACATCATTTTCATGTCTTACAAGCTCAAATACCAATCATTCATAAACCAACGCCTACAAACATCATTGATCATACACATTTCGCATATAAGTCAAGGTTCATAGCAACAATTCATTGAGATATCATCATGGTATAAATATCAAACATTCAAGCATATGAACTACAAACCTTATCCTCAATGTATAAAATACTTAATCCACTAAACCCCACATCATATCTAATGGACTCACCTTTAAGAAAAAATTCTAAATTTGATGATGGATATGAAGCAAAGATGACGATGATTCTCTTGGACGATGAAGATTTCTGCAAGCTTCAATGATGGTGGACTTGGAATTTTTCTCCCTTTATCTCTTAATGTTTTCCCTTGTCTCTATATGCCACTCTTTTATTTTACAATTCTAAGTTTTTGAGATATGATTTAAGGTAGAAGTGGAAAATGAGAGAGTATGGAATGATTTAGGTTTATATAAAGCATACTCCAATTACCAAAATACCCTCATCACTTAACCATAATTCCTAATCCATGTCACTTCTAGATTAACTGTTAGATTAAGACTTAACCCTTATTTAATAATCATGCTATATTCATTTAACCAAGTCATTAACTTCCCAATTATACCACTTTCCATATAATCAAGACAATTAACATATTAACCAAGGCCGTTTCTTGCTAACCTTCTCTTTAATCACACTAATATTCCATTTTTATGTTGACCGTTTAATGTATAGAAAGTTGGGGGTATTACACAAATTTTGAATTGCATTCATTCATGGCCATACCATTGCAAAATTACATCATTACATGAGTAAATTTTATCATTTTACATTGTCGTTACATATCATCATCGTTCATGTGAAATTACACAACTTTGCATTACAATTGAAAGAAAAATAAAAATTGAACTTCGTTCATGATTCAACATTACATGCACATATATCACGACATTACAATCGTCAATTTGGTTACACAGTTTCTACACCAATCCCACAAAATCATAAACAAATTCACTCACACACCATCACACATACCTCACCCTCTAACTTACATAGGTTATATCAACAAATATCTCAAATCTCACACACTTTGAATCCTCACACACTCACTTATTTCAAACCTAGAGCTCACGTATAAATCCTAATTATTTTTACTAAATCAGCAACCAAGAACACACAAATTTGAGAGAGAAAAATGAATCACTAAGCTACCTTCATTATTTCTAAATTTGAGAACCAAGTATCTTTGCATTTGTGTGAAGCTCTTCTAGTTCATGAAGAGCTTCTAGTACCTGCATTGAGTAGAATTTGCATACGAATCCATTAATACCCCATCATTGAGCCCTTAAAATCACACAATCCAATCGCACCAGCCACACAAATTCAAGAATAATTTCAGAGGGAGAAATTATGAGTTGAGAAGAAGAAGTAGCAAAGGAAGATAAAGTTAAGAAAAATCATGATTACATGGAAGTTTGACCTCACTGAAAGTTGAAGTTCTTCGTCGGAGAAACTCTTGCTTTGATTTGGTACTTCCCTTATGTTTCAATGCATTATCTTCACCTTTTCTTGATTCTGCGTATATGTTGAGCATTTCCCCAAAACTAATTGTTGTGAACTGTTGTTAATTCGGCCGGATTAGATGATTTGATAAGTTAGATTTTATGTTTAATTTGGTGTGTTTTGTTGTTTGTTTGTAAGTTTGGGCTTTGGATTCATATTCAAAAGCTGATTTGTAATAAGTTTTATGTTGATTATTTCTAGATTTGAGGACGTTGTCATGAATTCTAGGTTTGGACACTCATGGTGTTCTTGAGGATATTCATAGATTTTTGGAAAAAAGGTGTTTGATCTTAGAAACACTAGTGCAGAAAAGACTTTTTACATCAGGCAAAAAACACTTTTTACATCGGTTCAGGGTCCGATGTAAAGTCAAGTGAGATGGGGAGTCCGACTGAGATACCGGAGACTCAGAGCCTGATGTCCCCTCGCCGAGAGGCATCATATGGTTTTGGTATGTGAGCAGCACTCGTAAAGTAAAGTCTACAGTCAAGGCAAGCCCTGCTGAGCAGCCCAACCCTCTTAGAGCAAAGGATAGGGCTCGACCGCCCAGAGAGAACCCAACCTTTGAAAGTAAGGCATGAAAGAAATCCAATTCCTTGAATTGCTGACAAATAAGATAGAAAATACCTAAAAAGGTAGAAATAAAGAGAAACTAAGATTGAAGAAAAGGAGTCAAACTCAAGCTCGAACTTATAAAGATAGGAAGATTAAAAGTAGTTAAAGCCCCGCCTTGCTTTCGCGTATTTAAGGCCTAACTTTGTAAAGCGTTTTAATGTTGGAATTTGTGTTTCATATGAGGAAAAATAAACATGGGGGGCCGTTTTCTTAGGCAGTTGTTGATTGAGGAAAAACCGTCAGCTCTGTCTATGCTATTTCGACGGTTTCCTACAACGAAAAGAGACTGGATCTTCAATATAAGTCTTTCTTGTGAAAGAATAGGGCAGCATTTGTTTGTGGCTCCCTCACACCACTGCTGGTGACCTTGCAAACTCTAAGGTCCTTTAGGCTGCTGGGTTAGTAAGAACAAGATATTGGGCTTTCCCGTGTAATTTCGACACCTTGGACTTCGGCATCTTTACTTAGGGATACCCTTGGTAAATCATCTTTCTTTTTCCTGCGAGAATAACTCTTCTTTAGCTACCGAAGCTTGCAGGTGTGTAGCTACACCGAGCTTTCTATTTTGAATTCGGGTTCCCACGGTATTGATGAGAGCCTTTTTTCCTTGGATCATGTTGTCTGACGTCCTTCCTGATGAGACCTTTTTCAAAGTCCCTTGTTTTAATTCGACGAAGAGCTTCTTTATCTTACGCAATTTCGAGATGAGGATATTGAAGAATACCTTCGACGTGTAGCTAAGTAGCTTCAGATTCCTTTTCCTTGGTTGCCGATCAAGGTAGAGTCTTCACAGGTGATCAAGTAAAAGAGTTTGCTAATATATCTAGTTTTTGTTGAAATGATTCACTCAACACCTTTGCTCAGGCTAATGGACAAGCCGAGTCTTCCAAAAAAATAAGGTAAACTAGCTTATAAAAAATGATAAAGGATAACCCAAGCAAGGATCTGGCATGAAGTGTAGTCAGAGGCTCTCTAGGCATGTCGGACAAAAAGACCGAGTTTCCATTAGGAGGTGGGACAAGAAGCTTAACCATACTTGGCTTTGGAAAGACTTCTGCTCGACACGTTCAAGCTTTTTCGGGAGGATCTTTTTTAAATATTTTATTCCCAGGTTAAAGACTGGGGCGGGTTTAACTAAATATCCTGACCCCTGACCCATAGTCTTCATGGATCTGATCTTTCCTGCTATTCCTAAGGAAAGGATAGTATTCAAGGAGATCAGAGTCAGCATCGGCATAAGGGAATAAAAAGTGGCAAGAATCATTCCATTCTTCCTTGGCAAGAGCACCCGAATCTGAATTTTGTTTTTGGCCTTGTCAGTATCCCTTTGTGAGTCTTCTGCTGAAGAATTTCTCCTTAGTAGTCTCCCAATGGCCCTTGACCGGTGTGGCTAAGCCAATACATAATCACCATAAATTAGTGACGAGGGCTCTCTGCGGCTAAGAATAGAAGGTGGTGTACTAGTTCTCAGTAAGTATTGGAAGAACCCCATGAAATGTTCATCCAAAGAGGGATTTTAGTTAGTGAAAAAAGACCTTCTTTTTCTTGTTACCTCCTGCCCGCATCCATGCACTTAATAAATAAATATCATAGGAGTAGTAGCACTAAGCGAAGCATCAAAGCAGAAGGAGCTTGACACCATTGAATCAAGTGTTGAAAGACTACGTATGAAAATAGAATCCCCAGATGATAGGGGCCCGGGAACTGAACGATGTTAGCGCAAGGGGCTTAAATTAAAAGGCAGGTAGCATTCGATAAGCAGGCAGGTTTGGAAAACTAGCACCAGGTACTAGGTCGATGGCATGCAGAATACTCCTCATCGGTGGTAAACCATGGGAAGAGCATCACCTACCAGCTCCTTCAAATATTTTAATAGTACCTGAATGAAGAAGAATGTAGAGATAATAGTTAAATGCCGGCGAATAGCGTAGGAAGTAACCAAGTTTGAATGGTGGAAAGCCAGCAAGGGAAAAAGCATTAGTTTCAGCGAAGCTATTATTTACCCCTTAAGCGTCAGAGAAAAGTACTTTCAGGAAAGGTCGGCTAGCGAACCCCGCTACTCCTTTGTCTTTTAGGAAGGGAAGTCTGAGTCAAAGTCATTGTGAATCCTCAGTTTGAAGGCGATTCACCTTCACCCAACATCTTTTAAAGTTTTAGTCTGATTATTTCTCATCTGCCTGCAGCTCTGGCCGGCCCATCTTCCTCCATGTCCTCATCCGAGGTTCAAGCAATTGGTCATCATTCCTGGCCTGGCCGGCTGGCCGAGGTCGAGTTCCTCCCTTATTTATAATCTATACGGCTTTCTTCGTCTCTATTATTTGATTTATCAATAGCCAAAAACTTGACTTTCAGGTCTGCGAGAGGTCAATGTACTAGAGCTCATGCCTAAATAGGGGCTTTCTTTTCTCTTGCATGCGACTTCCCTTCCTCTCTCATTCATGAAAATCAAAGTAAGCTTCATCGGGAAGGGATAGGGATGGCGCATTGGCTTGGTTGGCGGCTTGGCTTCGCTATCGCTCATGACTTGGTATAGAGTCTGTGTAGTCTGTGAGTACGAGTACATCCTATGAAATAGGCTTTGAGTTCCATTACATTGCCAAAATGAATTCCCGCCACTCTCCCTTCCAGTGAACCCCACGTGTCTGCCTCTGGCTTCGAAGCATTGGGGAAGAAAAGGACTCGGCTTAACTTCACTTGGGTTCGTTTTACCTTGTTACTATTGGAATTGTAGGTGTTTAGGTATTGGCTTGCATTTTTGGTAAATCCCAAGTGTATGTGTAAATGTCATGACTGATGTCATAACATTCTAGTTCAGTTTGTACTGGTTCATTAGGTACCTTTGCAGAAAAATATTGTAATTCAAATACTGATGTTTATAAGTGTGTATCTGAGCATTTTGCAAAATGATCACATTTTGCTAAGTCAGCAGACAGGTTTTCTCAGATGTCATAACAGATGTTATGACATCCTGTTCTGAACTAACAGGATTGCAGGATTGGATAAGTCTGAGTTTTTTCAGGAAATAACTCAGTCCTTCCTGAACAGAATCCTGCGTTTTCTGAGGGGCAACCTAGCTCAACCCTAACCTGGTTAATAAAGTCCTGTGACCTGGTCTTTAGGTCAAACGGAATTAACCCTAGGTTTTTGGAAACCCTAACTGAAGTTGCAGCTGCTATATATTCAACAGAGCTGCTGTTTTTCAAGGAAGGATTTTTATTGATTAGAAGATCATTTGTAATCTGTATAGATTTGATTATTATACTCCAAGCAATTATCATTGTGATAAGTGCCTTGGAATAGGTTTCTAATTGTAAGGGTTGTGTAGCACTCTAAGCTTTGAAGTAAGAGTGTTTGAATGTTCCTTGACTAAAGCTGTGAAGCAGAGTCAAGTTAGTTGTGTACATCACTCAAAGCTGTGAAGCAAGAGTGATTGTGTTGCTTGATTAAAAAGCTATGAAGCTTAATCAAGTGTTAGTTTTTTGAAGAGTGTCTTCATCAATTCTTAAGTCAAATTGGTTTATGTATCACTGCTGTGATTGAGGGGGAGTGAGTAGGAACTCAGGTTTAAGTTGTACTTAGATTGGAATTGCATTGGGTAGGTCTTAAGTGAAGGAGATAAACGGGTTGGTTTATTCCTGAATTAACATCTCTTATAGTGGATTTCCTCCCTGGCTTGGTAGCCCCCAGAGTAGGTGTTGTTGCACACTGAACTGGGTAAACAATTGATTGTGTTCTTTATTGCTTTTGTATTTACTGTCATATAGTAAGTCAGATACAGTGTCATAACATTGAACGTGACATTGAGTATCTGCAGCCATAATTTCAATTGGCATCAGAGCAGGCACCCTGCCTGTATTACTGGGTGAGATCTAGGGATATCACTTTCTGGCACTATGGACAAAGAAGGAGTTTTTGGAAATAGACCACCCATTCTGGAAGGAACCAATTATGACTACTGGAAACCTCGTATGATTGCCTTCCTAAAATCTCTGGACAAAAAGGCTTGGAGAGCTGCTGACAAAGGATGGATTCATCCCACCATAACTGAGATAGATGGGACAATCAGTCTGAAGCCTGAGGAAGATTGGAGTAAAGAAGAAGATGAGTTAGCTCTGGGAAATTCAAAAGCTTTAAATGCCTTGTTCAATGGAATTGATAGAAACATTTTCAGACTAGTACATCAATATGAACTGGCCAAGGAAGTTTGGGACACTCTCAAAACTACTCATGAGGGCACTTCCAAAGTAAAAATGTCAAGGCTTCAGATGTTGACTACCAAATTTGAGAATCTAAAAATGATGGAAGATGAAACCATTCATGAGTTTCACATGAACATCTTGGAGATTGCCAACACCTCAGGAGCACTGGGAGAAAAGATGTCAGAAGAAAAACTGGTGAGGAAGATTCTCAGATCCTTGCCTAAAAGATTTGCAATGAAGGTAACTGCCATAGAGGAAGCCCAGGACATTAGCAATTTGAAAGTGGATGAACTTATTGGGTCTCTTCAGACTTTTGAGATGGGGATCACTGATAATGGTGACAAGAAGAACAAAAGCATAGCACTTGTATCCAACACTGATGTTGAATACAAGGAGGATGAAGAAGAAAACATATCAGAAGCTATTGCCATGCTTGGAAGACAATTCAACAGGCTCATCAAAAGAATGGACCCAAAGTCAAGGTCTAATGTTCATAACATTCCCTCTGACATTGACAGTTCCAGCAGAAGACCAAGGTCAGAAGATAAGGGAAACCAAGGCAGAGGTATTCAATGCCATGGATGTGAAGGATATGGACATATTCGAGCTGAATGTCCTACCTTTCTTAAGAAACAAAAGAAAGGAATGACTGTTACTTGGTCTGACTATGATTCAGAAAGTAATTCTGAAGAAGAATCTGCCAAACTAGTTACTGCCCTAACTAGTGTTTGTACTTCTGAAAGTGACACTAGTGATGAAGAAGTGACATTTGAAGAACTGGCTGATACCTACAAGAAATTGTGTATCAGAAGTGCTGAAGTCTGTGTGCAGAATGAGAAACAATCAAAACTCATTATAAAGCTGGAGGCTGAAAAAAGGGCAAATCTTGAAACTATAAGTCATCTAGAAGGAGAAGTTCAATTGCTGAACTCACAACTGAATCAAATGACCAAATCTGTCAAGATGTTGACCAATGGAACAGACAAATTGGAAGAGATCCTTCTGGTTGGACAAAATGTGGGAAATAAATCTGGACTAGGATTTATGGAAGCAAAGAAATCTGGTACTGGTAAGCAAATGTCAAAACGGATGTCTCAACACAACTCTCAACATCAGGAACAGAGACATATGAAGAAAAGGTACCAAAGATGGAAATGTCATCATTGTGGGAGATATGGTCACATAAAGCCCTTCTGCTTCAGACTACATGGATATCCTAATCAGAACTCAGGTGTCAAACCTAAGTCTAAAAAGGTACCACATGCTCCTAAATGGAAGAAAAAGGCTACTGCGCTGATAGCTCACACTTCCCTGAGGGTCTCTGCAAAGGAAGATTGGTACTTTGACAGTGGATGTTCCAGACACATGACTGGATTCAAAAATCTCCTCAACAATGTTATGCCTCACACCACCAGTTTTGTGACCTTTGGAGATGGAGCTAAAGGTGAAGTCAAAGGAGTTGGTAATTTGGACTGCCCTGGAGTTCCAAGTCTGAATAAAGTACTGCTGGTAAAAGGGTTGACTGCTAATCTCATTAGTATCAGTCAATTATGTGATCTAGGATTTAAGGTCAACTTCTCAAGATCTGAATGTCTAGTAATTAATGAAAAACTAGAAGTTGTAATGAGAGGAATCAAATCCAAAGATAACTGTTACGTGTGGCAGCCTGAGAACACTGTTATCTCCACTATGTGTCAAATCATCAAAGAAGAAAAAGAGATGAAACTGTGGCAGCATAAGCTTGGTCTCCTTCATCTAAGAAGAATGAAAAGAGCTATTTCTATGGAAGCTGTCAGAAGAACTCCAAAACTACAGGTTGATAATATCTGTGATGTGGCAAATAAACTTGAAGAAGAATGTGCTGTCAGAACCTTAAGTCATCTTGACAAGGATGTTGGAAATAACAAGTCAAATAAATTCTGTTCTCAAAACATCTGGTCAAAACAGATGCTCCCTGAGTACAATGTTACACAAGATGTTGTGACATTGTGTTGTGACAATCTGAAAACAATCAAAATTTCCTTGGACCCTATTGACTTTGAAGAGAAGAAGTCATTTAAACTGGAACATAGTTTCTCTAAGCTTCAGCTGACTGATTCTTCTACCAAGGCTCTTGTTGGAAATAAACTTGAAAATTTGAGGGGCAGGTTGGGTATTCACCAACATGAGAAATTATAGAAATTAATTTTGCTTAAAACAAGGGTTGAAGGGATTAATTTTATTAAGTCTATATTTAGTGGGTTAATCATATTCTTTCACAATTCCTTCAAAATCTTTAAGAAGTTGAAGAGACTCCCTTTTATCCCCTACCTCTCAGTTCCGTGCAACCTGTTTCCTCCTCCCAATCAAAGATTTTTCTCAAACTGCTACCATTACTCAAAGTCAATCAAAATGTCTCAGACATCGTCTTCAACCATGGCGACTTCGTCTTCCTCATCATCGTCATCATCTGACCAAGATTCTAGGGCAATCACTACATGCATAGAATCTGAAGTTCTTGAGGTCACTCCTCTCAGGGAGATGGCAACTGACCCAGCCAGAGTCAAAAAGCTCAGAACCAGACATGCAGGAAGAGCTCAAGCTACAGCCTCTGGTAATTCTTCTCATCCTTCGTCTTCTGTACCTAATAGAGAAGGATCAGTTCAAGTACACCAAGCTATTACTAGGCTGGTTACTAGTATACTGAGTGGCAACCAATCTGTACCGGGGATTTCTATCCCTTTAAATCAATCAGAAAGTCCATATGTGGAAGGTTCTGAAAATGTAGATGTCACTGAGAATGTTGTGACACCAAAAGACAACATTCAGAACCCCTCTGAAAAGGCTGCTGATCCACCTATCATTGATGTGGATGAAGATTACTCAGATAATGAACTGATTGCTAATGTGAACCCTAGCATAGCTAGGAGATTGATGAAAAGAAAGAGTAGTCAGAATGATAAACCTGATGCTAAGAAATCCAAGGCTGAAGGCATGGCTGAGAAAAGTATTCAGACAAAAGGGAAGAAGGCCCAGGTGCATACTGCTAGACAACCAATCTCTAAGAAGAGTAAAGAACCTGAAACTTCTGATTCTGCGGAGAAATCAGAATTTGAGATTGATATTGAAGAAACTCCCATCAGAAGGAAGCTCCCCTCCAGCAAGATTGCTAGAGTGCCTGAAGTACCAACAGACAACATCTCTTTTCATCATCCTGACAATGCAAACAGATGGAAGTATGTTTGCTTAAAGAGAATAGCCTTAGAGAGAGAACTCAACAATGATGCCGTGGAGTGCAAAGACATCATGGATCTGATCAAGAATGCTGGGCTAATGAAGACAGTGATAAAGTTTAACAAATGTTATGAAAATCTGGTCAAGGAGTTTGTAGTGAACTTGTCAAATGATTGTGCTGATGGAAGGTCAGCTGACTTTGAAAGTGTTTTTGTTAGAGGAAGAAGGGTCAAGTTCTCTCCATCAGAAATCAACAAGTTTCTTGGAAGAACAAATAAGGATTGTCCTGATCTAGAGGCAACTGACAATGAAGTTTGTCTAACCATCACAGCCAGGCAAGTAAAGTGCTGGCCCTTGAAATGGAAGCTGAATGCTAGTAAACTCAGCATGAAATTTGCCATCTTGCATAAAATAGGTGCAGCCAACTGGGTGCCTACAAATCACAAATCAACTATCTCCACAGGATTGGGGAGATTTATCTATGCTGTGGGAACCAAGACTGCTTTTGACTATGGGAGGTACATCTTTGAACAAACTTTAAAGCATGCTGGCAGTTATGCTGTCAAAGGACCAATTGCCTTTCCCTCCCTCCTTTATGGAATCATCCTTGCACAATACCCTGATATCCTTGTGGCAAGAGATACAGTCTGCAAAAGAGCTCCTGCCCTTGGCCTGCACTACAAACTGTTTCAGGGATCTCATGCTCCAGACATTGTCATAACATCAACTGAGACATCGTCTGTAAAGACCCAGTCCAAGACATCAGATGTCATAGTTGTTTTAAAAGAAACTTGCAAAGAGCTGGATGCTAGAAAAAGGACCCTAGAAATTCTAATTGCCAGGCTAGAAAAGGAGGAAGCTGAAGAAAGCAGAAGGGAAGAAGGTGTAGAAGCTGAAGGACATCTCAACATTGAAGAAACTAGCTCCTCTGAGTCTGATGACAGTGCTTGAAGGTTGATTGCTGTTCGGTGGTGTTGCTGGTTGGTTGCTGATATCTGGTGGAGTTTGGAAGTGTATTCGGTTGTTTTCTGCTGCTGATCTTATTATTTTGTTTTGGATAACTGTATAATTTTATGAACATGTATCTTTGGCCCATTTGTGGCTAAAGAGGGGGAGAATATTTTGGTACTTACTTAATTAGTACTTGACATTCTATTTTTCTGCTGTCACTTATTTCTGCTGCTATCTATCTCTGATTGTTTATGGTCTTTAGCCAAAAATCCGCCAAAGGGGGAGTTTGTAGGTGTTTAGGTATTGGCTTGCATTTTTGGCAAATCCCAAGTGTATGTGTAAATGTCATGACTGATGTCATAACATTCTAGTTCAGTTTGTACTGGTTCATTAGGTACCTTTGCAGAAAAATATTGTAGTTCAAATACTGATGTTTATAAGTGTGTATCTGAGCATTTTGCAAAATGATCACATTTTGCTAAGTCAGCAGACAGGTTTTCTCAGATGTCATAACAAATGTTATGACATCCTGTTCTGAACTAACAGGATTGCAGGATTGGATAAGTCTGAGTTTTTTCAGGAAATAACTCAGTCCTTCCTGAACAGAATCCTGCGTTTTCTGAGGGGCAACCTAGCTCAACCCTAACCTGGTTAATAAAGTCTTGTGACCTGGTCTTTAGGTCAAACGGAATTAACCCTAGGTTTTTGGAAACCCTAACTGAAGTTGCAGCTGCTATATATTCAACAGAGCTGCTGTTTTTCAAGGAAGGATTTTTATTGATTAGAAGATCATTTGTAATCTGTATAGATTTGATTATTGTACTCCAAGCAATTATCATTGTGATAAGTGCCTTGGAATAGGTTTCTAATTGTAAGGGTTGTGTAGCACTCTAAGCTTTGAAGTAAGAGTGTTTGAATGTTCCTTGACTAAAGCTGTGAAGCAGAGTCAAGTTAGTTGTGTACATCACTCAAAGCTGTGAAGCAAGAGTGATTGTGTTGCTTGATTAAAAAGCTGTGAAGCTTAATCAAGTGTTAGTTTTTTGAAGAGTGTCTTCATCAATTCTTAAGTCAAATTGGTTTATGTATCACTGCTGTGATTGAGGGGGAGTGAGTAGGAACTCAGGTTTAAGTTGTACTTAGATTGGAATTGCATTGGGTAGGTCTTAAGTGAAGGAGATAAACTGGTTGGTTTATTCCTGAATTAACATCTCTTATAGTGGATTTCCTCCCTGGCTTGGTAGCCCCCAGAGTAGGTGTTGTTGCACACTGAACTGGGTAAACAATTGACTGTGTTCTTTATTGCTTTTGTATTTACTATCATATAGTAAGTCAGATACAGTGTCATAACATTGAACGTGACATTCAGTATCTGCAGCCAGAATTTCAGGAATGATGGAAGTATCTCTTCTTCCTCTTTGCGTTAGAGACTCTGAGCTCATAGGGAGCTGAGAATTAGCTTGGTTAGCTGGAGAAGGGATAGAGTTGAAAGATCGGATTTTTTAGCGCGCCTTATGCCTGTCCTTTCCTGACTCCGTCGATGGTATGCCTGAGATGGCAGTCTTTCTCCTTGGCTTGTACTCGAGATTCCCTTTTTGTTCGAAATCGATATCTTCGCCTTTGAGAAAGGGAACGAAGGAATTTCGTCTGTTGTCACAAGAATTGTTCAAGTTGAATGCGAATAATCGATTGAGTCCGATCTTTGAAGACTTGAAGGACTAGTGTCCAATCCCGGCCGATGTAGAGTAGTCCATTTTGGGCAGCAATTCCTCGTAGGGAACTACCTATTGTCCTTCTTTCTTGTGGTGGAACCTGGGATTAACCCTCCCAGAAGTTATTATCGCCAAAACAAAAAAAGACATCCTGAATTTCCCACAAGAGTAAAACTATAATAGTATCTGACTCATATGGCGGAGGGGGTTGCGTTCCCCTCTCTTTCTGCTGGATGGGGAGTGCATCGGTCGGCTATGTCCCTGGACCTCCTGGCTTCCCTGTCACGTCCGAACGTAATCAGAGAAGACCTTCCCAAGCACTGCACCACCATGTGATCATAAAGAAGAATATCCAATACAATCACAGGAAAGAGTACCCAAAAAAAAACGTAACGTATCAGGGTCGTACGCCTGGAACAGTCGTACAATTTCGGAGATTCAAAAAGGAGTATATCCCTCTCCCTTAGTGTCTTTCCACTTCCCTCGTTCAGGAACAAACCCTTCGCCTAATTATTTTGAGTCCCGGCCTGGTTTTTCTCCACTAACCAATTACGTTATGACCACTGAAGAAACTTGGTTGACGAACATGGTTTATGCGCCGCTAATGTAGCGGCTTGTCGAGCATTTGACAAACTCATACCATCCATCTCAAATAGGACTTGTCCCGCAGACACACGAGCAATCCAACCCGTAGGATTTCCTTTTCCTCTTCCCATTCTTACTTCTGTATGTTTCCCGGTAATAGGGATATTTGCGAAAACTCTTACTCATATCTTACCTTTTTTTCGGAATTGTCCGCTCATAGCATGATGGAAGTGCCCGATTATAGCCCGACGCGCTGCTTCAATGGCTCGATATGAAAGATGACCAACTCTACAACTTTGAGTGCCATATCTTCCAAAACCTAGTTTTGTTCTGTCTGGTTTGTAACCCCTACTACATCTGCCTTTACGATATTTACTACATTTCGTACGTTTCGGATATAGCACGTCCCTTTTTTTTTTACTATATGAAATCCACACTTTGACACCTGAGATTCCGTAACGAGTAGATACTTCCGCAGAAGCATAATCGATTTTCTAGTTAAATACATTACGAGATGTTTTTCCATACTTTCCGCATTCAGTTCTAGCTATTTATGCGCCTTCTGATCGACCTGAACAACATATACGGATCCCCTCAACCCGTTTTTTCATTACTAATGGAATATCCTTAACTATTCTACTAAAAATGGAACGAAATGATCTTGTTTTCTTTCTCAGTTGAAAAGAGATGTCTTGAGCAATCGAAGAAGCACTTTGATAAACAAATTTGATCTTGACTGACTCAATTAAGGTATTAGTGTTTGTTCTATTAGACAACAAAGATCGCATTTTTTTCACTTCGTTCAAATAAGAGTTGTACCCGTACAGAACTTTTCTGTTTCTCAGTATGATCTCTATCATCATCTCTATTCCATTTATCCACTCTCCTATCCTACCCAGGTCTATGAATTTATCTATCAATTCCATTACCTTATCCTTACCCATGAGGTTCCAACATTTGATCCTTAATTGACCTAGGAGTGGTTCCCGGGTATCCTCAAAAAAAAGGTTATTATAAATCCCAACTCTATCCCTTGGAAAGAAAAAGGTAGCACCGAAGAAAGGAAAGAGCGAGATGGTGGTTTTTGTTGTTCCCGCGAAGCGAAGATCATTCGACAAGCGAATTAAGTGGGTCAACCTCTTTTTGGCTTCGGCCAAACACTTTTTCTCGATGGTCGAGCTTTCTACAAAAAAAGCGATGCGAGAACGTATTCTCTTATCTAAGCTTCTTCCATGCGCATTCGCTCCCCCCATCGTAGATGGTTCAGCCACGCCCGGTGCCATGAAATGATTGAGAACTACGACGGGGTCGAAATGCATTTGGTTCTTTCTACAAAAAAATTATTGCATGACCGAATAATTCAAGGAGGGGCGCACTGCAGGGAGGGTCCTTTGAAATAGATGACTCGTCGGGCCGTCAGAGCGGGACTTCTTGGGGGAAAAGAACTTAAAAAACTTTGTTTTTATGAAGGAGTCGTAATTTTCTATCAGGAACGCTATGTCATTTACAGCCCCGACGTATTTCGGATGCTTGAAGGCCCCGCTGACCCGAAGTGATTTAGAAAGATTCTTCTTTATCGATGGTGATCGGTCATGGTATCCATAGCGTTGCTTCTTTTTCGGCCAAATCCTAATTTCGTTTTGCTTCTCTCGGTCGTCGAGCCTGATCGACTCAACTCTTTTCCCTGCCCTCTGGCCTCTCACTTTGTTTCGTTCTTATTCTTTCTTGTTGCTGGAATGAAGACACCCGATCAGCCCGACTTTCCCAAATGCCCACCACCAGCCCTTCTCCTTTCCGGGTCTGGATTTATCGCGTCGTTTCAGTCGTCGTGGTCGACGGGGAAGAAAGAAATGAATGAATGTTATTTTGGGAAAATGTATAAGAATACACCTACCGAGACGAAATCCAAAGGTTAGTCTCACAGGTGGACGTATCGAACCGAAATAAGATCTCAGATTGACATCTTAATAAACTAATTTACCATAATAATAAATAGAGTCAATGGTGACTCCGTCGTGGGAATAGCCGCTTCTTTCTTGCTTGATAGAGGGGCTTCCCATCACCAACGCTAACAAAAATTGCTCTCCGAACCGTGCTGGATAGTCACCCATCACACGGCTCTCAAACCCAACCTGTGGTGAATCCCGGGAGACAAAGTCAAAGCGCTTGATCCTTTGCCCCATACTTTGAGATGCTTCTCCCCGCCGATCAAGCATCGACGCTGCTCGTGATAGGCTTAGCTTTAAGCCGCTATTGTTCGGTTCGAATAAGTAAAGTCCCCTCGGTCGGTTCTCTCAGGTGGCCTTCCCTTATCTTCTCTTCTCTAACGTTCAGAGTTGTTCTGGTTTAAAAAAGGAGCACCGGCCGAGCACCCTGAATGAATAATAAATGGACAGCAAAGGGAATCAATGATTCTTATTCAACTGAGTTGAAGTTAGCAACATGTCGATTACACACCGGAGGTTGGTAAGAACTGAGGGACAATGCCCCCCTAACCTAAGTGGGCCTACCAGCGAAACAACTGGTACTGGATCGGGGGTGGGGGGTTGGTTTCGTGCAAGGCCTTCGCAGCAAGAAGAGGCAGTTGTCATTTGAAGGGAAAGTCCCTTTGTATAGGGTTCCCTGCGCACCCTGATTCAACATTTCTATGTTCTTAGTCAAGCCTAAACTTATTGAAAACTAAAGCGCTAACGCTATAATAATTATAAAAATAGCAACCTTTCGCCTTATAAACTAAAACAAAACAAGTTTACTTACTTACTATAAAAAAAGAAGAAAGCGGCAACAAGCACCTTCTTTCTCAAAGTAAACTTTCTTGCTTCTTGCTTTAGAAAGATTGCAGCGTTAGCGCTTCTTGACTAAGAACATCATAGAAAGTCAAGGCTCCTTCCTTTTCTAGGAATCTACAACTCTCTTTACTGAGCGAGACTCCATCCATATCCCTACTAGTGGTTATATTAAATATTTTTTATTTTATCATTTGTTTGACAGCCTAAACTAGGCTCTATTTTAGATAGGTTTTTGGTCTTAATAAAAAAAATAGGTCAGGGGCGCGTCAGAACGGTCGGTGGCTGCTTAGTCTCATCCGAGAGTCTAATCTCTTTGTACTTTTTTATTCTTTCTTTTAAAAATAAATAATAAAAATAAGGGGGTCGATTTAGGCTCCTTCCCTTCCACTGCATAGCTGCGCTATCAGGTACTATGAGCCCTCTATCCCACGCATCTAACCAGCTCGCGTGGTTCACCGATTCCACCAAAAACTCTCATTTGTTGAAGCGGAGCATAGTGCGCTTTAGGCGCCGAGCGAGAAAGGTATATTTCTTCTTTCGTTTCGGTTTATTAACTGATCTGAAACATAGCACTAGTTTTCTTATTGATTCCAGGGGCAGCGGCGTTCTTGAATGAAGTCTATCCGAACCGAATTAGCACTTCTCAGATCAGGCTAGGCCTCTCCAGCTCCGCACGGCGCCGGGGCCCTGGATGCGCTAGCGATCGGCACATAGGGGGTGCCGGGTTTCTCGGCCTGGTATCCTGCACCTCGCGTTCATGATATCTACATTCAACTGTGCCCCGGAGACACGGTCGAAGCACGCTCGCCCGGTGTGCTTCTTTCACAACATGCTCTGGTCCCGGGTCTCTTCTAGTGGTCTTCTAGCGTTAGAAGAAGTCGTGTACGTCCCGGACATCTTCTACGTCCTCCCATCCCAAGCGTTTTTATTCAAAATATATAGGACAAACTGAAGGAAAAGACTGACCCATTCGGTAACTTTCACGGTCGCCCTCACTGAACCGACTTGAATCTGAACTACGATTCAGATCGAGTCTTACCGAAATCGAATTTCCTTTTCGTGCCATATGCGCCTTATTGTTACATTCTTTAGTTTTTCCCCTTTTTTCTTCCCGGTTTAATATTTGTTCTCGAAAGTATTCGTTTCGCAAACTCTCAAAATTGTTGACCAAGCAAGGTCGCACTGAGACTGTGAGAAGACTAACAGAACACTCTCTGACCCCCACTGACCAGCTAGTCTGAACTGACGACCGGACCGCAAGCTACTCAATTTTTTTTCTTAGCTGCTCTGGATTCGATTCTAGATGCTACTTACTTACATATGATGTTTTCTTTCACAAGGTAGCGCATCTATATAGCATAGCTGAAAGAGGACAAAAAAAGTTGTTCCCATGGCGTGACGTAGGCTTAGCCTCTTTCTCTATCTACATTTATATATGATAATCTCACTAGTGGACAGCGAATAAAAAGATGCCACACTAAGAAAGCAATCCAATCAGGAACAAGGTAGTTAGGGACATGCGGACTAACTGCTCTGACATTCCTATTTTTTGAAATGAATCTTCGGACCTTCTGCCAGCGCTAACACCATCCGAGCTTGCACTACCGCTCAAAGAGAGATGCCTGTGAGACCCCCTCCAATTCTGTAATTTGAAGGAGGTTCTGAGAATGAAATTCAAACCCCTCGTCACTTACTAGTGAGCTGGAAAGCTTAGGGACGCCTCTTGTTCCTCTTCTCCCATTTGACAATCGTATCTCAGAATGTTCGGATGATTCTCTGGAACTAATATATGCTTTCTTTTTTTTAAGAATGGGGATATATCGTTGGGAAAAAGCAGAAGAAAAGGATTTAGCGGACAGAAGAAGGGAAGTTCGGAAAAGCCTAGCAGATGGAACTATCAACTCCTTTCTATTACGATCTCGGCACCTTTCTTACCCCCTACAAAAAATTTACCCCTATTTTGAAGAGGAAAGCTCCCAGGTTCTGCATCTTAAAAAAGTGCATGACCAGATTGGAAGAATTCGCAATGGGCCAACTTACCCAGCCATGATGCGCATGACAGAAGAGAGAAAGAACAAAATGGAGTTTCCATCTTGAATGAGGCTCACGTCCGGAAATAATCTTTTTCAAGACTTTCTCCCCTATGTTGAACTTTCTCTATATTACCTGATTTTGGAATGCACTGGAATTTTCTGGTAGACTTGGACTTGTTCCATGGCGCGAAGTATCTTCTCATCTAATAGCTCTAATTGCGGGGATATCTAAAAAAGATGCTCCCCCTCTCATCCACATCAAAATCTTTGTCAAGCTGGGCCCTGATGAGGGATGTGAATGGCTGAATACGTCTGCACGTATGCAAGTAAGCAACTGGCCAACAATTGTATCGAGCTACAGGCCCTTCTCATAAGATGTTGTAAGCTACGGGCCAAAAAATGTCCGACGAAGCTTAAAGCAGACATAAAGAGCTAACTCAAAAGGGGGCCAACAAGCCCCTTTAAAGCAAATGCCTGTGAGAAGCCTTAGAAGTTACAGGACATAGAAGCAAGCCTAAGCAGCACCTAAGAAGCTGGTCAAGAAGTGGATTGAATCTTTTCCAGTCTAGAGACTGGCGGATTACCCTCAAAAGAAAGGATTCAAATCTTCCTTTTGCTTTGAACAAGATAAGTGGACATATGAGTTGAATAATACAGAGACAGATAAGCTAGGCGAGGTTCCCCTTTGATATCTCCCAACCTAAAGGTTTATTCAGAGGTGGCTCTTTCAACCTCCTACTCTTTCGATGAAGGGTGCACTACAAGACCTTCGGTACTAAAAAGAGAAAATGGGGGGGTTTCATTGATATTGAGTCGACTATAAACTACTCATCTTGCTTGGAACCGCCGTTGTGTATGGGAAAGAGGGGTTCTACCTATGCTTGGAAAAGGGTGAATGGTACCAAAAGGGACGGGATAAAACCCACTAGAAAGAACGGGGGGTCATCCACTCCGTCGCTGGGTAGTCAACTTTATCCGTGACTCTGAGTACAAGATTTCCGGGATCAAGAAACAAGCAAACAAATATGCTCGGCTGGAATCTTTTCTTGTATGCCCAGAAAATCAAATTGCGGTACAACTCAGCTTGCTGCAAAGCCTTTCTTTCTTGTCCAAACACTCCAGATCTGCACTTCCCTTTTCTCCATAGGGCCGAAGCTTTATTAAGAAGGGCTTTTTTTAGAGAGAGCGTAAGGGGCGATCTATATTGCTTGCCACAGCTCTATTCTAGACTCTAAATCCCTAAAGGACTTTAAGATAGGATGAACATTCCCATTCTATAGGTGGCACTGCCCCTATTAGAGAAGGGTGAGGGCCTACTAATTCTCTGCTAGCACTGTTAATTACCTTAGACCTACGCAGCAGGAACGATATGGAGCACCTACTCTACCGGTCGTCTGCTCTCTCGAGGTCGTCCTTCTCTAGGTACAAAAAGGACATTACGGGATATCTAAAAAATTCGATGTACTTCTTAAAGTGTGGGACACATCTCATGTTTGCTGAATCGAAAAACTATCGCCTTTGCATCCTCACAGCGGCTATGATCAGATCCCAGTGTTGGTTCACTTTGGACTTTATCCTCCACAAAATCTTATGATCTCCTGTTCTAAATTATGTTAAACAACTCCTGATCGCAGCAATCATGCCTTCGACGGTACGCTTTTTTTAGGGGGGCCTTGCCTCTTGAATGAGCTTGTTCAACAATGTGCGCTCCTTCTTCCTATTAAGTATAAGGAAGGGCGAGTACCCCTTGAATGACCTTTTGTAAAGGACATCTCCCAAGATCACAAATCGTCGGGCAAGTTCTCCTCCAGGCTCTCCCCTGACCACGAGTGGCGTACTCTGATATGAACCCGTCCTTGAGGTAATTGTAGAAATAATAATACCAAGGTTCCCATCGTCCTCGTAATCTTGACTGGTGATAGTTCATCATGTTCCAACTCTCGATAGTCTTCATCCAAGAATATGAATGAGTCCCGTTCGACGGAAGGGCTCTCTGTGATGTGGCTGGGATGTCCAATCTCTCGATGACAAGCGACTCTATGCTTCGGTGTACTAGAGCGGCTGAGTATTTATTCCATAAGGGCTAGCGAGTCAGCCAAGCGATTGTAGACTCGCACCGCTCACTTAAGGTTTTATACAGAGGGGGTTGTATTGAAGGGCCATAAGCTTTGAATAAATATGCGTTGGTTCCAATCCGGATCTCGTAGTTTGGGTCTCGAGATGATATTCAGGAGACAAAAGAGCAGAGCTGATAGAAATGCTTATTATAATGGAGATACTAATTCTTTAATAAAGACTTGTGCCCATTGTCCAAGATTCCTTTGTGGGACTATCTTTTTCTTCTTCTTGACTTGACTCAAAAACCTTCCCATTCAGGACAGAACTCTGAGGGTATCTCTGAAGATTTAAAATACAGAAGAGCGACTGCCAATCAAGACAATATTGAAGCACGCGCCTTAGGACCGATCCCAGTTAAATATGAAAATGAATCTGCGCGCTCCAGTGAGATAAGGGTTTCCTTCATCGATCGGAACAAAACTAGCAAAAGAAAGAGGGAGTTGCGCTATACATAATACTAAGGGACCCAGGCTCTGCCCGAATGATACGATCGGCAACTTCTAGTACCCAAGCTATGTGATCAATAACTATTCTCCTAGAGGTGAATCCCTCTGGGCGCCCTAAGCAACCTAAGGGTAGAGAAGATGAAGAATAAGGGTAATCTAAGCATGCGCCACCAAAAGGAAAGAGAGGACCGATTGATCCCAATAGCAAGATCGACATTTTTTTTTTAGACTCCGAGGGGTGAGAATAGTTGAAGATCAGAAGATTGGCCTTAATAGATTAAGTGAAAACTTTTTTTTTATATTATATATTATATATATGAGTAAGCCCCTTCCCTTAGGAACAGAAGGATTCAATTACATCGGCTGGCTATACGCTTTACACATCGTCTTATGTGCTACCTTCGGTCAGGGTTTCCCTTCTCTTCTGCGGCATCAGAATCAGAGGACAGATTTATCGTAACATCTGAATCAGGGGCGACTATTGGCTTTATTCAGACTGTTAGCCCTGAACTTATTCAATTAAGTGTTTGATAATTCATTCATTCATTTAACAAATAAGGGTTTGTGTATTTTTTAAAATAAGACTTCTTCTTAAGTAGAATTAAATTTTTTTCGTATTCTAACACATAAAGAAAAGATATCTCCTCAGAAGACGATTACGCGCATCTAGGAATTAATAGCAAGCACAGAAGAAGGAAAGCTAGCCACCGTGGAGTAGCATGAAATGCGCACCGAATCGTCTCTTTGCAGCAAATCATTTGTTATTGAATTGACTGCTTGATAGAATAGGAGGTTATCTTTCTGTTAGCAAGAATCCGCTATTAGAGAATACGCTTGAACTAATAGACGGATGGGATTGATTGATTCTAAATCCGCCGAAAGTCTTTTAGTCAACAAGTATGGATTTATAGACTGGCATCTTATCTTAGAATAAAGGTTTAAGAATCCAGATCAAGAATAGAAGTAGAAGCATGCTAGCATAGAAAGAAATCCCGAGTGAAAACGACTTTCCTTAGGATGAGATTTTAGGGCAAAGTCTAAGGAGCTTATTCGTCGATAACAAGCCTTTATTCAAAAAAGGAATAGAACCGGAAAGCTTTGAAGGCTAAGGTCGTAGAGACAGATCCATATGCATATGTTTATAGGAGTGAGACCAAAAAAATTGATGGTATTACAGGAAGCTCGGCCATACGGGTTGAAAAATCTTCATTCGTACCATACCGAAAAGACCGCTGGTAGATTTTGGTAAGTAAATCAGAATCTAGTGAACATCCTTGCACCTCTCCATATGTATGTGCTTTAGCCCTGATGCCATTACAAGCCGAGATTAGACAGTCCAGACAGACAATACAATCTGTGACGAAATCATACGGCTATGCCAGGGCGAGCAGTGCTGCTGCTTGGAAGTCACCCGCTTGGATCCTGCCTTGTTAGTCATCCGTAGAGCTCAAGAAAATTTTCTTTAGCCTTAAGTCATTCCCACACACCGACCAGGTTAGGGTGGCTATTCAGTAACTCCTAGCCCTACTAGAAAGATAAGATAAATTGCTTTCGCGCTTCGTCAAGTGAGAGAGCCACTTAATTATAAATAATGAGAGAGTGCTTTTATCTCATATGAGAAAGCAACGGGATAGGGTTAGTTTGAAAGGGCTACAATAGGGGAATGATTTTAAGTCCTAAGAATAAGATCTTCTCGGACAATTTAGTTTGAAAACCTTGCCTTGCCTTTAGTTGAACTTCGCGAGTGGGAGATCAGTTGCAGGAGTTCATTCAGGGGATGGGGAAGGTGACCATGCAACTTATGTGGGTCAGAAGCAGAGGGTTCTCAACTAACTAGTCGCTTCCCGGGAAGAGCCTTTGGTTCAGTCTGTTCTGCAGTTCTAGTTTCAATCTTGTTATAACTGACTCCCATCCCCACTATAGCTATGGATTCCCGCCTAAGCGGTGGGTGACCACTTCTTAAGTATTATTGCTTGTTTAGTGTCGTTTTCTTGCTTGCTTTCTCTTGCTGTAAAACGTCTAGAATCATTCAAGTGGTGGATATGCCAATTGTAGCTAGCCTGAAGTGAAGGAAGTTTTTCTGGTACCGCTATCTCCCTTTCACGAGAAGAGAGGCATTGTGATCAGTGGGAATGAGAACTGACTGTTTTTTAATGCTGGTTCGCGTATGCGTTTCGCAAAATGTCGCGGTAAGCAAGAGTCACCACCGTCTTTTATTTAATCCAACAAGGAAAGGACAAAAGCACAACAAAATTCCTTTTCGAGATGTTTCTCGGGTTCAGGAGGTAGATTATAGAAAGGGAAGGTGTTAGCACCCTTTCTAGCCGTGGTTATCCACGGGCTCTTAGGTACTTGCTCACTATGTTTTCAAAAAGTTTTGCTTTTCTTGTGTTCGTGGGTTTTGAAAAGAGTTTTGTTTGAAAACTTCGATTTAACTCTCGTTTCTGTCCTCAAGAGTGTATGAAGTGTTTGTTGAAAACTTTTGTTTGAAAAGTGTAAGTGCGAAAAAGTTGTTTTGTTTTGAAAGAGCAAGTACCTAAGAACCTCTACCTACTCAAAAGAAATTAAGTTGTGTAAATGTCCTTTAGATAGTGCTATCCCACTATTGAGAAGTAGGTAGCACCGTCGTTGGAGTTTTCGGGTCAATTCGATTAAGGGACATGTGGTCACTAAAGCAATGATAGGACGCCTTAGCGGTAACCCTAATGTCTTAGATCATTTTTTATCGAGGCAACCGTTTCGAGGAAACTTTGATCTTTAGACAGGAGGGCAACCTCTAAAACTTCCTATACTCAATGACCACGTCGAGGCAACCAAGTGAGGTGTACCCTAAGAGTGGCATGTGCGAGTGTGTCAGTTTTTAGTTATGTTATCTTTGTACATGTTAATGGTGTGCTACGGTTGATTTTAAGTTCATACATTTGATCTTGTCATGCATAGCCTAGTTAGCATACATCTAGCAGTTAATGGTTTGCAGAAAATAAAACTAAGCTATTACAAGGCGTCGGGTATTTACATCGCCAAAAACAAACCCTTGAAAAAGTAAATTGCAGAAAGTAAAATAAAGCGATAAAAAGTCCTAATTAAAACTATTACATCCTCGGAGCAAATACAATTATATGGATCAAAATATGAATCAACCAAATCATACGCGAGAGAAAAGTTGAATCGGAGAGTTTTTTAGGGTTTTGACCCTTTTTAGGAAAAAAAAGATCTTTTATTTCTTGCATTTAATTAAATTAAACCTAAGGTAATTAATTAATTAAATAAAAAGAGAAATATTTTTTTGGTTTTTTAGAATATTTAAGGAAATAAAAATAAAGATGATTAAAATTGTCAAGAACCCTAATTCTACATTAATTTTAAATTATTGCAAAAAAGTTAAAATTAACCTAATTAAAACTAAATTAATTAATTATTTGTTTACAAAAATAATGAAAGGGTGAAATTAATTTTAATAAACAAAAAATATTATATTTTTTTAGTTTTCTGATTTTATTATGAAAATATTAATTTGTTAGTGATTTAATTAAAATAATGGTAATAAAAAAAATTAATATGAAAGAAAAATAAAAAGGAAGAAAAACTCATGCAGGGGGTGTTAGGCCCAATTTTGTGGTGTATCTGGAAATTCCCATGCCCATTATGCTTCAGCCTCTTTGACTTTTCCGGATCTTCCACGTATTGGTTGACTAGGGAGTATGGTGAGGACCCAATTTTGGCCCTTGGATCTTGGTCCACAATCCATCTGGATGAGCGCTGGATGAGGGCGTACGATGCACTGCAAAGCCTGAAACGTGTACAATCACCTGGAGAAAAATAAGACAAATAATATTGGGGGACATGGGATTCGAACCCAGGTCCCGTTAGCCATTGGACGTTCGCCCTAGCCACTGAGCCATTCGCTTCTTTTGTAAATATAATATACAAGAATTAATATGTAGCAAACAAACGCTTATGCCTGGAAAAAATAAAATAAAAGCGCGTAATTCAAATAGACCAACGGGAGAGCGACGTGTGGTCGTCTTCTTCCCCAAAAACCTATATTTTTTTCCTGCGGATTTGATTCCGCATCAAAATCTGGGCTCATCTCTAAAATCCACCCTAGGCTATGAAAATGCCACCTAAGGCCATGGCTGATCTCGTCTCTGCCTCCTGATCACTCCTATACCAATTATTGTGGCCAATTTTCCCTGCATCGAAAACACCTAAAAAGCAAGCATATGAACCCTAGAATCGGGCATCACGATATAGGGCATAAAAACAAAATTGGCTATTGCAGTTATGTTAGAAATCAAACAATAAACATAAATATGCTAATGTTTTAAAGAAAAAGTGCAAGAATAGAAGATCACGATTCCATGTTCAGAGGTCCATTCGTGACGACTTACAGTGCGCTGTAGGTGATGAAAAGGCTTGGTTTTGATTGCTTTTGCTTCACAGGATATCAGGCTAGAGAGCTACGTTCTTCTTTTTGTCTGAAAATGCCTCCAATATCGTTCTTGATCTCACACTTTTCCAAGGATTTTTTGCAATTCGTTCTGGCCATTTTAGCAGTTCTTAGGTCGTGAATCGGGTTTTGGAGGCTTGCTTGCATATAAGGCAATGAATCTAGGTCAAGAGTTGGGCTTTAATCCATGTATATTCAAGAATTAGGTTTGCACTTTGATCACCATTAACAAACTTTCCAAATATGGCCAAATCTGAGATTTTGTACACAAATAAGCCTTAGCAAGAGTTGGTTGGTTGTCTGATGATGTTTGCAAGTTGTACAAATCACAAAGATACTATTCCATTGATTTTTAGATTTTATTTGAATTATTATAGATTTAAAATGAATTAAATCAATAAAAATTAAATAAAATAGAAAAATAATTGTTTGGTCATGAAATCAAGCATGGGACACGTGTGTGGCATGACAAGACTGAATCAAGTGGAAAAGTGGGCCCTTTTGTCAAAAATTGGAGTTTTGAGGATAGTTGACTTTTGGCAATGTTGGAAAAATGCCCAACTTCAACAATGCATAACGTCTTCAATTTTGAACTTTTGGAGGTATTCTTGGACTTTTTAGAAACCTTGAGATGTCCTCTAATCAACCCTTTTAGTCTCATCTCATTTTGATCTTCCATTCTCAAGTTATAAGCTTTGGCACAAAAGGTGTTTTTGTTGACTTTCAAAAATGACCTATAATGTCCAAATTTTTAACTTCTTGTGAGTGCATTTTATGATCTTGGGGTGTGAAGATGGATTGTAGGAAATTGCATCCTCTTCAAAATGAGCTTTGGATGGGTCATTTCTCATAAAGTATGAGAAAGTTATGCTTGGTCAAAGTTGAGTTGACTTTTCCTATAAAAGCCTAATTTAGCAACTTTTGAATCTTGATGAATTTTGAGCAATCCTTGATGAATCATGATCAACCCTTGATCAAATGATGAATTATCTTTCAAAATGAGAAAGTTGACAAAAATCTGAATTTTGACTGCAAAATGACCATTTTGCCCTTGTAGTAGACTGTAGATCAAATGGAGCTTTTGATTGTGCAAATTGGCATTGTGAGTCTTGAAACTTGGCATGTAGGTGCTTGAGAATGTATATAGGCCTATGATACTTGATTGAACCATTGAAAACCCCAAATTCCTTGAAAGAACCAAAACCCTAATTTTGACTTGACTGCCTTAGGAGGTGACCTGACTGTACAACCCTTAAGCCATTTTGTGCATGTGATCGGTGGATCTGGAACTGACTGTTTAACGCTGGTTCACGAAATGTCGCGGAAGCAAGAGTCGCCACCGTCTTTTATTTTCTCCAAATGGAAAGGACAAAAGCACAGAAAAATTCCTTTAAAGAGATTGCTCTCGGTTCGGGAGGTAGATTATAGAAAGGGAAGGTGTTAGCACCCTTTCTATCCATGGTTATCCATGGGCTCTTAGATACTTGCTCATTTGTGTTTTCAAAATGTTTGTTTGCTTTTCAACTGTGGGTTTTAAAAAGTTTCTTTGAAAATTCCAGTTCGACTCTTGTATCGGTCCTCAAGAGTGTTTGAAAAATGCTTTCGAAAGCTTTTTGAAAATGTGTTGGTGTGAAAAGTATTTTTGAATTTGTTTTGAAATTAGAGCAAGTATCTACGAGAACCTACCTACCCTAAGGAATTCGTCTGTGTAAATGTCCTTTAAAGTAGTGCCATCCCACCATTGAGAGGTAGGTAGCACCACTATTGGAGGTATTCGGGTCAATTCGAGTTTAGGGACATGGTGATCACCAGAGCAATGGGAAGACACCTTAGAAGCTACCCTCATGCCAGGTTCCCGGATCATGAGACTTACTAAGACATCCTCTACTCGACGATCACCTTTCGAAGGGCAAGGCAACAGTGAGGCGTACCCTAGGGGTGGTGTGTGATTTGTGTGTCAGATTCATTTATTTTATCTTGTCATGTTATGAGTGAGCTACGCGTTTGTTTTTATTTTAGGCCATTCATTCTTGCATGCATTTATTTAACAGTTAAAAGAGTGCGGAAAGATAAAAGTTCTAAACTATTACAAAGGCGCGGGTCCACATCGCCAAAATTAAACCAGGACCCGATTTGACAGAAAATAAATAAAGAAATAAAGTAAAGTGCGAGAAATTAGGTTTACACGGCTTTGGGAGAAGTACATAAGAATTATACGAAAAGAAAATAAATGCGCGAATAGGAATTAAAATTGGAAACGAGGGCGTTGGACCCCTTTTTTAATGAAATTAAATTAAATTGTTAAATTAATTAAATTAAAATTAAAATTAAAAAGAAAAAAAGATTTTTTGAGTTTTTGCTATTTATGATTTTTAATGAGAATTAAATGAAATTGAGAAATTACCCTAATTCTAATTTTTTTATTTATTAAGAAAACATGTTAAAATTTAAACCTAAAATTAAATTAATTATTTACATGCAATTTAATTACAAAAAATAGTATTCAATAATTAATTATTAGTGAAAAGAAAAGAAAGAATAAAAATTATAAAAACCTAATTCTACAAATTTTAAGGTTATTAGAAAAAATATTTGAATTAAACCTAATTTAATAGCTAAAATTAATGAATAATATTTATTTACAAAAAATAACATTAAATAAAAATACTTATTTTTGTCTTTTTTCTGATTTTTATATTGTTTTTATGTTTTTTTATGAAAATATTAAATTAAAGGAATTAATTAAAAAAACAATAATTGAAATAAATAAAATAAAGAAAAAGAATGAAAAATTCAAACCATGGGGGGTCTGTCCCCATTTGGGAGGTGAGATCTTAGCATTTTAGGCCCAATTATCCCTGGCCTTGTTGACTTTCCAGGAAGCATGTGGCACGTTTGACTAGAGTCCATGGTATGCTTCACGTTATGGCCCTTTGATTCATCTCAGTAGGCACGTGGATAGTCCAGATATGGGGAACATGGTGAACCCTAGTATTGAATCTGCATAGGATGATAATTAGGAAAATAATATTGGAAAGGGGTGGGGACCTGGGGCTCGAACCCAGGTCCTAGAGATTACCAGTAATGTGCCTTGCCAGTTGAACCAAGCGCGCGTTTTGTTAATTATATAACAAACAATTATTATAAAATAAAACAAATCGTTAGTGAAATTTTGAGCGCGAATTTTCAAACCACCCAATCACTGCTGGCCACATAATCATCTTCTTCATCGTTTGTGTTTTCCCTGAAAATAAAAGAAGATTAGCGGGGGTTTTAAACCCCCTCAAAACAGGCTTGTTTTCAAAATAGCGAATAGGCCATATGGCCTCATAAATTAGGCGCGAGGGTTCCGTTGTTTTCGTCCAAGCACGCTGAGTTTGGTCATGGCCTTGAGGTATTCCAATTTTACCATATGCATAAACGCCCAATTTGAAAGTTCTGCAACCCTAACCTATTTCAATGGTGAATCTTCTATTTTGGCACGAAAACTTAATTAAACCACACAGTTAGCTTTAGAATTAAACAATGAACATAAATCAAATGTTAAAAATTACTAAAAACATATGATTCATGATGCAAGCATATGGAAGAAAATATGAACATGACGAAGCTGTTCTACCGTTTTTCTGCGTTATGATGGATGGTTTTGGTCTGAAAACCTTCCTTGAAGTCTCAGGAAGGTGATGGAATGGTTATTTGGCCTTTAAACACACTGGAAGATGGTTTTCAGATTTGAACTTTTTGATCAAATTGCAAGTTTTGCTATGGAATTCTGGAGCAGCTGGGAGGTTATGGGCACGAGGGTTTGCATCAATATATACATGTGAATGATTAGGTTTAAGAAATTGAGCCAAAGAATCCTTGAATTGATGATAAGATATTTGATTTTCCACGCATATATTTTTTCAATCTTTTCATGCAAATTTGATTTCAATCATGGCCAATTAACTTGATTCTTTCTAAATCAGATAATGCACAAAATCTTAAGACTATTTCATGCATAAAAATATTTGATTGCTTAGGTTTAGTATTTTCCACATATTTATTTTAATTAAATGAATTATTAATCATTAAAAATCCAAATAAATAAATAAAAATGATGAAAAACTTCCCTTTGGGCCAAATGGTCGTGCACATGCCTTGGGTAATGAATTGTGGAATAAAAAAGAGGCCCATTAGCATTTTTAGGTCATTTGAAGCAATGTTGACTTTTCAAAATATCCAAACATTTCCCAACTTCCACAAGGCATAACTTGCTCAATTTTTAAGCTTTGCTCATGTTCTTGGACATTTTGGAAAGGTCTTTGAGTCCTCTAACCAATGTCTTTGGTCCCATGTCATTTTAGTTTACCAATCCCAAGTTATGGCCTTTGACTTAAAGTCCCTTTTTGTTGACTTTCGAAAATGACCTATAATGTTGAAATTGATAACTTATTGTGAGAGAATTTCTTGGACTTGAAGTGTGAAGAGGAGTTGTAGGAAATGTCTTTATCTTCAAAATGAGCTTTGGATGGAATTTTTCTGATAATCCATGTGAAAGTTATGCCTTGGTCAAGTTACAGTTGACTTTTTCAACTGTCCAAATATGGAAACTTTTGCATCTTGAGACTTTTTGAGCCAAGCTTTGAGAATCATGATCAAGCATTGATCAAATGATGTTTGTGGCTTCAAAATGAGATGTTGACCAAAAATTTGAACTTTTGACTGTCAAATGACCATTTTGCCCCTACAGTTGACTGTAGTGCAATTAGGGTTTTTGACTGTGCAATTTTGTGATGTAAGTCTTGAAACTTGGTATGAGGATGCTTGACCATATTTATAGGCATGTGGGACTTGATTGGACCCTTGGAAACTTCATTTTCTTTGTCAGAACCAAAACCCTAGTTTTTGACTATTTGTGAGGCCCTTGAACTGTGCAACCCTTGGGGAGATTTTGAAGCATTGACTTTGCAAATTTTGAAGAATATGGGAGGGCAAATTTTGGGGTACAACAGTTGCCCCTGTTCAATATTCTTAGACCTGAGGATGCAGATTGGCTGACGTGCCTTTCGTAATCCGAGGGTGGAAGATGATTGAACACTAGAGTGCCCAGAAATTTGCGCTCACATAGTAGCAGTGTGATGGTGGAATGGGCTTACAGATGCCATTTGGAGATTCGTGGATAGGATGAAGGGAATCTTGGATAACTACAACCTCAATAGCAATCATTGAGAGAATCTTGGATAACTTCAACCTCAACAGCAATCGTTAAGAGAATCTTGGGATGATTACTACCTTCGCAGTATCGGGGAGAGAACCATAGGCGACTACAACCTCAATAGCAATCATTGAGAGAATCTTGGATAACTTCGACCTCAACAGCAATCGTTGAGAGAATCTTGGGATGATTACTACCTCCGCAGTATCGGGGAGAGAACCATAGGCGACTACAACCTCAATAGCAATCATTGAGAGAATCTTGGATAACTTCAACCTCAACAGCAATCGTTGAGAGAATCTTGGGATGATTACTACCTCCGCAGTATCGGGGAGAGAACCATAGGCGACTACAACCTCAATATCAATCATTGAGAGAATCTTGGATAACTTCAACTGAGTCTTTATCAGGAAAATCTGTTTGGGGTCGATTTAACTGGACTAGAGAAGGCCTTGGACTGGATAAGAAACAGAAAATCTTAGGGTCGATTAACTGAACCGGTCTAGGTCTTGAAATGTCTTCAACTGGGTAAGAAACAGGGAGATCTTAGGGTCGATCTGACTGAACCAGAGAAGGCCTTTGACTGGATAAGAAAATAGAGAAATCTTTGGAGTCGATCTAACTGAACCAGACTAGGTCTTTGAAATATGATTGAGAACTTAACTGAATATTTCCTGAAAGGTAAAGGTCAGTCATATGCAATGCGTGATATGGATCAAGCAATGATGTTCTCGACATAAATGAGATTTGTAAGATATGATGCGTATATGCATGCTATAATGATGTATGTGATGTTTATGAATGTATCTTTTGTCTTAGGAAAATAAATCCTTGATGGGTGCCAGGAAGTCACTCCTGGGCTGATGTTGAAGAATAGATTTTTGCTTCCGCTGGGGATGAGAGTTGCAAGAATACCGGTAGGATAAGATAACTCCGTTGGGGAATAAACTTGGCGAATGGATTATTCTGCGGGGAGAAAAGTACTCTAGCAATCTTGCTGGGAAGCAATACTCTGTGGAGAGGGAGATACTTTGCTGAGTTGTTGATAATAACTTGTTGGGGATACCCTTGTTGTGTTGGAAGTGTTGATAGACTTTGCTGGGGATAAGAAGACTTCGTCGAGGACGATCTTTCCGTGGCTTTTGGCTGAGGATAACCCAGTTATATCCTGGTAAGGAAATAACTCTGTGGATAAAGCCGGGATACGCGTTCGTGCTCTGCGAGGATAAGCTTCCAGAATCTACTGGGGATAAGCTTATTGCTTGGGGAGATGAATTCCAACTTTCCTAGGGGAACTGGATTGGACTCTCCTGGGGAAGTTTTGAACTGCGGGGGAAGTGACTCCATGGAACGTTTGATATACCGCCGGGGAACAATATTTAGGTCAAGACTGCTGGGGATGCTTGTTAAGAATATGTATATTACTGCTGGGGAATGTTGAGACCTGCTGGAGGGTACCCAACTTTCCTTAAGTTTGATAGTAGCTTTGCTTGGGGAGAGTGTACTGACTTGCTGGCTCACTCTCTGGGGAATTAAGATATGCTGGCTATGTTCTTCTGCCGAACTCACCTTGGTACCTTGGTGGACGGAACAATTAGATTGTTTGGACAACCCATCATTGCCCCTGTTTCTGAGGTGGGAGACGAAGACCTGTGAGGTGCTGATAGTTGTTGATGGACAAACCTTCTTTTGGTCGGCAGGTGACAAGATAACAGGACATAATCGTACGCTTTAATCCCTAACTTTTGCCTGGACCGCCCTTTTGGGTTTTCAGTCCACCGGGATACCCATTTTTTCCCAAGCCGCCTTTACAGGTTTTCGACTTGCCGGGTGTACAGATTTTTCATCTCATCCCTTCATTTTGCCCGAACCCTTTTGGTTCGCCGGGAGGCCCTAATTTTTGCCTAGGCATGTCAGCCTAGCGGGTCTTCGATTTTGCGTAGGATTTTTTTCCGACTATGTCCACACTCTTGGAAAGCAGGGAGGTGCCCCTGTTGTTGTGTTGCCATGCCACCAGAAGATCTTCGTTTGATCGTCCAATGCCCCAAGTGACTTAGACGGAGATTTGCCCCAGGCTGGTTGGCCTTTTGAGAGATTCTCCGAATCTTGACTTAATTGCCCCAGATGATGGACAATAGTCATGCCATGCCCCTTGATTGGAAGTGCTTCTGTTCATTAGGCTTTCGTCGTGCGAACTTCTATGCTGTTCAAACAAAAAGTCATATGCAAACAAAGTTATGTTAAAAATGCAAAGCTTATGTCTGTCTTGAAGATTTTGAAAATGAATTTTTTTTCATAAAACAAATGAATGTTTGTAAAACATGATGTCAACTCCATATTTTACCGTAGGCCTTAAGGAGTCAGGATACCTTTCGTAACAGTATGCTTTCGAACTAACCTATGCTTCAGCTAGGACTTTTGAGGGTTATAACATGGCCTGGTTCACGGTTTAAGAAACAAAGGATAAAGGCTCAAATTTTGTTTGTACCCACCCGCTCTTCGTGATGTTCTCCACACCTAAACTCAGTTGATCATACGTTAGACCTTGTTTGAGTCTTTGCTCTGATTTTCTAGTGATGATTCGGATGTTGATGATTTATTTTGAATAGGCAGTCATTCCTTTTTCGTTGAGGGTTTGTAAGGCCTCTTTTTTTGTCTGATTTTTGTTATCCCTTTCTTTTTTTGCCTGAACTGTTTCCTTTTTTGGAATCACAGTCAGCGGGATGCCCCAGTTTTGTAAGTCTCCTTCATAGGTTTTGACTTAATGGGCTTTTTTATTTTGAGAGATATAATGACTGCCTGTCCTTCTTGATTATTCGGAACCATCACTGTCCTCCTTTTTTGTAAGGACCTCTTTGGTGCCATTCGTTATGCACTTGGATCAACTGAGAGACTACCCTGCCCCCGGTTATGATTAAGGGTTTTAAATTTCGAAAAGAAAACTCCTACTTCTTTGGCTCAGAGGGGTTGACGAGGGATTATCATCCTTATAACTCCAGTGTTTAGGGATTTGAAACAATGCCTGTACCTCATCAGCGGGGTCTGTTCAAAAGCATACTGTAAAGATCGTGGTATCGTTTTCGTCATCCTCCCTCAAGAGGCTTAGAATTATTATTTAAGAGTTGATCATCAGAAAAAATATGAAAATAATTTGCATTTAGTGAATACGAATATATTGTTTCAGAACAGACATATGCGATGCATTAATGAAATAACAACGTTTGATATGAATGGAATGCTTGAACAATCAAAAGAAAATTACAACTTGAAAGATTCTAATGAACAAAAATTTCTCAATCCTAGCCATGTTTTGACAAGGGAGCAATGATCACATTGGGAGTCTCGGCGGGCTCGAACTCGATCTCTTTAGCATCGATCATATTCTGAATCTTGTACTTCAATGCCCAACAGTCCTCAGTATCGTGCCCCGGGCTGCCAGAATGGTAAGCACACCTTGCTTCTGGGTTGTAATTTGGAGAGGAAGTCTTTGGATTTGCAGGAGGGTTGATCACCGCAATCAGATTCATTTTCAACATGTGCTGCAATGCTTGTGACCACGACATGTTGATGTAGGTGAATTGTCTCTTAGGCTTGTCTGACCTGTTCTGATCAACCCGTTGTTCTTGGCGAGGTCGTTGTTGGACCTGAGAAGTAGTAGCAACTCGGAGAGGTCTATTCATTGGACCCGACCTTTGCCTTCTTGGAAGCTGTTCCATGACCTGGTCCCTGATTTGGGCTGGTTGCTTCATGCCTTGAGGAAGCTGGCTGATCATGGCTCTCAGCTCTCCTTGCTCCTGAGCTAAACCTTGAATGAGGGCCCTTTGCCCCAGAATCTGGGTTTTCAATGTGTCTACCCCAGCTTGTAGACGTTTCAGCTGTTCGTCCTTGTCATCTTCAGGACTCTTTCTGATCAGATTCCCCATGAGGAGTGTCCTCAACTCTTCCTGCCCCTTGGATAGGCCTAGGAAGATTTCCCTGAACTGAGTCTCTTGAGCGTGAAGGTCCTGGTTATCTTGTTGTGAAGCCATTGCTGAAATAAACAGCGAGAAAGGTAAGTGACCTGCAACAAGGATACCTGTTATACAATGATGAGTATGACATGCATGTAATCTTTTCAAGGACCTCGTTGGGTAAACAAGAAAATTTGTTAGAACTTGGGTCCGGTAGCTTGATTGAAAGAACTTCGTGTTGCTGAGAGTCCTTCTTCAAAGGGTCAAAAGCTCACCATATCCAGTGGGTCATAGCTCCTGACTTTAGTCATCCATGTCTGGTTTTGATTTCCAAACAACCTTAGTTAAGGGAACCTTCTTCAGGAGTCAGAGCTCACCATATCAAGTGGGTCATAGCCCCTGACTTTAGCCATCATGTCTGGTTTTGATTTCCAAACAACCTTGGTTAGGGGAGCCTTCTCCAGGAGTCAAAGCTCACCATATCAAGTGGGTCATAGCCCCTGACAACCTTGGCTGGAGGAAAATAAATCCTCTTTGCCCCTTGCTGGGATAGTTGATTCACCCTGACCTGCATCATAAGCCCTTGAGATCCTTGAAATGGGTTAGGATGTATGCAATGGTATGATGTCATGCTATGCATGTAAGTAAACCCTGTTATGAGTCCCAATTAAGGACTGCAAACCAAAACCTGCAAGAAACTTAGCAAACTTTATTATGAGTCCTAATTAAGTACTGCAAACCAAAACCTGCAAGAAACTTGGTAAACCCTGTTATGAGTCCCAATTAAGGACTATAAACAAAACCTGCAAGTAGTTCATGTGTCAGCTAACAAGCATGCAAGTAGGCAAGTACAAAGGCACACAAGTCACACAAGAGAAACTCTTAGAGTTTAGGCCAGCATGGGGTCTGGGTATTACCCTCTTGAAGTTGGTGGGTTCATACATGTCCTATCAAAGTAACCGGGTTCTTAGAGGATCCCAATATCATTGACTACCCTCAATCGGTCATAACTCCAGCATCGCAATCTTTTCTTGCGGCCAGAACCATCACGAGAGTTTAGCCTCAATGGGCGTAGCATACTGCTACTGTTCTAATGGCCAAGTTGGGTCATTTAAGGTTCTAAGGTCTGTTGGTGCTTAATGACTCCTTGGAAGACCCATATTCTCCCCGTTTCAACACGAGGGATATCGATACAGACCAAGGCGCCACACCAACGTAGCCACTGCTTCACCCATGTCGGTATACGCCGGACAGGTCCCTCACAGCTTATGCTACCTAAATAGGGTATCCCCAGATCCGGGTTAGGATCTATGTAACTCCCATGCAACCCACAATTTTAAAGCAAGCAAATCAATACAATTGAAAACACAGTTATGAACTATCCCTAAGGTACACCTCACTTTATAGTTTAGGTCCCCAGCAGAGTCGCCAGTTCTGTGATCGGTGGATCTGGAACTGACTGTTTAACGCTGGTTCGCGAAATGTCGCGGAAGCAAGAGTCGCCACCGTCTTTTATTTTCTCCAAATGGAAAGGACAAAAGCACAGAAAAATTCCTTTAAAGTGATTGCTCTCGGTTCGGGAGGTAGATTATAGAAAGGGAAGGTGTTAGCACCCTTTCTATCCATGGTTATCCATGGGCTCTTAGATACTTGCTCATTTGTGTTTTCAAAATGTTTGTTTGCTTTTTAACTGTGGGTTTTAAAAAGTTTCTTTGAAAATTCCAGTTCGACTCTTGTATCGGTCCTCAAGAGTGTTTGAAAAATGCTTTCGAAGGCTTTTTGAAAATGTGTTGGTGTGAAAAGTATTTTTGAATTTGTTTTGAAATTAGAGCAAGTATCTACGAGAACCTACCTACCCTAAGGAATTCGTCTGTGTAAATGTCCTTTAAAGTAGTGCCATCCCACCATTGAGAGGTAGGTAGCACCACTATTGGAGGTATTCGGGTCAATTCGAGTTTAGGGACATGGTGATCACCAGAGCAATGGGAAGACACCTTAGAAGCTACCCTCATGCCAGGTTCCCGGATCATGAGGACTTACTAAGACATCCTCTACTCGACGATCACCTTTCGAAGGGCAAGGCAACAGTGAGGCGTACCCTAGGGGTGGTGTGTGATTTGTGTGTCAGATTCATTTATTTTATCTTGTCATGTTATGAGTGAGCTACGCGTTTGTTTTTATTTTAGGCCATTCATTCTTGCATGCATTTATTTAACAGTTAAAAGAGTGCGGAAAGATAAAAGTTCTAAACTATTACAAAGGCGCGGGTCCACATCGCCAAAATTAAACCAGGACCCGATTTGACAGAAAATAAATAAAGAAATAAAGTAAAGTGCGAGAAATTAGGTTTACACGACTTTGGGAGAAGTACATAAGAATTATACGAAAAGAAAATAAATGCGCGAATAGGAATTAAAATTGGAAACGAGGGCGTTGGACCCCTTTTTTAATGAAATTAAATTAAATTGTTAAATTAATTAAATTAAAATTAAAATTAAAAAGAAAAAAAGATTTTTTGAGTTTTTGGTATTTATGATTTTTAATGAGAATTAAATGAAATTGAGAAATTACCCTAATTCTAATTTTTTTATTTATTAAGAAAACATGTTAAAATTTAAACCTAAAATTAAATTAATTATTTACATGCAATTTAATTACAAAAAATAGTATTCAATAATTAATTATTAGTGAAAAGAAAAGAAAGAATAAAAATTCAAAAAAACCTAATTCTACAAATTTTAAGGTTATTAGAAAAAATATTTGAATTAAACCTAATTTAATAGCTAAAATTAATGAATAATATTTATTTACAAAAAATAACATTAAATAAAAATACTTATTTTTGTCTTTTTTCTGATTTTTATATTGTTTTTATGTTTTTTTATGAAAATATTAAATTAAAGGAATTAATTAAAAAAACAATAATTGAAATAAATAAAATAAAGAAAAAGAATGAAAAATTCAAACCATGGGGGGTCTGTCCCCATTTGGGAGGTGAGATCTTAGCATTTTAGGCCCAATTATCCCTGGCCTTGTTGACTTTCCAGGAAGCATGTGGCACGTTTGACTAGAGTCCATGGTATGCTTCACGTTATGGCCCTTTGATTCATCTCAGTAGGCACGTGGATAGTCCAGATATGGGGAACATGGTGAACCCTAGTATTGAATCTGCATAGGATGATAATTAGAAAAATAATATTGGAAAGGGGTGGGGACCTGGGGCTCGAACCCAGGTCCGAGAGATTACCAGTAATGTGCCTTTCCAGTTGAACCAAGCGCGCGTTTTGTTAATTATATAACAAACAATTATTATAAAATAAAACAAATCGTTAGTGAAATTTTGAGCGCGAATTTTCAAACCACCCAATCACTGCTTGCCACATAATCATCTTCTTCATCGTTTGTGTTTTCCCTGAAAATAAAAGAAGATTAGCGGGGGTTTTAAACCCCCTCAAAACAGGCTTGCTTTCAAAATAGCGAATAGGCCATATGGCCTCATAAATTAGGCGCGAGGGTTCCGTTGTTTTCGTCCAAGCACGCTGAGTTTGGTCATGGCCTTGAGGTATACCAATTTTACCATATGCATAAACGCCCAATTTGAAAGTTCTGCAACCCTAACCAATTTCAATGGTGAATCTTCTATTTTGGCACGAAAACTTAATTAAACCACACAGTTAGCTTTAGAATTAAACAATGAACATAAATCAAATGTTAAAAATTACTAAAAACGTATGATTCATGATGCAAGCATATGGAAAAAAATATTAACAGGACGAAGCTGTTCTACCGTTTTTCTGCGTTATGATGGATGGTTTTGGTCTGAAAACCTTCCTTGAAGTCTCAGGAAGGTGATGGAATGGTTATTTGGCCTTTAAACGCACTGGAAGATGGTTTTCAGATTTGAACTTTTTGATCAAATTGCAAGTTTTGCTATGGAATTCTGGCGCAGCTGGGAGGTTATGGGCACGAGGGTTTGCATCAATATATACATGTGAATGATTAGGTTTAAGAAATTGAGCCAAAGAATCCTTGAATTGATGATAAGATATTTGATTTTCCATGCATATATTTTTTCAATCTTTTCATGCAAATTTGATTTCAATCATGGCCAATTAACTTGATTCTTTCTAAATCAGATAATGCACAAAATCTTAAGACTATTTCATGCATAAAAAGATTTGATTGCTTAGGTTTAGTATTTTCCACATATTTATTTTAATTAAATGAATTATTAATCATTAAAAATCCAAATAAATAAATAAAAATGATGAAAAACTTCCCTTTGGGCCAAATGGTCGTGCACATGCCTTGGGTAATGAATTGTGGAAGAAAAAGAGGCCCATTAGCATTTTTAGGTCATTTGAAGCAATGTTGACTTTTCAAAATATCCAAAAATTTCCAAACTTCCACAAGGCATAACTTGCTCAATTTTTAAGCTTTGCTCATGTTCTTGGACATTTTGGAAAGGGAGTTGAGTCCTCTAACCAATGTCTTTGGTCCCATGTCATTTTGGTTTACCAATCTCAAGTTATGGCCTTTGACTTAAAGTCCCTTTTTGTTGACTTTTGAAAATGACCTATAATGTTGAAATTGATAACTTTTTGTGAGAGCATTTCTTGGACTTGAAGTGTGAAGAGGAGTTGTAGGAAATGTCTTTATCTTCAAAATGAGCTTTGGATGGAATTTTTCTGATAATCCATGTCAAAGTTATGCCTTGGTCAAGTTACAGTTGACTTTTTCAACTGTCCAATTATGGAAACTTTTGCATCTTGAGACTTTTTGAGCCAAGCTTTGAGAATCATGATCAAGAATTGATCAAATGATGTTTGTGGCTTCAAAATGAGATGTTGACCAAAAATTTGAACTTTTGACTGTCAAATGACCATTTTGCCCCTACAGTTGACTGTAGTGCAATTAGGGTTTTTGACTGTGCAATTTTGTGCTGTAAGTCTTGAAACTTGGTATGAGGATGCTTGACCATATTTATAGGCATGTGGGACTTGATTGGACCCTTGGAAACTTCATTTTCTTTGTCAGAACCAAAACCCTAGTTTTTGACTGTTTAGGAGGCCCTTGAACTGTGCAACCCTTGGGGAGATTTTGAAGCATTGACTTTGCAAATTTTGAAGAATATGGGAGGGCAAATTTTGGGGTACAACAGTGCAATTTGAAGATCATTCTTGTCAAATCTTGAGGAATATGGGAGGGTAAATTTTTGGGTACAACAGTTGCCCCTGTTCAATTTTCTTAAACTTGAGGATATGGATTGGCTTTCGAGCCTTTCGTGATCCGAAGGTGGAAGATAATTGAACACTAGAGTGCCCAGAAATTTGCACTCGCATAGTGTAGTATCAGCATGGTGATGTCGGGAATGGTCTTACAGATGCCATTTGGGGAGATGATGGATAGGAGGATGGGCTTATAGATTCCACCTAGAGATTGTTGGTAGGTAGTTTCGTCTTCGTTGACGGGTTGTCTTCGTTGACGAGTTGTCTTTATTGACGGGTTGTCTTCATTGACGGGTTGTCTCTATTGACGGGTTTTCTTTATTGACGGGTTGTCTTCATTGACGGGTTGTCTTCATTGACGGGTAAGCATCAGAAAAATCTTTAGGAATCAATTTAACTGGATTTGTCTTCTTTGACCGGATTTGCTTCAGAAAAATCTTTAGGAATCGATTTAACTGGACTTGTCTTCTTTGACCGGATTTGCTTCAGAAAAATCTTTAGGAATCGATTTAAGTGGACTTGTCTTCTTTGACTGGATGAGCATCAGAAAAATCTTTAGGAATTGATTTTACTGATTTTGTCTCCATTGACTGGCTTCATAAAAATCTTTAGGAATCAATTTAACTGGTTTTGTCTCCATTGACATAATTTGAGAATCTAACTGTGTCTTTCCTGAAAGGTAAAGGTCAGTCATATGCGATGCATGATATGGATCGAGCAAGGATGTTCTCAACATAAATGAGATTGTATGATATGATGCGTATATGCATGTGTCATGATGTATGAAAATGTGATGTTTTAGCTGGGGAAAATAAATCCCGGATAGCTGCTGGAGAATGATGTTGAATTCTTGGCTCCCACTGGGGATGGTGAATGAAGGTGATAAACTTGCATGAGAAGATAACTTTGTTGGGGAATAATCCTGGTGAAGAGATTACTCTGCGGGGAATTACTCTGTGGGAAGAGATGCTTTGCTGAGATTTTAACGATAACTCCGCTGGGGATTCCGTTGATAAGCTCTGTTGGAGATTTTGATGATGAACTCCGCTGGGGATAGAAAGAAATTTGCTGGGGATTATCTTTCAGTTTCCACTTGCTGAGGATAACCCAGTTAGACTCTTGTGGAGATAACCTTCTGAATATGGCTGGGGAGATACATTTGTACTCTGCAGGGGACAAGCTTCCAGAATCTACTGGGGAAGATGATTCAACTCCGGCGGGGAAGCCTTCTTTAGATTGCGCTGGGAAATGGCTCCACTGGGGGTATCTTGTATTCCGCCGGGGAACATTCTTATACTCTGTCGAGGAATATTAAGACTGTCGGGGATGCTCTTTACGCTTGTTGGAGGATATCTTTATACTCTGCTGGGGAATATTAAGACCTTTTGGGAATACCGAGCCTTTTCGGGACTGGCGGTAGACTAACTCTGCTTGGGGGAGAGCATTGCTGATTCATTCATGGTTGCAAGTCTCAGTGGGGAGAGCTACCATTACTGTCTTACTCTGCGGATGGTGAGAATATCTTGGTCATATTTTTCAGCCGAACCTACCTTGGTACCTTGGTGGACAGAGCAACTAGACCGCTTAGATAATTCTTATTGCCCCTACTTCCGATGTCACCCGTAATTAGTCCTTTGTTTCGCATGCAAATATTTATGAGTAGCAATTAATGTCAAATGCATATATCAAAAATGAACATTGGACATTCTTTGCAAAACAAAACAGATAAAGGAAAAACAATTTGCAATTTGTCTGAAAAATGAACTTGTATTGATTTTGAAGTTTGCCTGAAAATAGGCATTTTTGTACAAGAGGCTGACGTCCTAGTAAGAGAACGCCGCCGAGCAAATAGAATTTATACAATTTGTGAAAAGAAAACAAAACAGCTATGTGAATAATCCCATTGGGTTCCAACTTTGTTATCGCCTTTATATCTTCAAGCATCTCATCACTTTGCTGCTTAGTTGGAGATGAATCTGATTGATTGGTGTTGTCCGAGCCTGATAGTTGATACCAAAGTCTGGATGCAGGGTGATCCAATGAGACATAGCGTTACGCTTTAATCCCTAACTTTTGCCTGGACCGCCTTTTCGGGTTTTATGTCCACCGGGATACCCATTTTTGCCCAAGCCGCCTATTCAGGTTTTCGACTTGCCGGGTGTACAGATTTTTTTTATTTTCATCCCTTATTTTTTCCCGAACCCTTTTGGTTCGCCGGGAAGCCCTTATTTTTGCCTAGGCCAGTCAACCTAGTGGGTCTTTGATTATGCGTAGTATCTTTTTACTATGTCTGCATTGACAGGGTGAGGAAGGTCGTCACCATCCATGGTGGTTAGAATCATCGCTCTCCTGAGAAGATGTTCTTAACCACAAATGGCCCTTCGTACGTAGGGGTCCATTTGCCCCTGGGATCACCTTGAGGTAAAATAATGCGCTTGATTACCAGGTCCCCGACTTGATACTCTTGTCGTCTGACTTTCTTGTTAAATTCCTTGATCATCCGTTTTTGGTACGTCTGACCATGAAAAATAGCAGTGAGTCTCTTTTCGTCGATTAGGTTTAGTTGATCAAGCCGGGTCTGGATCCAGTCGTCTTCGCTTAAACCTGCATCCTTCATGATCCAGAGAGAGGGTATCAGAACATCAATGGGTAGTACTGCCTCTATGCCGTATACCAAGGAGTAGGGTGTTACCCCTGTTGACGTCCGTGCTGAGGTACGGTACCCATGAAGAGCAAATGGTAACATCTCGTGCCAATCTTTGTAGGTCACTGTCATCTTCTGCACAATCTTTTTAATGTTCTTATTAGCTGCTTCTACAGCCCCATTCATCTTCGGCCGGTAGGGAGAAGAGTTGTGATGTTGTATCTTGAATTGCTCGCAGAGTTCAGTGATCATCTTGTTGTTAAGATTGGTACCATTATCCGTAATGATCCTCTCTGGTACACCGTATCGACAAATCAGGTTGTGCCGAATGAACCGTGCCACGACGTTCTTGGTTACGGTGGCAAAGGAAGCTGCTTCAACCCACTTTGTAAAGTAATCAATCGCTACTAGGATGAAGCGATGCCCGTTGGATGCCGTAAGTCTGATCTCGCCGATCATATCAATGCCCCACATTGCAAAAGGCCAAGGTGCTGTCAAGATGTTCAAAGGAACTGGAGGAATGTGCACCTTATCAGCATAGACCTGGAACTTGTGACATGTCCGAGAATGCTGATAATAGTCGGCTTCCATTGTTGACCAGTAATATCCTGCCCGAAGGATTTTCTTTGCCATGGTATGTCCACTGGAATGCATCCCGAAGGTACCTTCATGCAGCTCTGCCATGATCCTTTCTGCTTCAATCTTATCCACACAACGCAGTAAGGTTGAATCATGGTTACATTTGTAAAGAATGCCATTGCTGATGAAGAACTTTGCTGCGAAGCTTCTCAGAAACTTCTTGTCATTAATGGATGCACCCTCGAGGTATTCTTGAGCTTCAAGGTACCTCTTCACTTCATGATACCAAGGTTTTTCTGTTACTTCTTCAGTCTCAAGATCACAACAATGTGCAGGTTCATCCAACTTCCAAATAATGATCCGGGGAGCCTCGTTGTCCCATTTGACTTTGAACATAGAAGACATCATAGCTAGCGCATCCGCCAACTGATTTTCCTCTCTTGGGAAATGTTCAAAGGTTATCTCCTCGAAATGGGGAAGCAGCGTCAACACATACTCCTTGTAAGGAATAAGATTTGGGTGTTTCGTATCCCACTCGCCTTTGATCTGACTGATCACGAGAGCGGAATCTCCGAAGACACTCAAAAACTTAATCCTTAGGTAAATTGCCGCTTGAAGACCCATGATGCATTCTTCATACTCCGCCATGTTGTTGGTGCAGTTGAAACACAGTCGAGCGGTGAGCGGCGTATGAGAGCCTTTAGGAGATATGATCACAGCGCCAATACCGTTACCCAAAGCGTTTGAAGCTCCATCAAAGTGCATAGACCATCGGGATCCTTCCTCAGGTCCTTCATCCGGTCCAGGTATCTCGTAATCAGTTACTGCCTGATGTGCCAAATGGTCTGCGAATACACTTCCCTTGATTGCTTTTTGAGTTGTGTACTGGATGCCATACTCAGTCAAGATCATCTGCCATCTTGCTATTCTTCCGGATAAGGCAAGCTTTTCGAAGATATACTTGATTGGATCCATTTTTGAAATCAACAGAGTAGTGTGAGTCAACATATACTGTCTCAGCCGGCGAGCAGCCCATTCCAAAGCACAACAAGTTTTCTCGAGCAGTGAGTATCTGGTCTCACAGTCGATAAACGTTTTGCTAAGGTAATAAATAGCGTGCTCTTTTCGGCCAGACTCGTCATGCTGACCCAGCACACACCCCATTGAATTGTCCAGTACTGTCAAGTATAAGATTAGAGGTCTCCCTTCAACCGGTGGCATAAGAATGGGTGGATCTTGGAGATACTCTTTAATTCTTTCGAAAGCGGCCTGACATTCATCGTTCCAACGTACTACTTGATCTTTCTTCAGTAGCTTGAAGATTGGTTCACAAGTAGCAGTTAGGTGCGAGATGAATCGGGCAATGTAGTTAAGCCGTCCTAGAAAGCCTCTGACTTCTTTCTCTGTCTTGGGAGATGGCATCTCTTGTATGGCTTTCACTTTGGCAGGGTCCACTTTAATACCTTTTTTGCTTACGACGAAACCTAGTAGTTTTCCAGATCTCACCCTGAAGGTGCACTTGTTCGGGTTTAGCCTCAGCTTGTACAACTTCAACTTGTCAAACAGCTTCTGTAGATGGTCAAGGTGTTCCTCCTCAGTTTGGGACCTTGCAATCATATCGTCGACGTATACCTCAATCTCATGATGGATCATATCATGAAACAGAGCAACCATGGCACGATGATACGTTGCCCCAGCATTTTTCAAACCAAAAGGCATGACCTTATAGCAAAAGGTACCCCACTGGGTAACAAAAGTGGTCTTCTCCATGTCTTCGGGAGCCATCTTTATCTGATTATAACCGGAGAAACCGTCCATGAAGGAGAATACCTTATGTTGAGCAGTGTTGTCAACCAGAACGTCGATGTGAGGCAGAGGGAAGTCATCCTTAGGGCTCTCCCTGTTCAAATCCCTGTAGTCAACACACATTCGGACCTTACCATCTTTCTTCGGTACCGGAACCACATTGGCAACCCACTGAGGGTAAGAAGTCACTGCTAGGAAACCGGCATCAAACTGTTTCGTAACTTCGGTCTTGATTTTCTCAGACATCTCTGGACGCATACGGCGAACCTTCTGTTTTACGGGAGGGCATTCTTCCTTGGTAGGCAGACGATGAACCACGATGTCAGTATCCAACCCAGGCATATCTTCGTAAGACTAGGAAAAGATTTCCACGTAGTCCTGCAGTATCTGAATCAACCGTTGTTTCACACTGAGCTCCAGGTTTGCACCGATCTTGACTTCCTTTTTGTCTGTCTCAGTACCCAGATTCATTGTTTCCACTAGCTCTTCATGTGGCTGAATAGCCCTCTCTTCATGAAGTAGCAGTCTTGCAAGCTCACCAGGCACTTCGCAATCATCTTCACCTTCGTCTTCGGCTAAGTTGATCGGATTTTCGAAGTCATAACTGGCAGTAGCAGTGTCGTTACCAGTGAGATCCGGGATGGATTGGGACCTGTATATGTGAGTGTGTGTAAATAGCTGTTTTGCAATATATAATAAAGAAAGACAAGGAGCGCAAAATTTTAAATGCAAGAAACGTCCAATGCTTTTATTAATGATATATGAAAATGACACACAAAAGCCCTCACAAATGAAGCCACGGTGCCCCGGGTAAGACACCGGGCCATAAAGTTTCACAATATTGTCTGTTACAAATTCAAAACAAAAGAGTTCATTACTGAGCAACAAAAGTAATAGGGACAAAGTCCTTTGCCGTCCAGTTGTTTGGTCCACCGTTGGTCGTAGGGTAGATCCAGCTGTCGAATTCAGATTCCTCCACGTCATCTTCGATGGCATTTACTCTCGAGTTACTGATGAACACAAGAGGTCTTCCAATCCTTGCACTACGAACGGCCCTCTGAGCTTCTATAGTGAAACCCAAACCAAACTTGTTAGTCTTCTGAGTGAAATCAGGAAGTCGGCCCCAGTTTGCATACTCACCCTTCTCAATAACAGCCTGGGCATCCTTTAAGGAAGCCATCTTCAACGGAAAATCTTCAACCACAGTCTCAGCTGATGCCAGTGTCTGAAGAACCTCTTCAAAGTGTTGAAATGGGGTCTCAATGAATTCCCCATCCATCTCTATGTACCGGAATGAATTAAGGTGGCTGACCATGTACTTTTCCTCCCCTTGAACTGTCACGATCTTTCCTTTGACTGGGTACTTCAGCTTTTGATGGAGTGTTGAGGTCACAGCTCCAGCTTTATGGATCCATGGACGACCCAGCAAACAAGAATAGGACGGTCGAATGTCCATCACGTAGAATGTAGAATTGAAGACCTGGGAACCAACCTTGATTGGAATATCAACCTCACCATGCACCATCCTTTTAGACCCATCAAAGGCCCGAACAACAATGTTACTGGGCTTTAACTCTAGACCTTCGCAATCCAACCTGTCTAGAGCTTTCTTGGGCAAGACGTTCAACGAGGACCCCGTGTCAACCAACACATGTGCAAGAGTAGTGCCCCTGCATTCAACGGAGACATGCAGGGCATCGTTATGGCTATTCCCTTTAGAAGTCAGATCAGCGTCGGAGAAACCCAAACCATTATCAGCAGTTAAATTGGCCATACAATCGGTAAACTGATCAGCTGATGCCTCTTGTGGCACGTGGGCCGTCTTCAGGAAGGTAATCAGAGCCTTGGCATGGGCCTCTGAACACAACAACAGTGATAACATAGAAATCTTAGATGGGGTTTGCCCCAGTTGCTCAACTACATTATAATCACTCTTCTTAATAATCTTCAAAATCTCTTCCATCTCCTGTTTGGAAGCTTCAACATTGATGGTCCTCGGTGCCTCCGTCTGGGCAGGCATATCAGTGGCAATCCCTTTGCCCCGAGCATTAGATGACTCAGCGACAGGGGTAGAACTAAGAACTTGATCAGGAATGGCATTAGGCACACTTGCAGGTGTGATGACTATAGGTCTTCGGACAGTTGGTGGCGCAATATCTGGTGAGAAAAGTCTACCACTGCGGGTGACTTTAGCAGGCCCGGTGATGTTACTGACGCTGGTATTAGTATCAAACTCTTGCTTAACTCCGAGAACATAAAGATCTGCCCCATAGTGCCAAGGGACAGCTTTGTCAGAGGTGTAGGGAATAGGCCCCAGAACAGTAATGATTATGGGTGCAATCTTCTGAACAGGCGTAATTCTGACAGGCTTCCTCGAGGGAGCCTTGGGAGAATTGTTGAAAATGGTAATAATGGAAACTTCTTCAGTAGGGGTGGTTGGAACAACAATCTTCTCAAACAGTATTTCTCCATTATCCACCAGGTTTTGGATACCTGACTTCAAAGATGGGCAACCAGTAGGTGAAATAGAACACAGATGGCAATCTTCACCGCAGCCCGGAAATAAACCGGCTAGCAACAGATTCTTCTTGACGGTCATCAACGGGGGTAACAATATCATCCACAGAGGCTACAAACAAGTATTCCTCTACAACATTCACTCCATGCTTGGGCATGAGAGCAGTCACAACATTAGGCCTTTCGGGCGCCTCAAACTCAATCTCTTTTGCATCAATCATGTCTTGGACCTTATTCTTCAGAGTCCAACAATCATCTGTATTATGCCCTGGGCTCTCAGAATGATAAGCGCAGCGGGCGTTGGGGTTATACTTTGGTGATGTAGTATTCGGATTCTTTGGGGCTTCCCTTAGAGTTACCAAATTGGTCTTCAGCAACTGTGGCAATATCTGGGACAAGGTCATGCTGAGACGAGTGAATTGCCTTCTAGGTCTCTCTTCCCTTTGTTCGTTGTGATGCTGAGGAGCACCGGCAGGTTTCGAAATAACAACCGCGTTGACAGCTTGGCGGTGTTCCGGTCTACTCTGTCTTCTTGAACCATAGACCGGACTGGACTCTTTCTTAAATGGTTTTTTCTCGGTGCTCGATGAGGCACCCTTTTGTATTTTCCCAACCTTGATACCAGCTTCAATCCTCTCACCAGTCAAGATAAGGTCTGTAAACCCGGCCGAGGAATTTCCAATCAAATGGTTAAAGAATGGACCAGACAGGGTCCCCAAAAACATATCAACAAGTTCCCAATCAGTTAAAGGTGGTTGTACCCTTCCGGCAAGATCTCTCCATTTTTGAGCATATTCCTTAAATCCTTCACTCGTCCCTATTGACATACCCTGGAGTTGGGTACGCGTAGGAGCGAGGTCAGAATTATATTGATACTGCTTATAAAACGCAGTAGCCAAATCTTCCCAATTACGAATACTGGCTCCATCCAGCTGATAGAACCACTCCAGTTGAGTCCCTGAAAGACTGTCCTGGAAGAAATGGATCCACAAATTCTTATCAGCTGTGTAAGGTTGGATCTTCCTTACATATGACCGGAGGTGCAGCTTTGGACAGGAAGCTCTGTCATACTTGGAAAAGGCAGGTGCCTTAAACTTATGGGGAATCACCACCCCAGAGGATAAACCTAGGTCTCCGAAGTCCAGCCCGGGCACATTCTGTATATCCATGGCGCTCAAGCGGTCCTCCAACTGTTTGTACCTATCCTCAGCAGGAGGATACTGTTCTTCATCATAATCCGTCTCGTTGTCAGAGACTACAGGGCTAGGAACCCTCCTCTCTTGTGGGCTGTCTTTCCCTACAGATGGGGTGGTCAGATCAACCTCATTCTGCAATCCATTTCCAAACCTGCGTCCAGTGTTGAACAGGACGGTCCTCTTCTTCTTCTTCTTCCTCTCCTTCAGAATTAGGGTCTTCAAATCCTGCTGACCCTTGGCTAAGCTCATAACCAACTCTGGAACTGGGCATTATGGGCCTGGAGGGCCTTGATAGCTTGCTCAGTGGAAGGTTCAGTATACATGATGATTGCTGAAATAAACAGCGAATAAGATAAGTGACCTGTAAAAAGGGTACATGTTATGCATATGATGAATGGTATGCTATTTATGTAATGCATTCAAGGGTTCAAAAATTCAAATTCGTTGTAGACAAAAAAAGAACACACGTTATATTAAGAAGTAATTTGTTTAGTACATAAGTGCCTCATGGGCGAAATATTACAAAAGACTTAATGTAAAAAGACATTGCGCATCCTTTTTGGAGCGATGTAAGTGTTCAGGGTCTCTTCCTCGTGAAGTCGGCGGGTAAGCTCCAAAACCTTCTTCTCACTGGCATGTAAGCTGGCTTCAAAAGCATTCCGTTCTTCCTTTAGTTGGATCCAACTCTTCTGCATTTCTTCCCACGATGTTGGCATGTCAGGATGTAGAATGGTGTATGGAACCTCTCCTTCCATAACAAGCACTTTGATCACGGGGAGAATGTGGGGATATGGCATCATAAGATTCTGGGAGCGGGTTCGTACCCACTTGAGGTAAGGCTCAAGGGGGGTGGAATTCTTGTGCCCCAGTGTCTTACTATCTACCTTGTTAGGCATCCTCCAAGCTATGATGAACCTTTGTCGAAGTCCTTGCGCATCGTTGTCGAAGTCGAAGACTATGTCAGGAATCAGCATGTCATGAGGGCCACCCCTCAGAGCATATCCAAATTGTCTCAAAGCCAGACAGGGGTTGTAGGTAATGCCTCCTCTAATTCCAAGTAAAGGAACATTAGGAAATTCTCCGCAACGATCAATGATAGTGACATTTTCTCTGGACCGAGAACACCAATGTATATCAGAATGTGCGAGAGTCATCAATCGTTGTGACCACCTTAAACCCTGCTCATTTTTCAAAACTGATTGTGGAAGGTGAGAAATAAACCACCTTGCCAGGAGGGGAGTACAGCACATGAGAACACCTCTTTTTCTCATTGTTCGTGTGTAAAATGAGTGGAGGATGTCCCCAAGCAATGTAGGTATGGGATTCCTGGACATAAAAATCTTGACAGCATTCACCTCTATAAGTTGATCAGGATTTGGGAACAACACAAACCCATAGATAAGGAGTGCCACAATCTTTTCAAAGGCTTGTAGATCAAGAGACTTCCAACATTCTTGTGCCTTCTCAAACAGAAACTTTGCCAAGAATCCTTTGATACCACTTCTGATTTTCCAGTGCCCCTTGATGTCAGATGGTTGCAAACGTAATGCTTGAGCAACATCTTCAAGTTTTGTTTCCCTTTCCGTACTGTTGTAGGGTAGTTGACTAAGAATAGGAATTCTCAGAAGTTGAGAAAACTCCTCCAAAGTAGGCACCAATTGATAATCATGGAATGTAAAACAGTGGTGGAGGGGGTCAAAGAACTGGAAGAGAACTTTTATCATGTCTTCTTCAATGTTGGTGTTGACCAGGCTGAGGAGTCTACCATGTTTTTCACTGAAGAGAGAGTTCTCGGGAATCCTGGATGTAAGCTCCTTGAGTTGAGGAGGGATCCTTACAAGGTTGACTTGAATGGTTTTCCTGCGGAGAGACTCTATGTCCTACAAAAAAAGAACAAAGATGAAGATCCAAACCCTTGAAATGGTTAGCAGATGCATATGATGCTTTATGATGCTATGCACATGTATGCAAAGGTAAGCAAGTGTATATACAGGTAATCATATTCACACAAAGCAAACAAGTCCTTAGGTTTAGGCTTGCATGGGGTTCGTAGGTAAGTACCCTTTTGAAGTTAGTTGGCTCAAAACCTGTCCTATAAATAGTAACCGGGTTCTAAGGAGCTCAATATCATTGGATTGTTTTCTATGTTCATTGTTTTGATTTAGCCACTTAACTGGAGACCAAAATATTCCAAGAAAACAACCCTCAATGAGTGTAGTATCGAGTATCTACCAACTTCGGACTGCACTAAAGTCGATCATCTCACTACCCCTAAAGAGGCCAGGATGGTCAAGTAAGGTTCTAAGGTCAGTTGATGCTTCACGACACCACGCGGCGGCCCCGTACTCTCCTTGACTTGACTCAAGGGTTACCGGTACTCAACAAAGTGCCACATCAACGTAGCTACTGCTTCAACCATGTCGGTATACCCCGCACAGTTCCCTCACAGTTTGTTGCTACTTCTAAAGGGTATCCCCAGATCCGGGTTAGGATCTATAGAACTCCGATACAAACCCACAAAATTTAAAGCATACAAAGCATTCAATTGAAAACACAAGTGATCTAATCCTAAGGTACACCTCACTTTTTAATAACTCCCCAGTAGAGTCGCCAGTTCTGTGATCGGTGGGAATGAGAACTGACTCTTTTTTAATGCTGGTTCGCATCTGAGTTTCGCAAAATGTCGCGGTAAGCAAGAGTCGCCGCCGTCTTTTATTTAATCCAACAAGGAAAGGACAAAAGCACATCAAAATTCCTTTCGAGGTGTTTCTCGGGTTCGGGAGGTAGATTATAGAAAGGGAAGGTGTTAGCACCCTTTCTATCCGTGGTTATCCACGGGCTCTTAGGTACTTGCTCACTATGTTTTTAAAAAGTTTTGCTTTTCTTGTGTTCGTGGGTTTTGAAAATAGTTTTGTTTTAAAACTTCGATTTAACTCTCGTTTCTGTCCTCAAGAGTGTATGAAGTGTTTGTTGAAAACTTTTGTTTGAAAAGTGTAAGTGCGAAAAAGTTGTTTTGTTTTGAAAGAGCAAGTACCTAAGAACCTCTACCTACTCAAAAGAAATTAAGCTATGTAAATGTCCTTTAGACAGTGCTATCCCACTATTGAGAAGTAGGTAGCACCGTCGTTGGAGTTTTCGGGTCAATTCGATTAAGGGACATATGGTCACTAAAGCAATGGTAGGACGCCTTAGCGGTAACCCTAATGTCTTAGATCATTTTTTATTGAGGCAATCGTTTCGAGGCAACTTTGATCTTTAGACAAGAGGGCGACCTCTAAAACTTCTTATACTCAATGACCACGTCGAGGCAACCAAGTAAGGTGTACCCTAAGAGTGGCATGTGCGAGTGTGTCAGTTTTCAGTTATGTTATCTTTGTACATGTTAATGGTGTGCTACGGTTGATTTTAAGTTCATACATTTGATCTTGTCATGCATAGCCTAGTTAGCATACATCTAGCAGTTAATGGTTTGCGGAAAATAAAACTAAGCTATTACAAGGCGTCGGGTATTTACATCGCCAAAAACAAACCCTTGAAAAAGTAAATTGCGGAAAGTAAAATAAAGCGATAAAAAGTCCTAATTAAAACTATTACATCCTCAGAGCAAATACAATTATATGGATCAAAATATGAATCAACCAAATCATACGCGCGAGAAAAGTTGAATCGAAGAGTTTTTTAGGGTTTTGACCCTTTTTAGGAAAAAAAAGATCTTTTATTTCTTGCATTTAATTAAATTAAACCTAAGGTAATTAATTAATTAAATAAAAAGAGAAATATTTTTTTGGTTTTTTAGAATATTTAAGGAAATAAAAATAAAGATGATTAAAATTGTCAAGAACCCTAATTCTACATTAATTTTAAATTATTGCAAAAAAGTTAAAATTAACCTAATTAAAACTAAATTAATTAATTATTTGTTTAAAAAAATAATGAAAGGGTGAAATTAATTTTAATAAACAAAAAATATTATATTTTTTTAGTTTTCTGATTTTATTATGAAAATATTAATTTGTTAGTGATTTAATTAAAATAATGGTAATAAAAACAATTAATATGAAAGAAAAATAAAAAGGAAGAAAAACTCATGCAGGGGGTGTTAGGCCCAATTTTGTGGTGTATCTGGAAATTCCCAGGCCCATTATGCTTCAGCCTCTTTGACTTTTCTGGATCTTCCACGTACTGGTTGACTAGGGAGTATGGTGAGGACCCAATTTTGGCCCTTGGATCTTGGTCCATAATCCATCTGGATGAGCGCTGGATGAGGGCGTACGATGCACTGCAAAGCCTGAAACGTGTACAATCACCTGGAGAAAAATAAGACAAATAATATTGGGGGACCTGGGATTCGAACCTAGGTCTCGTTAGCCATTGGACGTTCGCCCTAGCCACTGAGCCATTCGCTTCTTTTGTAAATATAATATACAAGAATTAATATGTAGCAAACAAACGCTTATGCCTGGAAAAAATAAAATAAAAGCGCGTAATTTAAATAGACCAACGGGAGAGCGACGTGTGGTCATCTTCTTCCCCAAAACCCTGTATTTTTTTCCTGCGGATTTGATTCCGTATCAAAATCCGTGGCTCATCTCTAAAATCCACCCTAGGCTATGAAAATGCCATCTAAGGCCATGGCTGATCTCGTCTCTGCCTCCTGATCACTCTTATACCAATTATTGTAGCCAATTTTCCCTGCATCGAAAACACCTAAAAAGCAAGCGTATGAACCCTAGAATCGGGCATCACGATACATGGCATAAAAACAAAATTGGCTATTGCAGTTATGTTAGAAATCAAACAATAAACATGAATATGCTAATGTTTTGAAGAAAAAGTGCAAGAATAGAAGATCACGATTCCATGTTCAGAGGTCCATTCGTGACGACTTACAGTGTGCTATAGGTGATGAAAAGGCTTGGTTTTGATCGCTTTTGCTTCACAGGATATCAGGCTAGAGAGCTACGTTCTTCTTTTTGTCTGAAAATGCCTCCAATATAGTTCTTGATCTCACACTTTTCCAAGGATTTTTTGCAATTCGTTCTGGCCGTTTTAGCAGTTCTTAGGTCGTGAATCAGGTTTTGGAGGCTTTCTTGCATATAAGACAATGAATCTAGGTCAAGAGTTGGGCTTTAATCCATGTATATTCAAGAATTAGGTTTGCACTTTGATCACCATTAACAAACTTTCCAAATATGGCCAAATCTGAGATTTTGTGCACAAATAAGCCTTAGCACGAGTTGGTTGGTTGTCACATGATGTTTGCAAGCTGTACAAATCACAAAGATACTATTCCATTGATTTTTAGATTTTATTTGAATTATTATAGATTTAAAATGAATTAAATCAATAAAAATTAAATAAAATAGAAAAATAATTGTTTGGTCATGAAATTAAGCATGGGACACGTGTGTGTCATGACAAGACTGAATCAAGTGGAAAAAGTGGGCCCTTTTGTAAAAAATTGGAGTTTTGAGGATAGTTGACTTTTGGCAATTTTGGAAAAATGCCCAACTTCAACAATGCATAACTTCTTCAATTTTGAACTTTTGGAGGTATTCTTTGACTTTTTAGAAACCTTGAGATGTCCTCTAATCAACCCTTTTGGTCTCATCTCATTTTGATCTTCCATTCTCAAGTTATAAGCTTTGGCACAAAAGGTGTTTTTGTTGACTTTCAAAAATGACCTATAATGTCCAAATTTGTAACTTCTTGTGAGTGCATTTTCTGATCTTGGGGTGTGAAGATGGATTGTAGGAAATTGCATCCTCTTCAAAATGAGCTTTGGATGGGTCATTTCACATAAAGTATGAGAAAGTTATGCTTGGTCAAAGTTGAGTTGACTTTTCCTACAAAACCCTAATTTTGCAACTTTTGAATCTTGATGAATTTTGAGCAATCCTTGATGAATCATGATCAACCCTTGATCAAATTATGAATTTTCCTTCAAAATGATAAAGTTGACAAAACATCTGACTTTTGACTGCAAAATGACCATTTTGCCCTTGTAGTTGACTGTAGATCAAATGGAGCTTTTGACTGTGCAAATTGGCACTGTGAGTCTTGAAACATGGCATGTAGGTACTTGAGAATGTATATAGGCCTATGAGACTTGATTGAACCATTGAAAACCCCAAATTCCTTGAAAGAACCAAAACCCTAATTTTGACTTGACTGCCTTAGGAGGTGACCTGACTGTACAACCATTGAGCCATTTTGTGCAATTTGAAGATCATTCTTGTCAAATCTTGAGGAATATGGGTGGGCAAATTTTGGGGTACAACAGGCACACTTTAGACTTGACTTTCAAATAAGCTAAAACTGTAGCCTCTGGCACACCCACATCGGATAGGACCACTTCCCCTTCCCCCCAGCCCAAGTTCACCCTCTTATGCTATGATACTTGGACTAGGGGCCTCCTCCCCTTATGCTTTTATACACATGGAAGTACCTTTAATTATCAATTCGCCTTAACATAGTAAAATTTCTTTGGATTTGGTGACTACTATTTTAGTCCCTCTCGTCCCAAACTTCCCCTTTTTCCACATAAGCCCTCCCCCCACTTTATTGTTCTGCATGCTTCATGAGTGGGAAGAAAGCGAAATCTTTCTTATCCAATACCAATCTGGGAATACTAGGCTAATCATGTAGCCTAGCCGCTTCACTCATCAAAAATAGGCTTTTAAGAATGGTACTAACTAAGAATGCTATTGGATGAGGATATTTGTACTCAGGAAGACCTGGTAAAACTGAACTACTTTCGGCGGTTCCTTCTATTATCTCCTTCACGCTACCCAATCCAAACTCATAAGTGCCTGTAGTAGCATTGAGTGATCCCCTTCTTCGACATCGATACCCTAGGGATTACAAATCGTGCCAACTTCCCTCTGTTGCGTCGCTCTACAACTGGATACTGCATCTTTTTTTGCACTAGTCGAATTTATTGGAACCCTAAGAAGGAATCTATTGTCTCTCGCTTGACTTTATCGGTAAAGCATTTCTTGCTAGATCGAATTGAGGGTGACTTCTTCCCTTCCGCTGACTAAGGCACTTCGCTTGTGCATTTTCAACATCCATAGCTTCTGACTATGTCGGTGAAAAAGGTCCCTATTTTCTCTTTCAAAGAACTACTTATGATCTGAGACTCTCTATCTATTGTCTTACTTTCGGCATCTTTATTTACGAGGAATTGCTAAGTAGGCGTACTGGTTGTCTCTTCTTGAAATGCTTTCCCTTGGCATCGGTGCCAGCTAGGACTGGTAGCATGTTCTTCTCTTAGGCTTTCTCTTGGTGTCAACATAGGAATGGGAGCTGTTTGAATGTATGCCTTTTTCCCCTGATCTTATAATACGAAACGCAATCGATTGAGAAGCCGAAATATTTACTAATCGGCCGGGTGAAGGCAAGAAAATAGTTTCATTTGCGCACCACGGGAAAGCTTGAAGATCAGAGAAGCACCCTTTGGAATAGCAAACACTTTACTCTAGCCACGGGGAAGACATTTCTTCAATTAACATTCTGGTGACCAAGCTTTAATATTAATAGAAAAGAACGCAATGGATATTTTGAATTGAAGAAATTCCATCCATCTTCGATTCCCTTCTCCATGTGTAAAATGAATCAACAATTCTCATTGGTTCACTCGCAGGCGCATCCACGGGACACCCATACCACAGCTTCAGATTCATTGAGTAGGAGTCAAAAGCAGCACGGGAGCTATTAGCCTTAGGTTCAGAAATAAAAGTATTTATTCATATTAAGCGGTAGCTTACGCTAATATGAGAAAAGGTTAGGGAATGACTAAAGAAGAACTACATTCATAGGTAAACCCCCTCTTTCTATTCGTTTATTCTTTTTTGTTGATTAGGTTCTGCCCTTTTCGTGCTGGCTAAGATTGATAATACGACTCAAACTCCTAAGCCACCATACCTGATTGCTTTGATCGAAGCTTAAACAAGGCATGTCCTATCAGAGTGCTTTACTTTTTTCCGATCGGTTTATCTTGTTTCGGTTGCCGATTGATTTATTCTATGTATAGATTGGTTGGACCCCGCTTTGACCCAGTCGTGAGACGAGCCGCAGGAAACAACTAGGTGTCAGCGGAAAGTAAGTCCTTGAAAATTGGCAGATCGGCATGGGCGGTTAAACTAAAACTATTAGCTCCTCCGGTCACTCTTACAAAGCCTTATCCTTCATGTCTATCTTCCATGACAAGATGAATCTATTTCCTCCTCGCCTCACTTCCACTATAAGTTATTCTGTATGTGACAAACGCCAGTCACGCTCGTCATTGTCCACCGCACCACTAGTCACCCGACTCTGAATCCCATTTTAGAGATCGTTCATTCATCTCTCTGCAATAAAACTAAAGCCCTAACGCTATAAAGCCTATAGCCTGCCTTAGTCTCGCGCATACGTTTTCTTGTTGGTGAGGGCTTTAAGACCCTATTCACATAGCGTTCCTGACTTATAACATTTGAATTTAGAAAGAAAAAATTTGAAACGGGTATGGCTTTAACTTCATTCATTTTGACAAGGATAAAATCAATGGGAAGAGGTGATTCATGTTCAAGAGAGCTGCTTTGTAGGGAAATATTTAAATTATATATGGAATCCCATAATTTCCATTGAGCGGGTATATGAAATAAAAAAAGAAGACTAAAATTTAGAAAAGGTTTTCCAATAAACTCCCTAGACTATAGTAAAATGGAGGGAGATGAAGCTCAAGAACAAGCACTCAAACGAGGGATCCATGTAAAGCAAACCGGCAGCCAGAGATTCCAATAGGCAAGAACGGTCCACACTACTATGGGCGCACGGGAGTACTCTCCCCTCAAAGTACGCCACCGGTTAGGTTTAACGTAAGATGGCTTTGTGTTGTGCGAGAGTGGCAAGAATCGGGTCAGATTTCGCCGGGATGCAGCTCGATTGCCTTTCGTGCAGAGGAACCTTCGACTAGGGTTCGTATGATGCCCAAAACCTTACAGTCCACAAGAGCTATTTTGAACAGCACTCTACGAGAATTGTTGGAGAATTGGATGTAACTCTATAAACTCCTATATTATCTCCTATCGCATAATACCTAGTTTGAACTCCTACTCGAAATCGAAAGAAGGGAAGGTTAGTGGCACTTCTTTTTCACGCTTGAACTACGGGACAGACTAGTGGAAAAAAAGTTACATCCATACGGGAATAACCCCTGTAAGTCAACCCAGTTGTCTTAGGCTCAAATCCGCACTTTCGGGAATAGAATGCTTCTTTGACAGAGCTTTAAGCAATTGGACAAAAAGGTTCTGCACGTGAATCAGACTGGCTTTATCTCAGGATGTGGGATTACCGATGTCACGATTGGAATTAGGAAAGGAAGCCTCTGTCCCAACTTTCTTTCCAGACTTGTAAAAAAGGAAATTCCCACGGCTTCCGCGGAGAGACTCGACTTGTGAGCTCCTTCTCCAATGGAACCTACTGTGTATACTCTTGCTTCACTGGAAGACTCGCTCGCTCTGTTGGTGTAGGTCTTACCTTTCTTGATCCCTTGGTTAGGCTAGCTAATTTAATTGATCTGATACCAAGATAACCCTTCAGATACCGTCCGATGTGCTTGATTTCTAGTCTGATCTTCCATCACTTGACAATGGGGATGAGGGCTAAGTAAGCCCCCGAGGAGATCATCACGCTACGTAAAGGGCTGTGAAAATGAATCCCGCCTCTTCTTTCTGCCTTTCCCTTTCCTTTATGATTCTCTTTGTTTATTCTAACTTTTTACTTTTTGGCCTAGAATGTACGGTATCTGACTAGCATTTGCTGCGGCTGGTTTCCGTATTTGCGCTAAAGACAAGAATGATAGATTCAGGAAACAGAGAGTAGAGGGATTGCAACACCCTTACATCGGACGCCAAAAAGAGGATGAGAGGGAAAGGCACCACGCGGTTAAGAAGCTGACCGAGAAGCAACTGAGCATGGACATCCTCACTGTGTTATTCGTCTTCAGAATCCTTGGTGTATCTTCCACTGATGCTATTTCCTATAGCTTGCTGGTATTGGACCTTTCTTCTGAGATTGGGATGAGGAATTGGAGCTGGTAGGGCTTCCTTTCCAAACAGGTCTCAGTCTTCGAAGTGATCCAACAGTTCCATCTCTAGTAAAAGCATAAAAGGTGCATCTGATCGTGTAGCAGTGGGAGAGAGGAAGAAGAGGAACCCACTAGAGAACAAATGATATGGCTCGTTCGTATAGGCAGATCAAAAGTGAATGCCTATGTGCCAAATAGCGTGACTCAAGAGATAATTGCATCATGTCAATCAAGGTCCGGATCGAATCGCATTGAGAAGGAAGGGAGACAGATCTCAATGTCATGATAAAAGGAGCGGGGACGGGCGTCAGAGAAAGCTGGTAATCAAAGAAGTAGTGAGTAGTAAGGCTGACGGTGAGTAAAACAAACAAGCTAGGGGATATTGAGCTTGTTGAACCAGTGAATCTTTTGGTCCGGCCTTCCAGTTACGAAGTGGATTGTGTTACACCCTTCTGTTCATCTCATCCCAGTTGTAGTTGATCCAATCGATCCAGAACCTGCGGTAGTTTAACTAGTGAAAGCAAGGCCGGGAAAGAGGAAAGAAATTCCCTTCTTTCGGTAAAGAATTTCTTTGAACTTCTCTTCCAATTCTTATTTTAACTTTATCTACCATACTGGCACGGACCTGCACAGGAAATAGCGATCCGACTAAGCCAATTCTATGGATTCGACTACCACCGGGAGAAAAGGCGCTAAGAAAACAAAGCGCTCCTCTCGGAAGTTTCCAGGAAAGGTCGAATGTTAACTAACGACTGAACTCATGGGAAGCTGTGAGATGGAAAGAGGAGACCTTCAATCAATGCTTTCGGGCGAAGTCCTTGTCACTGTGTAAAACTGGTACTTTCCTATAGTTGATCAAGGATGCTGCTTTACTTTGCTAGTGAATCAGATCTTTGGCTTTACCGTCTTACTATTCAGAGAATGGACTCTGTTAGGGGTGATATCTCTCTATCTTAAGTCAGTCATTTCTACCGGCTCCGGGTAACTTCCTTTAGGAAGGAAAGCAAGTCCCATCGATTGAGATGTTGATGGAATGAATGGAATAAGGGCTACTTTCAAACCTGAAACAGGTCCAGGTCTTGGAATCAGGCTAGGAGCAGCTATTGAATTTGTTTATGGCGGTGTGATAATGCCAGTCGAAAGGGAAAGGCGATGACTATCTGTTCTTACTCTTTTTCCAAAGGCCCTAGAGTAATAAAAAGAACTCTTCTTTCAGCTCAGCTCTTGTGAAATGGTCTATGTGGTTCGCTTGCCCTTGTGACTATGCTTTCAGTTCTGTGGTGAAGGTCGACTCTTCACTCTTGCTTTCCTACTTATCTTAATAATAATTCCGCCATATTTAACTACGCTCTCAAAATAAGTGCTTTAGTCTACGAGTCTTAGGGGAAGACCAATCCCTAAAAAGGCATGTCTTAGAAGGTCAGTATAAGACAGAGTGGGAAAGATTTATACGCAACAATACCGACAGCAGCTGAAGCTAGCTTTCTTAGCGGATTGACTAATTCAAACATATGACATATGAAGATCGTTTAGAGCACCCACCTCCTGTGGGGGTCTCATCCTCGGGCATATCTGTTCCAGAGAGAGATCAAGAAGGAGAGATTTGCTCCTATGGGAAATTCTTCCCCTGCTTGATTTTCCCCAAACCCAACTATTTGATTTGTTAGGCTTTCCTATCTATGTAGGGTTCCCTCCCACTGGCTATGCAATCTAGAAGGGTCCATTCACTTCAATATCCTTATATGCAAGCTCGGGGAAAGGTCAATGACAACAGGCTTCTTTGTCAAAGACATATCGAGTGAAATTTCATTCTTTCGTAACAATTGACTTATGCCATTTACTGATGAAGATTAGGATATTATCCCCACGAGACATCATGACCCACTAGAATGGTGGTCCGCTCGATATCCTGGAAACGACTCCTCCATTTATTAGTTATTAGCCCGCCACAAGACAGGGAAAGAAAGCTAGCGGATCCACTCGCAGTCATGCTCTTCTCCTCGCTCATCTAGGAAAATGATCCCGGGTAACCTATTCAATGACTGATGTTTTAAACACTCTCGCCTGCGTATCCTTATCCCTATCCATTTGTTGATGAATCTCACCTTTCCCTCGTAAACTTGAATTGGAATTCTGCCACTCTCGATAAAATTGTATCAACCCCTTGAAGACAGACATTTTAAGTGTGCCGTAAAAAAAGCCTCTTTTGGGCCTATTTGCCTAGGTTCTTGTGAATGGGCTCAGGAGATTCATGATCTTAGGTTTGAATGAAAGATTTGGATCAGGATACGAACGTAGTCGTTGGTACCATAACTTTAGTTTAGAATGCGAGAAGATATAGACTTTCCCGTTGAGATAGATTCTCATGTTCTTTCAGACGTGGACTATAGAGATTTTACCACCCCCGGATGCTATTATTTCGTTGTCAAGGGAAGTCTCTCTCTTGGTGTCAGGAATACGGCTTCCAATTCCTATTCTCTTTGGGAGCCAAGTCGTATAGCTTAGGCCTTTCCATCGTACTCCTCTTGATGCCATCAAGCAAGGCGCTTGGTCTTAATGGTAACTGACCTGGACAATTCTCAATATCATCTAAATGAAAATATAGTTAAAATAATAATATATTAATCAACTCTATTTGCTAGAAGAATGTCTCTTTTGGCCCTCCCTATAGATTATGCCTTTCCCTTGGCACTTGAAAGAAGGGAATCCAGTGTGAATGCTAGCTCCGCTCCAAGGAATTGCCTTAGGTCTGAGCTTGAGTATGGAGAGTTTTTCTTTCGTAAGGTACTGGGGATATCTTTTACTATACTTACTATCCTTATAGTAAAGGTTCGATATTTAACTAAAAAGATAGAAAAGGAGGGTTAATCTGGTCCTCAAGGGTATGACCTATCACTCAAGACCTGCCATTCTCTTTACTCCGACTGGAAAATCACTACTAACGTAGACTACTGTACTTTTAAGCCCCTCAGCTTCAATGCTAATAATTCCTTTCCTTCTGCTTCTGCGTGAGAAGATTCCTTACCCTAGCTTCGTAGTCTAGGTGTGTCTATACGGAGTGATTAAGCCTTAAATGCTATGGATTATATTATAAGAGGACCCCCTATCTCCAGCCCAACACCACAAAGCCTCATAGAGGTTGAAGTTTGGAATGGAAGTCAACTAGCTTTTCTTTTTATCATTCACCTTCTTTTGGATGAAGTGACATGGCACTTTTATGATAACACGAGCTAAGGTTTCACTAAAGAGAATCGAGGTTTGAAACCATCCCAAAGGGTCTTTTGTCTTGGTGTTCCCGTTGCCTTACCACTTCCATTATCCTTTCTCTACGCAAACCCTGGGTAACCTTCACTGCCTTTCCTCTGTCTTTCTACTTCCTCGGAAGTAGAGCATCTTCCGCTCCTGGCGATTCCGCTTACTCCAGCCAAGTTAGCTATTGGACTAAGACTAAGGGATGGCTCATTGATAGTAGCTTGTAGAAATGACTGTACAGGTACTTCGGCGAAGGGACAAGCACTGGATCTTCCATGCCTTCACCATCTGAGAATCATCTTTCCATGGCCGCATGTCTATTGGTATACTGAAATGGAGCAGGTACTTTTTCAGTAACTCTTTCTGAGGAACATAAGAAGAAAGAAATGGATGCCCTCTCCGACTGTTCATAGTCACGAATCACCACTGGCTTTCATTCGTACCTGATCCTCCTCCCCAATCACATATACTTCTCTACTTCTGCTTGCAGTGATAATATCACATGTGGAAGCGCGCGTACGCTAGAAAGACGTATAAGCAAGCCTTTATTTATGTGTATGAGTCAACCAAGCCGCTTCAAAGAACAAAGGTCTTTGGAATGCCGGCTGAGGTCACTTTGTAGGTCAAAAAGAAGAAAGAGAGTGGTGATCGGATTTGACTGGAGGCAGATTCCGGAAAGCAGCTTCCGGGAAAAATGACATTCCATCTTAAACAGAGCTCTATCTAAGCTCTAATACACATGACTGAACCCTGGAGACTTTTGCCTCGCCATGTAAACTGAGAGCCTAGGTACCCAAGATCAATGATTTTGCTTTCAATCTTTAAACTTCCCACATCTGAAGAACTTGCTTCCAGAGCCAGGCTTTCAGGCTCTCCATAGGTTTCGCATAGAGAGCAATCAATAAGCACTCGCTCTTCTTATCCTGAACTACCTTCATATGAACGAACTGAGAGTCATCCTGAAGGACATCCACTGATATATCTTTGCTCTTCCACAGGACAAAAATCCCACCTTGAGGTTCCAACCGATGCGATGACGGTTTTAACCACTTTCTCGGCCTTCTCACCACTGACCCAAGTTTAAAAAATAAAAGCACAACTCTCTCAGGTGAATTAAGTCCATTCTTACACCATGAAACCTCGGCGGCGATTATAAACTCGAATCTTCCACATAATAAGGAAAAGACTATACCACCCATGTTGCAGTGGGGCTACCCATCATATGACGAGCAACTCGGCTGCATTTGTCTCATCTCTAAAAAAATGATATTGGTAGGACACCTTTGCGATGACCTCCAAAGTTATGCCATCTTTATTCCAACTTCCTCTGTGTTGTCAAGGATCTACACACGCATAATGTTATAGCTATAGGGTGCCGCCCGTAGCCAACCCCTATATGCTTGAGACCCTAATTTTCCTCTTATTTATTTGTGGCTTCTTCATAACAAAGAGCTTCCTTATGGCAACTAGGGGCTTTATAGGGGTCCTCTTGTTGTTTGAAAGGTAGGTTTTGTCAGAGATTAAATGGAAAGGAAGGGAAGAGGTAACTCACCAACCAACAGGAGGAGGATATGAAATAGAGCACCAACAACCGTTCTACTCGAGCGGAACTTCTAACTGAAGCTTCTCACATTTTTCAGCAGGGTCTGGGCTACGGGGTCCTTTTCCAACCCCTCTCTTATGCGTTCGGGGATGGCCCCTTTGAGTTGGCTCATGTCTGTTATCTCTTCTAACTTGTTGGATGCCAACTCGGCCTTTCGACTTAGTGTGTCGGCAACTTGATTGGTCCTCCCGGGCTTGTAATCGAGGACCATGTCGAACCCCACCAGAAAGTCTTGCCACCATGACCGCTTGGGGTTAGGCTCTCTTCTGAGTAAGGAAAGAGCTCGTAGCCACGTTATCGGTCTTGATCACGAACCTTGAGCCCAACGAATAAAACTACACTGCGCTCCAACAATTCAATGATCTTTGTGACTTGGCTATCAAGGTCACTCGCCACGAGCGCTTGCTGCAAAAAGTCGGACTTGATGCAATGGGGTGACAAGATTTGATAGATGCCAATAATCCACAGTCTGACTGGTCAAGGCATATAACTCTCAAGCTCCCGACCGCAGGCCAAAGAGATCTTCTGACATATTTACAAGCCATCTCAACAGGCGTCCATTTCCCTTATATTAGCCAAGCGAACAAAAAATCTTTCTACTATCCGGTGATATTAAAAGTTTTCTTATTCATCCACATTCCAGGCTCGGAATGCCTCTTTACGTAAGTCTTTATTAGCCAGCTAACAGCTAACGGGGCCACGAAGCGCCCAAGGAATTGCGACTGCTCGATACCGGCTGATTCCTACTTTAATTGAGCTCTGATGGCATGATGCTAGGTTTGTTTACATCATTGACCGCGGTATCCTGCTTGCACGAACGACGTGTAGGATTACCGTAACGTAATATGAATGGTTGAATGAATAAATTTTGATTAGTAATGTTATTTCTTTCATCCTTGTTCGGAGCTTGTTATTGAGTTGGTGTAAAAGAGGGCTAAGCCCAAGACAAGAATTCCAATAGTTCGCTTTTTCGTTTTAGCTCTACTTGGATACTTCAAGCCAAGATCAGGACGATGGGTGGGAGATAGGGCCATGCATCCAAGAGCTTATTTTCTCGTTGTTGCTTGTAACATTATTAACGAGAAAAAGTGGCAGGCTCTATTTTCATGCTTAATGTTGTCGCCTTCGAAATCGATGCTTAAGTCGATCCACTTGCATTGGTGGTCTCTCTCTTCCCTTATCGCATGCGCTTCGCTTCGACCAGGGTTTAAGCCTTTGATTGTCTGGTAGAGTAGATTTCATCCATCGATCTGGTCTTCTGTAACAATCTGATCTTTAACTTTATGAAAGCTATTTTATTGGGGATCCTAGGTGGGGAAATAACAAGTCTCTTTTCTGGCTGACTTACAGCCGGGAGGCCAAGGGAGGCATTTGGTCTGCTTGTCGCATACTACTAACCTAACCGCGAGTCAATCTATCTATCTATATATTCTTGATGGTACGAAGCCTTTTTTCAAAGCCCTAAGGCGGGCCTTATAACTTTTTTTTAGTTTAGTAACCTAACCCGCCAGATACAAGTTTTGCAAAGTAAAGACATTCTTCAACGAGTGAAATCGAAACAGCCGCACAAGCATACGCATAATCAGGCACGACATATGCATCATCAGACGCGGAAGGAATTTTATAATTTTTCTTTCTTATTCTTATTATTTTATTACGTTAAACTGTCACTAGGTTAGGTCAGCCCCCCATTTGATCGACGGTTTTACCGCTTTAGCCGACACTGATGCTGCCATTTAGAAATAAAGTAATATGGTTACGACTTGGTTGGTGTTCGGTGAGCCGATCGGAGAATAAAAAAAGATGTTTTTGGCATTTCTATAAGATCTTGACTTTTACTATTCATCTTTGAGCGGTTGGATACGCATTCAGTTAGCTTTCTTACAGCATATATGCTCACAACGGATACGACAAGACCGCTTATTCACTCAGCAACAACAGCGCATTCAATAGCATCATTTGATTCGATGCTTCTTCCCTATTCTATTTGTAAACAACCGACCGAGGGGAAGTCAGCAGGAAGCCATAACTGCAAGAACCACAGCGGACCGGTAGGATTGGCGAAAGAGTCTTGCAACAGTCTGTACAGGCCCCTTTACAAGCAAGCTAACAAGAATGAGGGAATCTCCAAACCAAAGAGCCGAAAAATAGCACGTAACTCGTGGAGGATAAAATAACCTTTTAGTTTAAGAATAATTAGGTCGGGATTAAAACCAATCAAATAAAAAAAGAGATAGGCAGCGAACATAACCGGTGACTGGATAATCAAAGAAATTATTATATTAAGTGGCGAAATTAAGATTTAAGAAAGAAAGACATTCCATGACCTCTAAAATTTCATGACACATTTTCTATTGATGGAGAAAGAGATTATTACCTAAGTGCTTGTCTGTTCCTTGACGCGGAAACTTACGGAGAACACATCTCACTGAAACCGAACCCAATCCTCTCATCTTAACTCTGACATCAATCTTCACGAGACGGCTCTTGACCAATTCCTTTTATATCGTACCTGGTCGAGCTCTACCTTGTACTTACCGCCCGACTTTCAATCTATTTCTTATAAACCTGATCCACATCCAACAGCAGCAGTCTTTGTTGGTCCTCTTTTCCGCGTTAGATCAGAGCAAGACCTGTTAGAATCATCCCCAACATTTCCTTATTTAGTCAGGCCCAGGGTTAACCACAGGAGCAACCTTGGTTTTTCTTTACTCTCTAGCCCTACCTGAAACATTTACATTTCAAGTTCAATCTGAACCCTACTAAACGATTCCTCCCGGAATGAAAAGTACGCTTTATCATTCCACTTCTTTCTGAACTCAGACAAGATTTCACTCGAGTTCAAGCTTTCGTCACTTAGTCAGAAGGGATCACCTCGGCATGTCAAAGAACCGACGCTACCAGACCTTGATCGTTTCCGCTGGGCGGGGCTCACCGCAAACATACTTCCTCTTGGATCCTTTCCCACTGCCCTTTTCTTTCCAATTTCAACTCCAGTGGCCTAGTTCTTTTCTATGTAATTCTTTGAGTCGTTTTGTGTCTACCGCCTCATCCTCAGCCTCTTCCTACCTAAATAAGGCCCCCTAGTCCTTCTTATCTATTCCTTAGAAAATGAAAGATTCATTCTTTAGCCAGATCAACATCCTTCTTCCTATTACCTATCTCCAGATCAAGATCCTAACATGATTAAAGCCATAACTCTACTATTGAAGTACTTAGTAATCCTACTTCCAATTCACTGTCTACTTCCTTTGTCAGCCCTCCTCCATAGCTACCTTTGAAGGGAAAGCTAGCTAGACCAAGCCTAGTAATTAATTTAATAAGAGGGACAAAGGCCACTCAGGTCTATATCTAGAAAGGAGGCTGGATTGGAAGATTGAGAGACCCGGGACTGTGCAGGTTTGCAGAGAGGCTAGAGCATTCCCTTCACAAAAATAGAATAGTAGGTAAGATTCACTAGCTAGAAGTTGACTGATAAGGGTAGAGTTTGCAGTAATCGATGAGAGAATGGTAATGCTAAAGGTAGGAAGAAAGAAGGCTCATTCTATGCTGACCACTTACTATGGCTCTTCTCTTATTTGATTTGAGAATCTTATTTAAGCCATAGGCTATTGATTGGGGGAAGAAAGCATGCCTTTGTTGGTCACCATCACCACCATCCTTAACATCGGTACACTCCTAAATAAGGCCTACCTCCCTTCCATTCAACCAGAGCAGTGATGAGAACAGAGACTAAATTAGCTAAGCAATGCATCAACGGGAGGATTCTGAAATTATCTTCTCATATGACATTCTACTTTGAGCAAGTCACTTATGCCTATTCCTTGATAGGAGAGGAAAAAGCATTAGGCCGGCCAGTACCAGAACGATGATGAATAAGTCTGAGGTGGGTAGGTGGGAATCCGAGGATTAAACTTCTGTTGATGAATGCATTCATACCATCATCTCTATCCCTTGCTCATTATAAGCCAACCTCTTCCCTTCTTAATGTACTTTGCCTTCGGCATCTCACTTGAATTGGAGAATGTATTAAGCATAGGATCATCCAGAGTCTGTAAAGTCTACCTCGCTTAGCTCAACCTTATCCATAGACGATCTCTATCTCTTCATTGCTATGGTACTCTTTGTAGTAGGTAACTTTCTATACCTGAGCCACTTTACTAACCCTTAGCTTGTGTTCGATACCTCACGCCTTCACTTAATCCCAAAGCTTGGCTTGCTTCGTGTTCCAACTCAGCAATATGAATACCATCGTTAGCAATAACTTCCCCTTCGCCTAATCCCTTTATCCCCTCTCCCAATCCCTTCTTTCATTTGAATGTTTGCAAAGTCCGATAGAGTGGAAGAGAGAGCGGGATTAAGAGACTTAGAGGACATATGCTACTAAAGTCCTAACATGGGGGCATAGCATTTTGACTATATCCTTCCTTACTTGTCGGCGTAACGACAGCTAATGATTTAATACCTAGCTTATTGATGAATTCGGCGTAAGAAGTTAATACTTCCACTTATTCCCTAGAATAGAAGACATGGAGGCCTTACAACTTTTCAGGATCTATTACCTGCATGACAGGAATATTAAATAGACATGAAATCAATGGGAAGCCTATTCCTACCCTAGTTTATTGGCTCTTAGGTCAGTGAAACTGTCCCTATAGCTAAAGTCAAGCCAGGAGTTCGCGTTTTAGTTTGAGTTCAGGACAGGGAAGTATGGGACCTAATTAAATGGAGTACTTGCGGCCACTCTCGATGCCTACTTTATTAAACGAAGGACAGGGCATGCATACTCTTCGACAGACAGAAGGAAGGATTGGACTGGTTCTATAGCTTTCCCCTTTTCCAGCAGTGATCAGTGGAAATAGAACTGATTGTTTGGAATGCTGGTTCGCGAAATGTCGCGGTAAGCAAGAGTCGCCACCGTCTTTTATTTTCTCCAACAAGGAAAGGACAAAAGCACAGCAAAATTCCTTTTCGAGATGTTTCTCGGTTCGGGAGGTAGATTATAGAAAGAGAAGGTGTTAGCACCCTTTCTATCTGTGGTTATCCACGGGCTCTTAGGTACTTGCTCAATATGTTTTCAAAAGATGTTTGCTTTTCTTGTGTATGTGGGTTTTGAAAAAGTTTGTTTTGAAAAACTTCTAGGTAACTCTTGTATCAGTCCTCAAGAGTGTAGGAAGTATTTGTTTGAAAACTTTTGTTTGTAAGTGTAGGTGCGAAAAGTTGTTTTGTTTTGAAAGAGCAAGTACCCAGGAGAAATCTACCTACTCAAAAGAAATTAAGTTGTGTAAATGTCCTTTAGACAGTACTATCCCACTATTGAGAAGTAGGTAGCACAGTCGTTGGAGTTATTCGGGTCAATTCGATTATAGGGACATGTGGTCACCAAAGCAATAGTAGGACGCCTTAGCGGCAACCCTAATGTCCTAGATCCTTTTTATCCGAGGCAACCGTTTCGAGGCAACTTGGATCTTTAGACATGAGGGCGACCTCTAAAACACCCTATACTTAATGACCACCTCGAGGCAACCAAGTGAGGCGTACCCTAGGAGTGGCATGTGCATGTGTGTCAGGTTTCATGTTAATATTATCTTTGCACAATTATTATGGTGAGCTACGGGTTGATTTTAATTTCATACAAGTCTTGCATGCATATGTAACAGTTAATAATTGCGGAAAATAAATTACGGAAAGTGAATCTACACTATTACAAGGCGTCGGGTATTTACATCGCCAAAAACATAACCCTTGAAAATAAATTGCGGGAAAGTAAAGAAAGCGGTAAAAGGTCCTAATTATCTATTACATTCTCGGAGCAGATACATAAATATGATCAAAAATTAATCAAGAATAAACATGCGCGAAACAAAATTGAATCGGGAAAAGTCTTAGGGTTTTGACCCTTTTTGAGAAAAGAATGGAATTTTGGTCCTTTTTGTGATTAATTAATATTAAACCTAATTCTAATTAATTAAATAATTAAAAGAAAAAAAGTATTTTTTTAGTTTTTTAATGTCTTAATGAAAATAAAAATAAAAGAAATTAAAAGTTGTCAAGAAAACCCTAATTCTATGTTAATTTTTTTTATTGTGAAAAAAAATTCAATTTTAACCTAATTAAACTAAATTAGTTATATTAGTATTTATTTACAAAATAATAATTAATAGTGAAATTAATAAATAATAATAATAAATAATATTTACATTTTTAGTTATCTGAATTTATTATGAAAAATATTAATTTGTTAATTAAATACTAATAATAATAATTAATAATAATAATTAGTAAAAGAAAATAAAAGGAAAAGAAAATAAAAAGAATAATAAACCAGGGGGGGTGATGGCCCAATAGGAGGTAAATTAGCAATTTTGGCCCATTAATCTACCAAGCCACGTTTGACTTTCTGGATCAGGTGCACGTTCATTGACTGGGAGTACCATGAACACTCACGCTTGGCCTTCAGATCTGCTTTGCCAGCCACTTGGCGTTTGGATGAGTGGATGCATATGGTGAACCTGCCTTTGGAACCTGCACGTGATTAGGTGAAGAAAAATAACAAATAATGGTTTTGGGTGGACCTGGGAATCGAACCCAGGTCCCAATGATTCTTGGATAACGCAACAACCACTACACCATGTGCCTGCATTTGATAATATATTAACCAGCAAATATAATATATCAAAATTAATGCATATGCCATAAGACAAAAAAATACGCGCGTTTTTTAAACGAACCAATGATACATCAACACATCATCGTCTTCTTCACTGAACCTGCAAAATACATGTTAGATAGCGGGGGTTTTTAACCCCCACAAAACAGGATGAGGAAAAATAGCGAATAGGCGTGTGTTCAACATAAATATTTCGCGAGTATGCCACTGTGTTCGTCTGGATGCAACTGTTTCAACCATGGGTCTTATAGGTGCTAATTTTTCCTGGGCTGTAAAGCCCCAATTTGGGAACTCAAGAACCCTAGAATTCTCCAATGGCAACTCACGATTCTGTACACTATAATGCAATTAACCAATACCATTAGCTTTATATAGATTCAAGCAATGCAAAACAATGATTAGAACATGTTAATTATGCATAAAATATGAGTTTCGATTCTGAAAAAAGTATGCAAACCGTGCGATTATTCTTGGTGATTTCTTAAGTCTTAGCACTTGGTTTTGATTGCAAAACGTCCCTGAGAGTTCCAGCAATGTATTAGAATCCACCAATTGCTTTGAATCGTGCTGGAACCTGGAAAACAGTTTTCACTTTTTCTTGGATTTTTTTGAATGTGATTATGGCTTTCTTGCAGCAAATTCTCGTCCATGGCATTAGGTTTAGCTTGTGTATATATAGTAGAAGAGAATTAGGTTAAATCTTGCACAAAAAATCCATTGCATGATGGTTTGAATATTTGATTTGCAATCACATCTTTTTGAATCTTTTTTATTGAAGAAACTTGCCAAACTTGGAGATTTTTGTCCCCTTGATGTGCACACGAATTTGCCAGCATATGTTGAGCTTGTTTGCTTCACAAAAGATTGAAAAAAAACCATATCTTTGAATTTCCTACAATTTAAATTAATTAAATGAATTAAAATCAATTAAAAATCCAATTAATTAATAAAAATAAGAAAATAAATTCAAATAGGCTTGATGGGTCGTGCATAGGCCATGGATAAATATTCAAGAAGAAATTTGAGGCCCATTAGCAAAAACAAAGTATTTTGAGCAAAGATGACTTTTGCAAATTCACAAAAATTTCCCAACTTCTCCAATGCATATCTTGCTCAATTTTGATCATATGGACATGTTCTTGGACATTTTGGAAAGGTGTTGAAGTCCTCTAACCAATGCCTTTGGTACCATGTCATGTGGATTTACCAATCTCAAGTTATGGTCCTTGACTTAAAGTGCATTTTTGTTGACTTTTGATATTGACCTATAATGTAGAAATTGATAACTTTTTATGAGAGCATTTCTTGGACTTGGAATGTGAAGATGAGTTGTAGGAAATGTCATCCCATTCAAAATGAGCATTGGATGGGATTTTTCTGATGAACCATGAAAAAGTTATGCCTTGGTCAAAATACAGTTGACTTTTCTACTGTCCAAAAATAATAACTTTTGCATCTTTGATAATTTTTGAGCTATGCTTGTGGAATCATGATCAAGATTTGATCAAATGATGATTGTGGACTCAAAATAAGATGTTGACCAAAACTTCTGACTTTTGACTGCAAAATGACCATTTTACCCCTACAGTTGACTGTAGAGCAAATAGGGCTTTCGACTGTGGAATTTGGCACTGTGAGCCTTGAGACTTGACATGTAGATGCTTGAGGATATATGTAGGCCTATGAGACTTGATTGAGCCATTGAAAACCTCAATTTCCTTGGAAGAAACAAAACCCTAATTTTGACTGGCTTAGGAGGTGGTTTGGACTGTGCAACCCTTGAGAAATCTTGAACCATTTGAAGATGATTCTTGACAAACCTTGAAGAATACGGGAGGGAAAATTTTGGGGTACAACAGTTGCCCCTGTTCAATCTTCTTAAACCTGAGGATGTAGATTGGCTTGCGTGCCTTTCGTGATCCGAAGGTGGAAGATGATTGAACACTAAAGTGCTCAGAAATTTGCACTTGCATGGTATAATATCAGCAGTGTGATGTCGGGAATGGGCTTACAGATGCCATTTGGAGAGATGATGGATAGGAGGATGGGCTTATAGATGCCATCTGGAGATGTAACAGAATCTTGTCGGGGATGGGCTTATAGATGCCATCTGGAAATGTAATGGATGGTCGTGGAGATGGGCTTAAAGATGCCATCCGGAGATTATTTAGTGGTTTGAGCTGGTCGAGTAGATAGTTGTCCTGTCTGGTTTCAGGTATTAATCTACAATTCGTCGTCCACAGATTTTTCCTGGCTAGTTACAGGTATTGATCTGGAACTTGAAAAAGGTTGGCCGATGAGATAGTTGTCCTGTCTGGTTTCAGGTGTAGATCTTCTCATGCAGATACTTTCCTGGCTGGTTTCAGGTATAGATCTACAATCAATCGCTCACAGATATGCCCTGGCTAGATACAGGTATCGAATCTGGAACTTCAAAAGGTTGGTCAAGATAGCTTTCCTGGCTAGATACAGGTGTAGATCTCTGACCCGAGAAATAAAGATGACTTCCTGGCTTGCTACAGGTATTGATCTTCACTCTCTTCATGTAGATAACTTTCCTGGCTAGATACAGGTATAGATCTACAATCAATCACTCACAGACATTCCCTGGCTAGATACAGGTATCGAATCTGGAACTTCAAAAGGTTGGACGAGATAGCTTTCCTGGCTGGATACAGGTGTAGATCTCTGACCTGAGAAATAAAGATAGCTTCCTGGCTGGATACAGGTATTGATCTATGACCCGAGAAATAAAGATGACTTCCTGGCTTGCTACAGGTATTGATCTTGACTCTCTTCATGTAGATAACTTTCCTGGCTAGATACAGGTATAGATCTACAATCAATCGCTCACAGACATGCCCTGGCTAGATACAGGTATCGAATCTGGAACTTCAAAAGGTTGGACGAGATAGCTTTCCTGGCTGGATACAGGTGTAGATCTCTGACCTGAGAATGAAAGGTAATTTCCTAGCCTGTTACAGGTGTTGATCTTCAATCTCTTCATGTAGATAACTTTCCTGTCTGGTTTCAGGTATAGATCTACAATCAATCGCTTATAGACATGCCCTGGCTAGATACAGGTATCGAATCTGGAACTCAAAAGGTTGATGATAATCATCTTTGGATTGACCTTTTCCTGAAAAGGCAAAACATTAGTTGTATGCAATGTCATGATGTATGGAATGCATGATGTCATGATGTTCTCAAAATAAACGAGATTGTGTCGTATGCACTTTATCATGTATGTACATAGGAGGTATGAGATGTGAAATGTTTATGAATGTATTTTCGTCTGGAAAATAAATCCTTGACAAATGCCGGGAAGTTTGTTGAACCCTGGGATGATGTTGAAGAGTAGAGTTCTTCGTTTCCGCTGGGGATGATGAACGAAGACAAATGCAAGAATAAACCGGTATGAGAAGATGACTCCGTTGGGGAAATAAACCTGGTGAAGAGATTACTCTATGGGGAATTACTCTGTGGGAAGAGATGCTTCGTTGAGATTTTAATGATAACTCCGCTGGGGATTCCGTTGATAAGCTCTGTTGGGGAATTTGATGAACTCCGCTGAGGATAGAGAGAACTTCTCCGAGGACGATCTTTCTGTTGTAATTTACTGAGGATAACCCAGTTAGGCTCTGGTGGGGATAACCTCTGAATATGGCCGGGGAGACGCATTTGCACTCTGCAGGAGATAAACTTCCCGAATCTACTAGGGAGATGGTTCAACTCTCCTGGGGAAACTTTTTGGACTGTACTGGGGAAATGGCTCCACGGGGGGTACCTTGTATTCCGCCGGGGAACAATCTTATACTCTGTCGAGGAATATTAAGACTGCCGGGGATGCTTGCTGAGGAATATCTGTATACTCTGCTAGAGAATGTTAAAATCTTCTGGGGATACCCAACTTTTTCTGGACTGACGGTAGACCAACTCTGCTCGAGGGAGAGTATTGCTGACTTGCTGGGAAATACCGTGCCTTTTTAGGGCTGATGGGAGATCAACTCTGCTTGGGGAGTGAAGGTATCTTGGTTATGTTCTTCAGCCGAACCTACCTTGGTACCTTGGTGGACAGAGCAACTAGATTGCTTAGACGATTCTTATTGCCCCTGTTTCTGATATCACCTGTAATCAGTCCTTTGTTTCGTATGCAAATATTTGTGATTAGCAATTAATGTCAAATGCATATATCAAAAATGAACATTGGACGTTCTTTGCAAAACAAGACAGATAAAGGAAAAACAACTTGAAATTTGTCTGAAAAATGAGCTTGCATTGATTTTGAAATTTGCCTGTAAATAGGCGTTTTTTATACAAGAGGCTAACGTCCTAGTAAGAGAACGCCGCCAAACAAAATAGAGTTTATACAATTTGTGAAAAGGAAAACAAAACAGCTATGTGAAAACTCCCACTGGGTTCCAACTCTGCTATCGCCTTTATGTCTTCAAGTGTCTCATCACTTTGCTGCTTAGTTGAAGATGAAGCTGATTGATCGGTGCCGTTCGAGCCTGATGGTCGATACCGAAGTCTGGGTGCAGGGTGATCCAATGAGACATAGTATTACGCTTATCCCTAACTTTTTCCTGGACCGCCCTTTCGGGTTTTCAGTCCACCGGGATACCCTTTTTTGCCCAAGCCGCCTTTTCAGGTTTTCGACTTTCCGGGTGTACATATTTTTTCGTTTTCATCCCTTATTTTTGCCCAAACCCTTTTGGTTCGCCGGGAAGCCCTTATTTTTGCCTAGGCCAGTCGACCTAGCGGGTCTTTAATCACGCGTAGTATCTTTTTACTATGTCTGCATTGGCGGGGTGAGGAAGGTCGTCACCATCCATGGTTGTTAGAATCATCGCTCCTCCTGAGAAGATATTCTTGACCACAAATGGCCCTTCGTATGTGGGGGTCCATTTTCCCCTGGGATCACCTTGAGGTAGAATGATGCTCTTGATTACCAAGTCTCTGACTTGATACTCTTGTCGTCTGACTCTCTTGTTAAATGCCTTTATCATCCGTTTTTGGTACGTCTGACCATGACAAATAGCAGTAAGTCTCTTTTCGTCGATTAGGTTTAATTGATCAAGCCGAGTCTGGATCCAGTCATCTTCACTCAAACCTGCATCCTTCATTATTCGGAGAGAGGGTATCTGGACTTCAATAGGCAAGACTGCCTCCATGCCATATACCAAGGCAAAGGGAGTTGCCTCTGTTGACGTCCGTGCTGAGGTACGGTACCCATGAAGAGCAAACGGTAACATCTCGTGCCAATCTTTGTAGGTCACTGTCATCTTCTGCACAATCTTCTTGATATTCTTATTTTCCGCTTCGACAGCCCCATTCATCTTCGGCCGGTGAGGAGAAGAGTTGTGATGCTGTATCTTGAATTGCTCGTAGAGCTCAGTGATCATCTTGTTGTTAAGATTGGTACCATTATCCGTAATGATCCTCTCAGGTACACCGTATCGACAGATCAGGTTATGCCGAATGAACCGTGCCACGACATTCTTGGTTACGATGGCAAAGGAAGCTGCTTCAACCCACTTCGTAAAGTAATCAATCGCTACCAGGATGAAGCGATGCCCATTGGATGCCGTAGGTCTGATCTCGCCGATCATATCAATGCCCCACATTGCAAAAGGCCAAGGTGTTGTCAAGACGTTCAAGGGAACTGGAGGAATGTGCACCTTATCAGCATAGATCTGGCATTTGTGACACGTCCGAGAATGTTGATAACAGTCGGCTTCCATTGTGGACCAGTAATATCCTTCCCGTAGGATTTTCTTTGCCATGGTATGTCCACTGGAATGAGTTCCGAAGGTACCTTCATGCAGTTCTTCCATGATCCTTTCTGCTTCAGTTTTATCCACACAACGCAGCAAGGTTGAATCATGGTTTCGTTTATAGAGAATGTCATTGTTGAGGAAGAACTTTGCCGCGAACCTTCTCAGAAACTTCTTGTCATTAACAGATGCGCCCTCGGGGTATTCTTGAGCTTCAAGGTATCTCTTCACTTCATGATACCAAGGTTTTTCAGTTACCTCTTCAGCCTCAAGATCACAGCAATGTGCAGGTGTGATCGGTGGAAATAGAACTGACTGTTTTTAGCTGGTTCGCGAAATGTCGCGGTAAGCAAGAGTCACCACCGTCTTTTATATTCTCCAACATGGAAAGGATAAAAGCACAGCAAAATTCCTTCTTTGAGAATGTTTCTCGGTTCGGGAGGTAGATTTATAGAAAGGGAAGGTGTTAGCACCCTTTCTATCCATGGTTATCCATGGGCTCTTAGGTACTTGCTCTTATGTTTTCAAAATTTGTTTGCTTTTCAAGTGTGTGTGGGTTTTGAAAAAGTTCGTTTGGAAAACTTCTAAGTAACTCTTGTATCAGTCCTCAAGAGTGTATGAAATGTTTTGTTTGAAAACTTTTTGAAAGTGTGGGGTGCGAAAAGATGTTTTTGTTTGTTTGAAAGAGCAAGTACCCATGAGAATCTACCTACTCTAAGGAATTAAGCTGTGTAAGATTCCTTTAGATAGTGTTATCCCATCATTGAGAGGTAGGTAGCACCATCGTTGGAGGTATTCGGGTCAATTCGATTATCGGGACAATGTGGTCACCGAAGCAATGGTAGGACACCTTAGCAGTAACCCTAATGTCCTAGATCCTTTTATCCGAGGCAACTGTTTCGAGGCAACTGGATCTTTAGACAGGAGGGCGACCTCTAAGACACCCTATACTTGATGACCACGTTCGAGGCAACCAGTGAGGCGTACCCTAGGGGTGTCATGTGCATGTGTGTTCAATTTTAGTTAAATTGTCTTTGCATGTTATTTGTGAGCTACGGATTAATTTTATTTGTCATACATTCTTGCATGCATAATTAACAGTTAGGAGTGCGGAAAATAAATTGCAGACATGTAAATCTAGCTATTACAAGGCGCGGGTCTATACATCACCAAAAACAACAACCCGTTTGGAAAATAAAAATGCGAGAATTTAAAAGTAAGCGATAAAGTTCTAATTAATTATTACATTTCCTGAGCAGATACAAAATAATGAAAAAAAGATAAATACGCGTGAAAGATTGAATCGGGAACGTCCTGAGGGTTTTGACCCTTTTTTTGAGAAAGAATGAGATTGTCCTTTTTTGCAATTAATTAAAAATTAAGCTAATTTACTAATTAACTAATTTATTAAAAAAATGTTTTTGTATTTTTATGTTTTTAATGAAAATAAAAATAAGGATTTAAAAGTCAAAAGAAAAAAAACCTAGTTCTAAATTTATTTTAGTTATTAAGAAAAAGATTAAAGTTGCCTATTTAAACTAATTAACTAATTATAATTTATTTACAAAATAAGTTAATAAATAATAAAAATGTTTTTTTTGTTTTTCTGAATTTTATGGTGAAAAAATGTTAATTAATTGGTTGGTGAGTAATTAATAAAAAAAAACAATAGAAATAAATAAAGCAATTAAAAGAAAGAAAAATAAATAATAAAAAAATGCAAACCCAAAAGAAGGGGTGATGGGTCAGCAAGGGGGTTTGCTTAGAAATCTGAGGCCCATTAAGAAGCAAGCCTGTTTGACCTTTGCAATTGGCTGCGTGTGCTTTGACTGAAGAACATGGTATTCCTCCTCTCATGGCCTTTGGATGGCTGTTGAAGACACTTGGCACGCTGGATGGGCAAGGTGCATGATGGAACACGCTTAGTGGCCTGCATGTGAACATATGATGGAAAAAGAGAAATAATTATTTGGGGGACCTGGGAATCGAACCCAGGTCCCAAGGGATGATTCCTGTACGCCTTAGCCAGTTGAGTTGTGTGTTCAATTTGAAATAATAATAACAACTAAATATTATATTAGTAAATCAACGCATCCCCTGGAAAAAAAATAACGCGCGTTATTTATTTGAACCGGCCAATCACGCTGCAACACCTAATCATCTTCTTCATCAAAATCCCTGGTTATTTACCTGCGGATTTTTATCCGCAGGTAGTTTCATAGGCTTGTCCTAGAATCGTCCCTAGGCCATGAAAACCCATTCCAAGATCATGGTTGATCTCGTCTCCACCTCCTGAATCCATCCATGCTCATCATTTGCTCTGATTTCACCTGAAAATAAAATGCCTAAAAACAACCCACACAAACCCTAAGAGCGGATATCACCATATGAGGCCTAAAAACCAAATCAGCTATTACAGTTATGTTGGAAATCAAGCAAGCAATATGATTATGCCAATATCTTTGAGAAAAAATGCAAGAATGGAGAGTATAGATTTCGTGTACAGGGGTGAGTTTGGAAGAACTTACAGCGCTTGATATGGAGTCTTAGGACGTGGCAAGGATTGCTTTAGCTTCAGGGTATGGCAAGGAAGAGAGTCACGTTCTCCTTTTTGCCTGAAAATGCTTGCAACACTCCTTTTGATCTCACACTTTTTTGACACTTTTTTGGATTTTGCTCTGGCCGTTTGTGCACTTTCTAGGTCGTGAATTAGGTCTGGCATGACTGCTTATGTATGTGTGAACGCATTTAGGTCAGCAGCTGAGCCTGAAATCCATTGCATTGATGGTTTGAGATTCTTGTTTATCACCATTAAAGGACTTTCCAAACTTGGTCCAAAACTTGGATTTTATGCACAAAAAGAGCTTGCACGAATTTGTGAGTTGGCATATGCTGTATGAAAGCCATTTAAACCACAAGATGTTATCCCATTAATTTTTTAGATTTTATTTGAATTTTTATGGATTTAAAATGAATTAAATCAATAAAAATTAAATAAAAATGGAAAAATAAATGTTTGATCTTGAAATTAATCATGGGACACGTGTATGGCATGACAAGGCTGAATCAAGTGGAAGAAAGTGGGCCCTTTTGTCAAAAATTGAAGTTTTAAGGATAGTTGACTTTTGCCATTTCACAAAAATTTCCCAACTTCTCCAATGCATATCTTGCTCAATTCTGATCATATGAACATGTTCTTGGACATTTTGGAAAGGTCTTGAAGCCCTATAACCAATGCCTTTGGTCCCATGTCATTTTGATTTACCAATCTCAAGTTATGGTCTTTGACTTAAAATGCCTTTTTGTTGACTTTTGAAAATGACCTATAATGTTGAAATTGATAACTTTTTGTGAGAGAATTTCTTAGACTTGGAATGTGAAGATGAGTTGTAGGAAATGTCATTCCCTTCAAAATGAGAATTGGATGGGATTTTTCTGATGAACCGTGAAAAAGTTATGCCTTGGTCAAGTTACAGTTGACTTTTCAACTGTCCAAAAATGGAAACTTTTGCATCTTGATGATTTTTGAGCCATGTTTGTGGAATCATGATCAAGACTTGATCAAATGATGATTGTGGCTTCAAAATAAGATGTTGACCAAAAAATTTGACTTTTGACTGCCAAATGACCATTTTACCCCTACATTTGATTGTGAAGCAAATAGGGCTTTTGACATTGCAATTTGATGTTGTGAGTCTTGCAACTTGACATGTAGATGCTTGACAATGTATATAGGCATATGTGACTTGATTGAGCCCTTTAAAACCTCAACTTCCTTGCAAGAACCAAAACCCTAATTTTGAATTATTAGGAGGCAGTTGGATTGTGCAATCTTTGAGAAGTCTTAAACCATTTGAATATTGATCTTGACAAACCTTGAAGAATATGGGAGGGAAAATTTTGGGGTACAACAGTTTCCCCTGTTCAATATTCTTAGACCTGAGGATGTAGATTGGCTTGTGTGCCTTTCGTGATCCGAAGGTGGAAGATGATTGAACACTAGAGTGCCCAGAAATTTGCACTCACATAGTAGAATATCAGCAGTGGGATGGCGGGAATGGGCTTATAGATGCCATTTGGAAGTGATGGATAGGAGGATGGGCTTATAGATGCCATCTGGAGATGCGACAGAATCTTGTCGGGAATGGGCTTATAGATGCCATTTGGAGATTGTCTGTTGAGTTGTAATTTTGTGAGTTGAAAGAGGGAACCTGTGTAGGGTTACCTGATGATGGGCTCGTGTAAAACTGCATCTTGGAAAGAAGGAAACCCGTGTAGGGTTAACTGATGATGAGCCCGTGTGAAGCTGCATCTGAAATGGAGAAGAAACCTGTGTGGGGTTACTTTGATGACGAGCCCGTGTGAAACTGCATCTGGAGCTGAGAAGGAAACCTGTGTAGGGTTTACTGATGACGAGTCCGTGTAAAACTGCATCCTTGGAAATGGAGAACCTGTGTAGGCTTTCTGGGTGACGAGTCCGTGTAAAACTTCATCTTTGGAAAGAGAGAACCTGTGTAGGGTTTCTTGATGACGAGTCCGTGTAAAACTACGTCTGGAGAGAGAGAACCTGTGTAGGGTTTCTTTGGGATAAGTTTGTGTAAAACTTCTTGAGGAACCAGGGTAAGGTTACCTTGGGATAAATCCGTGTAAGACTTTGGGAGGAACCGGTGTAGGTTTACCTTGAGATAAGTCTGTGTAAGACTTTTGGAGGAACCGGGGTAAGGTTACTGCAGGGTAAGTTCGTGTAAAACTTCTTGATGAACCGGGGTAAGGTCATCTTGAGATAAGTCTGTGTAAGACTTCTGGAGGAACCGGGGTAAGGTTACTGCAGGGTAAGTTCGTGTAAAACTTCTTGATGAACCGGGGTAAGGTCATCTTGAGATAAGTCCGTGTAAGACTTTTTCTGAAAGAAAAAGGAACCAGTGTGGGGTTGCCTGATGATGAGTTCGTGTAAGACTACATCTGAAGTTGAGAGGGAACCAGTATGGGGTTGCTTCATGATGAGTTCGTGTAAGACTACATCTAAAGTTGAGAAGGAACCGGTGTGGGGTTGCTTCATGATGATCAAGTAGATGATTGTCCTGTCTGGTTTCAGATATTAACCCATGATCAGTCGTCCACATAATTTTCCTGGCTTGTTACCAATGTTGACCTGGAACTGTAGAGGTAGATGGTAATCATCTTTGATTGACCTTTTCCTGAAAAGGCAAAACGTTAGCTGTATGCAGTGTCATGGTGCATGAACTTCATGATATTAAGATGTTCTCAAGAGTAAATGAGATTTGTGTTGTATGATGCGTATGCATGTCATAATGCATGAAGATGTGATGTTTATGAATGTGTTTTCGTCTGGGAAAATAAATCATTGACGATTGCCGGGAAGTTTGTTGAATCCTGGGCTGATGTTGAAGAGTAGAGTTCTTCGTTTCCGCTGGGGATGATGGTTGTAAGAATAAACTGGTAGGAGAAGATGACTCCGTTGGGGAATAAACTTGTTGGAGAGATTACTCTGTGGGGAATTACTCTGTGGGGAGAGATACTTCGCTGAGGTTTTGAAGATAACTCCGCCGGGGATTCCGTTGATAAGTTATGTTGGGGAATTTGATGAACTCCGCTGGGGGATAGGAAGAACTTCGTCGAGGACGATCTTTCCGTGGTAATTAGCTGAGGATAACCCAGTTAGTCCCTGGTGGGGAATCACCTTCTGAATAAAGCCGGGGAGAGGCTTTTGCACTCTGCAGGGATAAGCTTCCGAAATCTACTGGGTATAACGATTCAATTCTCCTGGGGAAACTTTTGAACTGTATTGGGGAATGGCTCCACTAGGGTGTCTGGTATTCCGCAGGGGAACAATCTTATATTAAGACTGCCGGGGATGCTTGCTTAGGAACATTTGTATACTCCGCTGGGGAATGTTGAGATTTTCGGGGGATACCCAACTTCCTTAAGGCTGACAATAGACTAACTCTGCTTGGGGAGAGTGTTGCTGACTTGCTAGGGATACTGTGCCTTTCCAGGGCTGATGGGAGACCAACTCTGCTCGGGGAGAGTATTGCTGATTCTGGTCTTGCTCTACGGGGGGTGAAGGTATCTTGGTCATGTTCTTCAGCTGAACTTACCCTGGTACCTCGGTGGACAGAGCAACCAGATCGCTTAGACAATTCCTATTGCCCTAGTTTCTGTGGGAGAAGGTACCTGTGAGGAGCCTGATAACTTCCGATTTGACAAATCTTCTTCTGGTAGGCAAGTGACGAGATGACGGGACATAGTCGTACGCTTTGATCCCTAATTTTTTCCTGGACCGCCCTTTCGGGTTTTTTGTCAAACGGGATACTCATTTTTGCCCAAGCCGCCTTTTCAGATTTTCGACTTGCCGGGTGTACAAATTTTTTCATTTTCATCCCTTATCTTTTCCCGAACCCTTTTGGTTCGCCGGGAAGCCCTTATTTTTGCCTAGGTGTGTCAACCTACCGGGTCTTTGGTTATGCGCAGTATTTTTTTTGACTATGTCCACGCTCTCAGAATGTAGGGAGGTGCCCCTGTTGTTGTGTTGTGTCGCCATACTACCAGAAGATCTTCGTTTGATCGTGCAAGATTCGTCACGGGAATTCATATCCAATGCCCCAAGTGATTCAGCCGGAGATTTGCCCCGGGTTATTTGGCATTTTGAGAGATTCTCCGAATCTTGACTTAACTGCCCCAGATGATGGACCATGATCATGTCTGCCCCTTGGTTGGAAGTGCTTCTGTTCATTAGATATTCTTCATGCGAATTTCTCTGATGTCTGAACAAATAGTCATATGCAAACAATGTTATTTTAAAAATGCAAAGCTTATGCCTGTCTTGAAGTTTTTTTTTGAAAATGTATTTCTTCAGTAAAACAAGCAAATTTTGTAAAATGTGATGTCAACTCAGGATTTTACAGTGAGCCTTAAGGAGTCAAGATACCTTTGTAACAGTATGCTTTTGAACTAACCCATGCTTCAGCTAGGACTTTTAAGGGTTGTAGCGTGGCCTGGTTCATGGTTTAAGAAACAAAGGATAAAGGCTCAAATTTTATTTGTACCCACCCGCTCTTCGTGATGTTCTTCGATCCTAAACTCAGCTGATCATGCATTAAACCTTGTTTGAGTCTTTGCTTTGATATACCAGTGATGGTTCGGATATTGACAGTTTATTTTGAATAGGCAGTCATTTCCCTTTTTTTTTTGGTTGAGGGTTTGTATGACCTCTTTCTTCTTTTGATTTTATTATCCCTGTTTTTTGCCTGAACTGTTTCTTTTGGTATTTACAATCAGCGGGATGCCCCAGTTTTTGTAAATCTCCTTCATAGTTTTTGACTTATTGGGCTTTTGTTGTTGAGGGATGATGACTGCCCGCCTTTATGATTATTCGGAACCATCATTGTCTTTCGTTTTGCAAGGGCTTCTTTGGTGCCACTCGTTGTGCACCTGGATCAAACTGAGAGAACTACCCTGCCCCAGGTTATGATTAAGGGTTTTGATTTTTGAAAAGAAAAACTCCTACTTCTGTGGCTTAGAGGGGTTGACGAGGGATTATCTTCCTTATAACTCCGGTGTTTAGGAATTGAAACAATGCATGTACCTCATCAGTGGGGTCTATTCAAAAGCATACTGTAAAGATCGTGGTATCGTTTTCGTCATCTTCCCTCAAGAATTTTCAATCGAGAGTTGAACATCAAGAAAAAAATAAAAGCAATTTTGAATATAGAGAACACAATTACTTCAAAACAGACACGTGTAATGCATTAATGAAATAATAGAGTTTGACATGATAATTGTTTGAATAAGCATAGAAAAATACAATATCAGAATTTAAATGAACAAGAGTCTCTCAATCCTAGCCATGTTTTGGCAAGGGAGCAGTGATCACATCGGGAGTCTCAGCAGGCTCGAATTCGATCTCCTTGGCGTCAATCATGTTCTGAATCTTGTATTTCAGCGCCCAACAATCCTCAGTATTCTGCCCCGGGCTTCCGGAATGATAAGCACACCTCGCATCTGGGTTGTAGTTTGGAGAAGAGGTCTTGGGATTTGTAGGAGGGTTGATCACCGCAATCAGATTCATTTTCAACATGTGCTGCAATGCTTGTGACAATGGCATGTTGATGTTGGTGAATTGTCTTTTAGGCTCGTCTGGCCTTCGCTGATTTCCCTTTGGCGGTTGTCAGCGTGACACAGAACCTGAGATCATGACTGCCCCTACGTGTTGGTCACGATGATCCTTCTGACTTTACGCAACATTGGACTCTTTCTTGAATGGTTTCTTCTCAGCGTTCGAGGAGTCACCCTTTTATATCTTCCCGGACTTGATACCAGCTTCTATCCTCTCACCAGTTAAGATCAGATCTGTGAACCCAGCAGAAGAATTCCCAATCAGATGGTTGAAGAAAGGACCAGACAGGGTCCCCAAGAACATGTCGACGAGTTCACGGTCAGTCAAAGGAGGCTGCACCCTTCCAGCCAGGTCTCTCCACCTTTGCGCATACTCCTTAAAACCTTCACCCGTCCCAAGTGACATACCCTGGAGTTGGGTACGCGTGGGAGCGAGGTCAGAATTATACTGATACTGCTTGTAAAACGCAGTAGCCAAGTCCTCCCAGTTACGAATAATAGTTCCATCCAGTTGATAGAACCATTTGAGTTGAGTCCCTGAAAGACTTTCCTGGAAGAAATGGATCCATAAATTATTGTCAACAGTGTAAGGTTGGATCTTCCTTACATAGGATCTGAGATGTAGCTTAGGACAGGAAGCCCCGTCGTATTTCGCAAAGGCATGCGCCTTGAACTTGTGAGGGATCACCACCCCAGAAGATAAACCTAGATCTCCAAAATCCAACCCAGGTACACGTTGAATCTCCATAGCATTCAGTCGGTCCTCTAGTTGCTTGTACCTATCCTCAGCATGAGGGTACTCTTCATCATTGAAATCTGTCTCGTTGTCGGAGACCACGGGACTAGGAACCTCTCTCCCTTGTGGGCTGTCTTTCCCAACAGATGGGGTTGTCAGCTCAGCCTCATTTTTTGATCCATTCCCAGATCTGCGCCTAGGGTTGAACAAAATAGTCCTCTTCTTTTTCTTCTTCAACAGCAGAGTCTTCAATTCCTGTTGACCCTGGGATAAGCTCATGACCAGCTCTTGAAACCGGGCGTTCTGGGCCTGGAGGGCCTTGATAGCTTGTTCATTGGATGATTCAGGATTCATGATGATGGCTGAAATAAACAGCGAAGAAGATTAAGCAACCTGTAGAAAAGAGTACCTGTAATGCGATGATATATATATATGCATGCGATGTTTTCAAGGGTCTCGCGGGGTAAACAGAGAAGCTCGTTAGAATTTGAATCTGGTGGCTTGATTGAAGGAACTGCATATTATTGAGAGTCCTTCTTCAAGAGTCAAGGCTCACCATATCGAGTGGGTCATAGCCCCTGACTCAAGTTATCAACCTTGGCTAGGGGAAAATAAATCCCCTTTGCCCCTTGCTAGACATTTGATTCATCATGACCTGCATCACAAACCCTTGAGATCCTTGAAATGGATTAGTCCTTATGTAGGATGTATGCAATGGTATGATGTTATGCTATGCATGGAGTGATGTGAGTAGGCCCTGTAATGAGTCCCAATTAAGGACTGTAAACAAAACCTGCAAGGAACTCGTGTTGTTAGATAACAAGTGTGCAAGTAATTCAAGTTTGAAGGCACACAATTCATACAGAGACCTTAGAGTTTAGGCCATCATGGGGTTTGGGTACTACCCTTTTGAAGTTGGTGGGCTCAAAAACCTGTCCTATCAAAAGTAACCGGGTTCTAAGGAGCTCAATATCATTGGGTTGTTTTCTATGTTCATTGTTTTGATTTAGCCATTGAACTGGCGATCAAAATATTCCAAGAAAACAACCCTCAATGAGTGTAGTATCGAGTATCAACCAACTTCGGACTGCACCAAAGTCGGTCATCTCACTACCCCTAAAGAAGCCAGGATGGTTCAAGTAAGGTTCCTAAGGTTAGTTGATGCTTCACGACACCACGCGGCGGCCCCGTACTCTCCTTGACTTGACTCAAGGGTTACCGGTACTCACCAAAGTGCCACATCAACGTAGCAAACTGCTTCAACCGTGTCGGTATACCCCGCGCAGTTCCCTCACAGTTTTGTTGCTACCTAAAAGGTATCCCCCAGATCCGGGTTAGGATCTATGAAACTCCCAAAACAGGCCCACAATATTAAAGCAAACAAAACAAGCAATTGAAAACAAGAGTGGTCTAATCCTAAGGTACACCTCACTTTAAAGTATCCCCAGCAGAGTCGCCAGTTCTGTGATCGGTGGAAATAGAACTGACTGTTTTTAGCTGGTTCGCGAAATGTCGCGGTAAGCATGAGTCGCCACCGTCTTTTATATTCTCCAACATGGAAAGGATAAAAGCATAGCAAAATTCCTTCTTTGAGAATGTTTCTCGGTTCGGGAGGTAGATTTATAGAAAGGGAAGGTGTTAGCACCCTTTCTATCCATGGTTATCCATGGGCTCTTAGGTACTTGCTCTTATGTTTTCAAAATTTGTTTTCTTTTCAAGTGTGTGTGGGTTTTGAAAAAGTTCGTTTGGAAAACTTCTAAGTAACTCTTGTATCAGTCCTCAAGAGTGTATGAAGTGTTTTGTTTGAAAACTTTTTGAAAGTGTGAGGGTGCGAAAAGATGTTTTTGTTTGTTTGAAAGAGAAAGTACCCATGAGAATCTACCTACTCTAAGGAATTAAGCTGTGTAAGAGTCCTTTAGATAGTGCTATCCCATCATTGAGAGGTAGGTAGCACCATCGTTGGAGGTATTCAGGTCAATTCGATTATCGGGACAATGTGGTTACCGAAGCAATGGTAGGACACCTTAGCAGTAACCCTAATGTCCTAGATCCTTTTATCCGAGGCAACCGTTTCGAGGCAACTGGATCTTTAGACAGGAGGGCGACCTCTAAGACACGTTATACTTGATGACCACGTTCGAGGCAACCAGTGAGGCGTACCCTAGGGGTGGCATGTGCATGTGTGTTCAATTTCAGTTAAATTGTCTTTGCATGTTATTTGTGAGCTACGGATTAATTTTATTTGTCATACATTCTTGCAGGCATAATTAACAGTTAGGAGTGCAGAAAATAAATTGCAGACATGTAAATCTAGCTATTACAAGGCGCGGGTCTATACATCGCCAAAAACAACAACCCGTTTGGAAAATAAAAATGCGAGAATTTAAAAGTAAGCGATAAAGTTCTAATTAATTATTACATTTCCTGAGCAGATACAAAATAATGAAAAAAAGATAAATACGCGTGAAAGATTGAATCGGGAACGTCCTGAGGGTTTTGACCCTTTTTTTGAGAAAGAATGAGACTGTCCTTTTTTGCAATTAATTAAAAATTAAGCTAATTTACTAATTAACTAATTTATTAAAAAAATGTTTTTGTATTTTTATGTTTTTAATGAAAATAAAAATAAGGATTTAAAAGTCAAAAGAAAAAAAACCTAGTTCTAAATTTATTTTAGTTATTAAGAAAAAGATTAAAGTTTCCTATTTAAACTAATTAACTAATTATAATTTATTTACAAAATAAGTTAATAAATAATAAAAATGTTTTTTTTTTGTTTTTCTGAATTTTATGGTGAAAAAATGTTAATTAATTGGTTGGTGAGTAATTAATAAAAAAAAAACAATAGAAATAAATAAAGCAATTAAAAGAAAGAAAAATAAATAATAAAAAAATGCAAACCCAAAAGAGGGGGTGATGGGCCAGCAAGGGGGTTTGCTTAGAAATCTGAGGCCCATTAAGAAGCAAGCCTGCTTGACCTTTGCAATTGGCTGCGTGTGCTTTGACTGAAGAACATGGTATTCCTCCTCTCATGGCCTTTGGATGGCTGTTGAAGACACTTGGCACGCTGGATGGGCAAGGTGCATGATGGAACACGCTTAGTGGCCTGCATGTGAACATATGATGGAAAAAGAGAAATAATTATTTGGGGGACCTGGGAATCGAACCCCCAAGGGATGATTCCTGTACGCCTTAGCCAGTTGAGCTGTGTGTTCAATTTGAAATAATAATAACAACTAAATATTATATTAGTAAATCAACGCATCCCCTGGAAAAAAATAACGCGCGTTATTTATTTGAACCGGCCAATCACGCTGCAACACCTAATCATCTTCTTCATCAAAATCCCTGGTTATTTACCTGCGGATTTTTATCCGCAGGTAGTTTCGTAGGCTTGTCCTATAATCGTCCCTAGGCCATGAAAACCCATTCCAAGATCATGGTTGATCTTGTCTCCACCTCCTGAATCCATCCATGCTCATCATTTTCTCTGATTTCACCTGAAAATAAAATGCCTAAAAACAACCCACACAAACCCTAAGAGCGGATATCACCATATGAGGCTTAAAAACCAAATCAGCTATTACAGTTATGTTGGAAATCAAGCAAGCAATATGATTATGCCAATATCTTTGAGAAAAAATGCAAGAATAGAGAGTATAGATTTCGTGTATAGGGGTGAGTTTGGAAGAACTTACAGCGCTTGATATGGAGTCTTAGGACGTGGCAAGGATTGCTTTAGCTTCAGGGTATGGCAAGGAAGAGAGTCACGTTCTCCTTTTTGCCTGAAAATGCTTGCAACACTCCTTTTGATCTCACACTTTTTTGACACTTTTTTGGATTTTGCTCTGGCCGTTTGTGCACTTTCTAGGTCGTGAATTAGGTCTGGCACGACTGCTTATGTATGTGTGAACGCATTTAGGTCAGCAGCTGAGCCTGAAATCCATTTCATTGATGGTTTGAGATTCTTGTTTATCACCATTAAAGGACTTTCCAAACTTGGTTTAAAACTTGGATTTTATGCACAAAAAGAGCTTGCACGAATTTGTGAGTTGGCATATGCTATATGAAAGCCATTCAAACCACAAGATGTTGTCCCATTAATTTTTTAGATTTTATTTGAATTTTTTATGGATTTAAAATGAATTAAATCAATAAAAATTAAATAAAAATGGAAAAATAAATGTTTGATCTTGAAATTAATCATGGGACACGTGTATGGCATGACAAGGCTGAATCAAGTGGAAGAAAGTGGGCCCTTTTGTCAAAAATTGAAGTTTTAAGGATAGTTGACTTTTGCCATTTCACAAAAATTTCCCAACTTCTCCAATGCATATCTTGCTCAATTCTGATCATATGAACATGTTCTTGGACATTTTGGAAAGGTCTTGAAGTCCTCTAGCCAATGCCTTTGGTCCCATGTCATTTTGATTTACCAATCTCAAGTTATGGTCTTTGACTTAAAATGCCTTTTTGTTGACTTTTGAAAATGACCTATAATGTTGAAATTGATAACTTTTTGTGAGAGAATTTCTTGGACTTGGAATGTGAAGATGAGTTGTAGGAAATGTCATCCCCTTCAAAATGAGAATTGGATGGGATTTTTCTGATGAACCATGAAAAAGTTATGCCTTGGTCAAGTTACAGTTGACTTTTCAGTTATCCAAAAATGGAAACTTTTGAATCTTGATGATTTTTGAGCCATGTTTGTGGAATCATGATCAAGACTTGATCAAATGATGATTGTGGCTTAAAAATAAGATGTTGACCAAAATTTTTGACTTTTGACTGCCAAATGACCATTTTACCCCTGTATTTGATTGTGAAGCAAATAGGGCTTTTGACTGTGCAATTTGATGCTGTGAGTCTTGCAACTTGACATGTAGATGCTTGACAATGTATATAGGCATATGTGACTTGATTGAGCCCTTGAAAACCTCAACTTCCTTGCAAGAACCAAAACCCTAATTTTGAATTATTAGGAGGCAGTTGGACTGTGCAATCTTTGAGAAGTCTTAAACCATTTGAATATTGATCTTGACAAACCTTGAAGAATATGGGAGGGCAAATTTTGGGGTACAACAGCAGGTTCATCCAATTTCCAAATAATGATCCGGGGAGCCTCGTTGTCCCATTTGACTTTGAACATAGAAGACATCGTAGCTAACGCGTCCGCCAACTGATTCTCCTCTCTTGGGAAATGTTCAAAGGTTATCTCCTCGAAATGGGGAAGCAACATCAACACATACTCCTTATAAGGAATGAGATTTGGGTGTTTCGTATCCCACTCGCCTTTGATCTGACTGATCACGAGAGCGGAATCTCCGAAGACACTCAGAAACTTGATCCTTAGGTCAATTGCAGCTCGAAGACCCATGATGCAAGCTTCATACTCCGCCATGTTGTTCGTGCAGTTGAAACATAGTCGGGCGGTAAGTGGAGTATGAGAGCCTTTGGGAGATATGATCACAGCGCCAATACCGTTACCCAAAGCGTTTGAGGCTCCGTCAAAGTGCATAGACCATCGGGATCCTTCCTCAGGTCCTTCATCCGGTCCAGGTATTTCACAATCAGTCACTACCATGATATTCTCGTCTGGACACTCAAAGTTCATAGATTGGTAGTCATTCACTGCCTGATGTGCCAAATGGTCGGCCAATACACTTCCCTTGATTGCTTTTTGAGTCGTGTACTGGATGTCGTATTCAGTCAAGATCATCTGCCATCTTGCTATTCTTCCGGACAAGGCAGGCTTTTCGAAGATGTACTTGATTGGATCCATTTTTGAAATCAACATAGTAGTGTGAGTCAACATATACTGTCTCAGCCGGGGAGCAGCCCATACCAAAGCACAGCAAGTTTTCTCGAGCAGTGAGTATCGGGTCTCACAGTCGGTAAGCTTTTTGCTAAGGTAATAAATAGCATGCTCTTTTCAGCCAGACTCGTCATGCTGCCCCAGCACACACCCCATTGAGCTGTCAAGCACTGTCAAGTATAAGATTAGAGGTCTCCCTTCAACTGGCGGCATGAGAATAGGTGGCTCTTGGAGATACTCTTTGATTCTCTCGAAAGCGGCCTGACATTCATCGTTCCAACGTACTACCTGATCTTTCTTCAGCAGCTTGAAAATTGGTTCACAAGTAGGAGTTAGGTGCGAGATGAATCGGGCAATGTAGTTCAGCCGTCCTAGAAAGCCTCTGACTTCCTTCTCTGTCTTAGGAACTGGCATCTCTTGTATGGCTTTCACTTTGGCAGGGTCCACTTGAATGCCTTTGTCGCTCACGACGAAACCTAGTAGTTTTCCAGATCTCACCTCGAAGGTGCACTTGTTAGGGTTCAATCTCAGCTTGTACAACTTCAAACCGTCAAACCGTTTCTGTAAATGGTCAAGGTGTTCCTCCTCAGTTTGGGACCTTGCAATCATATCGTCGACGTACACTTCGATCTCATGATGGATCATATCATGAAACAAAGCAACCATGGCACGTTGGTAGGTTGCCCCAGCATTTTTCAACCCAAACGGCATGACCTTGTAGCAAAAGGTGCCCCACTGAGTAACAAAAGTGGTCTTCTCCATATCTTCGGGAGCCATCTTGATTTGATTATAACAGGAGAAACCGTCCATGAAGGAGAATACTTTATGCTGAGCAGTGTTGTCAACCAGAACATCGATGTGAGGCAGCGGGAAGTCTTCCTTGGGGCTTGCCCTGTTCAAATCCCTGTAATCAACACACATTCGGACCTTACCATATTTCTTCGGCACTGGAACCACATTGGCAACCCACTGAGGGTAAGAAGTTACTGCTAGAAACCCGGTGTTGAATTGTTTCATAACCTCAGTTTTGATTTTCTTGGACATCTCTAGACGCATACGGCGGACCTTCTGCTTTACCGGAGGGCATTCTTCCTTGGTAGGAAGATGATGAACCACAATTTCGGTATCCAACCCAGGCATGTCTTCGTAAGACCAGGCAAAGATTTCCACATAGTCATGCAGCATCTGAATCAACCGTTGTTTCACTGAGTTCCAGATTGGCACCAATCTTGACTTCCTTTCTGTCTGTCTCATTACCCAGATTTACCGTTTCCACTGGCTCTTCATGTGCCTGAATGGCCCTCTCTTCCTGGAGTAGTAGTCTTGCAAGCTCACCAGGCACTTCGCAATCATCTCCACCTTCGTCTTCGGCTAAGTTGATCGGATTTTCAAAGTCATAACTGGCAATAGCAGAGTCGTTACCAGTGAGATCCAGAGTGGATTGGGACCTGAATATGTGAGGGTGTGTAAATATAGCTGTTTTGCAATATATAATAAAGAAATACAAGGAGCGCAAGATTTGAAATGCAAAAAACGTCCAATGCTTTTATTAATGATATATGAAAATGACACACAAAAGCCCTCACACATGAAACCACGGTGCCCCGGGTAAGACACCGGGCTATAAAGTTTAGTAATATTGTCTGTTTACAAATTCAAAACAAAGGAGTTCATTACTGTGTGACAAAAGTAATAGGTACGAAGTCTTTCGCAGTCCAGTTGTTAAGTCCACCATCGGTCGTTGGGTAGATCTAGCTGTCGAATTCAGATTCTTCCACGTCGCCTTCAATAGCATTTACTCCTGGGTTGGTGATGAATACAGGAGGCCTTCCAATCCTTGCCTTACGAACAGCCCTCTAAGCTTCTGCAGTGAAACCCAAACCAAACTTATCAGTCTTCGGAGTGAAATCAGGAAGTCGGCCCCAATTTGCACACTCACCCTTCTCAATAACAGCCCGGGCATCCTTTAAGGAAGCCATCTTCAACGGAGAGCCTTCAATCACAGCTTCAGCTGACGCCAACGTCTGAGGAACCTCTTCAAAATGTTGAAAGGGGGTCTCAATGAACTCCCCATCCATTTCTATGTACCGGAACAAATTGAGGTGGCTGACCATATACTCTTCCTCCCCCTGCACTGTAACAATCTTCCCTCTGACCGGGCACTTAAGCTTCTGATGTAGTGTGGAGGTCACAGCCCAAGCCTTATGGATCCATGGATGGCCCAGCAAACAAGAATAGGATGGACGAATGTCCATCACATAGAAAGTAGAGTCAAAGACCTGAGAACCAACCCTGATTGGAATATCAACCTCGCCATGTACCATCCTTTTGGACCCGTCAAAGGCCCGGACCACAATGTTACTTGGCTTCAGCTCCAAACCCTTGCAATCCAACCTGTCTAGAGCTTTCTTGGGTAATACGTTCAACGAGGAACCAGTGTCAACCAGAACATGGGCAAGAGTAGTGCCCCTGCATTCAATAGAGACATGCAGAGCATCGTTGTGGTTCTTCCCTTTTGCAGTCAGATCAGCGTCGGAGAAACCCAAACCATTATCAGCAGTTAAATTGGCCACACAATCGGTAAATTGATCAACAGATGTCTCTTGTGGCACGTGGGCCGTCTTCAGGAAGGAAATCAGAGCCTTGGCATGGGCCTCTGAACACAATAACAGTGATAGCATAGAAATTTTAGACGGGGTGTGCCCCAACTGCTCAACTACATTAAAATCACTCTTCTTGATAATCTTAAGAATCTCTTCCATCTCCTACTTGGAAGCTTAAACATTGGTCGTCTTTGGTGCCTCCGTCTGGGCAGGCATGTCGGTAGCGATCCCTTTGCCCCGAGCGTCAGATGACTCGGCAGCAGGGGTAGAAACAGGAACTTGGTCAGGAAGGGAAGCAGGTACACTTGCAGGTGTGATGACAAGAGGTCTCTGGATAGCTGGAGGTGCAATATCTGGTGAGAAGAGCCTACCACTACGAGTGACTTTGGCAGGCCCGGTGATGTTGCTGACGCCGGTACTAGTATCAAACTCTTGTTTAACTCCAAGCACATAAACATCTGCCTCATAGTGCCAAGGAACAGCTTTGTAAGATGTATAGGGGATGGGCCCCGAAACAGTAATGATTATGGGTGCAATCTTCTGAGCAGGCATGATTTTGACAGGATTCTTTGAGGGAGCCTTAGGAGAGTTGTTAAAAATAGTAATAATGGACAACTCTTCAGTAGGGGTAGCAGGAACAACAATCTTCTCGAACAAGATCTCTTTATTATCCATCAGGTTCTGGATACCTAACTTCAACAAAGGACAACCAGCAGGTGAAACAGAACATAGAAGGCAACCTTTACTACATCCAGGAAATAAACCGGCTAGCAACAGGTTCCTTTTGACAGTCAACAACGGAGTAACAATATCATCCACGGAGGCTACATACAGATCTTCCACCACGACATTCACTCCATGCTTGGGCATGGGAGCAGTCAAAACATTGGGCCTTTCGGGTGCCTCGAACTCTATTTCTTTAGCATCAATAAGGTCCTGAACCTTATTCTTCAGAGCCCAACAATCATCTGTGTTATGTCCCGGGCTTTTAGAATGATAAGCGCAGCGGGCGTTGGGATTGTACTTTGGAGAGGTTGTGTTCACAATCTTCGGAGCTTCTCTCAGAGTTACCAGATTGGTTGTCAGTAACTGCGGCAATACCTGGGACAAGGTCATGCTGAGTCGAGTAAACTGCCTTTTATGTCTCTCACCCCTTTGTTGGTTATATTGCTGAGGAGCAGCAGTAGGCTTTGAGATTACCACCGCGTTGACAGCTTGGCGGCGTTCCAGTTTATTCTGTCTCCTTGAACCATATACAGCACTAGATTCCTTCTTGAATGGTTTCTTTTTAGAGCTCGAGGAAGCATCCTTCTGTATCTTCCCAGAATTGATACCAGCTTCTATTCTCTCACCAGTCAAGATAAGGTCTGTAAACCCGGCAGAAGAATTTCCAATCAAATGGTTGAAGAACGGACCAGACAGGGTCCCCAAGAACATATCCACAAGTTCACAGTCAGTCAAAGGTGGCTGCACCCTTCCAGCTAGGTCTCTCCATTTTTTAGCGTAATCTTTAAATCCTTCACCCGTCCCTAGTGACATACCCTGGAGTTGGGTACGCGTAGAAGCGAGGTCGGAATTATACTGATACTGCTTGTAAAACGCAGTAGCCAAATCCTCCCAGTTACGGATACTGACTCCATCCAGCTGATAGAACCATTCGAGTTGAGTCCCTGAAAGACTATCCTGGAAGAAATGGATCCACAAATTCTTGTCAGCCGTATAAGGTTGGATCTTCCTTACATACGATCGGAGGTGCAGCTTAGGACAGGAAGCTCCGTCGTATTTTGCAAAAGCAGGCGCCTTGAACTTATGTGGGATCACCACTCCAGAGGATAAACCTAGATCTCCAAAATCCAACCCAGGCACATGTTGAATCTCCATAGCACTTAAATGGTCCTCTAGCTGTTTGTACCTATCCTCGGCAGGAGGATATTGTTCATCATTATAATCTGTCTCGTTGTCGGATACCACGGGACTAGGAACCCCTCCTTCTTGGGGACTACCTTTCCCTACAGATGGGGTAGTTAGTTCAACCTCATTCTGCAGTGCATTCCCATATCTACGTCCGGTATTGAACAAGACAATCCTCTTCTTCTTCTTCTTCATAAGCAGAGTCTTCAACTCCTGTTGACCTTGGGCTAGGCTCATAACCATCTCTTGGAACTGGGCATTCTGGGCCTGGAGGGCCTTAATAGCTTGTTCATTAGTAGGTTCAGAAGTCATGATGATTTCTGAAATAAACAGCGAAGAAGATAAGTGACCTGTAAAAAGGGTACATGTTATGCATATGATGCATGGTATGCTATTTATGCAATGCATTCAAGGGTTCGAAAATTCAAATTCGTTGTAAACAAAAAGGAACACACGTTATGTTAAGAAGTAAATTGTTTAGTACATCAATGCCTCATGGGCTAAATATTATAAAATACTTAATGCCAAAATACATTGCGCATCCTCTTTGGAGCGATGTAGGTGTTGAGGGTCTTTTCCTCGTGAAGTAGGCGGGTGAGCTCCAAGACCTTCTTCTCACTGGCATGTAGATTGGCTTCAAGAGAATTCCGCTCTTCCTTTAGTTGGATCCATCTCTTTTGCATTTCTTCCCAAGATGTTGGCATGTCCGGATGTTGAATGGTATACGAGACCTCTCCTTCCACAACTGGCTCTTTGATCACGGGGAGAACATGAGGATATGGCATCACAAGCTTCTGGGAGCGGGCTCGTACCCACTTGAGGTAAGGCTCAAGGGGGATGGAGTTCTTGTGCCCCAGGGTCTTACTATCCACCTTGTTAGGCATCCTCCAAGCTCTGATGAATCTCTGCCGAAGTCCTTGCGTATCGTTGTCGAAGTCAAAAACTATGTCAGGAATCATCATGTCATGAGGGCCATCCCTCCGAGCATATCCAAATTGCCTCAAAGCTAGACAGGGGTTGTAAGTGATGCCTCCTCTAATTCCAAGTAAAGGAACATTAGGAAATTCTCCGCAACGATCAATGATAGTGACATTTTCTCTGGACCGAGAACACCAATGTACATCAGAATATGTAAGAGTCATTAATCGTTGCGACCACCTTAAACCTTGTTCGTTCTTCAAAACTGATTGTGGAAGGTGAGAAATAAACCACCTTGCCAGGAGAGGAGTGCAGCATATGAGAACACCTCTTTTTCTCATTGTTAGAGTGTAAAATGAGTGGAGGATGTCCCCAAGCAATGTAGGTATAGGATTCCTAGACATAAAAATCTTGACAGCATTTATGTCTATAAGTTGATCAGGATTTGGGAACAAGACCAACCCATAGACAAGGAGTGCCACCACTTCTTCAAAAGCTTGTAGGTCGAGAGAATTCCAACATTCTTGGGCCTTTTCAAACAGGAACTTTGCCAAGAATCCTTTGATACCACTTCTAACTTCCCAATGTCCCTTGATGTCAGATGGTTGCAGACGTAAAGCTTGAGCAACCTCTTCAAGTTTTGGTTCCTTTTCCGTACCGTTGTAGGGTAGTTGACTAAGGATAGGAATTTTCAGAAGCTGAGAAAACTCTTCCAAAGTAGGCACCAATTGATAATCCGGGAAAGTAAAACAGTGGTGTAAGGGGTCAAAGAACTGGAAAAGAACTTTTATCATATCTTCTTCAATGTTGGTGTTGACCAAGCTGAGTAGTCTACCATGTCTGTCACCGAAGGAAGAGCTCTCGGGAATCCTGGATGTGAGTTCCTTGAGTTGAGGAGGTATCCTTACAAGGTTGACCTGAATTGTCTTTCTGCAGAGAGATTCCATGTCCTACAAAACAAGAACAAAGATGAAGATTCGAACCCTTGAAGTGGTTAGTAGATGCATATGATGCTTTATGATGTTATGATGTTATGATAAAGACACACCACAAGTATTCACAAAAGGCAAACATGGTAAAGCACACAAGTCACACAAGACAGCCCTTAGAGTTTAGGCCAGCATGAAGTTTAGGTACTACCCTCTTGAAGTTGGTTGGCTCAAAACATGTCCTATCAAAAGTAACCGGGTTCTAAGGAGCTCAATATCATTGGATTGTTTTCTATGTTCATTGTTTTGATTTAGCCACTTGACTGGCGACCAAAATATTCCAAGAAAACAACCCTAAATGAGTGTAGTATCGAGTATCTACCAACTTCGGACTGCACCAAAGTCGGTCATCTCACTACCCCTAAAAAGGCCAGGATGGTCAAGTAAGGTTCTAGGTCAGTTGATGCTTCATGACACCACGCGAAGGCCCCGTACTCTCCTTGACTTGACTCAAGGGTTACCGGTACTCACCAAAGTGCCACATCAACGTAGCAACTGCTTCAACCATGTCGGTATACCCCGCACAGTTCCCTCACAGTTTGTTGCTACTTCTAAAAAGGTATCCCCCAAATCCGGTTTAGGATCTATGAAACTCTGATGCAAGCCTACAATATTAAAGCAAACAAAGCATACAATTGAAAACATGGAATGATCTAATCCTAAGGTACACCTCACTTATAAAGATTATTCCCAGCAGAGTCGCCAGTTCAGTGATCGGTGGAAATAGAACTGACTGTTTGGAATGCTGGTTCGCGAAATGTCGCGGTAAGCAAGAGTCGCCACCGTCTTTTATTTTCTCCAACAAGGAAAGGACAAAAGCACAGCAAAATTCCTTTTCGAGATGTTTTTCGGTTCGGGAGGTAGATTATAGAAAGGGAAGGTGTTAGCACCCTTTTTATCCGTGGTTATCCACGGGCTCTTAGGTACTTGCTCACTATGTTTTCAAAAGATGTTTGCTTTTCTTGTGTATGTGGGTTTTGAAAAAGTTTGTTTTGAAAAACTTCTAGGTAACTCTTGTATCAGTCCTCAAGAGTGTAGGAAGTATTTGTTTGAAAACTTTTGTTTGAAAGTGTAGGTGCGAAAAGTTGTTTTGTTTTGAAATAGCAAGTACCCAGGAGAAATCTACCTACTCAAAAGAAATTAAGTTGTGTAAATGTCCTTTAGACAGTACTATCCCACTATTGAGAAGTAGGTAGCACCGTCGTTGGAGTTATTCGGGTCAATTCGATTATAGGGACATGTGGTCACCAAAGTAATAGTAGGACGCCTTAGCGGTTACCCTAATGTCCTAGATCCTTTTTATCCGAGGCAACCGTTTCGAGGCAACTTGGATCTTTAGACAGGAGGGCGACCTCTAAAATACCCTATACTTAATGACCACCTCGAGGCAACCAAGTGAGGCGTACCCTAGGAGTGGCATCTGCATGTGTGTCAGGTTTCATGTTAAGATTATCTTTGCACAAGTATTATGGTGAGCTACGGGTTGATTTTAATTTCATACAAGTCTTGCATGCATATTTAACAGTTAATAATTGCGGAAAATAAATTGTGGAAAGTGAGTGAATCTACGCTATTACAAGGCGTCGGGTATTTACATCGCCAAAAACATAACCCTTGAAAATAAATTGCGGGAAAGTAAAGAAAGCGGTAAAAGGTCCTAATTATCTATTACATTCTCGGAGCAGATACATAAATATGATAAAAAATTAATCAAGAATAAACATGCGCGAAACAAAATTGAATCGGGAAAAGTCTTAGGGTTTTGACCCTTTTTGAGAAAAGAATGGAATTTTGGTCCTTTTTGTGATTAATTAATATTAAACCTAATTCTAATTAATTAAATAATTAAAAGAAAAAAAGTATTTTTTTTAGTTTTTTAATGTCTTAATGAAAATAAAAATAAAAGAAATTAAAAGTTGTCAAGAAAACCCTAATTCTATGTTAATTTTATTTATTGTGAAAAAAAATTCAATTTTAACCTAATTAAAATTGGAAAGTCTCTCATAGAAACATAGAGATCGAGCTTGGAGGCCTGTCTAGCAGGTGATTTGATCGGGCACCCACGGAGGCTGCGAAGGGAATCGGTTCTACTTGAAACGGGAACAATCATCCCAATGGTCACTCAAAAGGTACTATATGTAGGAGATATTCTGAAATATCTCAAAAGGAGAAGGGAACGACCACCTTCGATCCTGCCTGCTAAATTGGGGAAGATATAAAAAATGGTTCCTCTCGCTCAATCCAATATAAATTGTTCCTAGTCTTGTGATGAGCTTGAAAACAGGCCTTGAAGCATGGGCGGGGCTAGGGAAGCTCTTACAACTCAACAAAGCGGGTATTTTAATGCTTAACACGGGGGCTAGAGCTGAGGTAAGTGCATCTGATTCTTCCTTTGCAACCGGGGATGAAAGTAAAGGCTAGAAGGGATTGTCATTCATCCGGATACAATATTATGTTTACAAGTCTTGTTGAAGATTCCTTGACTGTATCCTTCGGTTCTGTTTGCAGATCTGGAACATTCCTTGGCAGCGAGTGAAACGATCAAACAGGCCTTTACTAAAAACAAGAATGATAGATTCAGGAAACAGCGAGTAGAGGGATTGCAACACCCTTACTTCGGACGCCAAAAAGAGGATGAGAGGGAAAGGCACCACGCGGTTAAGAAGCTGATAGAGAAGCAACTGAGCATGGACATCCTCACTGTGTTATTCGTCTTCAGAATCCTTGCTGTATCTTCCACCGATGATATTTCCTATAGCTTGCTGGTATTGGACCTTTCTTCTGAGATTGGGATGAGGAATTGGAGCTGGTAGGGCTTCCTTTCCAAACAGGTCTCAGTCTTCGAAGTGATCCAACAGTTCCATCTCCAGTAAAAGCATAAGAGGTGCATCTGATCGGGTAGCAGTGGGAGAGAGGAAGAAGAGGCACCCACTAGAGAACAAATGATATGGCTCGTTCGTATAGGCAGATCAAAAGTGAATGCCTATGTGCCAAATAGCGTGACTCAAGAGATAATTGCAGCATGTCAATCAAGGTCCGGATCGAATCGCATTGAGAAGGAAGGGAGACAGATCTCAATGTCATGATAAAAGGAGCGGGGACGGGCGTCAGAGAAAGCTGGTAATCAAAGAAGTAGTGAGTAGTAAGGCTGACGGTGAGTAAAACGAACAAGCTGGGGGCTATTGAGCTTGTTGAACCAGTGAATCTTTCGGTCCGGCCTTCCAGTTATGAAGCGGATTGTGTTACACCCTTCTGTTCATCTCATCCCAGTTGTAGTTGATCCAATCGATCCAGAACCTGCGGTAGTTTAACTAGTGAAAGCAAGGTCGGGAAAGAGGAAAGCAATTCCCTTCTTTCGGTAAAGAATTTCTTTGAACTTCTCTTCCAATTCTTATTTTAACTTTATCTACCATACTGGCACGGACCTGCAAAGGAAATAGCGATCCTACTAAGCCAATTCTATGGATTCGACTACCACCGGGAGAAAAGGCGCTAAGAAAACAAAGCGCTCCTCTCGGAAGTTTCCA